>OY728150.1:348497495-349747495 GCA_963277665.1 Viscum album | reverse complement strand
TGAGATGAACACTAAAATAATTTCTGAATACACCTCTAGATTTTTAATAGATCCTAATGGTAAGGTTAAAAGATTATTTTGTGGGAAAATACATCATCTATGGAATAATCTAGACAACCGGTACTACAATAACTATTAGGAGGTCATGAGGAGTGCTATAAAATTTGAACTGAATTTTGGAGACATGACGTGGTTCCATAGATTGAATGAAAACAAGAGATATTTGGAGAAAAAATTGAGGCAGATCTTTTATCAAGGAAGAGGATGAAAACAAGTGCAGCTTCCCACATGCAATAAATGTTGGAAGAAGCATTCATGGAACTACTTTCTTGGGATTGGGAAATGTTACAAGTGTTTAATAGAATACCATATCTCTTAGAACTATTGTAGTGAGTTGAAGCCTCAACTTATCAACACTAATGACAAAGGGAAGAAGGTACATGCCCTACCTGAAGTCCAATGCTTCACATGTGGACATCTTGGTAACTTTTCCAATCACTTTAAAAATACATTGTCAATATAAGTGAATCATCATAAACCTCAGCATAGGTCAAGGGAGAATTTTTTTTCTCTTTCTATCATGGAAACTGAAGTTGAAGCTCCAAATTATATGGTGGTAGTTACTCTCATTATTCTCTCCCCCCTAGAAAGTACTTTTTTATTCTTATTCTACGCATTCCTTTATTTCCTCCATGTTTTCAAAGAATATACAATCAATCCATAAACTTATAGAAGTATATTTATCAGTAAAGACACTTAGAGTGATTATACAATCATAAAAACTATATAGAAACATTAGTATTTACTTTTTCAGTCATAATATCACTGAAAATATAGTATTAATTCCCAAGATTGAATTCAATATTATATTATGGATGGACTGGATCTCAATATATAAGGATAAGATAAATTTTAGAAGCAAGGAAATCTATGTAGTCTTGAATGGGAAACCTATAGTTATTTTCAAAGAAGATATATCTTGACCTGATATTTGTCTAGAAGTGACTCTTGTATCCTTATTTATAGAGATGATCGGTGAAGATTAAGAATGAAATTAAAGTATATGAATTTATAATGTCCCTATAGTTCATTAATACATTGATGTATTTATTTAGGCGTCACCTAGACCTCCCCCAGAAAGAGAGGTAGAGTTTTCCATTGAACTCATTCCTAGATCCAAGACGATATCAAACACCTTATATAGAATGGAAAATGTAGAACTATTAGAATTAAAGAAATAGTTCCAAGATCTTTTGAAGAAGTGGTTTATCCAAAAAATTGTGTCTCCTTGTGGATAATATATTCTATTTTTAAAAAATAAGGATGGATTGGCATGGTTATGCATTGATTATAGAGAACTTAATGGGATCATAGTGAAGAATAAGTACCATCTTCCAAGACTTGATGATTTATTTGACCAACTTCATGGAGCATAATTTTGATCCAAGATTGATCTTCAATCTAGTTATCATCAATTGAGGGTGAAGAAAAAAGATATTATAAATACCTCCTTCATATCAAGATATGGGCATTATGAGTTTTTTTTATCCCCTTAATCTTGACTAATTTTTCGGGTATTTTTATGGATTTGATGAATATAGTCTTTAAAGACTACCTTGATAATTTTTGGGTAGTTTTCATTGATGATATTCTAATATATTCCAAAATTCATGAGGAGAATGAGGGTCATCTAAGGGTTATATTGCAACCTCTAAGGAAGTAGAGTCTATTTGGAATGTTCAGTAAATGTTAATTTTGGTTACAACAAGTTTCTTTCTTAGGTAACATTACAACCAATGAAGTAATATCAGTTGATCATACAAATAAAAAGGTTGTATAAGAGTGGTCTCATCCTACAATAATAATTGAGATTCACAGTGTCCTTGAATTAGCGGGATATTATAGGAGGCTTTTGGAAAAAAATTCATGACTTTCTAATACATTAACCAAGTTAACTCAAAAATGGGTCATGTTCACCAAGAAAAAGAAGTGTGAATAAATTTTTCAAGAGTGGTAGAATAGATTGGTTATTGTTCTTGTGTTATATCTACCCTCTATCGAAGAAGGATTTTCTATTGTTAGCAATGAATCTCTGAATGTGCTTGGGTGTGTCTTCATGAAAAATAAAAACATGATTTCTTAGCATCTCGATAGTTCAATCCACATAAGTAGAACTAACATATGCATGATTGTAGGGTCCTGGAAACTCCACAAAGGGAAGGAAAATACTCCCAAAAATTTGATGAATGAATAAGGTGTAGGTTCGATTGAAATTTTGAGAAGAAGATTGAAGGAATCTAATTTAGCAGAGGGATAAAGTGGCCCGCATACTAATTACAAATAATTGTATATGGCTGGTATTTCCTATGAACCAAACAATACACAGATAGCCTAATAAATGTTGGCCCACGAGGCATTGGCCAACGAACTAGGTAGTTCGTGGAATAAATGAATAAGGGTGTCAGTCCCCCACAAACCACATCATTGGTGGAATGGAGGTGGATAAATTACACCTATGAACTATGGCCCTAAAACTATTCAATTGGAGAAAACATGATAGAGAGGTATGCCCTCTCACATCATCCCTACAAACTATGTCAGTCATGGGATTGAGGTAGTTATTTCCTCCGCTGTGAATTATAGCCCTACAAACCTCATCCCCACAATCCTCAGTTGACTGAGTCGTTCACGGGATGGGATATTTCTTTATTGTATTCCGCAAAAGGTTTCATGTGACCCATAGATACAACTTCCTCGGTACTCTATAAAAGGACCCCAAAGGGAGCCGAGAAGAAGATCATATTTTTGGGGGGATCCTAGAATTCATGAACAGAATGCTTCAAAGACAAATGATCGACGAAGTATGAAATCATGAACAGTTTCTAGTAGGTATTAACCTACCATGTAACATGAAGGAAATAAATCATAATAATAATAAAAAACTTACCACAAACCTAATTGGTGAACATAAAACCACATTCCCTTCTTAGATGAACTTTCCATGAACTATATTATCAATTCCCCTTCTACAAATTGGCACATGGAATAGCACATCTCTGTATGAACGAAACCATGCACCACATAGCACTTCACTACATGGAAGGAATATAGAACCATGTATCACCACCCTATATAGAAGGAACATGGGGTCGTGTACCACTACGATACATAGACCACATCAAGGTCTATGTACCACCTCGGTATGAAAACGAGAACTAGGTCCACATACCACCTAGGTATGCGAACGGCCTCTAGGTCTGCGTACCACCTCAGTACACGGATGACCCCTCCAACCACATAGCAATGAACCATGTGGAGGGTACCCCACCCCACATGAACAAGTGGTATACAAAATGGGGTACCTTCAGGCTTTCTTCCTTCCATTCCTAATCATGCCCTTCCCTTTCCATCACATCCTTTGAATCCCCTCTGCTAATCAGTCTTTCAGTATCAGGACAAATCCTCTTCCAAAGCCACCAGACTCGTATGATAAAACCATCAGGTGCATTACCATGTCCTTATAAGTTTGCATATTCTTGTTAAGCAGATCCATGTGGGTAATCTTCTCAAGGGTGTGTAACCCTGTATGTATTTAAGTTTACATTCTCATGGTAATCTAGGGCCCAACCTTAGACTAATCATATGAACCACCCTGTTCTAGGGATCAAGGGTAATCATTAGATTTTCCATTC
Organism: Viscum album; assembly: GCA_963277665.1. Classification (NCBI taxonomy): domain Eukaryota; kingdom Viridiplantae; phylum Streptophyta; class Magnoliopsida; order Santalales; family Viscaceae; genus Viscum; species Viscum album. Next base: position 349,743,803 of record OY728150.1, on the reverse strand, counting down.
AATGAGGGATAATCCTAATTTTCCCATTTTATGAGTAGAAATTTTTTTCCCCTTTCCCAAAACTCATTTCAGGGCACTCTCCCTGAGGTAAGTCCCTATCCTTTCCACATGAGGTAGTGCTCTTGCTCCTATTATGCTCAGCCAGAGACATGTCCATATATATTTCCAAATGTGAATGTAACACCCTGATAATTTATGAGAAATATATTGTTTTTATGTATTATGTTATACGCAACACCAAAGTAATATTTCACTACACACAATACTATCTTGTCTTGCGTTACATGCAAGATCAACCTTCCTCGATAGCTTGTGTTTTACACAATACAGAGTTTCACTAAATAATGATATATTATAATAATATTATGAACTAGCCATTATGAATAGTATTAACTGAATTTTAAATTTTATAACATTATAATCCATCTTACACATTTTCTAGAATGAGATATGAAAACAAAATCAATTTTTCAGATAAAAAAAGTATTTTTTTTAAAAATGCAGTTTTACAGCCTTTTGATGGCACACCCATTTTAAATATAATTTTTGACAAGTTTATAAGTTCAATTTTACAAAATAAACTTCTTATTTTGAATCAGGATATAAAAATTTACATTGTATAAATTTTTGATACTTTTCCGATAACTTTTATATTTTGATGAATAGTAAAAATACGCTAAATTTTTCTTAAAAACAATTTTTTTCATCAAGAACATTTAGATGGATAAATGATAAAATTTAATGGTTTTAAAGTATAAATAGAATATATTTTTACCATTTAATATAATAATGTCATTACCAGAAATTTTATATTGAATTCACAGGTAAAGACATTTCAATCTTTGACAATGTTTTAAATTTTAAAACACATTTTTTTAACAACGGGATTAATTTTAAATTAATTACTGCAACTTCTATGTTTTGAATTTTAAAAAATGGATTCCATGTTTGAATTTAGTGGGTAAAAATTATTTTAATAGGTTACTTTTATTTTTTTGAAATTATGAATAGTAACTACGGTAATTTTTATTTACTATAGTTAAAGGTAAATCAAGTAATTAAGGGTAAAAATAAGATTATAAAATTACCCTAACACCTGACAAAATTATATTGGATGAATAAAAGTAGACCCATATCACCTAAGGGTCATAATAGACTCGTTTCATGGACTATTGACCATGAAAATGATATAATTATAATTAAAACCAAAGAAAGTGACAACATTTCACTCTCTTATATATTATAAGTGTAATAATTTTAACTTAGTGATAAATTCATAAAACATCGATCATTAATAGTCTACAGAAAGATAATAAAATTATATACATCATGTGAATTTATTTATATTTTCTAGGCATTAAATAATTATCATTAATGATGACACTATAGTGATGTTGAAAGTATTTTTATTAATTGAAATATCAAATAAATGGTTTTAAAAATACTAAAATAAATATTATATGAACTATTTAATGTTATCCAAGAATTATCTAGAGTAATATGACACGTTAGGAATCTATTAAATATTTTGGTTCGAATATATCCTCTGTGTAGTTTTATTTTAATTTAAATAAATGAATAGTGTCAAAATTGACACTATTGTTATATTATAAAAATAACATATTATAAAATTGTTTAAAAATCACAAAAATATTTAAAAATTATAAATTTAATTTTATATGGTCTAAAATGTCATAAATTATCCAATTATAGACAATTAACAACACATAAGTTATTATTTATAACAATTTAAAATTTAGAATATTATTACCACAAATAAAATTAAATAGATTAAATAAGGATAAATCAATTTGATAAGTTTTAAAATAAATTCACAACATGTCTAAATTTTATTGGTTGATGAGATTAAATCCTTATCTCATCTCATCTTTTAATTGAGTAATTTTTGGAGGTTTTTAAGTGGGTTTGGAATTTATTATAAATTAATATTTCTTATGTTTCCAAAGGTACCCCTCTCCTCCCTTATAAAAGGTCACCACATCCCTCTCCTCCTCACATAATTTTGAGCATTCAAGATCACCCAACCCCTGCCAATTTATCTTATAAACTACCCTAAAAACATACTAGGGGTCTTGGTTTTCTTCAAAGACCAACTTTAGTACCCTAAGAGGAGGTTTAGAAGAGGCGCGTCGAAGAAGAGTTAATATCCTTTACCGATCCTTTCAAATATATTTATTCTTCAAATTCCTCTGATTTTTGGTTTCATTATAAAGTAATAACATCATTATCACTCATATACTGATATTTTATTATAAATATGAAACAAACCTATTTCACCTTCTATCCATCCTATAGAAAATGAAATCACCACGCGTGCGTACGTACGGAATACCGTCTCCACGCCATGTTGTAATCTGTTTTCCACCACCACCTTACTTGGATTGGTATAATGGTGTAAAGAATAACTATATATAATTATTATAACATGATACTAATTATGAGATATTCTATCATCCACTCCAAGACCATTCAATAATTATGTGAACGATATCGTCGCTCGTGTGTACGTACGGCTTATCGTCTCCACGATGTGATGTGATTCATTCTACATGATATTCACTAAACCATGATTATATAAACTAATTTAATGAATAAATATGATATATATTATACTACTACAATTCTTTAAATGATTTAGCTGTAACCTAAAAAGAGGAATAAGAATTTATTCTACAAAACACACATAAGAACATAAAGCAATGAACACCCAAATAATAAGTAACAATGAAATATTACTAATAAGAAGCTAATAATATGACCATATATAATATCATAACAATGAGTATGATTCTATAATAAGTCAATGACATTATTTAAATCATTATATAGGAGTTTCGGACACGTACAAAGCATATCGGACCTATGGTAAGAGAAAATCTCACAATCTCATTTTTATCCGAGATTGTTTATACTTCAGAATTTACTGGGGCATATTTATCATCCACATACATGTTTTCTCAATATGTAATATTATTTCTATCCTCCTACAATTGGTTAGATTAAATTTTTCCGATTGGTAAATTTTTAGTAAAATATATGAAAGGAATATTTTGTCATTTTCAGTATGAGATACTTTTTGACTTTTCCGACCAAAGTACAAGAAGAATGTTTTTTTAACTTATATGGCATGAATGGATTTTTATTATTTCATAGAACATTATTTCCATGAATCATACTTTAAAAGTTTTCAAGTTTATTTTTAATTAACTTATTTTAGTTTAAAATTTTATGACATGTTAAGAAAGGAAAAATGTTTTTGAAGTAGAAAGGATATTTTCCTTGAGAATGGAGTTTGAGTATTTTATCAAAATTATTTTCCATATAAGATAATATATGGTTATATTTATATCACTATTTTTACATTTATTTTATTATGTTATGATGGAATTATTTTTATGAAGTCCTTTTATCTTATATGGATTATGTTATGATGGCATGAAGTTTAAGAATCCCATTTTTATTACATGGGTTATGCTATGATATATGATTTATGATTTTGTGGAACACATAAGAATGGTTTCATTATGAGATGGGTGGGACCTATATCTCCCTCCAATTCATTGGGTAAAGATTTATATCTCATGAGATAGACATGGCTGGAATGGCAAGTTAATCTGGTTCAGTGATACGGGACTAGAACGAGGTGTGAACTCGGTTCAAAAATGGACTTTATCTGCTATGATAGTCTTGGCAATGAGTCTTGACTAATATGAAATGATTTCTATGATTATGTGTGTAAGCCAAAAAGTTTCATGTTTTATGTTATGATTATTGGGATTACATTTCATTACTATGATTTATCCCATGTTATGATATTATGATCTCTTTTCCAGGTTAATATTTTCAAAATGTTTATGAATATGATATGATTGATATTTCCATTGGTTACACTTACTGAGCATCTGAGCTCACCCTTTTGTATGTTTTCTTTTCCCCAGGTTAGTAAGAAGGTTATTAGGTAGGATATTCCAAAAGTGACTCTAGATATGATGAAATAGACATGAGACAATGTAGATGCTTTATGAACCAGTTGATTATGTTTCCCAGTTTCTAAAGACATTATACCTATACGGTCCTATCGTGGTTTTGTTATATGTTGTAATAAGTATGCTTCAATTCTGAAGTAATAACAATGTATTTTAAGTATGGGTCGTTATAGTGACTATCCTGGATATCAACACGAGAGAGTAAATTGGCACATTAAAATCCCCTCTCTCTATCTCCCCTTGGGCTCCAGTGTCATCTATCAGTATATGATGTGGGACATGTGATATTCATATGCATTTCCTCACTTTGTTTCTCACACCAAGCATGACTCACATGGGATTTGAGGATGGTGATTATCATGACATCCTCATAGCCCCAAAACATGGAAATCCATCTACATGTAATCCCCAACCAAACCATAAAATCATCATGAGTTGAGATCCTCCTCATGGTTCTAGGAACATGGCCCTCCTCTTAGGTGTAATCCCAAAATTCAATGAACTATGAGAACTCTGATTCCTGCTCTAACAAGGATATGTAGGACATCAGCCTAAGAGCCGAGATCAAGGGAAATTATCGATAAGTCAATCCCAATAAAAATTCCTTAAACTTATTAGGGTATCCTCTTCCAAAGTAAGATTTGAGTTATTTATCTCAAATGGGAATCTCCCATGTGTAACCCCCAATCATGCACCCCCAAAAAGGCATACTAGAATGTGTAAGTACCAACTCAAACCGAAATACAAGGGATTTGATTTCTAACTAACTGGGATACATTGGAAGCCTCTCTAAGATCCAAACCCGACACCCAAGTTACCCTAGTATTTCATGGGCCATATCCCCAGTAGGGTCACATATACCCAAGATACCATATGACATTAGGGAATCTTGGGCCTCTTTGGTGTAAGTCTCTCACAAAATCTTGACTAGACATCTTCCACCTAGATTATCTAACTGTATGACAGTAAATTGCAAGGATGGGTCCTTGTCACATAACCTTAAAATATTATGTGTCCAGTAAATCAACACTGAACTACATGGAATCTGATTCCTCTCATGAGGATACATGGGAATCCCCTTTGGTGGGTTTGATCCTGACATCAGAACAATATTTTCCCCCCTGGATGACGATAAACTCTAGAGCGCCTCATAACATTGATTAAATCATCATTATCTAGGTAAAAGACCATATAATCATTAATGTGTTCGTAAATGGGTAACATTGATGAAGAACTTAGAATAAATACATATGTCCTTGTCAATGGAGAACCCTGGAAACATACACATGATTCTGGACCCATGCATATTTTTTATTGATCTTGTAACCTAGGGTTAATCCGTAAACACATGCTCAGGAAAGAACCAATGATCCATAAACATATGAGCATCACTTCAATCTATAAGATATTCTTGGATAATTCAATAATTCCCTCAAAAAGGGTGTGATGAGACTAACCTCCCATCCTCTTGACCAATAAAGACCTTAAGTCCTGTTAGTCAAATCATCCAATGAGCATCTGCCTTTAGAAAGTAGGTCCATGAATCATGGATAAAAGGGTTGTTGGGTGTTTCTACCTTCGTGAATAAACCTCTTGGAGGCCATCCGAGGACATCGTACCCAACATGGGCTGATTTCACAAACACTCAACCCCCTGTAATCACCCACCCGGACCATTCAATTGTGGAACCTCCTTCGTAATATAAAAAGGAAACATTTCCCAGTCCTGTAACGACCATCTTGCCCACCAAAAAGGGTCACAGTGTTAATCGGGTCAAAAATGAAAAGGTAAGACCAAAATAAAGCTCTATATTATCAATTAATTAGATATTATCCATCAGACCATTTTGTTTTCCTTGGTACGATGCAAATCAGGATAGAATAAAAATGGTGAACCTGATGTGAATCATTAACCAAGGGGGCGGTGCTACCCACCTCAAGCCCCTTTCACATTAAAAATTGAAGAGTTCCTAGAAAATCATAAATCATACCTATGATCATGAGATTCTACTTTGATGGGGGGGTTTAATCTTCATATATATTGCAGGTGATACACAGAGAAACCATCAAACCAAATAGAATCCCAAAAATTGGCTCAGGCATGTGCCTCAGTGACTGTACGGGCAGTCAGATCTCTGATAAAGGATAGGACCCCATCACCTACCCAGCATCTTCAACGATGTGTTTAAAACATGATGATCAGTATTACCACCAAAACGGTACTCTCCCCATGGTGGAGGCTCCATGGTAGGTCCTCCAATTAGTGAAATCTTGACAGCCGCCTCTTCAGCCACGGCCAGAAATTCAACACATGATGGCTCCACAGGTCATCTCAAATTGTTTCAGGAGCCTATACCTAGAACGCAACAGTGAATACATACCTTATCTAAAGGAGTAAGATAATTTTGACACCAATTACTTCATCCCAAATTCACAGGAACCCGCTTGAGGGTTATCTCTGGAGGACGTTGCCACTAGTGGAATACAAACCGATGTCCACTCTCTGAAGGGGATCTCATGTCAAGGGAACCTACTGAAGTCCAATGGACACGGGGCCCTCGAGATGCCCGTCGAGGGAATCGAATGCATAATGAGGAATATTTCATCACCCTGATTCCTGAAAAGGAGATCCGCCACACAAACGTGGTGGCACCCAACAGGAAGACATACAATTCTACCCCTTCTACTAAAGCCCTCCATAGAAATATGGTGGAAATCTATGAGTGGATGCATATTCTTACTCACTCTTATGAATCCCACCATGGAAATTGGGTGGTATTGTATGAGTAAATGAACCTTGATTCCAGTGATCTTCAGTCCCACTGTGCATATAGAGCAGCAAATTATAGGCAAATGAAAATCTATTCCAATGCATAAGAAGCCCATTATCTAAAAAGGATGATAATCAGCTATAGGAAAATGAAAATTCCTACTGAGGCACAGTAAGCTCACTGTTTAAATAGGGAAGAAAACTATAAGCATCCATACAACTCTACCAATGCAGATAAATCCCACTAGTCAAATAATGTGGAAATTAATAGGTAGACACAAATTCCTGCCTATTAATATCAAAACCACCAGCCAAATATGGTGGAAATAAAATGTAAGTAGAGACAAATTCATGTGGGTGCACATCAAGCCCGTGAGACAAACCCAGCAAAAAATGAGAAGATTCAAATTCGTAGTTGTAAATATAAAGTCCACCAGTCAAATATGGTGGAAACCGAAGAAAGTAGTCGGAGTATCCCAGCTACAAGTCATGAGCAGACTTATACCTCTTCCCCGGTATAAGAGACCTGCTAGTTTCCACTAGAAACACGTAGAGGACCAAATAAAGCATAAACTCTTTATCTGAAATCAGAATGGGATTTTATACCCATTCTAGCCAAAGATGTATCTCAAACAATCCTGGAAATGATGGATAATCAAACATTGATTCCAAACTATATCCTCTAAACCTATCAAGACGTTATTATGTCAGTAGTAAAAGAATGGAGTTCGGCCTATGATCTCTTCTCCTCGAGTGGGTGACTCATCCACAAAATAAGATAGTTACTCTAGATAATACTTTCATCCCTACTCTTGTCTAGGAGGGTCTACAACCATATCCCATGATACAAGGACAATTGGATTGGGAACAAACACCCATTTCAACTGGAAGACACTGGTCCAACATGGTGACTGCTTCAGGATAAGCACATATCCTTGTCATAACTCAATATGCTCGTCATCATATCCCTATGACATCGTGGGAATTGATCGAACAAGGTCCCGTATATGAATCCCATTATCAACAAAAGTCAGTCCCAGTAGCGCGCAAGAGAGGTCCCAAAATTGAAAGGCGACAAAGGCAGCTGGAAAATGAAGATCACATTCATGATTTGGATCTTCTAGAAGCTAGAGTTCTAGAATCCATAATACATCTATCAATAGAGGCTCAAGATCATGTCGATCCATTACCAAATTATGGAAGTATTAGTATCAGTTGTGAAGGTCTTCCCCATAATGTTGCTACCAGTAGCTCTAAAGGTCCTCCCCAGAGCACCCACGAGGGCTTACACCATAGGATAGAAATGATCAATCACGAGAACATATCTCCTGATGAGTGTTAGGGTAGCCCTCCCTTTGACTAGAATATCCTAAAGTAATAAGGTGTTACCCTTTCTGTAGTCCACCCTGATGGACTTCCCCAGGGTATATGTTGTAGATATGATTCTCTCTATAGTTAGATGTCAATCTGTCAAGGTATTCCTCACCATGATGGCAGTCACTACGAAGGCCCTCCCTTGAGTGACACTAAGAAACAAGAAGGTACTCCCCTCATTGCAGTACATCCTGAAGTTCCTCCCCAAAATTTACACTATAATAATTCTCCCTGATTCGAGAGATATAATGATCCTCCCCTCATTATAGTACATATTGAAGGGCCTCCCTAGAATGTACACTACATATATTATCCCTTTACCCAGAGCTAAGATGGTAGACCTCTCCATAACAGTAGTCATTGAGAAGGTCATCCCCTCAATGAGGCTGGGTAGTAAGAAGGTCCTCACATTGCTGTGGTCCACCCTGAAGTTTCTCCCTGTGATATATGCCATATAAATTCTATTTATGGTTAGACACTAGGCCACAATGGTATTCCACTCTATTACAGAACTGATTGTGAAGTCTCTCCTCATAGTTAAAATTCACATTGACGAGATGGTCCTCCCCCCGTCGGTCCAAATATGAGAAAGCCCTCATATTCTAAGGCACTTGGAAGGATAGGCTCGGATATAATAGAAACCCTATCAATTACAAGTGACCCCTTTATCTTTTAGGATATATCCTGGGGAAATTCTCATTCTCTAAGCCACCCCTGCATCATCCATGCATCAATTAAATCTCTACTAGACCCACCACTCATGATGAAATCGACACAAAGCATCCAAGTTGGGAACAACAATTAGAGGAGTCCCTAGAGGAAAAACAAAATAATATGTTTCTTGTGAGAAGACAACTAGTGAGGGATGACATACTAATGATACATTACCCAATAGCTACTTCCCAGTACAGAATACCATGAAAATTTTCAGAATAATGTATACACAACATTCACCTCAATATCTGGACAACTCTCAACCATGTAAAAGAAAAATTTATGCCCTACGAAGGATATGTAGACTAGATCGATTTATTAGAGGAGATTCACTAAAAAATCGATCTTGAAGAACTTCCATCTATACTACGTCCATAATCAGAGAGGAAAAAAGAAAACCCTTGAATTTTCTTTCCTCCACACACTACACAAATAATGTTTCCTCATCAGTGATGCACCATCTTTTGTTCATATTTGGGGATTTAGAGAATATAGATCTATAAAATTCACTCCACATACTATCTAGAAAAACCCACCAGAAATGACATCTTATAATGTCATCATCTGAAGATGGTAGCCAAATGAAGTACCTATTCAGGAAAAAAGGCATGCTTAGAAAAAATTGGCCTTGAGTAAGTCTCAAAAGCATCAGTCCCAATGAGAGAAGGCATTCAAAAATCCCTTAAGCTAGGAAACTGAGAATATCCAAGAGGCTTCCCCCATAAGGGAGTCAAATAAACGAGCAATGATCAAGTCCTTGGAAGAAAAAAAATCATGTGTAGTCCTGACACCATATCTAGATCAAAACCTCATTAGAATTCATGAGATCAAAAGAGTATTAATAGCCATAGTAACTACCACAATACATGATTAACTCCAATCCCTAGGGCTAGGGAATTTTTAATACAAAATACCCCCATAATATTGAAAAATCCATGTTGCAGCGTGACAATAATGGAATGGGAGAAACCCCTGCTTGTAGGGATGGGGAATTTTTATCTCAAATTCCTTCCTAGAAAACATCTATCTTATCCAGTTTGAGGATAATGAAAAATAGGTAGGTCACCCATTCTACCCAATCTCATGATTCATGTCCCCTAGGATGAATTCATATTGCAAGGTCATATCATGGTTCCCTTCGAGTCTCTCTTCATCAAGAAACCTGAAGGGTGCCACATAATGGAAGGAGAAAATACAAAAAAGGATGCAAGAATCTCTCCTACCATTCATCGCCTGGTAGACCACCCGTAATGTGTTATGCATTAGTGAATGTTGTGAATGTTAATCCCATAGAACTTACTGAAGATAATCTAAATTAGGAGGATTCAAGGGGAGATGGTTCCCTCCCAGAGGCGGCCCACACTGATCTTGAAGGTGTGCATACTTAGAACCAAATAGTGGCCTTAAATTTGGGCACCCCTATAGCTAATCCATTATTTATTCCCTTATGAATCCCCACCAAGGAGAAGAATAAGAAAAAGGTTGAATACGAACCATCACCTCGTATAAATGAAAATATATCCCTAATGATCGAGGAGATATTCACTCAACAAGAGGAAGAAAAGAAAGATCTAAGGAGAACCAACATTGTCCTGCTCCTAAAAAGTCGTCCTACCAGGTACATTCCCCAGGTAGTGCTTTGACATACACATTCAGCTAGAGTGCCCCTGCCCCACGGGCTCATCCCAGTAAATAAAGAAAGTCTGTAAATCTCATTCATAGTGGAACTAGGACCATCAGTCTACCTAAACACAATATTGGAAGGATATCAAGATTTCACTCTATTAGAGAAGAAACCAAAATAGATTCAGGAAAATCCACAAAGGATGGCCCCAGCTGGGTATCCATCTCAAGTACCAGTGGAAGCATCTCTGAAAAATTTTCCCCCATTGCACCATACCATGCTCAGGTCTAGAAATACATGCACCAAGGACTCATAAATACAATAAAGTCCCTAACAGCTTGATTGGAATCCATGAAAGGGCATTGTGCACCGATACATCCAGAACAGAACACCTAACCTAACTGGGTGAACAACATCCCACCACCGCCAAATTTCAGGAACCCCGTATACCTAATGTTTAATGGCTCAGGCGAACCAATACAGCATCTAATGCACTACTAATCTTACTATGACCCCATGATGGGAACACTGGAGAAAAAAGAATCTGTGAAGCTCAGATTCTTGGTGATAACTCTACAAGGTTTAGCCTTCATGCACTATACCAGTTTGTTGGGTAACTCAATAATAGGATGGGAGGATCTTTGGTGCCAGTTCCAATTCCAGTTCATCTCAATGTTTCCAAAAACAATATTTAGTGACCTCATGATCTAAAAATAGTGAGATAATGAGAGAGTCTCATAATTCATCACCAGATGGAAAGGTCTGATGTAATCCTGAAATCGATTGCTCCCTCAAGATGAGATGCTTTTTATATGCATAAATAATCTCTGTGATATGTTTTGAACACCACTAATCCTAGTGAAATATACAATTAGATTTTGGTACTTATCCACCATCACTCAAAGGATAGAAGACTCCTTATTGTGGACTGATATCAAGTCATGAGTAGCCCCATCATCCCTAGTAAAAAGAGTAAGAAGAGATAAAGCATCTTATGTTATTCTTAAGCCACCCCTGCACCAGATCCAGCTCCAAGGCCTCAACTGCATCATGTGGGTCCCCCCTAGACGTCAGTAGCCACCCCCTCCCTAACAAGATGGGTGAGGAGGGACTAATAGAAATAAATTCTTTTAAAAATAAATAAAGTATATTCATTTTGAGTTGACCATGTCCATGCCTACTTCATAGCCGCCATGAATTTTAACTTTCTCTGACTTCCGAAGCCAAATAGGGTTGATAAAGTATGTCTTGATGAACATCCATATTAATTTCTCTTCCATCAGATATAGGGACACAACATCCAAGAGTGCATTGTCTTCAAGTAACTCCTGCAAAAGATGATATATTTCAGACAAATCAAGTTGGGACCACCACCAGTGCAAGTGGCATATGTTTCAACCACTAATATGGATGGAGAAGGGGAGTGGAAAAAGGTGTTAACAAAAAGGAGAAAAAATTTGATAGTTGGATGAATCGGAAAACAATAAACCATGTCCATAGTATTATTCTAGAACATTTAATTTAACTAATTGGGCCTCTAACATCTCCCGATGCAACACAGCCAACATCCTCATCCCTATAACCCTCTAGAGGTCGACCACCCAAAAAGAAGTCTAATAAGAAGGGAGAGAAACAAGATCAGGATGATGAACTTGAACCAAAATCAATGTTGGATTTGACTCTCTCAAATTTTTTTCCAATATATTTGAAGATACGGGCACCACCCCACCAAACAGCACAACAGGCACCACCCTGCCAAATGGCACCACCTGAGGCAAATGATGAGGTAGGGTCATCATCCGATGAAGAGGATCTGATTTTTGGATCCATCAATGTTATCCACTTAATGTATCCCTTCACTGAGGATGAATATGGTTATCAAACAGAATTTTCCACACCCAATTTGGGGTCAGTTGAAGAAACAGAATAAGTTAGGGATATCAGGGGAGATTCTACCAGGACAGAAATCCAGCTTATTACTGCACCCCCACTCAAACTTTCAATATTTCCAAAACCCGCAAAATAACCCTCCAGTGGTTCCAACAAGGAGAGTAAAATTATCCTTCTCTAAAAAAAATTCATCCCAGTCCAATCCTTATGGAGTATCCATCAGAGGAAGAAAAGATGACTAATTTCCCTCAACAGGAAAGTTGACCCACCCGGCCTAATCCATAAAGGACAGAATCTCTTTCAAATTTAATCCCAAGGGCTGACCCGTCACCATAAAATGATCAAAACATTAAATAAACTATGAAATAGCATCTCTAGGATGGGAAGCTGCATCCTTTAGAGTAGAAATATGATATTTGAAGGCATCCACCTTCGGTACAAGCCAAGTTGTCAATCATGGATGCACTGACTCTATCAGCAGATCTCAGGGAAGCACTCATCAAATCTTTGTTGAGTCCCCCTAAGTTTGAAGATGAGGTAGTCACCACTGAATTATACTGAAAAGAAATAAATCTGGTGGAATTCCACATAGTTATCTCCTTAACGGATCAATATGATGAATCCATAATGTAAGGGCACATCAAACCCCTATACGTGTCTGAAAATATATATAACATCGATGTTATAAATTTTTTCATTGAAAATGGATATAGAGTTAATCTCCTACCACTATGAACACTTCATCGTCTTGGCTACAATGAGGATGATCTAACACCCTGCACCACAACTTTTTTGGGCTACGACAAAATAGAACAGAATCGGTTATACCAAATCAAGCTCAAAACTTGATTTGGTGACCTCGTAGCTCACCTAAAATTTTTGGTGGTCCAAAATAATACGGACTTTAACACCCTATTAGGAAGTCCCGAGCTACATCAACATGTATAAATTCCCTCCTCTTGCTATCAGTGCTTCAAATACATCATTAATGGATAGAGTGGGACATTGCATGCTGATAAGGGCTCATTCAAGTTCTACGAATCAAACTATATTGATGCAGGGTTCTATGATCCATAAGGGAAATAACCCTTAGCTAGAGAAATTGATTGGGTCTCTTCCCCAAATGGATTGGAAGTGGTTCCCACTGATCCCCTTGAGCAGCTCGGAGAGGAATATATACCGTTAATCAATCAAATTGATTGCACAAGTTAAAATTCAAATGTGTATCAATGGTCCTCAAGATTTAATTTGTGGCCGCTGAACCTGATAATATTGAAAATCTCATTGACTCCCGAGATAATAAGAAAATCTTGGACAAAAATGACCTTGAACCATCATCAAAACCCCAAGAAATCCCTACCTCACCCACTGAGGCAGGAGGAAGTGTCTCATCACTCAAATAATATACGGAAACTCTTTTATCCCTCACTACATATTCTCCGAAGAAGCCTCCATGAATGGATGATACAGAAGAGGCGGATTCACTTCCCAGACACAAAAAGTATGACTCTTCCCTAAATTATGGAATGATCATATCAAGAATTGTTTCCCAATCATAATACAAAGAGGAAGAAGATGAGGATGCAGAGGAGGAAGAAGAATAAGACCTAAGGGATACCCCTCTAGCCTTCTAGGAAGGCATCTCTACCACCATTGATGAACTCAAGGAAATAAACTTGGGTACGAAAGAAGACTTGTGACCCACTTTGATTAGTATGGACATGAATTCTGAAGATCAATAGGTATATACTTCTCTCCTAAAGTAGAATTGAGATTCTTTCTCCTAGAATGATATGAAAATGCCAATCCTCAGCCCATAGGTGGCCACTCACCACCTAGGTCTGCCAAAATATCATTGTGGCTACAAGAAAGCTTCCGAAAGGACACACCCAACCCATTCTACCAAAATAAAGGATAAAGTAAAAAAGCTCATCAGAGCTATATTCATTCAGGAAGTCCAATACCCCATCTCATTGGACAAAATTATCCTCATAAAAAAGGTATATCAGAGTCTATATTGACTTTAGGGATCTCAATCGGCATTTTCTAAAAGACGATTTCCCAATCCTGATCATAGAATTGTCGATCGATAAAACTGTTGGGTATTAGGATCTCTCTTTCATGGATGGTTATTTAGGTTATAATCAAATATTTATAGCCAAAGAAGATAAATAATCAACCTCCTTTAGGTCTCCCTAGGGAGTTTTTTGATATAAAGTAATGTCTTTCAATTTCATAAATACAAGTGCCACATATCTATGTGCCATGCATCGCATTTACAAACCCTTCTTGGGAAAGATTTTAGAAAGATATGTGGATGATTTGGTGGTTAAGTCATGAAAGATCTTAGATAACCCAAAAGATCTTGAAATCGTATTCAATAAACTATGACAGCATAGTCTGAAGATGAATCCCCTGAAATGTGCTTTTGGTGTTACCTTAGGGAAATTCCTCACCCTTGTCATATGCCATCGTGGCATCAAAGTAGACCTTGAGAAGACAAAGGACATCCTTGGAATTACACCTCATCACAAACTCACATAATTGAGAGGTCCTTAAGGAATCCTAGCCTACAAGTGGTTCCTCATAGTCAACCATTCAGGAAAGTGTTTTCCTTTCACTAGGTTGATGAAAAAAGGAGTCATATATCAATGGATGGAAGACTGTCTGGAAGGATTCGACAACCTCATGAAATATATTTTTGAGACCACAAGTGTTGATGTAGCCTATTGGAGGAAGACCACTCATCCTACATGTGACTGCCTTAGAGTAGTCATTGGGTGCCTTCCTCGCATAGATGAATGATGCTCAAAGTGAGAATAACCTCTATTATCTCAGTTGGACCATGATTGATGCTAAAACACATTATTCAAATATCAAGAAGAGATGTCTAGCCCTAATCTTTGCAGCCCAAAATTTGACGCATTACTTGTATCACCATGAGTTCCACCTGTTCTCTCGTAGAAACCCAATCAAGTATATTATCATTCATCCGGTGCTGATTGGACTCTTCTCACGGTGGGCAGTTATCCTATAATAGTTTGATGTACAGTTTGTGCCTCATAAATCCATCAAAGGCCAGGCATTAGCAAATTTTCTGGAAGAGAATCCCTCGACACACAGGACTTTATTGGATGTTGAACTACCTAATGAGGGGGGTTTCTCTGTTCAAGATGGTTCTCAGACATGTAAAATGTATTTCAAAGGTGCATCCAGAATTCCAATAGGAAAAGGGATTGAGGAACCCAAATTCAATAATGTAGGGATGAGATTTGTACTCATATATTTGAAAAATATAGTCATGTATTACTCATTCCTTCTGTGATAAGGGTTGACAAACAATAAATCAGAGTACCAAGCTCTCATTGTAGGTCTAGAACTGGCCCTTAAAGCACAAGCCAAGATCCTAAAGGTAAAAAGTGACTTGGAACTGGTCATCAAGCAAGTCAATGGTGACTATGCTATCAAGAAAGAGGAGTCAATCCTTTTTAGTAACCATTTCCAAGAATTTATGGTAGAATTCATGTTAGATACAACATTAACCTATGTCCCCCAGTCACAAAATGAACAAGCTAGTGCATTAGAAAATGCAGGAACATCATTGGTTGACCTAACCAGGATAAAACTGTTATCAACATTGCCCATTTCCAGATGGTCCTATCGTTAATTCAGACAAAGGTAGAGGAAATCAATGAGATTAGTCCTGCCACTAATCCTTATGGTCACACCTTTGGTTGGATGACTCCAATTGAAAATTACCTCCAAAAGGGAGAACTCCCAGTAGATAGGTCTAGAAGGGAAAAAATCCAGTGATGGGAAATCATCTTCAAAATGTATGACAAAACAAACCATCTGAGTATCCCTTATATGAAAGGCCTTAACAGGATCCTCCTCATGTGCATCACTGCTGAAGAGACTACTACTGTCATGAAATAATTTCATGTCAAAACTTGTGGAGAACATCAGTTAGCATCCAATCTCTTGTATCAAATTTGGAGTCTTGGATACTATTGGCCTACTATGACACAATATTGTGATAAATTCACTAATAAATTTCATCCATGTCAAGTTCATGATAATTTCATCCATCAACCCTTGGAGTTACTATATACAGCCAAGTATTCTTGGCCATTTTCTAAATGGGGAATGGATGTAGTGGGACCCTATCCTTCCGCTACGGCCAAACTATTCATGTATATTCTCACAGCGACCGATTTCTTTTCCAAATGGGAAGAAGTTATACCTCTTAAAGAATTCAAAGAAAAAAGCATTATTAGTTTTGTGAAAGCTAATACCATCACCATATTTTGTGTCCCTAATGGAGTATTGATGGAAAACGGCCCCAATTTCCACTCTGCTAAAGTGGATAGGTTATATCAAGAGTATGTAATCAAAGACAATCATTAATATTGCTACCATATAGTGGCCAAAGGTTAGATATATGCCTTCAAAAAGAACCTATCTAATATACTCTAAAATATGGTAGATAAAAACAAGAAATTGTGGTCGTACAAGCATCTCCAGGATCTGTGGGCATACTAGACCACAAACCGCACCACCACTCAAGTGACCCCCCTACTCAATAGTATACGGGATAGAGGCATTTCTACCCTTTGAAGTTCAATTAATATTGCTATATTTTTTCATCTATAATCAATTATCCATAGATGAGCAGTCTAAAAAACAATTCAATGTGTTGGAGAAATTTGATGAGAGTAGATTTCACACTTTGTAACATTTGGAAGTTTACCAGAACCGGATCATGCAACCCTTCAATAAAAAGGTTTTCCTCTAATCTTTCCTTGAAGAATAAATAGGTTTGGTCCTCAGAACCCCAATGATTCTCAATAAGATACCACCAATATTTGATCCAAAATGGGAAGGAACATATGTCATCTATAAGGTCTACTCCAATAGAGCATATTCCTTGATATAAATTGATGAACAGCTCATCACAGCTCCCACCAATGCGAGTTTTCTTAAGAAATACTTTAAATATTCATGAAAATAGAATCCTAACTGCATTACATTAAACTACATGTCCAAAAATCCTTTTTTCATGACGTTAAACTGCATTTCCAAAAGTCCTAACTATAAGATGTTAAACTATAGGATACAAGTTCCCTTTCCATCCGTGGCGGGTGATATTCATCCGAACTGCATGACACTAAATAGCATAGAACCTCCATCCTGATTGCATGACATAAAACTGCATGATAAAACTAACTTAATCACATGATGTTAGACTATAGGGGGGCCATCATGATCCAATCCATGGTTCCTCACAAATGAGTTAGATCAATGTGCAAAGAAGACAAACATTCCCCTATATCCATGAGAGCTAGGTCCCTATGATAATTCTTTCCCTCCAGAACTATGCGTGGCTTGAGTCCTATCATCATAGGATATGTATTGAAACTTGAGTCCCATGTCTCAGGTTCAGCAACCATAAGAAATAGGTAGAAGAAGAAATCCCCCCCCCCTCCTTGTGTGTGGTCCAAACTTACGTAGGGAGGTTTGAAAAACTATATAGAACTAGATTCCCATCTATCAATGGGATACGTAGAGATGCCCAGATTTTATATCCTAGTCTAGCTAATTCATGATTCAAAGTGCCTCTATCATGCATTCGGTCATCCCTAGATTGTGATAGAAACCTCTGATGTTCCTTGTTTCTCTCACCGAGCATAGCTCATGTAAGCTTTGGAATGGTGCTGAGGTTTTTCCCACAATAACAAAGCATAAAGTACTATAACAAGCCCTTCACTTCAAAAAAATGTTTCAAAATAATTATTTTCCCTATGTGCAGATAAGACCTATGAATTAAATTTCCCTTTTATAACTATGTATGGATTAATTCCTTCCCTTGCAGGATCTGTAGTGATACCTAAATCCTGTATCTAGGCTCATCCATCCTTTAAAAATAAAATTCTCCCTTCCATGTAAATGAGTCATATTGATATAGGAAACATGTTTTTAGAACTATTTATGGATTGATTCCTTCCCTCGTAGGATATGTAGTGATGTCTGGATTACATATCCCAGTCCAGCCGCCATAAAAAATGACCCTCCCTGTGTACAAGTTAGACTTGTTTAGGGAAGTTCATAAACCCTAACTACATGACATTAAACTATGTAGTTCTTTAATAAATACATATGGCTTGATTCCTGACTCCACATGATATGTAGAGACACCTTGACCCTAAATCATGGTCCATCCACCACATGAAGAAAATTCCCCACTTTTGTGCATGGGTAAGACTGGCATGGAAAGTTTTCTAGAACTATATATGTCTTGATTCCTTCCCCTACAGGATACATAGTGATTCCTGGATCTCATATCCTGGTCTAACCACCATAAAAAGATGCCTTGACCTGTGTATAGGTCAGACTTTCATGGGGAAATTCATGAGTCCTAACCCCACGATGCTAAACTATATGGTGGCTCGATGATAATGTGTGGCTTGATTCTTAACATGAAGAGATACATAGTGACACCTGGGATTTCCTAGGTCCATCCATGAGGGAAACAAAATGCCCCATCTACTATATAAAAATGTGAATCTATGTAGAATATTCTTAATCTTGATTCCCACAACAAGGATTAGTCAAAAGATCACACCCCCTTTACATACGAGACGGATCTATGTATATGATTTTATACCACATAACTAATCATAGTTTGAATATTTCTCATGTACCCAGATATGCCCCTTTTTTATTCATCAAACTCCATGCCTCTGGATATCTCATACCACCAAAATCACCCACTACTATCAGAAATGGAATGCCAATGTCCTACAAACACATTTTTTTTACTATGAACACAATACCTTAGTGGATCTACATATGTTTCCCACAAAAATAGTCTATTAACCAAAGGAAAATTTTTCCTCAGGAGAGGTTGTTCCTTCTTCCCCCAATCATGTCTGGGGAATAACAAAATATCCTGGCCCGATTAGACCATATTTTTACATGATTCTTTTGATAGTTCATCCCCACAAAAAGATTTTAAACTATGTTTTCAATGTCTTATCGCATAACATTAAACTGCATGACCCAATTATGTTCTCACCTGAGAAGATGTTTTGTTATTTCATTGGTCAATTGATATAATTTTTACCCTCATAGGATGTGTAGGGGTATCGGGATTTTAACCCTGGTTCAGGAACCCCCAAGAGAAAAAATGCCTCCCCCCCCCTTGAGTTCGGGATAGACCGACATAGGAGGAGTTTTCTATGAAGTGTGATGTGTGGTTTGATCCCTATCTTGAGAGAAACGTAGTGACCTCTGAGTCCTATGACCCAGACTAATCTGAAAAATGCGTAGAAATACCCCTTCTTCTACAAGCAAACTAAATTAAATTATATGTCCCCTTTCTCATGTCCTCACCACATGATGATAAAATTCTTAGAATTCATCCTAATCGTATGGTGTTAAACTGCATGATAATATTTCCTTATTATGGGACTTTAAACTAAGAAACATCATCCTGAGTATACAATGCTCCCTTATTTAATTCTAACATCCCTAGGTGGTGAAGTAAATCCTTTTCTACCCCTTGTTTCTCACACCAAGCATAGCTCAAATGGTCTTATGAATTTTGGTAAGGTATTCCACATGAAACTAGGGAAAATCAATCCAATGATTCTATTTTCAGGACTTTAAAAGGTATGTTAAAGTTTTCCCTTTCATATGAGGAAACAAAGTCCTAAAAATATGATGTTAAACTATAAGGTACCCCAAAATGTGGATAAGATTCTCCAATCCCTATGTGCGTGCTAGACCAATGCAGGGAGCCTAATTTCAGGGAACCCTGATCTTTGAAATTAGACCCTGCTTTAGCAGGGGAATCAAAATGTCTCACCCTATGTGCAAGATAAATCTATGTAAGAGAGTTCCCTACTCTATGGGTTATTGTGGACAAAACATTTCTAACTGGTCCATACATTTCTTTTCCACCTATCAAACTTTTCACTTTGAGCAATTTAAGATCCTAATATACCTCCAAGGCTATCAAAAATGGAAGGCATATGTCTTGCAGACACCTGTGTTTGACTATCCACACAATTCCCTAGAGTCTCAGCATATATTTACATAAAAATGGAATTTCAATCAAAGGAAAATTCATCCTCAGGATAGGATTTTTTTGTTTACGTATGTTTAATGGCTTCCAAGACCTATATCATCTCTCCTGATCTGTGAAACCATGAAACTATGGCTAAAACTTTCCTTCATATCCATGTCTTGGACATATTGGAACACCTCGACCCAATCATCCTCTAGTTAATCAGAGCTTCTACATCAATGTCCTAATCACATGACATTAAAACTATTTGATGCTCTACAATCAATGTTAGTTCTTGGGCCCCAATTTTCCAAATAATTTACTCTCCCATATTCCTATGCATGAAAAGAATCAGTATAGGATTGTTATATGTGAGTCCCACTTCATTGGAAACCCCACATGAAAAAAAAATGGTGCCCCATTCATATGCTTGAACCATATCCACATATGGATAAACCTTAAAATAACTATGTTTGGATTGATTATTATCCTAATGGGATATTTAGTGACACTTGAGCCATATATTTTGGGTCCAATCATGAAACAACATTATCTCATATCTGCCTATGCAAGGGTCAGACCTTCCAAAGAAAACAACTCACATGGACAGGATAAAAAAATGCCTCCGCTAATTCTTGATATTCCTGGTAAAGTTTAACCTGAAATTCCCCCTTTTCATGATCAGGAACCCCTCTTCATACACTATACTCTATGTCTAGAATGGTCCAAATCCCCAAAACCATTCTTGGACATCAAAAATGGAAGTTCAGTGTCCTGCAGACACCTTTTCTTGACTGTGCACACAATTCCCCGACATCTCTAAATATTTTTCCTATAAAAATGTCTTGTCATACAAAGGAAAATATTTCCTCAGGAGAATATTTTTTTACCTCTATACACCCTTATGATGTTTATATCTCACGTCATTCCTTGGTTTCAAAAACCCCTTAGATTACAATCAACATCATTCTTCTTTCCCCATGCCTAAAGGTGATAGAACATTACTATTCAAACTGTCATGGAAAAGGAAAATTGATTACCCCCACTAGTTAGAGTAAAAAAAACTTTGAACTATAAGTCACAAAAGTCCCAGTTGTACGATATTAAACTACACCATGAATTGGCCCTCATTTTCATAAGTCAAATTCATGGGGGATCAATTTCTAGACCATAACCAATGTAAATACTATTTTACATTCAAACAACGTTCCCTCAATAGGCCACCCACTGTGGTCTTCAACAACAAAACAAATCCAAATTTCCATGAAATTTCTTATCCATCGGAAATGAAAGTTCAGTGTTCTATGGAAACCTTTGCATGACTATGCATACAATTCCACGGTGGCTCTATATATGTTTCCCACAAAAATGGCCTATTAACCAAAGGAAAATTATTCCTCAGGAGAGGACATTCCTTCTTCCATGTGCCCAATGGTTTCCATGCCCCATATCATGTTTCATATCCAAAAAACACAAAATTAGGGTCAAGAAGAATCCATCATCCATGTATGAAGGCTATTATGGAATTTTGAGTAAATGAGTTCTGATTTGGGGCCCTCAACCTATAAATAATGGTCAAAGATATTCAACCTAAAACATCAGTGATGATATACTGGTTGGAAAGTCCTTAAAATACCTTCAAAAAAAGAGACACAACACTCTCTAGGATGAAAACCCTCAAATAGAACCCTAGATAAAAGTTGAGTGTTGGCTAGCAAAACCTATGAATCGTATGGTTTAGGTAGAATATGGAGCAACAAAAAGAAGAATAAAATCAATATAAACAAAGCTTGTTAGGTTGGAAACTCATAATGAGTGTCCTAAAAACAATTCAAGTTATGCTCACTAAGCCCCCAACAAATTGGGTTAAGGAATAAAATGTGGTTATAATGAAAAAGACATAAAGTTTGTAGGGTGTTTCATATAACCCTATTAACAACCAAACTATGCTTATTGAGCCCTTTATTTCAGGAAAAAATTAGAGCATGGCTTGATTATTTACATATCTCAGATTGAAATTCAAATCAATATCTGGTTGAGATTATGGTTGAAAATGAAGTTGATCATAAATGATTGATATTTCAAAAAAAGGTAAAATAGGAACACTAGAAAGAAAAATGTTTCCATTTTATCAAAAGAAGTGCGAGTAGGGGTGACATCCACAATCCGGAGTCTCTCCATAATGTCAAAAAAATGTGGTGTAGGGAAGTGCAATGAATTACAACAAGGACCGAATTTAGCTTTCTAGTGTGTCAATAAATGACTGATTAGGGATATCAAGGGCATGTTCAAAAGTATCCCTCTGTTTAACTTCAGCTTCAACCATTGTGCATACTCACTTCATAATAGTTCGAAGGTATTTTCCTTTCTATTTGACAGCCTCATAATTAGCACCTAATGATTCCAGTTGCGCTTTCAGTCTGGCCATGCAAGCCTATCACTCACACAGTTCCTCCATCTGGTAAATCACCTAGTCATTATCACTAGTTTCATCATCCTCTAGATGATTCAACTCATCATTAATATCCCATAAAGTTTGATCTTGGTGGTGATAAGCATTGAAACAAGTGAGTTCACCTTCGCAAGCAGTGAGATCCTTTCGAGCTATAACAATCCGGTACATAAAGAGATGCAAGCATCGGTAATCAAATTCACCCAAACCTAGATCAAAAAATCGTTATTGAAAGTCATCCTCCCTGTTGGAAAAATCTGTCAGGGGATTTTTCATGGAAAGAGTACATATTTGATGTCATTCCCATTTTCACAAAACTCGATGCCTACTAATGGAACCAAAATCTATGTCCTACTCCATGGTGATAGGTATATAGTTGGGAAGTTCCATCATAGGAGACGGAAGCTCCCTGAGTTGAGTCACCCAAGTGGGGGGGGGCTTTCCCTACCAATAAATGGGTTGACCTCTAGGGTTAATAAGAGAGGAATGACTACAGCATAAGGTACTCCTAGTGATGTCCTACTTGGGCCAGCTTTAGTTGGACCATCAACCATATTATCCGAATGTGTAAGATCTGAGTCGCTCTCAATATGGATAGCTTTCATAGATGAATTTCCTTCTGAGTGGGTGCGACATCGAGTAGAACGTCTTCTCACTCCAAGAGTGCAGGGGGTGACGTAACCGGCATAATGGAAACAAGATTGGAGGTAGTCAATTACTTCCAAACTCGTTGAACTAGCCTCGCCAGTACCCCATCAGTATAGAAAAGAACCTAGAGTTGAGAATACTTTAGTGACAATAAATTCAAGGCCACTATGCAAGGAATAACGAATTCCACACCAACATCCTCCCACAACATCATCATCTATAATTAACGAAGGATTATGGGATGAGACTCCCTCTTAATTAGAGTGTAATTAAGGGATGTGACCTATTGAAGGCATCCATATTTCCTAAAAACCCTACAGGGGATGTAAGGTTCACAAATAGCCACTTTGTCAATATGTGCGGTCAAGATTCCACCCTAAAGTGCAATGATATAAGAGTGATCTTTAGGGGATACCCTCCCTTTATCAATAACTAGCCCATGGGGCACAACATAAAGCGCAAATGAGAAGTGAGAAACATCACTTAGAAATTCAACTGCACCATCAACACTCGGATATTTTTTATAGACCATGAAAATGTTTAGAAGAGCTGGGAAAATGTTAGAATGAGGAACCCTTGTAGTATGTCGATACTCGTAGTAGGGGAAATTCTTTTCCATCTAGGCATTCAAAAATTGAAATGTCCCACTAAGATGATGTGGAAGTTTCCCTTCCTTTATCTGCCCTAATAGTTCGTAGATTTAGTCAAGGGTCATAACATCCAAGTTAATGGGTTGTCCCTCAAGAAATGTGGATATCATTATCATAGTGCAATCCCAAACACCATTATATACATCACAATAGGGGAAGATCCATCCACTCAAAAACATAGCAAAGAAAACAACCAATATGAGCTCAGGAGGTATGTCTAACTGAATTCCATACCCCCTAGTAGTATATCGACCTACCTCGAGGGTGTCATAATATGATCCCAGGATTTTCCATGATTGTTGAGTTGGGTGAGTCCAGCTATGGAAAACCCTTGGCCTAGGACCATTCACCTGCAAGAATAACCCAACCCAATATTTGAATGAAATAAGATAACGATCATAGAGGGATTGATTGATTAATACCTCTTTCATGACCAATAAACTCTTTTCCAGCATAGATACTTGTTTTACATTCCCCCTGGAATTGGCCACTGGAAGAAACTCGTCATAAATATTTCCTAGAATGGGAATCACTCTGAGTTGATGGATGTCCCATAAATCAATTCCAACCTCCCCATGGGTTAAATTAAAGGTATTATTATTCAAACTCCATATGCTCATAAGTTGTGAAATGTGGGTGTTGGTCTGATGATCATAGGTTTGGGATACCCAAACAGCCTCATATAACCCCATAACTAGCAATTCGACCCAAAATTCTTCACAACTCCAACAAACCCAGAATTTCCATTCCTAATCCAAGAAAAATGAACCTCTTGAGTGAATTTCTCTCTTTGATGACCATCCATGTTTCTCATTTATTATGGCCCTTCAAAAAATGATATGGTAGAAATGGGTCATTTCATCTGGATTCTGTCGCACTTCCTATGGAGTCTGAGGAGCATAGTTCAATAAGAATATTGTAGCAGTATCATTCAGTAAGAATTATCCTCTCAACATGATAAGGGCCTTAGGAATGGGGATATTGATTATCCATTCAACAAGTTGGTTGGCCGAACATGGTTTTGGAATAGATGTATCAAACAGTAGACAGAATCCATAAATGGGAATCTGATCTACAATTGGATACTCTCTCTAGGTCATGGTAAGAAAATTCTATAAGGATTGATACAGTAGG
Source organism: Viscum album (assembly GCA_963277665.1). Lineage (NCBI taxonomy): Eukaryota > Viridiplantae > Streptophyta > Magnoliopsida > Santalales > Viscaceae > Viscum > Viscum album. Next base: position 349,718,473 of record OY728150.1, on the reverse strand, counting down.
GAGATATGGATTTTTTCATCAAAATAGTATTCCATACACTTTTTCCTTTCATCGGAAACTGAAAGGAGCATGATGATAGCATTAGAAATAACAATAGCTTTGGTAGAAAATTTCGGAAGAGGCATCTATTTTCTACATTAAAAAATACCATACAAAATGGCCAATCCAACAAAATGCTTGGGAAGAAGACCAAAAATAGAAAAGGGACAATAGAAAATCTTCATAGGAATGATCCACATACTAAAACCCAGAAATTTTTCAAGGAATGCATTCCCCCATGAACTAACGGTTCATGGAATGCTCTGCAAGATGTTGTCCTGTGAAACGATGGCCAGCAAACCGAATGGTTCACAGACTAAGTGATTCACGTATCGAGCCTCGCTGCGCGGTCATCCATTGTGAAGACTTGAAAAGTTTATGTTCAAATATTAATGTTTAGTTCATGGATTTAAAAGTTTTGTTCATGGATTTAAAAGTTTAGTTCACAGATGAAGGAAACCATGAATATTTTTGGTTCACAGAAGGGGAAGCATGGTTCGCGATCGAAGGATCCTATGAAGGAGACGGTATGCGAAAAAAAGAAATATTGAGATAAAATGTGGAATAATTTTCATCGAAATATATGGTAAATGAAAAATTACATAGGCCCCCTATATACAGGCATGGTCCCCCATCGGTTACACCTTTCCATCGAAAACCAATTTAGTTCAGGACTGCTTTCTACATAGAAATAACATACTCTTCATTAGGATCAAACCCCATTCTGATGGAGGCATGTTTAGAGTCCTGAAAACTCTGTGAAGGGAAGGAAAATACTCCCATAAATTTGATGAAGGAATAAGGTGCCGGTTCAATTGAAAATTTTAGAATGATATTAAAGAAATCGAATTTGGAAAAGGACCAAAGTGATCTGCCTACTGATTTTTGAGAATGGTACATAGATGGTATAGCATGTGAACCGAACGATATGCAGACAACCTGAGAAATGCTGTTTTTTGAGGCATTGTCTAGTGAACTAAAAAATTCATGGAATAAATGATGCACAATGTTGATCCCCCAAAAACCAAGTTGCTGGCAGAATGGAGGTGGAGAGATTCCACCCACAAACCGTGAACCCACAAACCATGTCATTGGTGAAAACGTGATAGATAGGTATGCCCTCTCAAATTGTCCCCATAAATTTGATCATTTGTGGGTTCGAGGTAGTGATTTCTGTTGCAGTGAACTGTAACCCCACAAACCTCAGCCCCACAAACCATGGTTGACCGAGTCATCAATTGGTCGGGAAATTTCTTCATGCATTTTTGCAAAAGGTTTCGTGTGACCCATAGATACAGCTTCCTTGAAACTCTATAAAAAGACCCTAAAAGGAGCTGAGTATAAGATCATATTTTTTTGGGGAGCCTAGAATTCATGGAAGGAATGCTTCAATGATAAATGATCGATGAAGTATGAAATCACAAATAGTTTCCAACAGGTATAAACCTAACATGTACCATGAAGGGAAGGAAACATAATAATAATAATAATGAACTAATCGCGAACCTAATTGGTGAACCACAAACCATATTCCCTTTACAGATGTACTTCCAACAAACAGCAGGATCAATTCCCCTTCTACAAACCAGTGAACTACATATTGCATTGCTATATGAATGAAACCATGCACTACAAAGGACTTCACTACACGAGTGGAATCTATAACCACGTATCTCCACCCTATACATATGGAACCTCAGGCTGCGTACCACTATAGTACATGGATCACATCTAGTTCTGCATACCACCTCGGTACACGGACGACATCTGGGTTCATGTACCACCTCAGTATATGGATGGCCTCTAGGTCTATGTACCACCTCAATACATGAACGAACCCTACACCCACATATAAATGAACCATGTAGAGGGTAACCCACCTCGAATGAACAAGTGGTACACAGAATGGGGTACCTTTGGGATTTCCACCTTCCAGTTCCCATCATGACCTTTTGTTTTCATCCCATCCTTTGAATCCCCTCCAATAACTAGTCTATCATAATCAGGACAAATACACTTCCAAATCTACCAAGCCTGTATGATAAAATCATCAAGAACATCAGTGGTTCTTTCTGAGTTTACATACCCATCGTGAGTGGAGTCATGTGGGAAATCCTCACAAGGGTGTGGACCATCAGAATGTCTTTAAGTTTACATTCCCATGGTATTCTAGGGCCCAACCTTGGAATACTAATTTCAACCTCCCCGTTCATAGGATCAAGGTTAATCACTAGATTTTCCATTTAATGAGGTACATTGACAAGTCAAAGGGATCATCCTTCTTTTCCCCTTTTATGAAGATCAATTCTTCTCCCCTTTCCCAAAAATAAATTCAGGGCACTCTCCCTAAGGTAAGTTCCCTAAAATTTCCATGGGAGGTGGTACTCTTTATCCTCTTAGACTCATCCCAAGACATGTATGGATAGATTTACAAATTTTACAATCTTATATATCAACACAAGAGGGGAAATTGGCACATTCAAATCCCCTCCCTCTCTCTATTTGGTCTCCAGTACCATCTATCAGCAGATGATGCAGGACATGAAATCCTCAGATTCACTGCCTCTTCTTATTTATCACACCGAGAATGACTCTTGTGGGCTTATAGGTTGGTGATAATCATAACATACGCATATCCCCAAAACATGGGAATCCTCTTATGTGTAAGCCCCAACTAAACCTTCAAATCATCATGAGTCGAGATCCTCCTCATGGTTCCATAAACATGGGCCTCCTCTTTGGTGTAAACCCCAAATTTAATAAACTATGAGAACTATTATTCCTACTCTAGAAAAGATATGTAGGATGCATGCCTAAGGCTCGAGATTAAGAAATATTCTCCTTATAAGTCATCCCTAATAAAAATCCCCTAAACTCATTAGGGAATCATCTTCAGAAGTAGGCTCTAACTTATTTCTCTCAAATGGGAATCTCCCATGTGTAAGCCCCAATCATTTCCCCACATAGAGGCCTCCTAGAAAAAGTAAGTCCCAAATCAAACCAAAATATGAGGGCTTTGATTCCCAACTAACTAGGATACATTGGAAGCTTCTTCGAGATCCAAAACCAACACCCAAGTTACCCTAGTATTTCCTAGCCCATATCCCTGGTAGGGTCACATCTACCTAGGAGACCATATTTCATTTGGGAATCTTGGGCCACTTCGGCATAAGTCCCTTGTGAAATCTTGACTAGGAATATTTTTCCTAGACATCCTATCTTCATGATGGTAAATAGTATGGATGGGTCCTTGTCATGTGACCTTAAAAGGTGATGTGTCCAATAAAGTGACATCAAACTATATGGAATCTGATTCATCTCATGATAATGCAAAGGAATCCCATTTGGTGGGTTCAATCTCTACATCAAAACAATATTCATCCCCAAGGGATAACAATAAACTCCAGAGCACCTCATCACATGGATTAAATCATTATTGTCTAGGTAAAAGACCATAGAATCATTAATGTGTCTGCCAAAGGGTAACATTGATGAAGAACCTCAAATACATATAGATGTCCTTATCAACGGAGAACCCTGGATACATACAGATGATTCTGGACACATACATATTTATGATTGATCTTGAAACTTAGGGGTAATACATGGACACATTCTTAGGAAATAACCATGGATTCATGAACAAATGAACATTTATTAAATCTATAAGAGAGTAAAATAGTAGGAAGTAATTTTTCCCAAAAGGGTGTGATGATCTTGTTCTCCTATCCTCTCAACCAATGGATTTCTTAAGTGTCATTGGCTAAATCATCCATCAAGCACCTGGATTTGGAAAGTAAGTCCATGAATCATAGATAAAAGGGTCATTGGGTGTTTATGGATCTTCAAACAGACCCATTGGAGACCATCCAAGGACATCATACTAGACATGGGTCGATTGAAAAAACACTCAACTCCCTACAATTTCCTATCAGGACCATTCAACTATGGAACCTCCTTTGCAATATAAAAAAGACACACTACCTAGTCCCAGTGCGACAATATCGCCCACTAAAAAGGGTCACAACATGAATCGAGTCTAAATGAAATGGTAAAACTGACATGAAACTCTATAATAATAAGAAATTAACTATTATTTGTCAGACCATTTTCTTTTCCCCAATACGATGAGAACCAGGATGTAACAATAATCAGGAGTTGTTTGCGGTTTTTTTCCCTAAATATATGAAGGCACTATATTTATGGAGATAAATGTGATATATACATAGACCATCAAAGTTTTAATTATATTTTTACACAAAAGGAATTGAACATGAGACAGAGAAGATGTTTGAAACTTCTTAAATAATATTATTGTTCAATTCATTATCACCCCGTAAGATAAAAAAAACTCACTAATGCATTGAGTACTAAAGACCCAATTTTTTTTGGCAATGATGAGGATTCAAGGATATTCTTTGATCAAAGACCTAGTAAAACTAGACATGGGAATCGTAAGGGAAGTGACATCATCAACCCTATCCCAAATTATTTCTCAACCATCATTACTAAAGAAGATCAAGAAATCTCAAAGGGAATATCCATTATTACAAATGATGTTAGAGGATGTAAATAATGGGAAGATTTATAAGTTTAATATTGATCAAGAATGTGTACTAAAATTTCATACAAGTTTATGTGTTCCATCTATTCTAGAAATAAAGAAGGAGATAATGGATGAATCTCATAAATCTAAATTCCCTATACATCCTAGAAGTATTAAAATGTATAGGGACCTTCATGATCAATATTGGTGGGACAACATGAAAATGGAGATTGCTAACTACACTATAAGGTGCTTAGTGAGTTGACAGGTGAAGGCAGAGAGACAACTTTTTAAAGGGGTGTTACAGCCACTACCCATACCACCATGGAAGTGGGATGATATCACTTTGGAATTTTTCACTGGTCACCTGATAACTTCTAAAGGAAAAAATGTGATATGGGTTATACTAGAATGTATCACTAATAATTATCATTTTATCTCTATTTGGGAAGATTTATCTCTTGACCAACTTTCCAAGATTTATGTAATTGTAGTGGTGAGGTTGAATGGAGTGCCACATTCTATTGTTTCTTTTCGTGATCCAAAGTTCACATCAAAATTCTAGATAAACCTTCAATATTCCATGAGTACCAAATTAAATTTCAGTATATCCTATCAACCTCAAACCGATGTCCAATATGAAAGGAATATTAAGACACTTGAGGATATGTTGAAAACATGCTCAGTGGAATTTAAAGGTGGATTGGATCCAAATCTCACAATAGTTGAGTTCTCATACAATAACAGCTTCCATTCGAGTATTCAAATGTCACCCTATGAAGCTCTATATGGGAAGTAATGTTGAAATCCTACTTGTTAGGATGAATCTGGTGAGATAATTCTTCTTGGGCTTGATCTTATGCAAGATATGACTAAAAGGGTTCATTCCGTCCAATAACACATAAAGGCTTGTAAGAGTCGATAGAAGAGCTATACTGAAACTCGTCAAAGGGGCTTAGAGTTTGATGTTGGTGAAAAATTCTTCCTTCAAATTTCACCTTGGAATAGAGTCATTTGGTTTGGGAAGAAAGGGAAGTATAGCCCTAGGTACATTATCCCCTATAAAATCCTTGATATCTTAAGAGAAATGTCTTATCATATTTCACTTTCTCCAAATATAGCTCAAGTTCCTGATGTATTCCACGTATCTCACTTGAGGAAGTACATATCAAACCCTCCACATGTACTAAATCCTGAGGTGGTATAAATGGAACATGACCTCTCTTATAAGGAGCAACCATGGGATATCTTGATCCATAGAGACAAGGTTTTACAAAACAAGACTACCCACCTTGTTAAAGTGTTGTGGAGGAACCACAAATATGAAGAAGACATGTGGGAAATAGAGGAAACAATGAGGAGGAAGTACCTAGACCATTTATCAACTGATGGAATGAGATGAAATTTTTGGGATGAAATTTCTTAATGGGCTAAGAATGTAATGACCCATACTTTTTGAATGATAATTATTTCCTAAAAATGTGTGTTATATTATATATTTCTAATATTGAAGTGAGTATATTTACAAATGTGACAATCAGGTTTCGATAGTTATATAAATTTTGGTAACTTATGATCATCTTTCAATATTACCATAGGAAACTATACTCATAATAATGATTTTAAATTATAATTATTGTTTATAAATATAAATGATCAAGTTCAATTAATGCAGAAAAGAGAAATGATGTCCTCAACCAGAAGAGTCATGTTATATGAAGCCCATTTGTTAGAGCTTGGTAAGGAGGTAGTGTCACTGGGTATTTATGTTTACCAATCCCAATTCAATCTTCAACATGTTAATCTTGAATTAAATCACCTATGGGAGAATCAAGTTAGTGGAAATGACCACTCATTTGATGTTAGCCGAGTCGCACCATGACTCTATCACCATCACACACCTTACCCTTAGGTCATATATAGGTGTTATAAGAGGTTATATGTCAAGGCCTTAGTTACTTAATGTGTAATACCTTTGTATAAATAAAATTTTTGTTTCATCAATTCCTTTTTCAGTTTATTTTTTTTAATATGATTATTTTGATAAATTGGTTTTTCGGTCAAAAATTATACTTTTCAAAAAATATATAAGTATTATAATAATATAATTTATTATTATTAATATTTAATTTAATTAAATATAATGATTAAAACAATCTTATTTAAATTTAAATGACAAAATCATTTTATTTTTTTCAAGTGTTAGAAATTTTACAATGCATTTTAATATGCATTTTTTATTCCTATTATTTTTAGTAAATAAGGATGTGTATACTTAAAAATTAAATTTCTCATAATTATGGAATTATTATGATAAAATAGACATCATTTTTTAAATCTTAATTTTGAATTAATTTGGGGTTAATTTATGATAATTTTCTAAAATATTTTGTTTTTCAGCGAATAGTAGAAATACGGTTTTGAGTTTTCGGTGTGTTTAATGAAATCATAATGATGTAATAATTAATATAAAATTATTTCCGAATATTGTGGATTATAATAAAATATTAGGTGTCCCAATTTTCAAATACCATGGGAAAATCTCATGGTAAATCTCATCGCTTTGCAATTACCACTACTGAGGTGTCCAAGGCAATCAATAAAAAAATATCTCACTTTTGCTATAAATACCCACCCATTTTTCTATTGTATTTCATTCAAAATTCATTATTCATGAATTTTTTATAGTTTTACCTCTCAAGTAGTCCTCAAAAGGTTTCCTCAAGCCCAAAAGGTCCCAATATTTTAGTTTTAAGAGTCACTCTTCAAGGTAAGAGAAATCTCAACTTCTCTTTTCCTTTCTAGTTGCCTTTTTATGTGGTATGCCTTTAAAATATCCATACTATGTTATTATATCCATTTTATTCTATCAATTTTATGTATTAAGATTATTTTATTAATGGGAGATCCTTTTCCCCTCTCTTTTTAATGTTTTCTCAAACCATGTTTCATACTCATTGTGCTGCCGAATTTTATTCTCTTTTTTCTCAAGAAAATCTTTTATTTTCTTTATGTGAATACCAAAACCACTTTATTTTCTAGGGGTATACACCAATATGTAAAATTGTTTTATTTTATCCTATAATTCGCACACATAAAACCCTAATTCCCTTTCTCTGGCTTATAAATTAAATAATGATCATGTTTTTAAGCACTTTTTAAAATGCCAGGATTTTGATACAAACCCCATTTATTTTACTCCCCATAGGTTATTTATGATATTTTTTATTATGATATATGTGGAAAACATTAAAATTAATATATATTAATTTTTTTCCATGAAAATTCTCTATTTCATTGGTTAAATAATTTAATCTCTATAGATGACATGTTTTACGATACCTTGGTAAATAAACTTGGTAATTTTTATGACACCTCGGTGATGAAACTTGGTGATATGATTATAAATGACTCAATTAGATGTTGTATACATATTTACATTTTATTATTCATGTTATTTATACTATTATATGTCTAATTGTCTTTTGCTCATGCATTTATGGTATTCTTCAAGTTCTTATCGATAATTATCATGATCACTTATAAATTATTCTCCTTAATTTCCCTTACTGGGTCTTAAATTCACCCTTTACTTTGATGTATGAACCCGAGTTATAAGATCCAGTAAAATTACTTAAGATGAACCAATAAAGAATCCTTTTAAGTTGTTTAAAATAATTTTTTAAGTTTTCATGTATTATGTACCTTAATTTCAAGAAAATAAACTTTAAAATATCCTCTTTTGTACAATGTACTATAAAGTTATGTAATAAAAAGGTAGGATTCCATAACCCTCTTTCCCATAAAATGTAAAGTGAATGTATTACTCATGTGTACATATAGCTGACATTATCCACGTATTGATACAATTCATTTTCCACCCCTATATTTCATGGATGGTTATTATGATAAGATTAATGTTTATATATGATAATTATACCATAATTATACACCTTTTATTTTAATATCAAATCGATATTATTACCTTCTAATCCATTGGAATATAATAACGTCGTACATACATACTTGTGGACTACCACCTCTATGAAGAAATGTGATTTTTTTTCATTTAAATTTTACTTGGATGTTAATAAGAATGGATTTGATGAATATATATGATGTATATGATATAATAATTATTATTTTAATGATAATTATTATTTACCTTTATTTAATTACATCCATTGAAAAATGAAATTGGTATTCATGTGTATGTATAACATACTGTCTCTATGGATGGTGTAATTTATTTTTATATATATAACTTTTAAGGGTGACCATTAATATGTCTATAATGAATATAAATGATAATTATATCATGATTAAAATTATGGATATGATAGACCTATGATCAAAGTACAAGGACCAAACCCATCAAACCAAAATATATATGAAAAATGAAGTGGTTATAACCAATAACAATGATTTTAAAAAATAATTATTAATAAATGGGTGATAAAAGGTTATAAGTAAACCATATTTTATATGGTATATATGAATATGGTTAATTAATATATTTATATATTTATTATAAGGGATTTTTGAACACATACGAGTGGAGTCAAACCTAAGGAAAGGTCTTCTCATATCACTTTTACTTATATTAGACATGTACCATATTCACCTCTTATTTATTTTTTATGGTGTGTATAATAACCATTTAATATATTATATATTGGATTTATTTTTATTCTTGTTTTCTTCATTTCATTTTAAGTTATTTATTTCATTGGTCTTATAGTTCAAAATTTACCAAATTGGTAAGTGTTTATTTCACAATCTCACCATTATTTGGGATTGTTTATGTTTAAGTCCCTACTAGGGGAATAGTTTTATTACCTGTCATTTTTTTAACACATTCTAAAAACATTCTAAACATTATCTAAATGATTTATTAAATACATTTTTACCAAAGTTTTATAGTTTACAAAATAGTTTTAAAGGAATCTTCTTGTCATTTTACAAATAAGGAACTTTTAAAAAAAATATAAAAAAGTGTGAAAGGAATTATCTTTTTAACATATAAAACATTAGTGGACTATAATTAATTCATGAATAATATTTTAATTAAATATTCCTTTAAAATTTTATAAGTTTATTTTCAAATAAAATAATTTTCTTTCATATTTTTTGAAGTCTTTGAATAAGTGATTTCAAAGTGAAATGGTAATTTTCCTCAAGAATTTTCCAATGAAATTTTTATTTTTAATATCATTTATTTAATCTCATGACTTACTAAGGTTATTTTATTATGTTACCATACACAATATTTTTATGGATGGTTTTTGAATAGTTTAACTGGGGAAAGTATTGATATTCTTTATGCTAGTTCTTCCAATTCAAACAATAACTGATTTTTGAGGTATTTTATTATGTTGTGTAATTTATTCATAAGAGGAATGAATATGAATTTTTATGTGAAGGGTGGGTCCTATAATTACATATCCCCTTGATTCATAAGTTGGTCACATGAGATAAACTACCTTGGGTATTTGGTCGAGGGATTACCCATTTATGTAGATGTCTTGGCACAATTCCTTGAAGGTATTTTCAGATACCTTTGTATAAGGGATTGGAAGTATTTTTATGATGTATAGAATTATTCATTACCCTATTAAGAGATTATTTATTTATTTCCATGTGATTATTATATAAGTTATAATATCAATGCATAAGTTTCAAACTCATGTGATTATTTATATGGAATAATTTTATCATAATTTATTCTTTCTATATTATTCTTCATGTTCAAGTAATTGATTAAATGATATGTGTTTTATATTATTTACCTTTATATATTTATTATTCTATATTGATTCATGATAAAATCCATTTTACACATACCCTTAATGAGTATAAAATCTCAAATTTTTATTATGTTTCCTTGACCCAAGATTCTAGGAGATGCATTATTATCGATATAAAGGTATATACTAATGGGAATTATGGTTTCTTAAATGAAAATACAATTTTGTATTTTATGTTTTTAATTATAATTTGAGATTCAAATTTGTATCAAGTTTACCAAAACTACTAAATTATTTGGTCCTTCATGATCTAATTACATGTATCTTGTTCTAATGTAAAAAAGTTACCACGGAATCTAGGCTACGAGGTTTGGGATCTTTAGAGTTTGGTGGAGATTTTTATATCATATATTAGTCCCATACCATTTCAAAGTATTAAACATAATAAGTATTTCCAATTTATAACCCAACACAATAGAATTTACACTTCATTACTACCTTGTTATCAGTCCTTTGTTAAGAGTAATATCCTTTACATTGTGAATATCATATAGATTTTAAGATAATTTTTTCAAATTCTTCTAAATAGTAATATTATTCCATTAAATTTGTAAATTTTTACATTTCACATTTCCATCATTTGTATAGCCCTAGACATTCATTAATTATCCATGATTATGTATGTGGATCCTTATGGAACATTATGATATGTATTGTTCATTAATTTTATACATATTATGGATTTATAAAACTTATTATTTGATGTTTGGGTATATAAATTATATAACACCTCAATGAATCAGTATGTATCATGTGAAAAAATATCTTGGATATTTGGTACAATACATACTTAGTTTTGTATGATGTCATAAAATGAGTACTTGAATGTTTTTTTGTTATTCCTGAAATTTTTCATTCCATCACTATGAGAAAAATTATTCTCCTACATGAAATTATTTATTGTTTTTTAGTCCCTAGAAGTATTATTAATATAGTTCCATTTGTAATGGAATTTATTTATTCTGTTAAAATTATTGATTCCATGATTATGTATTTTAGATTTCATTGTATGATACCCCTTGATGATCATCTAAGCTCACCCCAATATATTATTTCCTATTTCCTCATAAAACCATGAAGACTACTATGTGAGACTTATTTATTATTAAGGGGAAATAAAAACAAATATTTTATTTTACTAATTTATATTATGTTTTCAATGTAATGTAATGTTCACGTATGTATCATGTTTCTTGGGATGCCTAAACTATTAGATCTAGTTTATTGAAATATATTTATTTAGTAAAATTGTGATAAAATAACCACAGGTTCTTAGTTAAAAGAGTTAAGGTGTGATAGTTGGTATCCAAAAAACATTAAGTGGAAACCTTGGGAACAATATTTAAAAGAACATTTCAAGATATCATGTACTTTATTAAAACCCATTAGGTTGTCTTGAAAATGGAACCTAATAGAAGGAAGGGAAACTATGTCAACACCCATAATCAAGGAAGGTATTTCCCTAATGATTATTTCAATGATGTTAAGGATGGAGTGAAGAAGATTATCACAATATTAGGTAAGTTGACTTTAGTTATGATCAATAACCTTTACCACATGTAACTACCTATTACTCTATAGTGTGGTGTAAAGATTTTGGATCACTTAATGAGGGACAAAAATCCATCCTTCAATGTAAAAAATCCATTAATAGTTTTACAATGTATTAAGACACTGGAGAAGGTATTACTTACCTCGGGATATATTTAAGTAGAAAGGTTTATCATGGCAGTATAACATATAAGTGGAGATCCAAGACAATGGTGACAAATGATTCATGATACTAAGAAGGTGGAGGAGATTAATAATATGTAATGGAATCCCTTTAAATACATTTTCATTTAAAACTACTTTCCTCGTGCGCAATGACATGACATGGAAAGGTGATTCACTATTTTAAGATAAACTAAACAGGATGTGATTGCTAAGTATGAGGCTGACTTTAAAAGGTTAAAAATAAAGGTTTTGGGCTATATATTTAATCAATAAAGTAATATTTATCATTTTTCTAATGGTTTTAATCCAATAATTATAAGGTTATTAGTCTTTGAAACATTTTCTGCGAATAATGATATAGTGACAAGTTCCATCAAGACTAAGATAGAATTCTCCATTCCTGTTATTTTTAAAGGGATAAAAGATAATAAGAGGATATATATGTTTTATGTAGAAATAAATTTAGAAAATTAAAAGAAAATATAGGTGGAATTTCCGACATACAATAACTGTGTTAAGAAACAATCCATGTATTTCTTGAAGAGAATGGGAGTTTTCTATAATTGTAGTGATCATGGCTATTAAGATTGTGAATATAGAGGAAACAAAGAAGCCACCAATTTACATTGCATAAATTTCAAGGATATGGGACACTATTAAAACAAATGGTCTAAGTGTCTTGGGTACCTACTATATAAGGGTATTAGGGATAAATCCAAGCTTATAAAATCAAAAGAGCATAATTTTTTGTCCCAACTTATGTCATTGCAAATACCATGATCAAATACTCATAGGTAGATAATACATTATTTTATTCATGATCAAAATACACATTAATGTATTACAAGTTTTATAAGATCATTGAATCACCCCTTGATTCTTTAAGTAATTATTTTATTGTTAAAAAATATAGTTGAAGTCTTATAAAAATGAATGTATATTGGGTTTTCTCTATTAAAATTCATAGAGGTTCCATTGTTAAAAACCATGTTTTTATAAAAATGATTTAATTTGATATAATACTTGGGATAGATTAGTTATGAATGTATAATAATAAATTTATTATTGTGAGAAATAAATTGAAATCACTTAGTCAAGATTAGAATCCTTGTTTTTTATAGTAGTGACTTCATTTCTTGAGTCTTGTTTGGAACCACTAGTAGTTTCCCATCTTAATAAAATACTTGAAGACTATGAATCAATATATGAGATTTATATCCCTAGAATAAAGGATTTATCTATTTTTTAGGATTATATTAATTTATTTTCTAAGTAATTTCCATCATATACACCCAACAATTAAATTAAATTCTCTATTTACCTAATCCACGAGGTAAGGCCTATATCTAACCCTCTTTATATAATGGTTCTTGAATAATTAATAGAATTAAAGGAATATTATAAGATTTTTTTCATAAGAGGTTAATAAACTAACTTGGCCCATAATTTTTATAAAAAATTATCATATAGTTTTAGATGAATATTTAAATCATAACATTACAATACAATCCAGAACCATAAAGGTATAGTGTCTTTGAAAATATGTATAGATAAAAAACTAGTTCATAAACTATCTACATCATCTCCCACTAAGTTATTTGTAACTGGAACCCTTATTAGAAAAATCATACCTAAAATCTATCTTAATAACCTAGGTAAAGGAAACAAAATAAAGGGTGATCCTAGATGATTAGTAATTCTAAACATTGGAGATATCAATGATCATTTAAATATTACATTAGACTAATGGTTATGATAACATGATATTAACTTTTAAAAAATATAATCAAAATTTCTTATACCATATACATGATTCATAGAATAATTATGGGTAGTCTATCAGACATATATCAAAAGTGGTTAAAAAACTTGATCCATGAGAACATAACATTGGCATAACATCATGTCTTAAAATAATGGCATAAAGTGTGGTATAATCATAACCATCAAAATATTATGTTGAGGATATCAACCAAGACATTAATAACATTCTAGAATTATGATAACTAACCATTTACTTTCTTTAGAATTCATATAACCTCCCATGTACCCTTTTTAATCTTTGTATAACCTCTTATATACCCTATTTTTTGGCTTCGGATAACCTCTCGTGTACCCTCTTTAGGGAATGTAACAACCTCTCATGTACCCCCTATTTTTTGTCTTGGAATAACCTCTTATATACCCCTTAAGAACATAGATCATTAGTCATTACCCAATATACTAGATGACTATATAATTCTCATTCCACCCATCACATAATTATAAATCCATTCATACGTATTCTACATGATCATAAAAACTTTCATCAAAACTTAACCTATAGAAAAGAAAATGGGTTTCATTGATATTTCATCATAATTAACCCATATAGAAAAATAATAAATATGGTATAATTGGATAATATCCCTAGTAAATCATAAGTGATAATAAATGATATTATCATAGATGAAAAATTCCTTTAAATGATTACATGAATTTTTCTCAAGGAAAATAAACTATTCATTTTTAAATCACATATTAAAATATAAAAATATCTATAGTATTAAGGAAAAATTTTATTTTAAAACACCATTGAAATATATAAATTAATCTTCAATGTATTGATATTTCATTATGGTGTGATATTTTTTTTCATGTCATGTACGCTAAAACAAAGATTCATTTTACGTTTTCATAAAAAATAAAAAATTACCACATTCTGAAAATGATAAAAAGATCCATTTTAAACCATTTTCAAAAAATTAAATAATGGGTGAAAATGTATTTAGAAAAAAATAGGATAATTTTAAAAAATTATTGAAAGAAATTTTTTAAAACATGGATATTGAATAAAATTGATTCAGAACTAAAAATAGAAATAAGTACATTATTCATTAAAAAAATTATTTCAATCACTTGAGTACCTAAACTGATGGAAATGTAATTAAAACATGTATTATCAAGAAATAACTAGATGAAAAAAACATTCATGATATAATTTATAGTTTTATCAGGAAATTTTATCATCAAAAACTTAATCATAAACAATCCTAGTAACTAATTACATTTTAACATAAAACACCTACCTAAAGTTTGACTTGCAATGAATGTGATCTAACCAAAAGTATACAAAATTTAAATTTATTTTAATTATATAACATAATAATTTAAATAATTATAATATCACATATTATCTACATATATAATATCAATAGAAATTTATTAATAATTACTTATTAAAATCATTATTTTAAGGCTTTAATTGTTTCATTTTTTCATGAGAATTTATTTTTGGTAGTTCTAGTCCTTGTACTTTGATCATGGTTAAAAAATCTCTATAATGTTAATCATGAAACAAATATAATATATATTTACTATATATATATATATTTATTTATTTATTTATTCATAAAGTACATATATATATATATATATATTAATTACAATGTTCATGGAGATGGTAATCCATACGTACGAATGAATCATGTTTTCACTTTTCGATGAATTGAATGAAAAAAATAATAATAATTAAACATTAAATAATTATTATTATATCATATATATTACTTATATTCGTTATATATATCCTAATTACCATCCATGTCAATCTGAATTGAAAAACACATCACATCGCTTCTTGGATGTGGTTGTCCACATGTACGCACGAGCAATATTATCGTTTTCTAATGGATTTGAATGAAATAAGGTAGATATGATATTATAATTATATAATAATAATTATATAATAAATATAATATATAAATATCAAACCCATAATAATTACCATCCATTAAATATAGTGATGTACAATGAATTATATCTCTACGTGGAGGCGGTAGTCCACACATACATGTGCTTGTTACTTTCACTTCCCATTTAGTATAATAAAATCTATATATTTGTTGTTACATGATCATAATAAAATTTTACAATAGTTATGATACTTAATTTTTTATTTTATAATGAATGCATTGAATTTATAGGAGATAAAACAAAAAATAAATTAAAAGTGGTAGAGTTAGAAGATTGTCTCTCCTTCAGATGGCCTCATTTAGATACTTTCATAAGGAAGCTCAGAATGGAAATTTTAGAAGCCCAAAACCCAAAATTAGTTGATAAGGATGTTTATAAGAGAGTTTTTTTGGTTTGGTATATTTATAAGCCTCAATGTAGAGTATATATGAGAAATAAGGGGAGTCCATTAATAATTGTGGGTGAGGGAACACTTGGAATTTAAAAAAGATTAATATATAATAAATTCATTCTCTAGAAAAATGATTCATAATGAAAAAATATTCAATGTTCGTATTTTATTAGGTCTAAATATATCCATAAAATAATATTTTTACATGTTTAATAGGAATATATACCCTTATCTATTGGTTTAAACCCTAGCTAAACATTTTTTAACCTTAATCATGGTGAAAAATATTAACTATTTTTGCTATTCATTTTGACCAAAAATAAATGTGGACTCGTTAAAAAATTTTGAAATTATGATTAAAAATATGGGATCTATATTATCAAATTAAATATCTATAATTTTAAAATTTTATTTTTAAACTAACTTTCAAAACATGGTAAAAATGTTTTTAGTAAAAAAAAATTTCTTAAGTATAAAATGTTTTTATACAAAAATCCATATAAAAATTTATAATGATAATAAATGTTTTATTAAAAATATAAATGAACTAATTTTAATTTTAAAAAAATTATAAAAACATGTAACATTGTAAAAAAATTAAACAAAAATATAGTTTTCAATTAAAATCATCAATATTCTCTATTCATTGAAAAACTAATCTTTTTAGTAATTCTTCAAAAATAAACTCTAAGATAATTTTTGAAATGTTGATTTTAAAAATTAAGTTAATCTTTTAAATATATTTTCTAAAATATTAACCAATTAATTATATTATTTTCTTATAAAAAAATATTAAAAACCATTTTTTAGGAATAATTATTTTTTAAAGTGTGTAAAGACCTTATTAAAAATTGAGTACTTATTTATCAATATATTTTTATTTTTCTAAAACCGTTATACATATTTTTATAATGTGTTTATTCCACTTCATACTATCTATTTAATGGATAGGTTATAATGTTATACTGTATTGTAGTTCATTTAGACTTAGGGTTGTGTGTATCACAAGATATTATAGAAATTCTATTTATTTAAATATATGTGAATATATATATCATAAAATATTGTGGTGTAACATTATACCCCCTTAAAATTAATTTTTCCTTTAAAATTTCTTCACTCTATTAAAAATATTAGGATATCTCTATTTTATCACATCCTTGGGTTCCCATATAGCTTCTTAGAATTTCTAATTCCTCCAGAGAACATTAACCAAGTGATTATACTTATTCCATATAATTTTATGTCTATTATATATTATTTATACTAGAATTTAAATATTGTAAAGATCATTCTATATTTGTATGAAATCTAATTTTAGTTCATGTGAAGGATCATGTATGTACTTCCTCATGAGTGTTACTGTCATGCATCATGAACTGAAGAGGTTTTGGAGGATGCACCAAGAGATAAGCTATCATCCTTACTCAATCAAGAATCATGAAGGGGAAAATATACCTATGGAATATATTTACATTCTTTATAAATATCATAACCTTATTCCATGGATAAAATAATAGGAATACCTTATCACTATCTTTAAATTCCTGATTTTATCAATGATTGTCATCATAACTTCTTTATCAGCTCTAATATTCCTTGATATGTTACTAATTAGATTTGAATTTATCATTCATTTCCTTAACTGGATCAGGTCCTAATATATTTCTTTCTAAAAATTTATACTATCATGGTAGAGTTATAAATATTATTTACATATGGATTCATAAGGATCTATTTGAATTCTTTAGTTAAATATATTGTTGAAAGAAAACTCACCTAGAGGATGGTGTTAATCTCAACCACATTTGAAATCCAAAGAACAAGATCTTAGAATATCCTCTTGGTTTTAAATGGTTCTCTCTCACTAAACACTGATATGAGGATGATAATTAGTACTAAAAATCAACTCTATATATTGATCCTATAGAATACTTCACCATAACATCAAGTTAAACCTCATATCCTGGTCAGATACAATAAAATTTGGTACTCTACATAACCTTATCACTTCATTAGGGTATATTATAGAAAGATGATCAAGTGGTAAATCTTCTCTGATATTAATGATGTTTTTTGAATTTGTTAAGTTATAAAATTCAATGCAAATATAATTTCATAATTTTTATGTTTTTGAGGAGTTTGAAGATAAAATCCATGGTGATGTTTTCTCATATCCATTCTGGTATGGGTAATGGTTGTAATATCCCCATAGAATTTTATCTCTCGTCCTTAACTTACTAACAAACCAAACATTGATATGCATACTCTTTAATATCTCTCTTCATATTTCCCTACCAAAAAAAAACTTTTAGAACACTTTATATCTTTTTACATCTAGAATTATTAAATAATACTAAACAATTAGCCTCATCCAATAGCTCCTTATTCCAATCTTTTATGGATGGTACATCTGAAAACACTTATTTTAATGTAACTTAATCCATTATTTATTACATAAATGTACACATAATAGAAACCCAAAAGACCTTGAGGACTAGTTTATTTTTGGAAATTAAGTATATATATTAATAACTTTAAACATTGGTATGACAACATTATTTAATAAACTCCACAACAAGCACTTAGAATCCTGTGACAAAAAAATACTACACAGGATAACATGCGGATGTACATAAGAATGAGGTGATCTATAAATACCATTAAGGGAATAATCAATGAAGATAATAAGGTAAAGAAGTACATTTGAGTCAAGATGCATATCAAGGTAAAATAAGAGGTGTGAGAATAATAAACATGAGTATCAAATAATGACATAAAATTGTAACATAAAGGAAATGTGGGAATGTGTAAATAACATAAAACATTACATTATAAACGTAGGTCAAGGACAGTTGCCAAGACATCATAACATAGTGTGCCTAGGGTAACCTCACGTGCATCGTACATGGTATCTCATGAGATAAAAACATTTCCCAATGCATAGGAGGGTTATTTAATTCTAGGACCACTCATCACATTTATATCATGTACATGTAAAAGTGTGCCACATAAATCATACAATATAAGGATGCCTTTGGTAACTTTGAGTCCCATGGATAATGAGTGTGGGTAATATAAATGGATGTCCCCAATAAATGAAGGAAAGGTACATCTAGGAAAATAACCTTGAGTGGAAAAGTGACTAGTTATTTACAATTGAAATGTTTGGAATGGAAAATTACAGGCTAACTTTGACATCATAATGGGTGTACATAAAGACTCAAGGAATGGGTTAATGAGAGTAAAATGGGTCTATCTCTACTTTTAAATCATAAGTATATTGTGTGTAATGTGTTGAGATATATCACAATATAATCAACTAGAAATAAAAATCCATAATATAAATAAGTTTCTTGATAAAGTGGATAAGTAGAGGATCCCTTAATTTTTTCTCTATGGGTTTTGAGTGAATTGTAATGGGAGGTTGTGTGGGTTTTTATAGAAAAAAATATAGGGGAATTTTTTATAAATTTCTAAACCTAGGTTTTGGACTCTATAATAAAATAATGAAAACAACAAACATTTAAATGGTTTTTGTCGATGGTTTCTTACAAAGAATTGTGGTTTTCAATATTTTATAAGTATAATAACTAAAGTCATTAAAATAATTACTATAGTGATGTGGAAATGACTCATGATAATAAATAATTAATTTTAAAACCCTAACATATAATATAGGTTTTGGAGGATTTATTAAGGATTTATAAAGTTAAGAAAAATGACTTTAAAAACACATTATTTCAAATTATAACCATTATTTTGGTTATTTATACTCTTTTTAGTATTTATTACGTCACTTTTGGGCTATTATGATACCATAATACATACTATAAAATCATACCAAATTTAATATTTACCCCAAAATTCAATTGTCTCATAAATTTATAAAAAAATAACCTTTTTCTAATTTCAATGTGATTATTTAGATAATAATATTTATTTTATCAAATAAATTTACTAAATATGAAAATTTTCAATTTCAAATAAAAAACATTATTTACTGAAAAATACAGGGTTTTTATAACAAAAACAGTTTTCTGATCCTTATAAAAAATTATATTTGACTTTATAAAATTATATTATCATTTATATTTAAATAAAATTTATTTAAGAATAATTTTTTATTAAAATAATTTTATTTCAAAAATTATTGATTTCAGTTAAATGAGTGTCTTGATTAAAGCTATATATTTCCCAAAATTATGATTATTTTTCATTGTATAGAAATCTAATTTCTATTAAAATCATTATTTAATCATTTATAAAGTGATAATAAAAACGTATAAATTTATCCATTATTTTTAAAAAAATAAAAAATATAAAAAATCATAATTTTAGGGTTTATATACATAACACATTATTATACTTGCATATACCCTAAGGGTAAGGTGTGCGATAGTGACATTTTCTTGGGATGGTTCGGTGAACAAGGTTTGGACCATGATCTCAGTATTCTTGAACCTATCCCATAATCAGTTTAACTCATGATTTAGTTTTTGAATCTTAGTTTGGTATTAGTCAAGGTAAAATCTCATTGATGTTATCTCCCTTGGAAGCTCTAATAAATGGGATTCTTAGGGTACTATCCTACTGGTCGAGGCCTTCACTTCTATCATCCGTATCAATTGGACTTTATCATAACCCTTGATATATACTAATATTAATAGACAGTATAAAATATCTATATTATCAATGGTTATGATACTTAACAATATAATAAATTCAATAGGCTATAACTATAGAAAAATAAACAAAGTCGTTCATTTGTTCTCTATAACTGCATTACTTATTATGAATTTTTTCATTTGAAAAGGGAATTTCATTTCTAAAACATAATGTCATTACATTATTCCCCCATTATAAATTTCATTTTATATAGTAAAATAAATGAGGGTACTTATATTTCATCACGTCTTCTAATTCCCAATTTTCTTCCTCAAACATTTTGTTCCACTATAGAACTTTGGGTAAGTGAGTTGTCATGTTTCCTAAAACATTATCTATACAATATGAAGTATTCAAAGGCTACTCCTCGTATGAAAAATCATTCTAAAAAGGTACAACCTCTTGATTCATTACATGTGAGGGGTTTGGAATGTGATTATTCAAGAGGGATTCATGGAACACATCATGTAATTGTGATAGTTTTTGTGGGAGTTCTAGTTGATAGTCCACAGCTCTAATGTAGTCAAGGATATCAAAGGGGCCAATATATATTGGACTAAGATTTCCCTTATTCCCAAACCATATTACTTTCTTCCATTGTGGTATAGGAATAATCATTTTATATCAAACCCAAAACTCTAGATAATGTCAATGATTATCTTATAGATATTTTACCAACTTTTTGTAGATTTCATATAAAGTTAAGTAGTTTAAACTGTCTTTATCATCTCTTGGAAAATATCTGGTCTCATAAACTTCTACACTCCAAATTTTTTCCAGCATATTAGAATCCAACATCACTACCCAAACAGAGCCTCATAAGGATCCATTTGAATTCTAAAATGAAAATTATTGTTATATGATAACTCTACTAGGGGAAGTTTTCCATCCCAACATCCTCAAAAATCCAATGGACATGATCTCAACAAATCCTCTAGTGTTTGAATGTTTATCTTAAATTGACAATTTTTCTGTGGGTGATAAGTAGTACTAAAACATAGAAATATATACAACTATTGTGGAAGTATTTTATAGAACCTCAAGGTGAACCTCTGATCATGATCATATACAATGAAGAGTGTAACTTCATGCAATATTACTGCTTATCTTATGCATATCATGGTTATTTTATTAAGAGATAAATATTCATTCATAGTAATGAAAAACACTAGCTTTTTAAGGCAATCAACTACCACCCATATGGAATTATTTACTTTATTTTTCCTGGGGAGTCCTATGATCAAAACCATGGTTATGTTTCCCCATTTTCATACTATTATAGTTAATGGTTTCATTATAACATTATAATATTAACCTTTATCCTTAACATGTTTTCACATCAAGAAACAAGATAAAAATTTTGAAATATCCCTTTTTATGTTATCCAACCATAGGTTTTTTTAGATCTCTATAAATCTTATTACTTCTTGGATAAATAGAGAAAGATAAGTTATACGCATCATTTTTAAGTTCCCTTCTCAAATTTGTTTTTAGTGGAACACATATTCAAGTTAGAAAACATATAATTAGATCTTTAAAAAAATTGAAATCCAAAATGTTCTATATCCTGTTAGAACTTTTTCATCCTGTTGAGTTTCCTTGAATCTCTTAAGAATGTATGGTTGAGCAGTTATTTTAGAAATTTGGGATAAATATCACTTTATTATTCCCATGTATATACTTTTCAAGTCCAATGTGATTGGATCCCTTGTAATCTTGATCATGGACTGGGTTTTAGGATCCCTTCTACTGATAGTATCTACCACTTTTTTACCATTCCCATTATGGTAAAATATTGAACAATAATCATTGATCATCTCTATCCACCTTTGTTAGGACATATTAATATAATTTTTTTGAAAATATATACTTGTGTATTTTATGATCCGTATATATTTCACACTTATCCCCATAGAGATAATTTAACTAAATTTTTAATGTGAAGATAACTACATCCAATTATATATCATCCATCGGGTTGTTCTTATAATGTATATTTAATTCAAGGGATTCATACGATATCACTTTTTTATCATACATGATTACATAACTTAATCCATTTCAGGATGCATCATTATAAATCAAAAATCTATTCTCAGTGGGGGGTAATATGAGTATGATGGTGGTGATTAACTTCTTCTTTAACTCTTTAAATATTTCCTTGCATTCATAAGTATATAAAAACATGACTCTAGAAGTTTCTCACAAATCGATGATAGTACCCAACTAATCCAAGGAAACTATGGATTTCTTCTATAGATATTGGTATGGGTCATCTTTCAATTTCCTCCTTTATTTAATGATCTATCAATATCCCATTTTTGGTGACATCATTCCCTAATAATGTTAATTACTCTATCCAAAACATGCATTTATTAAACATCACATATAACCTTTACTTTTTCATGGTTTTCAGTATGCCATGAAAATTCTCTGAATACCCCCTCCTTGATTTTGGAGTAGTTAGGAATATCTTCTATAAAGAGTAACACAAATTTTTGAAGGTAATCTCAAATTACTCATTTCACCAAGTCCATAAAGATAGATATAGTATTATTGACATAAAATGCAATCACTATGAACTCATAGTTCTCATGCCTTATTTGAAGAGAAGTATTAGGGATATCCTCCTTATTTACCATTACTTTATAATATCCCTACTAAAGATCTACCATGGATAGGTATTGGGATTCATATAGCTACTTTAAAGGTAATAAATCCATGGAGAAGGATACTTGTTCTTTATCATGATCTTGTTGAGCTCACAATAATGAATGTAAACATGCATTGTCCAATCCTTCTCTTGATTAAAAGGGTTGGTGCACCCCATGATGAATCACTTAGGAGTATAGACACTATATTGAGATACTTCTATAAATGTTCCTTATTATCCTATAGTTTATCAATGGTCATTATATATAGAGTATTATATATTGGAAAATATCATTGTATAAGTTTTCTTGAGAACTCAACCTCTCAACTAAGAGAATACCTAAAGATTATTCAGGAAACACAATAGAAAATTCCCATACAATGGGCATGTTTGCAATTATGATATTTTCCTTAGTCTCAATAATTTGATCTAGATATGCTTTATCATGAGACAATAATATGTATCATTGAGATGATGATACCAAATGAGATTCATTATACTCCTTGTTCTGGTATATATTCAAAGGATAATCTGTGAACTAAAGTGTGTTTTCCTTTTCATGAGAATTTAGGTTGTCTATATATAATGAAATCCAACCCTTGCCTAGAATTGAATTTAATTCTAATAAAGGGAGTATCATATAGTTTCTAAAAAATTAATCACACACATTTTTTTATTGGATGGGTTATATGCTTGTTATGAAACAACTAACCCATTTTCTATCATCGGAAATAACACAACTTCCTTGTTTTGTGGTGCTGTTTGAATATATATACTAAAATTCTGTGATATGAAAGAATGTGTATAACCATAGATAATAAGCCTACATTTAACTGGTTATAATCATTTAATTCATAAAAACTAAACATAGGGGTGAGAATTTTCAAATTATTAACCATATAAAAGGCTAACTATGAATATTGAAGGGATAATTACTAAATTAAATATATTCATTAATGTATGAAATTCTTTGTTTTTAATTAAAATTATATGTGGTCTGTTTCCTAACATAAAATTTTGTGGGAATTTTTTTCTCCCGACATAATGGTTCATAAAGAGCTTGTGACTTTACAAAAGCATAAAATCTAGGAGTATCAAACTTGGTGTTCAGTAATCCGTTTTTTCATTCATTAGGTGGTGAAAGAATAAATTCTCAATGTTCCCTTTTTGTGGTTATTACCACTTGGTATAACTATTCCTGAACCACATCCACTTGTACTATCCTATTATAGATGTATTTTATTAGAAACCACTTACTCTATACTTCACCAAAGTTTAGGGATGTTTTTCTATGTTTAGTTTTATCCCTAAATCTTTCACTGTGATTTTATAATCCTAATACCCAAAAATAACTAGACATTCCTCTCATACCAAATATCATAACCCTTGTTTTAATACACCATAAATCATTATTATTTACATTGAGGTTCGCATAATAAAAAAATAAAAGATCATGAGGCATAGTGTCTTTGGGTAATTATGTACATAGAATAATAACGTAAAAAATGGGTATAACAATATTATTTTAAAAACTCTACAACATGTTCTTAAAATCCATTGATCTTCTAATACTGTACAGGATAACATAGGAATAAACATAAGAAAGGGTTGATCCATAAATACCAATAAAGGAATAATCAATTAATAGAATAATGTAAATAATTCTATTTCAGTTAAGAGGCATATAAAGGTAAGTTAGAAGGGGTGAGAATCATTAACTTGAATATCAAAGCATTATATAACATGGTTATATAAATGAAACATGAAAATGTGAAAACAATATAAAACTTGTCATCATAAACATATTTCAAAGATAACTATCATGACATCATAACATAGTGTACTTATGATAACATGTCATTCACCATACAATGTCTCTCGTGTGATAAAAACATTTCCCAATGTAGTGGAGGGCTATATAGTTTCAGTCCCACCTGTCACATTCATATCATGTACATGCATAAGTGTGTCATGTAGATAATACAACAGAAGGATGTATTTCATCAATTTTAATACCATGATTAAGGAGTGTGGATTACATACATAGAAGTTCTCAATAAATTATGGATATGTACATCTGGTTGAATACCCTTTAGTTGAAATGGGGATGGCTATTCACTACATAGATGTTTGGCATAGAAAATCATAGGATAATTTCGGTAGAATAACGATGATACATAATGATTTATGGAAGTGCTTAATGGGAGTAAAAGGGGTATCTCATCACATGGAATTCATAAGGAAATTAAGAGGTATGTGTAAGACAATATCCCACCCTAAACAATTAGAATTCAAGAGGAATAATATAAAGAAGGTTCTTGAATAAAGATAAGTAAGAGAGGATCCATTACCTTGAGAGTGTGATTCTAAAAGTTTTAGGGGAGCTTCTTAAGAGCTTGAGAAAACCATTGGAGGGATCTAGAGAGGGATAAGTAGATTAAAATCAGGATCTATGTGTTTTTAGGGAAGAGGAATGGTAGGTTGGGGGTTTTATTACTAAAGATAAGTGAATTATTTATTAATTTTTTTGAAAAAACTGAGATATGAATTGGTCACCCAATTCATTCCTCTAGATATTTATTAAAAGAGTAAAAGTTGGCAGTACAGACATGAGGTGTAACATGCTTACACCATCAAGGGATTGAGGAAAATACATAATGATAGACACAATAACCATATAAAATTGAACATTGTAAGAGGCTCGTCCATAGAACCATTCCAATTTCTAATCAGACCACCATCTTTGTGGTTGGGGAGGACTTGAAGAAGTGATCGCCCGTCACTAAATCTTTACAGTAATGTAATTACTATCTCTGATGAACCCCCAAACATGAAATTTTAATCCCTCCATAGCAGAAAGGTTTATATTCATCAAATCCTTTGATATTACAAATTCCTAAGAAAAAAATTCATCAAAGAAAATCCATCTGTTTCTCTACAAAAACATTTTAGCAAGGGATCAAACAAAAATATAAACTAAGACTCCATGTGTAGGATGTGACTATGCTACTTGAGAATCCCACATCAGTTCAAGAATTAGTATAACTCAACTAGTCTTAAACCTAATGCTCCATCCCTATAACAAAACCACTAAAAGATCCATAAACATCCACTAAAACAAAATAACTGAGTTATTTACAAGGGATGTCATTGTATTTAATATTGGTATTTATTCTAAATTATTCTTAAATTTTAGAAAGAATATGTTCTCTGACTAGAAGATATAATTTGGTGGTGATTTAACCATCTTTTTATTTTGGTAAAATCATTGTGTCTTGTTCCTCCATCCAGGTAATCAATTCCTCCACCAGATCCTCCATAACTCGATAAGCATCCTTCAATGCAGGATCAACATCTTCATAAAATACATATCCTATTGGGACATATTCTCTATTGGTGAAAGAAGGTTAATCCTATATCAAATTTTTGGTTGAATATATATTTTGATTCCTTACAACATAAAAGGATCTCGTGACTATTGTCTTTTCTATATTAGAATAGTCTCTATGTGTTTGGTCTTCCTGGGATTCTGAGTGATAAAAACTTTTAAATCAATTATTGGTTTTTTACCCTTTCTAGAACTTGATTTTAAATAATCTTCCTCAGTCTAATAGGTTTTGTCTCTAATATCATTTAAATACTCATTAGACTCAGAGTGGATACTTTTATCCACTTCTTGGACTACTTCGTGAGATTCACGAAGCACTTCCTGGTCTTCTATTTGTGTGGTAAAATTACTAGTACCCTCAATGGTGGTGGAAACATCATCAAAAAAACCTAATAAATCATTTTTTTGGATGACTCAAAAATTTCTCAGGTTGGTCCTTATCCAAGGCTAAAGCCTTACCTTTATCTATCTTCTCTATCACATCCTGATGTTCTCCTGTAGAAATATGAATCTCAAAAGGGCCAACATCAACTGTGAAACTATTAGTGAAATTTTTTGGTTCTTTTCTTGGATTTTCTTTCTCTACCGATGTTAATTTAGGAATTATAGGGAGCATTTTCTTATTGGCATAATTAGTCAAAGAATTTCCAAACCTAAGGTAGATACTACAATAATAGGGGAGGTTTATATAAACCACTTCCTTGACAAAAAAACTGTGATTCTCATTATGAATCCATATCTGGTGTGGGAGATACTGAGAAACATCAATCGTAGTACATAATCTATCTATAGAGAGTCTTGAGAGATTCATTATTGCAAAATCCATTTTCACGGTATTTCTAATAAGTTTATAGATTGGAAACTGAGCATCTTGTATGAACCGATGAAGCAACAGCCCAGGTAAACCAATCCTTATCGAAACAATGGGGGATTCAATGTGAGGATCAAAATAATGGATCCATTTAAGAACATGCATAACACTTCCCCCAAAGGACCATGAGAATCTCGCCCAAAGCCTATAATATTCATCCTTATATTAGAGGAAAAAAAATATTAGATGAATTCAATAACCCAAATGTGAAATCCTGAAAAACTTATAGCTTCAACATAGCTTCATAAAAACTTTAATGAAGGTCTGCATTTAATGAATTTCCCAACTAGTAAAAATATTAAGTCCGAAGAGGGAATATATACCTCATTTTTTGAAAAAGTGATCATTGGTTTCCCTCGGTGACAGAAGTGTTTTGGATTAATCATGATTACTTTTGAGTTCAGCTCATTGTTCTCGATGTTTTTTCCTACAATGACATCAGCGAAGAATCGATACAATGGTATAGGGTTTCTTACTTGATTATCAAGGGGTGGGTTCTTCAGTGAAGTTATCTTCAATTATTTATTAATGTATAGACATAGGCTTTGGAATCTATATAATAGAATACTCAAAACCAAATACCATATCATGGTTTTTTCCCATGTTTTATACCATGTTGGTGTGGTATTCAATATTTTATAACGATGATAACTGAAATCTTTAAAACAATTCTTTTGGTGGTGTGGATGTGAGTCATATTTATAAATAATTAATTTAAATTCATAAATTATAACTTCGGTTCTAGAGGATCATTAAGGGTTTGTAAAATTAACCAAAAAAAACCAAAAATGTATTATTTTAAATGGTAAAAACATTTTTGTCCATAGATACTCTTTATTTTATTTATTAAATAACTTTAGGGCTATAATTATGTCATAATAAAGATTATATATTTATATAGTATTTAATTTTTACCTAAAAATTTGACTCTCTCTAAAAGTTATAAAAAATCACCTTTGGTTAATTTATATGTTCTTATTTCAAAATAATTTTTACTTTATCAAAATATTTTCCAAAATATTATATTTTTATGTTTTAAAAAACCTTTATTTACTGAAAAATAAGTGTTTAATGATGATAATGTTTTCAAACCCTTAAACAAATTATATTTGACATTATAAAAATATATTATCATTTAAATTTAAATAAATATTATTTAACAAGAATATTTAATTAAAATAACATCTATTTCAAAAATCCTTGAATTCATCAAAACGATTGTCTTCACTGAATATATATATTTAACAAAATTACAATTTTTTATTTATTGTATCAAAATATAATTTTTTTCAAACTCATTACTTAATCAATTATAAAGTAATAATAAAAAAGGATAAATATAATAAATATTTTATTAAAATATAAAAAAAAATAAAATTTATTTTAGGGTTAAGATACAAAACCTCTTATTGCCCCAATATATACCTTATGCGTAAGTAGTATGATGGTGACTCTTTCTTAGGGTTGTCTGAAAAATATTTTTTGGCTCATGATCACAATCAGATTGAACTTATCCTATAAGAATTTTTTCTTATGTTTTACATTTTTAATCTCAGTTTGGTCTTGGTAAAGGTTAAATCCCAATGATTCTCTCTCCCTTGGAAGCTCTGATAAATGGTCTTCATAGGGCATAATTCTATTGGTCGAGGCCATCAATTCATCCATCAGTGTCAATTTGACTTTATCATAACACATAATATGTACTAATATTAGAATTAACTGTACAATGAACATATTTTCAATGGCAATTATGCTTACTGTTATTTTAAATCTAACAGTCTATAACTATCAAAAATTAACATCGTAGTTCAAGTATTTTCTGTAACTACATTATATAATAACCATTTATTCATTTTAAATGGGAATTCCATTTAAAAAATATTGAATCATTAAAGAACACATATATGGTTCTTGAACCTTATCATTCCATTATAATCAAGGTTGAATTCAATATCATTTATAACCTTCTTCTAGAATTCAAAAAAAATTATACCTCTTTAATCTTCACATTGATAAATGGTTGGACAATCATTTGACCAAGAAAATATTTCACCCCTTCATTTAATATTTCTAGATCCATCCATTTCTAATCCATAAATTTTAGATCTATTTTTATTCTCCAAATAGATAAGATAAAATTATCATTTTGACTTAAATCATTGATTGCCTTGTTATCTTTCCCAAGATGTTAATATACTGAGTGTTCATAATTTTTAATCAATTTTTTCCATCTTCTCTAGCACATATTCATCTCTTTATGAGTGAATATATACTTTATAAATTTATTATCAGTATATATATAACACATTTATCCATAGATACAATGCCTCTATATCTTGAATGTAAAAATTACCATAGATAACTCTAAATCATGAGTTGGGTAATTTTCCTCATAAACCATAAATTATCACGAGTCATAAACTATCACCAAATCATTATGAATGAAGATTCATGTCATCCCATTCTTTGATGCATCGCTATATATCACAAAACCTTATCCACATTAGTGTAATCTTAGGCTTGGGGAACTATCCAGCCTTCTCTTTATTTTTTTGAAATTGTATTCACATTTATTTTTCCAATGCAACTTGGTTCCCTTACGAGTAAACTAAGTGATTGGATTTGATATCCATGACAAATTCTACAAATAGAATCAAAAATATCCATACAAAAAAAGATAACTATAGATATATATCACAGTTTGGTCTGGGATAATGTTCAATAACTTATATCTTTGATGTATCCATCGATATACCATCACTTGAGATTATATGATCAAAAAATGAAACTTTTTTTAGCCAAAAGTAAAACTTTGTAAATTTTTCATACATACTCTATTTCCTTATGGCCTTCAATACAATCCTCAAGTGATCTTCATGCTCTTTATTTATCATTTAATATATAAGGATATTGTTTAGACCATGAATTCTGGAGGTTTTTTTAAAGATTCCTAATGTTTCTATAAAATATGGTATGACTGTTTTCAAATTTTTTTTGTTTAAAAAAAATTATCAAAGTTTGGTAATATTTAAAATAATTGTTGAATAGATAAAATTTCAAGAAAAAATAAATTTAAGGACTATCCTAGACAAAGATTTATTGTCTTATTAAATGTGTTAAATGTATATATTTATTATTCAAAAATCATATGAATTTTTTGTTTGTGAAAAAAAAATCAAGTGAAGCTTTATTGATCTGAAGGTTTTCAACATCATGAGTTATAAAATATCTCAATATCCAAGTTTTAGAAGAAATGGGGGAAATTTTTTCAGATATACAATGTTCCTACCATGAAGTTATATAGATTTTCACCAGATAGAATCTACCATACAATGTTTTTGATGAAAATAGTTTTTTTTAAGTAGTTGAATCATAGTGAAAGGGTTGGTGTAAAAATTTATAAAGGAAAAATATCATTTTCTATGATGTTTTTTTTTTAGTTTATGAAGTTTTTATTTTTAAACTAAATGATATTTTGATTAAAAAACTACTTTGTGAAGTTTGTAAAACTGAGAAAAGTTAATGAAGTACAAAGGTAAGATGCTTAATAATGTCATCATATGAAATCCAATAGAAAAATGGTTTCAAAAAAATATTTTTAGGAAATCTGTTTATATTGTGTCCATCAAAAAAATCTTCAAATTTGTGAAGTTTACATTTCTACCTGATAATAGGAATAAGTTTTGTAATAAATATCATTTAACTGAAGTTGAATAATGATGGAGTGGAAATAGAGTTTGGATACAAATTAGCAGACCAATGAAAATTTTGGAGGATATTTTATGAGAATTTCATACAAAGGATAGACAGGAAAAATCAGACAGAGTTTCTCGGCAGATGGCATATGTGTTAAAAGGTTCTTACGAGATAAATATTTCAATGGTTTAATATTATTGATGGTTTAAAATTGTTCATAATATTTTAAAAAATATATCAAATGTGATGATATTGCGATGATAGTTTAAAGTTACATATTTCATGGAAGTATGATCTATGATTCTCACCATGGTTGAATAAATTATTTTAAAAAATTAGGTTCTCTTATTTTTAAAGAAGCTTCAATAATAATCTAGAATACTTAAGAAGCATCTGAGTAAATTATATTGAGCATGATATTTGAATTTTAAGTTTTGATTGAGTGAGAATATAAAATTAAAATCCTAACATTTATTATTCCCACATGTCTATAAATATAATGAAAATATCAGTATGGTTAGAAGTACACTATTTATGATTAAAAAATAAAAATTGGTGTAGAAATTGTTTCATATAGAGAAATCAAACGAACTTTTAAAATACATAGTTTGAAGAAGTAAGTTTCTAGAATAGTAATATATTATAATAATAAGAAAAAAATAATAAAAAGTTATTATTGGGTATTATTGTTGCAATCATAGGAAGTTGATGAAAGAATTATCACTAGATATGATTTTATATCAGGTGGAATTCAATTAACTTTTTAGATAATTTTTTTAGATGAGATATTTGGTTGAAAGTTTTAGATGAAAATTTTAAATGAACTTTTAAGATGAATAAATATGATGGAGAAATAAAATTAATAGTGCATATATGGAATTTTTTCACAAAAGTCTAGGAAGAAATTTCTTTGCTACTACTAGGAAATAAATTTAAGTACAATTTTTTGAAAAATGGGAAAAGTGAAGAAAGTACAAGAATCATAATGAAAAAAATTGGAGAATATTTTTGAAGTTTTATAAAGATTATTAGGAAATATTTTCTACACATTAACTATGAAGAAAAAATATTCCTAGTAGATTTGATAATAGTTCAATGAAAGTGTAATGATATTCCTTAATTACTATAACCACATAAAAAAGTATTGTTTTCTAGTGAATTTTGTTGTATTGGATTATTTTGAAACCATACCTAGGACTAGATACACTAATTTAGTAGTGAACCTTGAAAATTATAATGTTCTTGTTTTTGTGTTCTTGGTTCTAGATAATTTATAACACTTTAATAAGAGGAAAATATTATTTCATAAGAAAGAAATTATAAAAATAAAAGATTGTTATTTCTCCCCTCTCACTCTTAGTGATCACACATAACATATTGGGTCCATTCAACTGGTATTAGATTAATTGTTTCCTTCATTGATTATTTACTAATGTTTGATGAAAATAAAATTTTCCATGGATGTTTGGAATTTTTTTAACAGTAATGGGATTCCTATTTTTTATAGAAATAACAATCAAATTTTGAATGATAGAATGTTACCATATCTTATGTCCATTAGTTATTAAGTTCTTGAAGTTTCTAAATATTGTTTTCCTTATCATCTTGATAATTTTCCTATTATAACTGGGAATAAGAAAAATTTCGAAAATGCTTGGTGAGAAAGAAATTTTATACTTTCCTTACTCTCTAAATGTGAGTTTCTTAGAGTTAAAGGATTTGGAATGGAAAAAGGTATCTTAGATAATTTGAAAAAAAATATAAAAAATAAATATGAATGTAAATAAGCAATGTTAAAAATATATATTTTTACTTATAGAGATATTATAATTGGTGATTATGAATCTATTGGTGCCTTCAATATAAGGGTGAATGACATTTCAAGCACCATAAGATGTGTTTTTAAGATGTAGGAAGATGAAAATATTATTGAAAATATGTTATGAATTATTTATGATAACTTTTATGTCATATGTTCAGTTTTTTAACAGAAATATCTAAAAACACTTTCTATATATGATCTTCATAGAAATATCGTCACTTATTAAATGAAAATAGACAATTTTACGAAGTACAAAGAAAATGATTATTGGGAAATTTCCTTTAAATCTTCAAGGTAAGGAAAATATAATAGATTCCTCAAAGATAGAGAAGTTTGTTACTCTGACACAAAATATGATTTTAGTAAAATAATTTATAATTTTATATCCTTGTTATCAAATAAATTAAAATAAGTAACAAGAAAGTATAAAATTATTTGGTTTTACAGCTATTAGGCTCTTTGCTATGAATTTTCCACATCGAAAGGAAGAAGAAGAAATTGATGAAGATGATATAAATTCAATAAGATACTTTAAGAAGAAGGAATAAACATCCAAGTACTATCATAGGAGAAATGATATTAAGTTATCTGAATATAAAAGTTGAAACTATTATTTTAAGTGTGAAGAAGGTGACGATAGTGAATAGGAAGATGATAATTTCAGTGATGTTTTTTGCTGAAAAACATGTTCTTGAAAAGGTGGATTTTAAAATTTTCAACAGTAATGAATATATTATATTTTATGAACAAAAAATATAAATGGATTTTATGATAAAGATATAGTTAAAATAAGGTTACTCTAATATTGTATGACTTTAGAAGAAATATCATAAAGTTGAAAAAGGAAAATCTTTCAGCAAATAATAAAGAATTTTTCATGAATAAAAATCAATTTTTCAAAAATATATTGACAATATAAAATAGATGTATGATGAAAATATTAAACTCAACATTGATATTGAATAAAAAAAATTGGTGAAGAAAGAAGAGTTGGAAATTGTTTGATAAACACTTGTTAATACTGATAAAGGAGTCACAAATTTGAAAAACTCAGTTATAGAAATTAGTTAGTGTTTTGAGAAGGGTAAACCAAATAAAGAAAACAATATATTATACTTAAATATTGATAATTATTATTAATATTCTCATAACTAAACTGAATTTAATAAAACAATATAAGAAATTAAAATAAGAAAATCAGAGAAACCAAAGTTTCTTAGGTTACAAAGTCTGAACCAAATTTTACTACTAAAGGTGATTTTGTTGAAGATAAGAATAAATATAAGGTGGGGAATAAAATATCAAGAGGTAACAAAAATATTGTTGTATATATAAATATCAATTTGGAAGATACAAATGATTATGAAATATAGAAACAAAACTCTGATTGGTATGTAAGTTATAGAGTGAGATATTCTTTATATAGTTACTACTAAAATTGTGGTGGATTTTTTCATACAACATATATATGTTGGATTAACCTTCATCCTTACAGAGAATCCAAAAGAATTTGGAGAAAATGTCTAAGGTGGAGTCATCCCACTCAGAAGATTCTACTTGATAAAGTTATTTTGAAAACTGAAAATAGATTCCAAACTATAGAAACTATTTTTGAAGGATGTGATTGGACTTGAAATTGTAAAAAAGTAATATTGTTATGATATCAGCAAAAATAATTTTTATACAAAAAATATCCAAATCCATGGGAGACTAATTAAAAATTCAAATAAAAATACATAGTTTTTAAAACTAATCTCAATCTTATAAAAGTAGAATGACCCTAGATTTTATATATTATGTTTTCTTCATATAAGATATGATAATTTATTTTTTTGAATAATTTAAATTATTTAAATGAATGTAGAGCTACCTTTTAAAATGTTGATTCACTCAAAATCAAAGTCATTGGATATTCTATTGTTGGTTATGAAAAATTAAAATCCAAATGATCCTTGTTTTTTTATGGTCCGAAATAAAAAAATTATGTGTTTCATAAATCTTTGATGAATATAGAAAATTCATTTTTTAAAAATATAGTTTTTTTATGAAGAGTATTGAATATGTGAAAGTTTTTACAAGAGGCCAAAAAACAAAGTGAATCTTGATTCATGGAGTTCATATTATCTAAATATGATGGAAGAAAATTAGTTGTGTAATAAAAGTCCAGGGTGTGTGTGTTAGAGGAAAATGAGAAATATTACAAAGATAGAAAGTATTTTGGTTATTCATAATATGATAGGAAGAATTGAATGGGGTTTACCAATTTTCTAGAAATAAAATATTCCAAACTTATTGCATAAAATATTTGAGATACATTCAAAGAATCCTTGGATCTAATACATTTTAGTATTTGTGTGCACATGAGAAAAAAATAAAAAATAGAGATAAGTATATCATTTATTTTATAGATGAATTTACTCACATTAAAACTATTTTGTTTATAAAAAATAAATCAAAGGCACTCAATATGTTTAAAAGATTCAGGAAAATTGAGGAAAAAGATTATGGATGTTCTGTGATGAAAATTCAAAAGGATAATGGTGTAAAATATACTAGTGAGAATATTAGAGACTATATTTAAAAGCATATAATTCATCATGGGTTTATTTAAATCTACACAAAATAAAAATAAGGTGTTACTAAAACAAGAAATAGAATTTTTTGGGATTTGGAACAAGAAATTTTGTGCAAACATAATACTTCTCATTTTTTAGGCAAGCTATTGAAGCAAAAGTTTATGTTCAAAAATTATGCTTCAATAGGACTGACTCTAGAATTAATCCATAAGATATGTATTATGAACAAACCCAATGTTTTAAGTACCTAAGGGTTTTTTTCTGTCCCTGTAATAAAAATATAATGCTTAAAAGTATGGTTTGTTTGTTTAGAGATGTTTTTATAGAATATTACTTGTCTACCATCCTAATAGTAGATGATATATATATATTTTAATAAAGAAATGGAAATATGAATTATTTAAAATATGTAAAGATTATCTAATAATATGAAAATAATGATTGTCAAATAGTTACAGATTTGGAAGAAAGAAAATATGTGGAGGTTTTTTTTGAATAATGTAAAAATGTTAAAGATTCTGACTCAACTAACTCAAGTGATGATGAAAAATTAAGTTTATCTCATCCCAGACTGAGGAAGCAAGTGGAATTTTATAACTTCATTAGCGATCAATAAAAACTATTTCTAACAAGAATAGATTCATATTCAATATCACATACTTCTTTATATTCACATGTTGATCCAAAAGATGTTTATGATTCTTTATAACAACTGGGGTTGATTGATGATATGAATGAAGAGTTGCAAAATATTTAAAATAATGATACATGGGAACTTATACACAAACCAAATTATAAATATGTGATTGGAACAAAGTGGGTTTTCCAAAACAAGTTAAATGAAAAGGGAGAAGTTTTAAGAAACTAGGCATAACTAATTTATAAAGGTTAATCCCAAATTTAAGGTAATGATTTTGATTGAAACATTTATCTAGTAGTGATATTAGAAACTATCAGAATATTTCTTGTTATTTATCTACAATAGAGATATAAAATTTTCTAGATGTATTTCATGAAATATTTTTTTAATGGGGTGATCAATAAATAATTTTTTATTAAACAACCATGTGGATTCATGATCTGTAAAGATGAATGTTTTGTGTGTAAGTTAAAAACGATTTGTTTGAATTTAAGTAATCTATAAGAGCTTAGTATTCTAAATTATATACTCTTTTAAAGAATTTAAACTTCAATAATAGAAGAGTTGATAGTAATATTTACAATATATAAAATAAATATATTTCCCTTATTGTGATAGTTTATGTTGAGAACATCATATTAATAGAGAATTATGAAGAAAACTTGGAAAATTTTGTTAAGGATATGAAAAAACATTATCAGATGTCCATGTTGGGAGAAATGATACACCTTCTTGAAATAAAAATGTCACAAAGGAAGAAATAAATTTTATTTTCTCAAGAGATGTATTATAAGGAACATCTAAGGAAGTTTGGAACATAGTACTCACAACCATTTATCACTCCATTTACAGTGGGTACAAAATTTTCACAAGATAATAAGGGAAATAACATATATCCAAAAGTGTTTATAATGTTTGTTTGGTTTTTATTATATATCACAATTTCAAGAATATATATAGTGTATTTTTTTACAATTTGGGATATATATAAAATCTCTCAATAAGAATAGAATATATGTTTTTGGAAAATAAATTCTTTGATGTATCAAAGACACATTATTTTCAGTTGAAATATGACCTCATATGAAAGATTGAATTGATTGGTTATATAGATGGAGATTGGGTAGGATGTGTTATTGATAGAAAATCCACATTGGGTGGAGTATTTTTATTATCATAAATATTTGTTAGTTGGAATAAAATTAAACCTAATTCTATAACACTAAATATAGTGGAAGATGATTATATTTCTTCCACATAGGCTTCAACACAACTTATGTGCATGAAGACTTAGATGGAAGAATTTTTTTCGATATGAAGTTTCCCATTATATTGGGTTCCAATAATAAAAGTGTAATAGATCTCACTAAAAATATATAACAACATTCCCACTCCAAGAATTTTAATATCAAATATCACTTCATCAAAGATAATGTGGAGAAACGTGAACTGGAGATGGATTTTATACAATAGATAAATTTGCTGAAATTTTAACAAACCCATTACTGAAGGAAAAATTTCATAAGATAATTTTGATAATGAGTGTTCAAACAACCTATCATCGGGATAAGTTATGTGATTTCCATCCCCTCTATATACTCTCTTGGATAGTGTTATAAATGGGGATAAAAATGATTGTAACATAAATATCTCCACTAGTATATTCTTACCCATTTAAGGAAATTATGTTTTTAGGGGGATTTTGTAAAAGGGGTAAGCTATGATTTCACCATGTGGGAACTATTTTAACTATTTTTAATAGTGGATGTAGGAAATTTGATCTGGTAGGAAAACGTTTTTTTGAGATTTATGTTTCTAGTGGAAGAATTGGAGCAATGTAAAAGATTCATAAGTTAATATTTATGGACAAAATGATATTAGTGTTTAATGATTCTTATTTCATACACCATGGTTTCCATTGTAGGATTATAATTTTGGAATATATGATCTATTTCATGAGTTTCAATATATTATTTATTTATTTTCTTTTTATAAACAAAATCTATAGGGGTATATTGTTGGGACAAGGAAGGCTGAATGTGTTTTTGAATATTTTGAAAGTTATTATGAATGATGTTATGAAAGATTTTTATTTTCTAGTTTAAACATAAATCATTTCCAAAAATTATATAATTTAAAAATGTTCTAGAAAATTTTCATCAAATGGGATACTTTAGACAAAGATTTATGATCTTAGTAAATGTACTAAATGTCACTCTTTTTGTGACAAAATCATCAAACAATGTTTTGGGTGAAAATAAAATTTGGTGATTCTTTACTAATCTAATTGCTTCCAATAAAATTAGTTATAAATGATCTCATTATACAAGTGGTTATTATAAATGGGAGAAATGATTTTGGATATACAAATTTTCTTCTCTAAAGTTATCTAGAATTACACCAGACTGAATCTACTATAAAATGATTTGGTTGAGACATGGTTTTGTTTCTAAATAGTCAAACCACTATGTAAAGGTTTTTTTATAATTCATAAAGAAAAAAATATCATTTTCGGTGAGTTTTTTTTCTAAATTTTAAATGATTTAAGGTTGTGTCTCTATGATGTTTTGATTAGAAAAGCTACTTTGTGATGTTTGGAAAAATGGAAAAAAGTTAATGAAGATCAAATGGAGGATGTTGAATAATTTCATCCGATGAAATCAAATAGGTAAAATATTTTGGATTAAGACCATAATAAAAACAATTTTTATAATATCCATTGAACAAAAATGTTTGATGTTTTTAAGATGAAGATGCTACAAGATGATCATATGAAATTTTAGTATAAAGATCATCAGACAGAGGTTGATGAGTAAATAGAGTGAAAAACAATTGATACAAGAGATCGTATGGAGTAAATGTTTGGAGGATGTTTTTCAATATTTTTTTACAATGGTTATACAAGAACAATAAGATGGAGTTTCTCATTGGATAAAAGATATGATAGAATTTTCTTCCAAGACAAACCTTTCAGTGGTTTAATATTCTTTCTATTTAAAAAATCTTTATAAAGTTTTCACAAAAATATAAAAAGTGAGAATAAAATTATGATCATTAAAAGTTATAAATATCATGGATGGATGATATAATATTATATCTGATCATGATGGAATTCTATTGAAGAAGTGGGTGCTCTTGTTTTTATTGAAGCTTCAAGAATAATCTGGAAGCCTTGAGATGCATCGATTAAATTATACTAAGTGTGATATTTTAATTTCTAGTTTTCATTGAGTGGGAAATTAAAATTTAAACCCCAAATTTTCTCTTTCTCATGGATATATAAATTGGATGAAAATTTCAACATAGTTAGAGGTGTACTTTTTATGCTTGAAAAAGATCAAGTGCTATAGAAATTGTTTTCATAGAGAAATTAGATGAACATGTAAAATATATAGTTTGAATGTGAAATTTTCTAACCAAGGAATCTCTTGGTTGGGCAAGAAGAATAGTAATAATTTTTTATTAATTAGAAGTGTTGAAATCAGAGGTAAAACATAGAAAAAGTTTCACCGGAAAATTTTTCATATCAAGTGTAATCATATGAACTTTTCAAATGAACTTTTAAAAAAAACTTTTCAATTGAACTTTTCATAAAAACAAATCCAATAGAGAAATTGAATGAATAGTGAACAAATGGAAATTTTGTATTAAATTTCTAGAATAAATATCATGCCATATTCTAGGAAATAAAGTGAAGATGAATTTTTTTCAAGAAGAGAAAAGTGAAGAAAGTATATGTAGCACAATGAAAATGTTCTAAGACTGTTAGTGAAAGCTTCTAAAAGTTATTATAAAATCATTGTTACAAATTATCTATATGGAAATTTCATGAATTTTAGTTTCTATAATAGTGTAGTGAATGTATAAGGATTATCCCTACATTCTGTAACCACACAAAAAAAATTATTTCTACTATATTGTGTGGAATAGGATTACTTCTAAACCCTGCTAGGGACTAACTACTATTAATGAGTCGTGAACTCTGTAAATTATTTTTTTCCAATTGAATATGATTGTGTGCCTAATTTCAACAACATTATTACACTTTAATAGTAGGCGAAGGTTTTTTGATAAGAAATCAATTTTAAAAATAAAATATCATTGATTCACCCTCTCCCCCTTTTAATGATTATAGGAATATAATTATGTCATTTTAAATATCTTCTATTAAAACAACCTCAAACTCATAAAAATAATATAAAAAGGATATATTCATTATATCCATGAATATACATGGGAAATTTTTAATATGAAACGGTGTCACTATAAATTAATAGTATTTATACCTTTTATGAAATGAGTTTTTTGTATATCCTTCTTCTTAACACCCCATTTATGATATCCAGAATTAAGGTCTATCTTAGAAATGTATTGAAATCTGTAGAGTTGATCAAATATGTAATAAATACGAGGTATAGGATACTTGTTATTGAAAGTGATCTTATTATGTTTTTTATAATAATTATATAGTCACATTTATCCATATTCATTCTTAACAAAAGGAATAGTTACAGCACAAGGTGATGCACTTGGATTAACAAATCCCTTTCAATAGTCGACTAGAGTTACTTCCTCAATTCATGTAACTCAATTAGATCCATTCTATCTCAATTCTTCAAAATAGGTGTAGCACCATGTATAAGTTCTATTGAAAAATTAACTTCATGATTCGCTATAAGAATAGGAATCTATTCTAGAGAAACATCAAAAAACACTTGTCCAATAGGAATATATTTGATGTTGAGTTTCTCCCCAACCATCGGATATAAACACCACTTTTGAATAGGAATAATGAACCATAAAATTTATGTAATTTCCTTTAGAAGATAATATTTATCGTCACAGTAATATATGATTATAGGTTGGTTTATAATATCAAATGTGACTTCCTTTACTTGTAAATTTATATAAATAAAACCAATCCATGACTATGATAATATCAAATTCAACTAGGGTGTTAGAATAAGATTTGAGTGATATCATTCCCACAAACATCAATTAGAGAAGAATAATAGACATGGGATGTGATCATCATACCATTATGGGTTTTCACTATTAATCCAATATCTAATTATTGAGGTGGTATTGTGATACCATTAGAAAATTAATTAGATATAAAATATTTGATATATCCATTGTTAAAATAATACATTAGTAGTTCTAGAGTTGATGAAAAGTGTAACTTTGACCATGTGATTATCATACTTATAATTGGAAATAGTAATCAGATAATATTTCTCTTTATCTCTAAGATTAATATTTTATTAATGTTGATCAAAATCATTAACATTTTTATTTAAGCATAGGTTAGAATAATTCTCATGCACCTTGAATTTTAAATATTAGAGTGTGTGTGGTGCATTATAGGGTGGTTTTCCACAATTATTAGAGTAATTTTCCCCATCACTACATCATTTGATTTTTTTTCATGACCTTAATTTTCACACATAATAAATTTACTTTTCACATTAAGGAAATTTCCCCATGTCATCATCCACACTTCAAGAAAAATGGAATACTCATCTTATTCCCTCAATGGCTATTATTTTTACAATTAAATTTTAATTAAATGTTTATTTTATTATAAAAACCATGATATTTATGGGTAACTCAATTCTATATTTCTACATTGGTACCACATAAAATGGTTTTTTCTCATAACTATTGAAGTCATTAATTGACAATTCCCTTTAGAAACAAGGTTTTAAGTAAATGAAGAATAAATCGATATTAATTTATAGTTGAATGATAATACCATAAGAATAAATTTATATTCATGTAAAATTTTCAACATATGAATTAACGGATTCATCATCTTCCTTTCTTAGCTTATGGAATTCCTTCTCCATTTTCATAAGAAGAATACTAGGAAATAACTTGTTGAGAAATAAAATTATAAAATCATCCCACTCTATAGAGTTAATTTCTTTTCATTTCCATTTTTTTCTTGATAAGATACCACCATTAATTTGTTTCTCCCTCAAAATAATAAACATCAAAATTAATTATTTCATGTTCTAAAAATTTTAGAATGTAAAAAAATATTTTCTATGGTACTAATCCATTTCTTATAAACTAATGGATCAGTAAACCCAAAAAACGAAGGTGGATGATTCCTCATGTAAGACTCAAAAAATTTTGGTCCCCCTTA
This sequence comes from Viscum album, assembly GCA_963277665.1. Classification (NCBI taxonomy): domain Eukaryota; kingdom Viridiplantae; phylum Streptophyta; class Magnoliopsida; order Santalales; family Viscaceae; genus Viscum; species Viscum album. The sequence goes on along the minus strand of OY728150.1, from coordinate 349,675,774 downwards.
CTCTTTTGAATTCTCAACTTGATTCATAAGTTAATAAAGATACATAATCATAGAAAGAATATTTTTTATTCTATCTTCCATAACATTTGGTTTCAAAAGAGTATAATAAGTCCATTGTTTATAAAATCCAACATTAACATTGTTTATTCGGGTTCCATCTAGTTATTAAACCCAAAAAAACATAGTGTGAGAAATTTTAATCACATAGAGAAACCATATAATCATAAAAAACAATTATTTGATGTATAAATCATGACAATGTATTTTCACTATATGAAAACATAGGTTTATAATGGGTTATTCATGGGAAAAATCTATTAAAATCCTTCATAATGGTTCATAAATAAACTGTGACTTATCCAAATATGTCCATTATGTGGGTAAAATCATGTGTTTATTGAGTGTACACTCACTATACAGTATAATGATGGCTGAGATATACTCGACCAATATTGTTCATGATTATTACCCATAGTTTCATATATGAAAAAACCAAGTACACTTTTATTATAAAAATTAAGAATTTTTTTCTATTAAAACAAAAATAATTTCATTACTATAACATAGTATGTTCTCCCAAAATATAGAATTATCCTAAAAATTCTCACTGATCTTTTCCCATCCTAGTTTTCAAATATAACTAAACCATTATTTAATACCAACTATAGTGACACATAGTTTTCATACATAAATATTGCATATTTTTTAATGAATATTCAATAAATAATATATAAATCCATTCCAGAACCATAAAGATTTGGTAAATTTGGAAAATTGGAAACATAAAAAACTTGTTCAAAAAATATATGCATCTTTACCCACTAATTTCTTCGTAAATAACACACTTCTTATACATATCATATATAAAACCTTTTTCATAACCTAGTAAAAGGAAACATAATAATAACTGAGCTCAAAATATCTATAATGGTAAACTGGGGAGATATCAATGATCATTATAACATAACATGATCATAATGGGTATTAAAAAGGGATCTTAACCTATTAAAATTATACCCAATAACTCTAATATAAAATAAATGAGTCTTGGAATAAATATTGGATGTTCATAATACATGAATCATAAAGGGATAAAAGAACTTGATCCTTGATAACATAACCTTGACATAAGTTCATGTCATAAATGTTTGAGATAATTTTTTGCATAATGATGATAATATAAATTTTACATCAAGGTTACCCACCAAGAAATTTATAACATGTTAGGCTTGAGGTAACCACCTTTTTACCTGCTTCGGGATCAGGATAACCACTCGTGTACCCTCTATCAGACTTGGGATAACCTCTCATGTACCCATTTTTCTAGAATGGGATAACCTCTCATATACCCTTTGATATCATAGAAAATTAATCTTTAACCAAATCATTTTAGGAATATATAATTTTGGGCTCATCCATCACATAATTATAAATCCAATCATATGTATGCAACAAAATCATAACAAAAGTCAACATAACTTATCCCATGGATAAGAAAATGGGTTTCAAAGATATTTCAACATCGTAACCATAAACCATCCATAAAAATAAAAAATATGGTATCATTGGATCATATCACCAATAAATAATAAGTAAAATTGAAGGATTTTATCATAAATGAAAAATTACTTTAAAATATCAAAGGAATATTTATGAAGGAAAATGTCATTTTAATTTTTAAATCAAATATTAGATTCTAAAGATTTCTAAAAATATTAAGAAAAAAAATTCCATGAAAAGAAACTTGGAAAATTATATAGTAAGATTCAAATAATTGTGTGGTAATGATGGTGGAAAATTTCATTCATGTCATGTACATTAAAATAAGTACCTCTTTCACATTTTCAGTAAAATGTAAAAAATACATCATTCATAAAATGACAAGAAGATGCCTTTAATACCAATTTGAAAAAATTAAAATATGTGTAAAAATATCTTTAAATAATCATAAGATAATATTAAAACATTCTTCATAACCTTTTTAGATAATGTATGAGGAATAAAGGGGATTTTCTACCCCCAAAAATGAATACATTTTTCCATAAAAACATTTTATCGATCTCTTGAGTAATTAATATGAAGAAAATAAAATAAAAAAAATATTCCTAAAAAACAATGATATGATAATAAAATTAATGAGATTATTTAGAGTTATATCATGAAATTTTATCTACAGAAACATTATCATATATAATCCCAGTTAACAATGAGATTTTAACCTAAAACCCTTACCTTAATTTTGAATTGTTTATAAAGTTATCTAAAATCATGTGTAATAAATTTAAATTTATTATAATTATATACTGAATTAATTTAAAAAAATTTATTATCATATATTATCCATTTATAATACTTCAACACCCATTTCCTAATAATTCATTATTAAAATCATTGTTTATGAGTGTTAACTCTTTCATTTTTCATGATAATTCCAATTCGATAGTTCTGGTTCATATGTATTGATAATGGCTACATTATCTAGATAACTTTTATCATGATATAAATATCATATATAACCATTTTATGTATTTTTAATTTCATCTATAAAAGGTTACAATGTAAAAACAAATTACACCATTCACGGAGCTGGTATGTGGTATATACGCAAGAACAATGTTTTCCCGTTTTAAAGAAGAAATAAAGGAAAGAAAAATAATAAATGGCCTTTAAATAATTTTTATTATATCATATATATCATATATATTCATAAAATATATCCTTATTACTATCTGTGTAAATCATAAATGAAAAATTAATCGCATTGTTTCGTGGAGGTGGTAATCCACACATACGCAAAAGCGATGTTATCATTTTCCAATGGATTGGAAGGAAATAAAGTGGATATAGTGCTATAATTATAGAATAATAATTACATCATAAATATCATATATAATTGTTAAACCCACAGTAATTACCATACATGATATATGGTGATGTAAAATGAATTGAATCGCTACTTGGAGGTGGTAGTCCACACGTACGCACAAGCGATACTTTCACATCCAATTTGTTGGAATAGAGGGTGTATATTGGAGGTTAAATAATATTATTATTATTTTAGTATATTTATGAAAATAAATTTATTATTTTATGATGAATATCAAGGATTTATAGTAGGTATAATTAGAACAAATTTGAAATAGTTTGGGTAAGTTGATTTCCTCTCTGGTTGGCCTCCTTTAGATCCTTTCTTAAAGACCTTTGGAATGGACATTTAAGAAGACCAAAACCACTTATTCATGGATAAGTAATTTTATAATAGAGTTTTTTAGGGTTTTTTAATTCTATAAGGATCAAATATGTGTAAATAAAATAAAGGATAGGTGTCCTTTTATAAGTGGGGGGGACGACACACTTAGAAGTTATCAAAAATATTGAAATATAATAAATACATTCTCAAGAAATATGATTCCAAATGGATAGATATTAAAAAAAATTTAATGGATGGGGTAAAAATATTTCCTAAAAAACTGTATTTATACATTTTTAATTGTAAAATTTACCCTTATCCATTGGTTTAAGCACCTCATAAACCAGTTTTAACCTTAATCAAGAGGACAAATATTTATTGTTTCTACTATTCATTATAACCAAAAATGAAATTTTACTCATTTTAGAATTTATAAATTATTATTCTAAATATGTTAAACATTTTATAAAATTTAATCTAAAAAATTGGAAAAAGATACTTTTAAAATAAAATCCAAAAATGCGATGAAAAGAGTTTTCAAGAAAAATTGTTTCAATAAGTATAAAATGTTTTAATACTAAAATACAAATAAAATTAATTCCAAAGAACATAATTGGATTATTTTTAATGAAAATGATCTAATTTTAATTTTAAAAATATTAAAAAAATTAACATTTTAATTTCTTTATAAGAAAAGATTTTTTTCGATAAAAATCAATATTTTTCACTTTTCATCGAACAATTAATCTTTTATGAAAATTATTATAAATTAACTCAAATATAATTTTAAAATTTTTATTTCAAAAAGAAATTTCATCTATTTAATAAAATTTTCTTAAAATAGAAAAAAATATTATTTTATTTTATCACAAAATGCAATAAAAGTGATTTTTGATGAAATTGTATTTTTTAAAGAATGCAAAAACATTACTAAAAAATGAGTATTTTTTATCAATATATTTATATTATAAAAAAAAATTATATATATTAATAAAATGTGGTTATTAATAATCATACTTCCAATTTAATGGCTAGGTTATAATTTTATATTATATTACGGTTCATTTTGAATCAAGGTTTCATGTATCGCAAGCTATATAAGAAATAGAATTTATTTTAGAAAACATATATATCATAAAATATATGGGTGTTACAAACACTATAGTGTTTTAACTTGGTGATAATCTTTCTTATTTCTGACCAATATGATGGTTCAATGAGGTTGCGTATCAATTACAAATAAATTAACGCCATTACTATAATAAACTAGTATCCTTTACCACATGTTGATGAACTGTTTAATCAACTTCAGGGAGCTCAATACTTCTAAAAGGGTGATCTCTATTCAAGTTATCTTTAATTAACATTCAATAATGATGGTATACCCAAAAAAAATCATACGGTATGGACATTTTGAGTTCACAATAATTCCATATGTGTTAATGTATTCACTATCTATGTTTATGGATATAATGAATATAGTATTCAAGGATTATCGTGATAAATTTGAAGTGGAATTATTTATGATGGCTTTATATACTCAAAGTGTTATGTAGAGCATTAAGACCATATATAGAATTTCTATGAGGCTTAATGGGAGAAGGAGCTATATGGGAAATTTAATAAGTGTGAATTTTGGATTCCAAAAGTTATTTTTCATGGATAGATTGTATTCAAGGATGTAATATCAACTGAACCTACAAAGATAGAGGATGTTAATTAATAGACCACACCAATGAATGTAATGACCCAAACTTTTATAAATGAAATTCCCTTTTTAAATGTGTAATTACCCTCTTAAGAAATGAAATTATAGAGAACACATACAATTATTTGATTTTTAGACCATTATAAGTTATATCCTAGAATATTTGAAAGATTATTAAGAATCATAAATATTGATAGTATAATTGTTTTATAGTTATCACATAATTAGTATATATTAATGGTTATGAAACATGGAAAAATGAAGCAATGTCCTCGACCAATAGGATCGAACCCTATGAATCTCATTTGTCAAATATTTCAAGGGAGATAGAATCATTGAGCTTTTTCCATGACCAACACCTAGTCATGATTCAACAACTAAAGCATTAATGAAACATTTTAGAGTATAATTTCTATCTCATCGATATCACGGTGCAAACCATGTTCATCGAACCCCCCTAATAAAATCTCACCATCGCATATCTTACCCTTAAAGAATTCAACGGAGTGATAAATGGTTATGTATTTAAACCCCAATAGTATGAATTTTTATCTTTTTTGAATAAAATAATAATTATATTTAACTTTTTTACTTTTTAATGATTAAATAATAAGTTCTATAAAAATTAGATATTACAAAAATTGTATTTCTGGGAAATATATAATTTTAATCTAGACATAAGAATTATTGATAATAGGTTATTATAAAATTTAATATTTTTATTAAATAATTTTTAGTAAATATAAATGATAATGTAATTTTATGAAATAAAGTGTAGTTTTATAAGATTCATAAAACTATTATTTTTAAAAATCAAAATATTTTTTAATAAATAGTGATTTTTTATTTTATAGTTTAAATTATCACATTTATAGAATTATTTTGATAAAATAATTATTATTTTTGAAATCAGAATGTTGAAATTTTCAAATGGTGAATTTTTATAATGTTTTGAGATAGTTGAATTTTTTTTGTAAAAGTTTAATATGGTATAATTATTTAGTATGTATTATTATATTATAAAATCCCAAAAGTAATATAATAAATACTATAAATATTATCCATGATTGAAATTATGTTTCCCCATTAAAAATAATTCGTTTTTTAAGTTATTTTATTAATTTTTTAAACCCTTAATGAATCCTTAAAAACCAAAAATATAATTTAATGATTTGAAATCAATTATTTATAAACATAACTCACTTACACACCACCAAGGGTATTATTTCATGTATTTTAGTTATTTCCCTTTAAAAATATTTAAATCCACTACTTTTGGTAGAAAAAAGGGGTAAAATTCATGGTATGGTTTGTGGTTTGGATTACTTTATCATATAGAGTCCAAATCCTAAGTTTGGAAATTGATAAAGAATTATCCTCTCTTTTTCTATAATAACCCAACTATACACCAATTACTCTTCACTCAAAACCCTTGTATCCTGACTTTAATCTTCCCTTATAACTATATATCCTTCCCAAGGTTTCCTAAAGCTCTTAAAATGATCCTCCCAAGCTTTAAGAAGCATCATCTCATGGTAAGGGGTCCTTTATTTCTCCCCTTTATTCAAGAAAATTCTTAATATTATGCCTTATTAATTTACCATTGCTCATATTGGGATTTTTTTACACATAATTATTACTATCATTATTATTTACAAGTAATAATTTACCATTTTCACTATCACTAAACCCTTACTTTAATATTTATGTATCCCTGTTATGCTATTGAAATTATCCTGCGATTTTCCAAGCCAAATATTTGTGTAGTGAATAACCATCCCCATTACCACTCATGGTTATCCACCTAGATTTATCTATCCTTCATTGATTGGGGAAATCCTTTTTTGTAACTCAAACTTCTCTATCATGGGATTAAAAGTGAGGAAATACATCCTTCTGGTGTATGATTTATGTGGAACACTTATGCATGTACATGATATGAATGTGACGGGTGGGACTAGAATTATATAACCCTCCAATGATTTAGGTATTTTTTTAATCTCATGTGATACCATGTATGATTCATAGGAGATTATCCTAATAACATTATTCCATGATTTCTCAGCTATTATCCTTGATATATATTTATGATGTCATATTTTATGTAGTTGCCACGTTCTTATATCGCCTTGATGTTAACATATTATATAATGACTCATTGTTCAAGATTATGATTATCACCCATTTTATGTCATCTTCATATGAACCTAAACTCAAATGTCTTATTTTCATCATGTTATTATTTGATTATTACTTAGGGTTTCTTGTTCCTCTTCACGGTGTCGATCATCCTCATTCGACCTCACCAGAGGAGGATTAGTGGTGGCCTCATTCTTTAGTTCCTTGATTAGTCTAGAGGAATACATGTCTAATTATCTTCTATTAATATTTTCATTCTTATCTTATTCTCTTAGTCTTTCTATGGATCTTTAAGGTTCTACATTTTTGGTGCATCCTCCCCAGCCACACTGATCCCTAGATCTAGTTTGGATTTGTAATCTACTATCTTGGATCGACATCTGTGTGATGTTATAGGAGTCTATCACATGGATATAGTTTGCAGTTTAGGCAGTGGATGATTGTTATATTTTTACTATTCATTTCTTCCCAAGCAGCGGGGATCAATGGTTAGGTGGTGGCTTGGCTTCCTTTGGGTGATGGTGATTGGTGGTCTGGTGGTGGATGGTTTAGAAGACGACAATGTATTTGTGCACAGTATATTTTGGTGAGCTCTATGGATAATTGTGGGGATCATGTGAAAGACTGTGTGGGATAGGAACATCGGTGTCCTTTGTCAGCTATGGATTCCTGGAAGGTTGAAATTAGTGTTTTTCTTATTGAAAAATATCGGCTTCAATGGTTTTAGGCTCTCTTGATATGATTTTACTATCTTTTGTTTTGTTCTTTGATGTTTGGGACTGCTTATCTATTAGTGGAAATATTTCATTACAATCATTATTCTCTTCTTCATTTCATTTGAAAAGTGGTGTAGAGTTTTATAGGTTTCATTTGGTGAGTGACCTCGTAAGAGGTATTGGTGTGATGACACTCATCATTCATCCATCTATCATTAATTTTAATGGATGGATGAGAACCTTTCCATCGAATTTTTTATGATGTCTTCAGTTAGGTTTTTCACTGCATCAGGTTAACATTTCAGTGAGTACCTTGCATGATTTTTCAGGTGGTCAGCTCATAATATAAAAAGGTGTGATGGTACATTTCATCTAGCTATCCTCAACATGTCAAAGTTATTTGGAGGTCTTCTCTATCACATTGCATTGGTCCATCATAGTGAAACCTCTTTGCTGGGGGGAAGACGCATCATCATCAACTGATTTCACTATATCATTATCTAGTGAAGGGGTAGATGAGGTTTTTTATAGTTATTTCGTTGATGTTTCTTCCCATTTCACTATTAGGACCTTTAATACCTCTAGGTCTTGTTTCATTAAGTAATTGTTCCTCTACTTGTAATGGTTTCCTTCCTTTCCTAGTTTTAAAAAAAATATTTTTTTTCAATATAGAGGGCCTGTACCGCACCCCTTTCAAAAGAATTCACCCAAAAAGACTTGTCTTTGTGATGTTCTGGGGTTGTATTAAGTGTATATTTATGTGATAATTCTTGAAATATATTGCATTAAAATATAGGTTGTTATATTTAGTCTGAAAGAAAGGCTGAGTTTTTTTATTATGATTATAAAACTATAGTGAAAGCCATGGGTATAAGGATAAGTGTATGAAAACATCCATAAATTTCAGTAAAGTATAGAGTAAGTAGTTTTCAAGATAACAGGTCTATGTCTGGATACTAAAAGTAGATGTGGCACTCACATAGTTGTACCTTGGGGTAATAACCCTAAAAATGGTGCATTGATCTAGACTCGATTATCACCTATTTCATGAAAGGGAGACCTTTTTTAAACATTCTTTAACACTCCCAAAGGATATTCTTTAGTAAATTAACAGTCTCATCATGAAACATTATTAATGGTAAAAATTCCCATAAGAAGTTATGTTTGGAAATATATCATGGAAAACTTAGATTGAAACCTATAAATTCATAGGTTAGTGAATATATGTCATTTAGGAGTTATCCAATTAATTTTCATGGTTTCCTATTTATATATTTAATAGTTTAAAAAATGTCAACCCTAGTTTTCTTTTATATTAGTCAATCGATGAAAATATGAGTAACTAAGTGAATATCCAATGTGATGATCAATGTTTCAACTATCAAAAAAATATGCCTAAAATGATGGGGGATAATATAATCTATCTTATGATTATTAAAAACCATAAATCAAAAACCAATATCAATAATGGGTATATTTTTGAGTCTCCAGACACGTCAAATAATAGGTGGAAAACTTCTCATGGAAGTTATTGTGATAAAGTTGATAAAAGAAAGATGATTCAATTTACTAGATGTCCTAAATGTATAAAGAGACACCAAGGGAAATGTCACAATGGAACTAGAATATGTTTTGGGTGTGGAAAATATAACATAAAGTATATAATTTTCATGTAAAAAGTTAATAATTTAGATAATATTATGGAAGGAAATAATGTTCAATCAAATTTAAAATTAACAGTTATATGTCATAAATGTGGGGAACATGAAAATTATCCCAAACAATGCTCTATTTCAAGGGATAACATGGATGATGAGAATTAAAAATATCTAAGTTCAAGGGATAATGGAAAGTGATATCTTCAGATGGATCATGATCATTTATGTACACATAACCTCTACTCTAGAGTTTCAGATATCTTCTTGTGTTTAAATTCATGTCACACTAGAATATCATGTATGTTTTCCTAGAAAAAAGAGACACCACCCTAAATGTCTTAAAATCATCAGGAGAAACTTCTATGATTAATGTATCACAATTTTATTTTTTTGGGATTGTCCTTGAAAATTTTATCATTCTACCTTTATAGGAATTCAAGTTTATCCTTTTTAGGGGTAGGTTTTCCTTGTATAGGTCCAAGATAAATATTTAGGAGAATGAATTCACTCTTAGTACCATGAAACACCCTCTAATTCAATAAAAGTGTAAGGATCATGATGGATCTCCTTTGTAATTTTCATCTCAAACATATATATTATTGTCTTATGAGTTAGTGTTTCCAGAAAAACTGATTCAGACTAGGGAAAATATCATCCTTAATAACATTCCCATTGGGAGAGATTATATTCCTTATAGAATGTAATATACTTCCTCCTAAGATAGAGGTTTAATTGAAAATAAAAATTATACTAGGATAAAGTAACATTTATGGGGAATGATATCACTAAATAGTGATATCTATGTATCCTCCAAAATTTAGGGCAATTTAAGGATGGCCCATACCAACCTCTATGATATAAATCCTTATTTTTCATGGATTATGTTGGTACTATTGTTGATTTTTGAGAAACTTACCACTATTTTCAATCAAATGAACCAAAATAACTAAAAATTTGTAGAAGTTTTTCAAGAACGTTGAATGTAAAGAAAGATTTAAAGAGATAATGAAGTGGACAATCACTACACATGTTCTCACATTACCCACCAGTGGGGAATAATTTTTTATCTACATTGATGCATCTAAAAAAGGTTTGGTTTTTGTACTCATTCAGGATAAAAAATATATTGCTTATGCCTCCCACTAAAAAAATATCCATAACCAGATCTACCCAACACATGATCTAGAATTGGTTATTGTGATCTTCACATGAATATTTGGAGACATTAACTCTTTGGGGAGAACTGTAGCGTATATACATATCATAAAAGCATAAATTATATATTCAAAAAACTTATTTCAATATGATCCAATAAAGGTGGTTAGATTTGATCAAGGATTATGATTGTTCAATACATTACCATTCTAGTAAGGCAAACAAAGTATCAAATTCCTTAAGTAAAAAAGATCTTATAACCCTATCCATGATGATGATTTCAAGGGATCTAATATTATTTTAAATAAATAGGATGTAAATGGGATTAATAAAAGGATATTCATCCCACCTCACTCAAATTACTAGTAAAACATTTATTCTTAAGAGGGTCAAGGGAGATCAGAAGGATGATGATATGCTAAAGAAAAATGTAGTGAATATTCAAGAGATTAACATTGCTAAAGATGGAGTTATAAGTCTTGGAACATAGATATGTGTCCCATAATGTTATGAATAGAAGAGGGAACTTTTTTATGATTTTCATAGCTCATCCTTATATATTAATCCAAGAATCACTATGATGTATAGAGATTTGGAGAAAATATTCTGGTGGGATAACATAAAGACAGAGATTATAGAATTTGTATCATGATTCCTGTCATGAAAACATGTTAAGGTCGAATGATATAAGTCTAAGGGTATAATGAAACAATTTTCCCTTCTAATATGGAAATGGGAAACCATAACCATGGATTTCATCATAGGACTCCCCAGGACCTCTAAAGGAAATAATTCCATCTTGGTGGTAATCAATCGCCATACAAAGTCAGTTCATTTCATTAATATCAAGAAATATATTTATTTATAGAAAATTTTCCAATATATACATAAGGTAAGTGGTAAGAATGCATGGAGTTCCACTCTCTATTGTATCTAATAGAGATCTGAGGTTTACATATAGGTTCTATAGAATCCTTCAGCAAGTGTTGGATACAGATATGAGCTTTAGTATTGCTCATCACCATTAGAAATATGGTTATCCAAAAATAACCATACAAACTATAGAAGATAAGTTGAGATAATATTCAATGGATTTAAAAGGATATTTGGATCAATAAATTATCCTAGTAGAGTTCTCATATAACAACAGTTTTTATTCTATAATTTAAATGTAAACATATGAGGCTCTGTATGGAAATAAGTGTTAGACTCCAACATGTTGGGATAAATTTAGAGAGTATAAGATGATGGGACATGATCTTATCCAAGAAATAATAGAGATGGTTTAAACCATTAAGTATCATATTTAATCTTCAAAAAGTTAATAGAAAAACTATTTATAAAATCATTGTCGAGACTTGGAGTTTGAGGTCAGATATAAGGTGTTTCTCAATATATCACCATGGAAGAAAGTCATGATATTTAGGAAGAAGTTAAATCTTATTCCAATATATATCTAATTCATTGAGATCCTTGATCTCATCATAGTAGTGAAATATCTACTATCACTCCAACCAAAACAATCGTAAGTACATGATGTGTTCCATGTATCCCTCTTGACGAATTAAATACCAGACCCCTAACATGAACTGAATTCAAAGGTAGTACTTTTCTACAATAATCATACATAATAGGAGCAGTCTGTGAGGATATTATATTTTAGATACAATGTTATAAAAAATAAGACAATTCACCTGGTCAAAGTTTTTTTGGTGGAACCAAAAGTTTGAGGAACCACCCTAGGAACCGAAAGAGGTGATAAAACATAAATTCCCTCATCTATTTTAATGTATGAAATTAAAATTTTGTGGGTGAAATTTCTAAAGGGGGGAATAATGTAATTACCCAAACATTAATAAATTAAATTCCTTTTTTAAATGAGTAAATTCCTTATTATGAAATAAAATTATAGAAAACACATGAACTACATTATTTTTAAGACAATTATAAGATATATCCTTTCAGATTTAAAAGTTTGTTAAGCATCATTATTATTGATAGTATAATCATTATATAGTAATAGTATGATTATTATATATTAAGGGTTATTATAAAGTCCAATTGACAAATAAAAAAGGAATCAATGGCCTCAACCAGTAAGATTTTACCCTATGAATCCCATTTATTAGAGCTTATGGGGTAGGTGGCATTAGTGGTATTTTCTCTTGACTAATACCAAGATTATATTCAATAATGAAATCATGAATGGAACCATTTATGGGAGAAGTTAAATATCATCAAGATCATGAATCAAAAAAATTTTATCAAATAGCTCCAAGAAAATCTCACTACCACACACCTTCCCATAAGGAATATGCTGGTGTAATAAAAAAGTTGTGTATCTTGAACCTCATAGTGTGATGTTTTATTTCTATTTTTAATAAAATAATTATCATATTATTATTCATTACTTTATAATGATTAAATAAAAATTTTGATATAAATTAGATTTTGATGCGATGAACATAAATTGTATTCATGAGAAATATATAGTTTCAACTAAGACACTTTTTTTGATTAATTCAATAATGTTTGGAAATAGTATTTGTTTTAATAAAATATTATTATTAAATATAAATGATAACATAAAATTAAAAAATAAAATGTACTTTTTATAAGAGTCAGAAAACTTATAATGTCAAAAAACTAGCATTTTTCTATAATTGGTGATTTTTTTTATAAAATTATGAATTATCATATTTATATATACTTTGATAAAATAAATATTATTTTTGAAATCATCATTTTAAATAATATAATAATGAATATTTCATAATTTTTTGAGACAATATATATTTTGTGTAAAAATTTAATACGATATAATTATACGATATTTATTATAACATCATAAAAGACCAAAATTGATTTAATAAATACAATAAAGAGTATCCATGGAAAAAATTATGTTTCAAATTTAAAATAATTTGTTTTTGAAGTTATTTTATTAGTTTATAAACCCTTAATGAATCATCCAAAACAAATAATATATTGTGAGGTTTTAAAATCAATTCATTATAAACATGACTCACTTCCACATCACTAGGGTTATTATTTTTAAGTTTTTTGGTTATTTACCTTATAAAATAATTAAATACACTCTTCTTTGGGGAAAAACATGGCCAAAAACCATGGAATGGTTTGTGTTTTGGATTACTTTATCTTGTAGATTCCAAAACCTATGTTTGGTAATTAATAAAGAATTATCCTCTCTATTTCTATATAAACCCACCAACCTTCCATTAATCGTCACTAAAAACCATTGGATCACAAATTTAATAACCCCTTCCCTCTATAGATCCCTTACAAGGTGTCCCAAATTGTCACGACCCGTCCCGGTGGGGCCTGCGCCATGACTCCCCAAGCCCGCCTCCAATAGGCCAGGGGCTGGTGACTAGCACCGAGTAAGCATGTCACTAACTTGGGAGGCATTTCCTAGGTACCTGTACACACACACACACATCTCCAAGCCCACAAATGCTGAAACGTAAAACACTAAGGAACAAAAAATGCATGCATACAAGTAAGCCCAACCAACAGAGCACGACGAAAGGTAGAGTACTGTAAAAGTAAACTGAGCCAGAATACAAGCCCACCAAAAACAAGAGTCTAAAAAAATTGCAAAGACCAACCTGTAAGCACAAAGGTACTGGGACTGCTGCTCGTAGTCATAGGAACGCCTTGGCCAGTAGGAAACTCAGAAAGCTTGGTCTTGTCCTGGTCCGCCCTGGACTCTGTCAAAAGGTTGTTCGTCTGCACAAGACACCAGATGTGCGGGCAAAGCCGGTGCAGGGGTGAGTATAAAAATACTCAGTATAGGACCCCGAAAACCACAAAGCAGTACACAAAGTAAAGGTACAGTCATCTATGCACAATATATGTTTACAGAACATATAAACAAACCAGATATACTCAAAACCCAGACCCGCGGTCTAGAGACAAGTCACGCAACCGCATACCCCAATAGGGATTCTATTTGAAGATTCCATGATGCAATCGTCTTGGGAGAACACACTCCATGAGTCTTATAGTTCTGATGACTTCCGTCCGAGGAGTGATGTTCGTCGGGAACCATCACGAGATATAGCTACACTCATTGCGGGAGACACACTCCTGGGTGGAAGGGTTACGATAGATAGAAGCACTCATTATGGGAGACACACTCCTGAGTGGGAAATATCTCGATACACAGATGTGGATCACTGCCAGGGCCATGGCAAATACCGTGACTCATCCGGAATTCACCTGCTAGGTAGAGGATCAACGCCCGGTAAAGTTGGTCACGCCGATGCCTGACTCTACCTAGGGTCTGGAATGGATAGAGGATCTCGATCCGGGCCTCTCAGATGGATGCCTGACTCTACCACAAAAAATTCATGTTGAAGGGATCATAAACCGGTGTGAGGTAATGATGCCTGACCTTCAGGGGAAAAGAAGAAGGGGGCACTAACCCAAACGAAATATGTTCAAGGCACGGTGAGCAAAAGGACCAAGCCGTTCTCCAAAAAGTACACGTCGTGTTGTCCGACCCCGGGTACTACCCGTGTAAAATGGCCCATGTCGAGAGGCTGGCCATGTAGAAAACTTTATACATGGCGTGTAGTACGGAGTACATGCCGTGTCTGGGTCACTGGGGTTGGCTCCGTGTAATCTGGCCATGTGCTCGTACACGGTCACCAACCCGTGTACTCCAACCCGTGCAATATGCACACGGGGTGACCTGCGTTGGTGACCTCGCCTGGCCGGGTGAGGGAGTACACGGTCGTGTACTCCATCCCGTGTTCGTGTATCCCCGAGATACATGCCGCGCTCTGCGTAGCCGCCTCTGTCGAGTTTTACACGCCGTGCCGCCTGAAGCCGTATAGAGCATCTCATGCCCGTGTACCACCCGAAGTACACGCCGATCTTTGGGGAAGGTCCAACACGCCGTGTGATCGGGGACACAGGCCATGTGATCCTTCTCTAACCCCGAAACCCTAGCCGCCACCATCAGAACTACACGGCGTGTTCTTCAGAAGTACACACCGTGTATTCTGGAAATTTCAAGAAACGCAGACCTCCGCCGTCGCGCCTCCCATGGTGCTCCTATCATTGATCTGGTCGTCTGATCGTCACGAAACCTTCAGGTTTTGGTCGTCCCGACACCAAGAAGTTGTTTTCGTCGTTTTCGGGCCTCCGATCGGCTCCAAAACCATGATTGATCTTCCTGCACGAAGAACGCACGAAAAACGCCCTTTCTGATCTGGTCCAATTTTCCGTCTACCATCATTTCCGCACCTCCACAAGAACGTTGCGATGTCGAACCTTCGGTTTGGGATCGTTGTGTCGCAGAACAGATGCACAATGATCCGTTGTTCGTCGCCCCGCGAAGAACGTGAAGAACGCGTGGGGAAAAAGGAGGAAGAAATCCACATAAACAAAATGAGGAACGAACCTCCGCCGTCATTCGTCACGGCGTTGATCCGCTCCCGTTAATAGGATTAAATGGAGCAGAGATCAACATGAATATAAATCATGGATTAATTCCCCAAAATCATCCCAAAGAAAACCCTCCCGCAAGAACGCACGAATCTACGGATCAACTTGTTCGCGGTTGATCTGCATTCGTCATTTTAACTCAAAAATGGGGAAAATAAAATCAAAACAACAACCCCTACCTTTCGAAAGGATCGGTCGTTGATGAGGCATCGTGCTGCTGTTGTTGTCGTGATCCTTCAACACCGGCGCAACGATCCTTGGTTTCGATCCATTGTCGTTCGTCGTCGAGAATTGCTCCAATGCCTCGCGGATTCAGCAGAGGTTCTTCCCAAGCGTTTCCAACGATTCAACAATTGGTTAACCCATTAAAAGGGAAAAAAGTTGACATTTAATTATGCGGCAGCATTAATGATGTTGACTTGTCATTTTGAAGTTATTATGACGCGTCATTAATTTAGGAAACAGTTGCACCGTCGCAACGCTACAGCGGATGTTTCCTTAAAAGAAAATAAAATAAACTGGTTAATTTATTTTATTTTATTTTACTTAAAACGTTTGAAAAAAATAACTTTCTCCCTCGACCCGTGCCGATCGAGGTTAACCTCATTATTAGGTAGAGTCGTCGTCCCGGACGCAACGGTGCGCTCAGATTTTTAATTCAGGCATCCGTTTGGAAACTGCCACAACCACGCACAAGTGCCGACTCACTTAACTAAAAAAAAGTTCAAACCACCATTCCGGGCTCACTGGACCTCAGAATGATGTACCGTCTTCATGCCCAGTCTCAAAATAATTCCATATAATATTTAAAAATAAAAAAACAGAAAAATCTGAGACAATACATTCTCCCCACCTTGGGGATTTATGTCCCCGAAAAGCCAAAACAAAGGCTACTAAAAAGATGAGGGTACTAGGAACGGATTTGGGCCTCCCGCTCCCACGTGCTCTCCTGAAGATTTTTGTGCTGCCACCGGATGCACACTAAGGGAATCGATCACTCATGAAGGATCCTCTCCTGCCGATCCTCGATCTCCACTGGGTACTCAGCAAAGGTCACTCCATCCTCGATGTCCAGCTCACCCTAGTCGATGACGTGCGATGGGTCATGCATGTACCTCCTCAGCTGCGACACGTGGAAGAAATCATGTACCCGATGCAACTGTGGCGGTAGAGCCAGGCGGTACGCCACCTCGCCAACTCTACCCAGGATCTGGAAAGGTCTGATGAACCTCGGAGATAGCATAGTTCTGCTCATGCGGCCTAAGTTGGCGCGAACCATAAGCAATCACCGCATGCCGCTGCATTAGGACACAGCCGAGCCCGGTCCCTAATGTGTCGCAGAAAACTATGTACTCAACACCCTCCTCCGGCAATCTCAAGACCAGGGCGCTCGTCAAACTCTGTCTTAGCTGCTCAAAAGCCTGCTGGCACTTTTTTGTCCACACGAAGGGTTTCCCCTTCCGGGTCAAGTCTGTCATCGGTGCTGATATTCGGGAGAAATCGGGGATGACTCTCCAGTAATATCCTGCCAACCCAAGGAAGCTTCGCACCTCTGTCACGCTCCGAGGTGGATCTCATGCTAACACAGCCTCCACCTTGGCTGGGTCCACAGCTACTCCATCTGCTGAGATGACATGTCCCAGAAAGTAGACATCTTGAATCCAGAACTGACACTTCGAGAGCTTTTCATAAAGCTGGTGCTCTCGGAGTACGTCCAGAACCATCCGCAGGTGTCTCGCGTGCTCCTCCTCTGACGCCGAGTACACAAGGATGTCGTCGATGAAGACCACTACGAACCAGTCCAAGTATGGATGGAAGATCCGGTTCATCAACCCCATGAACACTGCGGGGGCATTCGTCATGCCAAAGGGCATCACCAATTACTCATAGTGACCGTAGCGACATCTGAAAGCCGTCTTCGGTATATCCTCATCCCGCACTCGTAGCTGGTGATAGCCTGATCGAAGATCAAACTTCGAGAACCACTGAGCCCCTCTTAGTTGATCGAAGAGGTCATCAATTCTCGGCAGTGGATACTTGTTCTTCATCGTCACCTGGTTCAGGTGCCGGTAATCCACGCACAACCTCAGACTCTCGTCTGCCTTCTTGGCAAACAAGACCGGGGACGCCCAGGGTGAAACGCCGGGTCTCATGAAACCCTTGCTCTGCAAATCCTCTAACTTCACCCTCAGCTCACGAAGCTCTGAGGGAGCCATTCGATAAGCCGATGAGGAAATCGGTGTCATCCCAGGGTGTAAGTCGATGCGGAAGTCAATTTCCCGGCAGGGAGGTAACCCTGGGACATCTTCTGGAAAGACGTCCTCATACTCCGCCACCACTGCTGGGAACTGAGAGCTCAAAACGTCTATTGCTCCGAGGGTAAGGCTTGCCAACTCATGAGTGATCGACTGCCCCCTCCTATGCATGAGACCACTTTGTGCTGCCTGGGTTTCCTTTTCTCCGACAAAGGAAAACCTTGTTCCATCACGGCAGACACACCGCACTCTTCGCCTAAAACAGTCAATCTGGGCATGGACCGAAGATAACCAATCCATACCGAGAATGATGTCATAAGGCCTCAACGCTACCACCAAGAGGTTACAACTGAAACCCTCGCCTCCAAGGGTAAGATCACACTGTCTGCAAAGGTGTGTGATCATCGAGTCTCCTCCCGTTGGTGTCTCCAAGCGTAAGGATCGATTCAACGGTTCTACCGGAATCTCAAGGTTTTGTACAAGACATGTGGATATAAGGGAATGAATGGCACCTGTGTCTATGAGTACGGCAGCTAAGGTAGAAAAGACACAGATTGTACCTCGAATCATCCCTGGAGCCCCTGGGTCATATGCCTCGACCGCATGAAGTTGTCCCCGTCCCTGTCCCCCAGCTCCCTGAGCCTGGTGCGGACCTCCTGGGGGTGGTGGTGGAAGTAAGTCAAAGCATCACCACCACCTGCAGCTCTCCCTGCTCCTCTACCACGTCCACCGCCTGGAGGATCTGCCTGCTCCATTCTCTACCTCTGCCTCGGTGGCCCATCCACCACTTCCCTATTAGCATCCCGACGTGTCAGGTAATCTCTAGCGAGATGCCCCCTACCGTCGCATGCGTAGCATCGCTTCTCCCTAGGCTGACTGGATCCAGCTTGAGAGCCCTGGACTGTCGATCCTCTGTCCTGGGTCCTCCTATGACGTCTCCCACGTCCAGATCCCTACGTCTGACGTCGGCTCCCTGCTGCCGGTGTCTCCACACCTATCTGCCTGATGCTGACTACTGACGGCTGTCTATGCTCCGCCAAGAAGCTTTCGATCACCAAGGCCCGCTCAAGCACTTCAGCATAGGTCGATATGCATAGAGGCACGACACTATCTCGGATGTCTCGACGTAGACCTCGCTCAAAGGTCCTAGCCCTGAAGTATTGATCCCTGACCATATCCATCGAGTACCTGGCGAGGTTGGTGAACCTCGATGAATAGTCAGCCATTGTCATACTGCCCTGCTGGAGCTGAAGAAGCTCCTAGATGCGCACAGCTCTCAACATAACCAGAGAGAACTCCTCCCTGAAGAGTCTCTCAAACTACGTACATGAAAGAGTCTCCTCATCGTGAGTCTGCGTGGTCAGACTCCACCATCGTCCAGCCGAACCCTAAAGAAGGCTCGCTCCTAGGATCACCATCTGGTCTGCTGGTGTCCTCACTAGACAGAAAACTCTGGTCACCAACTCAAGCCAGTCCACAGCCGCCTGAGGGTCGGGCTCGCCTCGGAACCTGAGGGGCCTCTGTATCTGAAACTCATGGAGCGCACTGAGCCTGCGCTCCTCACCGGTCGGTACCACTGGTACAACTGGCTACTCCACTGGTGATGGTATAGCAGGTGCACCACCTGGTGGCAACGCCTGGGGAACTGATCCCTGAATCGAAGCCTCGTCACTGAGGGGTTCATCCTCGTGATCGTGCTACTGAATCCTAGCAGGTACGCGTCGCGGAGGCATCCTGTAAAGAAATAAGATGTGTCACGGTCAAAGAGTATATCTGGATAGCTGACACCAAGGATATGGAAGACACAACTCATTACTATATGATGCATGTACCTTTTTATTTCCCCACAACCAGTGTTTTTGTGAACCAGGTTAAAAAGCAGGCTATCAGAGTCCTGGTGTATAGATACGTCGGCCGCCGCACCAACACTAGAGTCTCTGGCCTGAAAGCCGAACCCGAAACACTCAACACTATTGCCCCAACCAAACTCACAGACTCTTAGTCCTAAGGTAGAACCGACCAGCTCTGATACCACTCTGTCACGACCCGTCCCGGTGGGGCCCACGCCATGACTCCCCAAGCCCGCCTCCAATAGGCCAGGGGCTGGTGACTAGCACCGAGTAGGCATGTCACTAACATGGGAGGCATTGCCTAGGTACCTATACACACACACACACACATCTCCAAGCCCACAAATGCTGAAATGTAAAACACTAATGAACAAAAAATGCATGCATACAACTAAGCCCAACCAACAGAGCATAATGAAAGGTAGAGTACTGTAAAATTAAACTGAGCCAGAATACAAGCCCACCAAAACAAGAGTCTAAAAAACTGCAAAGTCCAACCTGTAAGCACAAAGGTACTGGGACTGCTGCTCGTAGCCGTAGGAACGCCTCAGCCTGCAGGAAACTCAGAAAGCTTGGTCCTGTCCTGGTCTTCCCTAGACTCTATCAAAAGGCTGCTCGTCTGCACAAGACACTAGACGTGTGGGCAAAGCTCGTGCAGGGGTGAGTATAAAAATACTCAGTAGAGGACCCCAAAAACCACAAAGAAGTACACAAAGTAAAGGTACAGTCATCTATGCATAATATATGTTTACAGAACATATAAAAAAACCAGATATACTCAAAACCCAGACCCGCGGTCTAGAGACAAGTCATGCAACCGCATACCCCGATAGGGATTCTGTTTGAAGATTCCATGATGCACTCGTACCGGGAGAACACAATCCACGAGTCTTATAGTTCTGATGATTCCCGTCCGAGGAGTGATGTTCGTCAGGAACCGTCACGAGATATAGCTACACTCATTGTGGGAGACACACTCCTAAGTGGAAGGGTTACGATAGATAGAAGCACCCATTACGGGAGACACACTCCTGAGTGGGAAAGATCTCGATACACAGATGAGGATCACTGCCGGGGCCATGGAGGATACCACGACTCATTCGGAATTCACCTGCTAGGTAGAGGATCAACGCCTGATAAGGTTGGTCATGCTGATGCCTGACTCTACCTAGGGTCTGTAATGGATAGAGGATCTCGATCCGGGCCTCTCGGATGGATGCCTAACTCTACCACAGAAAATTCCTACTGAAGGGATCATAAACCGGTGTGAGGGAATGATGCCTAACCTTCAGGGGAAAATAAGAAGGGGGCACTAATCCAAATGAAAGATTTTCAAGGCACGGTGAACAAAAGGACCAAGTCGTTCTCCAAAAAGTACACGGCGTGTAGAAATGATACACGCCATGTCGTCCGACCCCGGGTACTACCCGTGTACAACAGCCCGTGTCGAGAGGCTGGTCATGTAGAAAAATTTATACATAGCATGTAGTATAGATTACACGCTGTGTCTGGGTCACTGGGGTTGGCTCCGTGTACTCTGGCCATGTGCCCGTACACGGTCACCAACCCGTGTACTCCAACCCGTGCAATATGCACACGGGGTGACCTGCGCTAGGGACCTCGCCTGGCCGGGTGAGGGAGTACACAGTCGTGTACTCCATCCCGTTTCTGTGTATCCCTGGGATACACACCGCACTCCGCGTAGCCGCCTCTGCCGAGTTGTACACGCCGTGCCGCCTGAATCCGTGTAGAGCATCCCGTGCCAGTGTACCACCCGAAGTACACGCCGAGCTTCGGGGAAGGTCCAACACGCCGTGTGACCGGGGTCACACGCCCTGTGATCCTTCTCTGACCTCGAAACCCTAGCCTCCACCATCATAACTACACGGCGTGTTCTTCGGAAGTACACGCTGTGTATTCTGGAAATTTCCAGAAACACGGACCTCTGCCATCGTGCCTCCCATGGTGCTCTGATCATTGATCCAGCCATCTGGTCATCACGAAACCTTCAGGTTTTGGTCGTCCCGACACCACGAAGGTGTTTCCGTCGTTTTTGGGCCTCCGATCGGCTCCAAAACCATGATTGATCTTCCTGCGCGAAGAACGCTCGAAGAACTCCCTTTCTGATCTGGTCCGATTTGTCATCCGCCATCATTGTCGCACCTCCACAAGAACATTGTGATGTCGAACCTTCGGTTTGGGATCATTGCGTCGCATAACGGATGTGCAACGATCCATTGTTCGTCGCCCCGTGAAGAACGCGAAGAACGCGCGGGGAAAAGGAGGAAGAAATCCACATAAACAAAATGAGGAACGAACCTCTGCTGTCGTTCGTCACGGCATTGATATGCTCCCGTTAATAGGCTTAAACGGAGCATAGATCAACATGAATATAAAGCATGGATTAATTCCCCAAAATCATCCCAAAGAAAACCCTCCCGCAAGAACGTAGGAATCTGTGGATCAACTTGTTCGCGGTTGATCCGCGTTCGTCGTTTAAACTCAAAAACGGGGAAAAGAAAATCAAAACAACAACCCCTACCTTTTGAAAGGATAGATCGTTGAAGAATGCGCCATGCTGCTGTTGTCGTCATGATCCTTCAACACCGGCGCAACGATCCTTGGTTTCGATCCGTTGTTGTTCGTCTTCGAGAATTGCTCCAACGCCTCGCGGATTCGGCAGAGGTTCTTCCCAAGCATTGCCAACGATTCAACAATTGGTTAACCCATTAAAAGGGAAACAAGTTGACATTTAATTATGCGGCAGCATTAATGACGTTGACTTGTCATTTTGAAGTTATTATGACGCGTCATTAATTTAGGAAATAGCTGCATCATCGCAACGCTGCAGCGGATGTTTCCTTAAAAGAAAATAAAATAAACTGGTTAATTTATTTTATTTTATTTTACTTAAAATGTCCGAAAAAAATAACTTTCTCCCTCGACCCGCGCCGGTCGAGGTTAACCTCATTCTTAGGTAGAGTCGTCGTCCCGGACGCAACGGTGCGCTCAGATTTTTAATCTGGGCATCCATTTGAAAACTACCACAACCGCACACAAGCGCCGACTCACTTAACTAAAAAAAAGTTCAAACCACCATTCCGGACTCACTGGACCTCAGAATGATGTGTCGTCTTCGCACCCGGTCTCAAAATAATTCCATATAATATTTAAAAATAAAAAAATGGAAAAATCTGAGACATTACACAAATATCTTTAGAATATCCTCCCAAACATTAAGAATCACCCTCTCAGGGTAAGGGATCCTCTCATTCTCCTATTTATTCAGACACATTATTTATATTATTTATTACTAACTTACCATTTTTCATATTGAGATATTTTTTTACACATCCAAGATACTATAATTATGATGTAAAGGTGATAATACACCTATTTCACTCTCATTAAACCCTTCCATGAATCTTTATTCACCCCTGTTATATTTCTGAAATTATCTTGTGATTTTCCATACCAAACATTTGTGTAGTGAATACCCATACCAATTTACACTCTAGGGTATTCACTTAGATGTAACTATACTTAATTGATTGGTTACTTCCATGTATTTAACCTTCACTACTTTCCTATTGGATTAAAATTGATGAAATACATCCTTATCTTGTACAATCTATGTGGCACACTTACACATCTACTTGGTATGAATGTGACGGGTGTGCCTAGAATTATATAGACCTCCAATGCATTGGGTAATGTTTTTAAATCATGATGTCAAATTTTTTATGGATGATAGGTTATTCTAAGAAATTTATGTTGTGATATCTTATAGGTTATCCTTGACTTATGTTTTTGATGTCATGTTTTATATTGCCACTGCATTCCTATGATTCCTTGATGTTATCATGTTATATCATGCATCGATGTTCAAGATTATGATTATCACTCCATTTATGTCATATTAATATGCCTATTAACACATTTGTATTACTTTAATCATGTTTTGATTTTATTACTCTCTTACTAGGATTTATAGCTCATCCCTTTCTTATGTATGTCCTCAAATTATCCCATATAGTTTTACAAGATCAATGAATATATAGGGAAAGATGTGGAGTTTTTGAATAGTGATGTTATACCAATATTTCAAGTTAATGAATTATGTACCTAATTACCCAAATTCATTAGGCCTCAAGATCTTACGGGGTTTATTAATTGTATCTTTATGTAATAATTCATGAAATAAAGTGTATTAAAATATGGTTTGTCATAATTAATGTAACTGAGATACATAGTTTCCTCATCTTAGTCAGATATTATCTTCACATTGATGAAAATTTTTTCGATTATCTAATTCATTACCCAAGTTGATACATAAAGTGTTAAAATTCACTTGGTCAAAGAAATTTGAAGAAAGAATTGAAGAACTAGTGAACAGGTTATTGAACGCACTGATATTAACATTATAATTTGGAATGGATGTATTTTCCATATATAGTGATGCATCAAATAAATGATTAGGGTATGTAATTATGTAAAATGATTGAGTTGTTATATATGTTTTGAGGTAACTAATGAACCATGATAAAAACAGTCTAACTCAATACCTTGTGTGGGAAGTTGTAATATTGGAATTTAAAATATGCAGGAACTATCTTTACTGTAAATATATGACATATATACCAATAAAAAATATTGATGTATATATTCACTTATAAAGATAAATCTTGAGATAAATTATACCGATATAACTACTCATAGACTACGACTATACAATATCTTACCACCCTTGAAAGGTGAACAAGATAAATAATTTATTCTGTATGAAGAATTCTAGGTGTTCTATCTATGATGAGAATGTACAATGATCCTATATTAATGGATTTAGTAAAATTGGATATATAAATAATTAAGGAATAGTAATCATCATTCCTTTTCAAAGTAATTTCTCAACCATCTTTTATAAAAAAGATAATTATTTCTCAATAAGATGACAAGGGTTTACAAAATAATATTAAAAATATATAAGTGGGGAAATTGATAGACTTCAAATATGAAGATAGTGTGTTGATGTTTGGAAAAAGACTAAGTATATGATTAGTACCATTGAAAAAGTTGGAATTACTAGAAAATTCTCATAGAACTAACTTCTCTATAAACCTTGGTAGTAACAAGATGTAAAGGGATCTAAAAGAGCACTTCTGGTGGAAAACATGATCTGGAAAATTACATATTATGTTTCAAGATTCTTGGTATGGAAAAAAGTAAAGAAATAAATAAATATTTTGAATTTTTTCATGAAAACACTCCATATACCACTGTGGATGTGTGAAAACATCCCAATTGAATTTTTTATTGGACTACCTAAGAAATGTAATAAGATTGATTATATATGGTTCATTATGGATTGAATTCTAAATCCTTCATATTTCATAGAAATAAGGGATGATATACAACTTAAACGTCCCGCAAAACTATATATTAATAAATATGTGAGACTTTACGGTGTGCCTTTAACAATGTTATCTGATCATAACCCTTGATTCGTATATAAATTTTTGAGAAGTATTAAAAATGTATTATCCATAGAGATGTATTTGAGCACTGCATATCATCCACATACTAATGGTAAATCTAAAAGGATTATCCAAACCATAGAGTACATGTTGAGGTTGTGGAAACTTTACATTAATGGAACATGGGACCAATACCTACCTCTAGTGGAATTCTCATTTAATAATAGCTTTCATTTAAGAATTAAAATAGTGATGTATGACACCTTGTATGAAAAAATATTTCATACTCGAACTTATTGGGATAAATTTGGCAGAATGAAATTATATCATCCTAAACTCATTGAGGAAAAAACTGAGATGGTGAGAGCTATCCGGAATCATGTCAAGACAGCTCAATATAGACAAAAACATTATGTCTATAATAATTGTAAGGACTTGTATTTCCATGTAGAAGATAATTTATTCTTGAAAGCGTATTTATGGAAGGAATTTATAAGGTTTAGTAATAAATGGAAGATGTGTCTAAGGTACATTGGAACTTATAAAATTCTAGAGAGAGTAGGAAGTGAGAAATATCAATAGGCTTTTCCACCCAACCCCTCTAAAGTGAATGGAATCTTAAAAATATCACCGTTAAAGAAATACATGTTAACTCTTATGTATGTACTCACAAATGATGAAAAATATTTAGAGACTAAACTTTCACATAATGAAGAGATTTTATGGAAACATGCACTATAGAGAAAGTGTTAAGGAATCAGACCACCAGACTGGTGAAATTTCTTTATCACATATTTGAAGAAGCAGTAAGGGAGCCTAAGGAATAAATGAGAAACATTATCATCATTTTTATTAGAATGATGTACAACCCAAATTATACGTACAAAAATTTTTAACTGAGGGAGGATGTAATACCCAAGATTCCTTTATAGAAAATAAACATTTCATCATAAAAATTGTGGCACAGTGCGAATTCTATTATTTCATCATAACAGTACAACACATTATAAATTAACTAAAAAACAATAAATTATATTTATAATAAAAAAAATAAAACTATAATAACAAAATATTATCGTATTAAAATAATTAACAATTAATGACAATATATCACCCCTCCATTAGTGGTGGGGTGGTAAGGGTTTGACAGGTGAGGGGAAGGTCGTGGGGTCTAGTACCCAGGCCTGCGTGTTTAATGAAATTTATTTACGTTGTGTTGTGATTTTTGGTGGAATTTGTAATAAACCTTATAATTATTGGCATTATATATAGATCAATTAATAATAATATAATTACACACATGCATCATAGAACAAAAAAAAGAATTGTTTTCAATTTTTAGGCACCAAATGAATAATTTGAAATGAAAACATGTTTTTATTTAATAAATACATTTTAAATAAGTATAAATATCTTTTCATATAAAAGAATTTAAATTTTAAATTAGCATGTTGAAATTAGACAAAGGTGAATTTTTCATATTTTTTTAAAATAGTCAATTTTTTTGGTAAAAAATACAAAATGCAGTATGAATTTACCATAAGTAATATGAGACCATAATGGATAATAAATTATGTGATAATTAATATAAATTAATTCTTGAAAAATTTATTTTTAATCATGAAAATAATGTATTTAAATGTTACTAGATTAATTTTCCAAACCTATTAGAAACAATTATTTGTGAATAAGAATCTTTTCCACATCCAAAATAATATATTTTAACATATTCCAGTTCATTAAGATTTTAATGTTTAAATCTACATCATACATGTCAAATAATATGGGATAAAACCTTGGTAAACCAAATAGTTTTTGTTATTTTATTATCCTAGTGTCCAGTACCTATGTTTTGAAATTAATAAAAAAATCCCTTACATTTTCTATAAATACAAACACATCCCCTCACACCTCTTAATTCCAAGATCACATAGAATTTTTAACCTATAATTTTCTCTCTAAATATTCTATATATAGAGTTTATATGTTTCTAAGATGCTCTTCTAAAGGTTTAATATTCTACCTTTCAAGGCAAGGATTCCCAATCCTCCTCTTTAATTTTCAATTACAATAATTTTGTAATAATATCAATTAAAATTATTTTTCATATACTAACATTCATGATATTCCATTATATTATAATTAATTTGATATATTTTTAATGATATATTACTCAATACCTATCATTATAGAATTTTCCTAACCTATTATTAAGCTGATATAAGGTTCTTAAATCCCTTCTTATCCTTTATCTATGTAATCCTTTTCGATTCATTTTATTTTCAATTTGAAATGTTATTATGCTTCATTATTATAAATTACTATTCATATTAAAATTATAGGTCCATATGTCCTCTCATTATACTAACTTAAAAGTCATTATAATACACAAACATTAGTGGAAACCCAGGGGTTATATCTAAATATAGAAAATAATCTTAATCATTTGGTAAATTAAAGAGTGTGTGGTCTCTTAGAAATAACATCCATATGTGGATTCTATAAGTGGATGCAGATTTCTTCTCAAATGAACCTATAGGTAATAACCCTAAAAAGGGATACTTAGATACTAACTTGATATTCACTTAGTGAACAACAATTGGTCCTAACTGCACACCTGCATTAAAACTCCCAAGGGATATTCTATATATAATTCACAATCTCTTTATGAAGAAAAATGAATGATTTAAATATAATATTATAGTGTAAAAATAAATTTTAAATTTATATATCTAAAGTATTTAACTATTTAACTATATCAGGAAGTTTGGGTCTTGGGGAAAATTTTCGATCATTGATTCTATCTTCAACCATTGCATACTTTTGAACACAATGACTATTTTCTATTGATATCCCTACACCATGAGAAGTACCCTTCACTACTACCTTGTTATCATTAATTTAATAAGAGTATTGTCTATTACATTTTTAATATCCT
Organism: Viscum album; assembly: GCA_963277665.1. Lineage (NCBI taxonomy): Eukaryota > Viridiplantae > Streptophyta > Magnoliopsida > Santalales > Viscaceae > Viscum > Viscum album. The sequence continues at coordinate 349,647,216 of OY728150.1, read as the reverse complement.
ATATATTCTTAGTTGATTGTGGGATATTTACCTAGATATCCATATTATTCCATTAAATGGGGAAATTTTTACATTTTTATTGCCCTTATTTATATATATATAGACATTGATTATGTAACCATGATTATTTAAGAGGTTCCTTAGGGAAAATTCTGATATATATTTTTAATTCATTATCTTTATATGATAGATTCATTGGATTTATTATTTAGTGGGTGGGATCAAAATTATATTTCCCCTTGGTGTATCATTAGGTATCATGAGACAAACTAGAATGGGAATTTAGTGTAATCCTTTCGTAATTATGTAAGATTTCTTGGAATGAGGGCTTAATGGTATTTTTATGATATTTGGTGTCATGAATTCTATCAATATGTGATCAATTATTCTTATCCATTTATTTATTTATTATTTTATTGGCCATAGAAATATTATCCTCATAGTTACATTTGTTGTGGAATTTATTTATTCTTGGCATTTTATTGATTGCATATTTATAAATTATAGCTTCCATTGTACACTAACCCTTACTAGGGATTTTAGTTTACCCCTTTATATTACTTCTCATCTCCCAGGAAACAATGAAGATTACTATGTGTGAATTATAGATTTCCATGGAGAAATAATAAATTTTCTTATATTCAATTGTTGTGTCTTAAATTGTAAATGTAATGTAATGTTTATCTATATATTTATTTTTCAGAAGTTGAAAAACCATTGGATTCTAGGTAGTCTGGCCTATGTATTCTGTATCATTATAATAAAATAACCTCTGACTTTTGATTACTGTATTTGGGGTGTTACATAATCTCTATGGGTGACATAATCATTTATGGAAATTATTAGTAGTGATTCATCTAATTTGATATCTTAATGATCTCTACTTGATTGAATTTATCATGTTGATGATTCTATTCAAAACCATATTATTTATGTTTATCATTAGATACTACAAGGGAAATCACTTATTATAAAACCTCCCTCCAAATCTCAAAAAAAATGTTCCTTATATGAAAATATTATACAACTTGATTTCCTAGCTTTGACCATTATATATAAGTTTCATAGTGTTATTACTTATATTTATACTCAATATAAAAATGTATATATTAGTATGGTCACGTATCATGATTACTTCATTTGAGTATTCAATTCTATTTAACCAACTATATAATGAACTGCCTTATCCCATTGATCACTTTTAAAAAATAATGAGCTATATAAAAACCTTCTATATATACCCAATCACTATACCCAATTACTATATATTATTATACCCTAAACAACTTCTATCAGATACTTATTGCAATCCCTTGCGTTATCCTTCAAATGTCAATCATATTTTAAATATTATGTATTTTGTATATAGTTGTACTTATTTGTATGATTTTCATCGATGATAGTGGGGAAGAATATTTCAAGCGTAAAGCCTTTTTATTTACTTTCATTTATTATAATTTTATATTTTTTGTAGTAATTTTTTATATGTGTTTCTTGTAATATTAATAATCATTTAATTTTTTGTTTTAATATTCTACTCTAGTGAAAAATCATTTTTCATTTTAGATCTGTATTGCATGGAGAACATGTTTTTCACATATTATAAAAGGAAAATTCATTATAAAATCTAGGGAGTTATAATATATTTTTATACCAAAAATATCTTCAATGTTAAAGATTTGATCTATTTATTGTAATTAAATATATTTCTTCATGATTCTGTGATTTTCTCTAATGTTCATGTTTCATGCATCTAAACCTCTAATTTAATGCATAAATACCGATCTAAGATACTAATACATCATTTTTAGTTAAATCTCACAATTATTATGGTAACACACGTTTATAAAAAATGAAACCATAAAAACAGAATGATAAAAAAGTGTCTAGAATGAAACGACATCCATTCAAATGAAAAAAAATTCATCATTATAGTCACAACCCAAAATCATTTTCTCCACACTCAACTTATGTGTAGTCTAATGAGTCTAATCCCATGATAAGGCAATGGAAAATCACACTTCGAGAAAACAACTAGGAGCCTCATATATAGAAGAACCACCATTCTTGGATTTTTCTTTCATATCATTAGGATTTTAGTTTACTAAAGCCACTGGAAATAAAATATCATCCTCAGCAACATTAATCACAATTTATTGGTTTTGGATGGAAATTGGAGATAGTAGAAATACAAAAGGAGTAAAAATTAGAAACACAAAATGGGTAAGAGTATGCATGTTATCATATATTAAATCTCGAGTTCCTTTATGTTTTACTCATCCCTAGAAAAATTTTAAACAATTTGACACGTCAGCTCACATCATTAATTCTTATAAATGTGTCAATTTATAAATTTATAGTCGCGTTCTTATCTACTAAAATAAATGATCATAATGTTGTGAATTGAATGATTTTGATCCCAATGAGAAGGGAATTATCCCTAGAGTATTACATTGATTCATAAATTAAGACTTTCACTACTATAGATCATGTCTTACCCAACATCGGTTTTTTTAGCACTAAACATAAAGCGCTTATAAAAGAGTTTCCTTTATTATCGCCAACTAAAAACGCAAATACTGGTAATTTTTATCAGTGCCAAAAAAACGCTAATAAAGATGTGTCATTTATCATCACTTTTTTCGCATCGATAAAGGTGGATCTTCATAAGCATTATCCTTAGCACTAATAAAAAAATTTAATAAAAAAATATTGGTATATATAAAATTATCATATTTATATTCAAAAAATAATATTTACATACATACATTAATTAAAAAATGCTTGCATATAAATAATATAAATATGATATATTAATATATATTTTGTAATAATTCAAATATACATACAGTGTTTAAAAATTAGTAACCCCGCCCTAACCGTGCCTTCACCAGCGATGGAGTTCGCTCCCACCATTGTCTGTCACCAACCCGTCACATGAGTCGGATTCTTCACCTCTGATTGCCACCGAAATTCAGTGTCTGGTCTGCCAATCACCGTAGCCAGCCTCTGTGGAGGTTTACCTTCACCAGAGCATCACCGCACTCCCCGCCTCTGTGTTGATGTGGTGCGAGTGGGGCGACCTTCTGGTCGGCGGAGTAGTGAGCGAGGTCGCTGCAGACCAGCGTGGGTCACTACATACCAGGCATCTTGTCGCCACCCTTTATTTATAATTATATGAAAATATATATATATATATATATTTATAATTATATGAAAATATTTTTCAAAATATTTATTTATAATTATAAATAAAAATAATTAAATATATATTTAAATAATTATAAAATTATAATAAATATATTTAAATAATAAATATATTTATTTAAAATTGTATTTATTAAGAATTATATTTATAAATACATATTTGTATTTCTTTAAATATTTATTTATAATTATATAAATTTATATTTTTTAATTATATTAATTATATTATTAAAATTGGGTCTTTATCAACATTTTTTTAACGATGATAAATATTGAGTTTTTTCAGCGCTAAAAAAGTACTGATAAAAGTTATCTTTATCAGCACTGATAAAGATGTGTTTTCTCAGCGCTTAATATTTTAGAACTGATAAAACGTATCATAATCGGTGCTTTTTTAAAAGTGTTGATAAAATCCTTAACTTATGTTTTAAATAGAACCCTAGAAAATTCCTCATCCCTCGTGCCTTCAACCTTTCGCAAAATTGAACCCTCGCTGCCACTCTTCATCAAGCTTCTCTACGAATCGATCCTCTCAAGAACTAATTTATGTGATTATTTCTTCTCCCCTTTATCGCGATCCAAACTACACACCTTATCTAATTCCTATCCTTTTTTAAAAATACTTCCTTCTCCACGCATTATAGAAAAACCCTTGATCCAGTGCTATATTCCTCCATACGATTTTCTCAACTCGCTATGGGCATGGCAGTGGGCATTTTTCTCATGTGCACCACACCATGTTTATAGTGTTTTCTACTTTACCTGAGAGCCACGGGCACTCCACCGGCACTGAAGCACACAACGTTTCAATCTCCATAAATCCCATCCATGCATCTCAATATAGCATAGCACTATTTCATCATCCATTTGAGTGACCGTTTCACATCATCATCAAGCTCTTCCAATGCCAATGCAGATAAAAAAACAATCCAACATAACGAGCATTGCAATGCTCAACTCCTCTTCTATTTTTGAACTCCAACCTGCTACACTAACACTGGTTTATCTTCTTGATATTATTATTTAGTAAATTTGGTTTTGTTTCCAATTATTGAAATTTATAATTTTTCGTTGCCCACTATGTGAGGAATTGGGTGGAATGTTTACTCTATTAAGAAAACATCAGAAAATTTATCAAATGTGTTTGAAATTTTTAGGCATATAAATGTGTAAATTTCTATGAATTCATCGTCAATTTTTAGTTGGTTGTATTTCATTTTGTGTTTTTATGATTATAGATGGATTTATTTCGTGACAATTTTCCTTCAAAAGGTAAAATCTTTGACTAAATTTATCTATAACTCATTCAGTTCAATTTATTTTTCAATTATTAATAAAAAAATTTAATAATCATGGAGAAAAAAATAAAGTTAATAACCTATTTAGAAAAAAGTATTGATGGATCATAAATTATAAAACTTATACCCCTTCTTTTGTACTTACCAAACATTAAGTATCATATAGGAAAAAAATTAAGAATCGACACATGTAATATCTGGTTATGTGTTCATAAAACTTTAAAGAACATAACTAAAACATTCTTAGGGGATAATTTTAACTAAATACTAGTACCTATAAGGCATTCCAAGGTGTGAACATGTACAATTTTACCATTATGGAAAAGATACATGAAAATACTAAAGGTGTGATTATATCCCATCATAAAGACAAAATGAATTCTAAATAACCCTTAAACTCAATATGAGATAAATTAATAAGTTATTACTCACAAAAATTTTCAATTTTATTTAAATCCACTCAAATCTATGTGGATTTCATCTTATCTCTAAGTTAATATGAGAGGGAAGAGGTGTATTCATACCAAAATGATTACAGAGAATCACTTTAGATTTAAAGGAAGAGAATTCAACCACCACTTTAAGATAAGAACCAACCTAGAACTAACATAAAAATAATGATTTTTTTTATATTAAGTATAAAACTAGAAAAGGGAAACAATGAATTACCTTGGTATCATTCAAGAAAACCATCCACTCCAAATAAACCTAAGGAACATTGAATGATCGAAAAAGATCCAATGGAATAATACCATATTGGCATGCATAGGGATACATAAAAAAAGTTAAAGTTGAAGAAGATTATTATAGGAGAGCATATAGGATTACATTTCTAAGGAATATTGTAACGACCCAAAGTTTCATTAATGGAAAATACCTCTTGATCCAGTTAAATGTCTATTTATGAAAAATGTTTTTATAAGATGTCAACTTCTTTGGTTTTATGTTAATAATTTTGACCATTGTTAATATAGTCGTTGAATAGTGATCACAAGATTAGAATAAATATAAGGCTTTAACGAACCCAATTTTAATCAGACAAAGGAAGCGATGGCCTCATCTAGTAGAATTCCCCCATACGGAGCCCATTTGTCAGAGCACGGAAAATAGGTGGCGTCCTTGGGCTTCTCCCTTGACCAAGCCCAAGCTGAGCTTCATTATGTCAAGATTGAACGTGACCGTCTACGGGAAAAGTGGAAGTTGATTGAAATTACCACTCGAGCAATGTTATCCGAGCCACCCCAAGAGTTTGTCACCATCGCACACCTTACCCTTAGGTCTTATGCGGCTTTTTTAAGGGGTTATGTGACAAATAAGTAGTACTATGTTCATGTACATTATTTTTTTTTATATAATAATGAATATAATTTCTAGTCATTTTTGATTCATTGTAAATAGTTTTTAAAGTACAAATGGTGTTTTTAGTTATTATTTAATTAAGAAATCTATTTTATTAAATTAAGGGATTTTTGAATTAAATAATATTTTAATAAAATAATATTATTATTATTAAATTATTATTTTTTAAATATAAATGATCTTATAATTTTATGAATGCAATTAAAATTTTTATTAAGGTTTGAAAGCCATTTCTGTCAAAACCCGTGAATTTTCGATAAGTGTCAGTTTTTATTTTAAAAGTGAAAATTCACATATCTATAAAAAAAATTAGATAAAATAATTTTCATTTCTGGAATCAGGACGTCTAAATTTTCCAACGGTGAATTTTTCATAATTTTTTGAGATAGTCAAATTTTTGGGTAAAAATTAAATATCATTTAAATATATAATGTGTTTTATGACATTATAATGACCCAATGGTGATGTAATAAAATACCATAATCCTTATTTTCAGCAAATATATGTTTTATCATTAAAATAATGAGGTTTTGGGTTTGTTTGACTTACTTTTCAAAGAATTAATGAACCCCTCAAGACATATTCAACACTTTGCCTTTTTAAATTAATTTCCATGAGAGTGTGACTCACCTCCACATAAGAAACCCTAATATTTTAATAAGTTCGGACCTTGGCCTTGTAAAATATTATTTTCCTCTTTCCTTTTCCAGAAACCATGGGCGAAAACCATGGGATGGTTTGTGGTTTGGATTAATTTAATATAAGGGGTCCCAAACCAAAATAATAAAGAATTCTCTCACCTTTCCTATATAATTCCTCCTCACTAAAATCCTTTGGAGTTCATCCAACCTCTGCCCTACCATCTCTATAATCCTCCCAAGGTTCCCCACGCTCCCAAGAAGCCTCTCACAAGCCTCTTTATAGCCTTTGGAAGCACACTTCCAAGTAAGGGTTTTTTCTTCCTTTCTAATTTTTGTCAATTTTATTTAAGTTGTTTTGCCCTTTTAATTTCAATTATGAATGTTGGGGTATGGTTTCTCACCTCCCCCATACTTCCCTCTTATTGTTTGAATTTTGGGAGACCCCTTTCTCTCTCATTAAATGCCTCCCATGTACACTCGTTACTATGCCGAAATTCCGAAAGGAACTTCTCTCTCTTCTTTTACATTCAAGCAATACTTTTGTGTCATGAATCTAAATTCCATTTCAACTGTTGGGACATGTATCTAAATGACCTCCTTACTGTACATTACATGTAAATATGATGAGGAACCCCTTTCTCTCTCATCAACCTTTTTTATGAATTCTTATGTCACGTCGTTACGCTGCCGAAATCGCACCGATTTTCTAAGCCAATGTCGTTGTGTAGTGAATACCATGACCATTTCTCAATCAAGGGTATTAACTTTTATGCACATTTACTTATTGATTATAAATTTACATGTATGAATTCCACATTCCTTTATCGTGGAATAAATTATTATGTTTTATGAATCCATGTTTTATGATCCATGTGGCACACTTATGCATGAAATGAAATGTTTAAGAAGGGTGCGCCCTTATAGCGCTCCAATGCATTGGGTAAAGTATAGTATCATGATATGTCATGTTCAATGAGTGTTGAATCTTGCTAATTCAAGTGCAACAAGGGTTTACTCGGGCTTCATGTGCAATGAGGGTTTACTCATGCTCCATGTGCAATGAGCCTTGGCTCATGCTAATTCAATGTTAAGTGTTGTTGCCACATTTCCATTTATGATTATCATGCTTTATCATGACTTTATTGTAAAGACCCGCAAATTTCAAGGAAATTTTTTTTTTCTTAATTTTCTTTGGAATTTTACAAGAGCGCAGCTTCAGACGGCACCTGATTCCGAGGCCCGGTGTGCCCGGAATCAATTTCCGAAGTTTGGCTCGGGTACGTTCAGTGAACGGACGAGCGGGTTTTTCTATCTTTTGAACTGGTGCCCGGAATCGAATTCTGAGGGCACCGATGAAATCGCAGCACCGGTATTTGCTTAAAAACGCCTCTTCCGGAGTTGCGTTTGCTCAACCGTGGTTTTTAAAAAATTTTGGGATTTAAGTCGGAAATAAAATAAAGGTTGTGCGACAACTTTATTTTATTTCACTTAAGCCGCTTGGAAGTCACTTGGAAGCCACTTGAACTGAGTTAAAGCGGATAGGGTGCTATCCGGAAATACCCTACCCCTTGGTAGGATAATTGTGAGGTGGGGCCCGCACGAGCCCCGCCGTTTCTTTCGCTAAGTAACGCACCCGCGAAAACCCGTCAAGTAACTGAAAGGTCAACCGACGCGTTTTCCTTAATTCTTAACAGACCATTTAATTGGGCGGTTTACTTCGGGAATTAAATGGGTTGTTTCATTCGTTGAATTAATTCAACGAATTGATGGGTCGTTACTTACGCGTTGTTGGCGAAATAATAAAATAGACAAACTTGTCTATTTTGGAGGATCCTCCTGTTGTGCGAGATCCTCTAAACCTCCACCCTCCTCGCGAAGAACGCGAAGAACGTGAAGAACGCGAAGAACGCCGGAACCGGAATTCGACGACGCACGATCCGCGACGTCAACAAACTTTTCCGTGACCTTCTTCTTCTTCTTCTTCGGCGCCTCTTCTTCCGCGGCGGACCTACGATCGGCGGTTAAAGGTGAGAATCGAATCTTCTAAATTCTCCCCTTTTTATAATTCGATATCAACGGATTTAAATTAATTAAATCCGTTTGATCTTGATCCGGAGATTGGCGACGCGACGCCGGATACCGCGACGACGTGACGATCCCCTTCTTCCGCGACGAGCAATCCCGCGACGATCCCCCGTTCGGCAACGACAGCTGCGAGGTAGGGGTTGTTTGGAATATTTTATTTCCCGTGTTTATTCTTTTAAAATAAAGAACCCGATCTCGGAACAATTTTAATTTATTTAAAATTGTTGTTGGTTATTTCTTTTCCCTCCCGCTGATTTTACCTAACGTGGAGGGTGCGGGCCTAACAAACAAGGCCCGGCAACCCTCCGCCGATCTTCCTTTATGTGCGGATTTGGCGGGCGACGGCAAAAGCACGATGCAAGGGCCAATTGTTGATTCCGCAGTGAAGGACGCGTCCCGGGAGGAATAACGGCGCAGGCGGGAAAGGAATCGGGCCACCGGAGCATCTCCGGCGGCCCGCGGAAGGCGGCGGCGGCGCGGGTCGCCGGCGCGGCGGCCGGAGGCGGCGGCGTCCGGCGCGCCGCCGTGGAGGAAATCCGCCGCGGCTGAAGCCGCGGCGGCGGCGGCCGGTTCCGCGGCCGCGCGGAACCGGGAACGGACGCGGTGGCCCGGCCGCGTCCGCGTGACAGGCGGGCCCCCCTCCGCGGGGCCGCGCCTTCCACCCAGCCGCGGGGGCGGCGCCCCGCGGCAGCCGCGCTCGGCCGATCGGCCGCGCCGGCCGAGCCGGTCCGACCGGCCGGGCCGCGCCCGAGCCGGACCGGACCCGGTCCAACCGGGTCGGGTCGACCCGGTTCGGCCGACCCAGGGTGGGGTTCGGGTCGGGTCGCCCCGGGCCCAGAACCCCCATTTTCGGGCCCTCTTCGGTCTTTTGTCCATATCTTGGGCCTGGGACCTCCGATTGACGAACCGTCAGCGGCTACGCGATCCTTGGATCGAGACGGTCATTTCGGTATATTACACTCAAGGTTTAGGAAGACTTTGTGTTCTGCCGGGTTGGTTCGTACGCGAAACCAACCGGGCCCTCGAAGCGGAAACGCTCATAACTCGAGTTGCGGACGTCCGATCGACGTACCGTCAGCTGTGGAGGTTTCCTCTAAGTGAGACATAACTTTTGGCATACTCCGCCCGAGGATCGGACACAGGCGGAGTACGGTCGGGTTGGTTTTTCCCTAAAAACCAACCGGGCCCCTGGGACGAAAATGCCAATAACTCTCAGACCGGGCGTCCGATTGACGCGCCGTCTGTTGCGTTGAGATCCTGTTGTCGATACGGAACTTTTGGATACATCAACTTCGGACTACGTGTCAGTTGATGTATCAGCCTCTCGGCTCGTGGAGCGGACCCTCCTAGACGAGCTCGCTGTGTGCGGGAACCCTAGCGCTGGCTGTGACTTCGACGACAGAGCAGAGATCCTCCGTGGACTGCGACGACGACAGAGCAGAGATCCTTCGTGGACTGCGGCGACGACTGTGCAGAGATCCTCAGTGGACTGCGTCAACTACTGCACTCAGCGATCCTACGTGGATCAGTGCTACAGGTCCTGTGTGGGCCCGATCCTGTGTGGGTCATCACCTTACGGTTCTGTGTGAGCCTTGACTACAGGTCCTGTGTGGGCCCGATCCTGTGTGGGTCATCTCTTACGGTTCTGTGTGAGCCATTGCTACAGGTCCTGTGTGGGCCCGATCCTGTGTGGGTCATTGCCGAGGTTAGTACCTATCGATCCTTCGTGGGTCCGATGACTTAGATGGTTCGGTGATCATCTTGTCGTCATCTGAAAAAGTATACCTGGTTGAGCTGAATCTTATGTTACTCTCCTTTGTGGATTGTGTTGAACTATCCTATGTGGATTTACTATTTACTCTCCCTGGTGGATTTGAGTCTTGCTTTCCTGTGTGGATCGAGTTGACCTTGAGCTCGAGAGCAGAGCTAGAAATGGGGACTTAGGTATATGTATGGGCATATACCTAAGTCAAGTCAGTTGTTTCTTCGTGGTTGCCCATTTCTTTTGTGCTATATCCTTTGTGGATTTCGGGAGACCTTCGGGGGTCTCGGGGTCCTTACTGAGTAGTTTATACTCACCCCTGCACGGGCTATGCCCGCACTTTGTTGTGTTGGATGCAGACGACGGACAACGCTGATCTCGGTTGGGGCGTGGAGAAGGACGGTACCTGGAGGCGGACCACTGGGCGGGACGTGCTCGGAGCGGACGTGGGACCCGAGGAGCCTGGAGGCTATCTGTACCCACCCTTCAGGTGGGATTGCCAGTGGACGACACGAGGCCGCCGTCTTTTCTTCAGTTGCTGTTCTTTACCTTTTCATTTGTAGTTTCAGTTGGGCTTGTATTCCGGCCCCCTTTACTTTTCTACACTTTGTAGTTACTTTCCGCTTGCTGACTCTGTGGTGGTTGTTACTTATAAAGGCAATGCCTTCCATGTTTACCGGGATTTTACGCCTTGGTGCTAGTCGCCATCCCCTGGCCTATGGAAGGCGGGCTTGGGGTAGTCACGGCACGGGCCCCGAGGTCGGGTCGTGACAAATTGGTATCAGAGGGGTCGGTTCTACCGCAGACTCTGATCGTCTTTTCTTTCTATATGAAGCAATAGTGTTTAGTGTATTGAGTGTGGTTATCAGTTCAGGGAGCCCAGTGTTGGTGTGGCGGCGGACGTATCCGTACACCAGGACCCTGACTCCTGATTTCCGACTTAATGCATGAAAACATTGATTGCGTGTGTGTTTCAAGTTTTCTTTGTGATTACTTGTGTCAGCTCACCGGGTATACTGATCTGCTTCATGAAAGTCTCATGTTTTCCTTGTGATTACTTGTGCCAGCTCACCAGGTATACTGTTCTGACTGTGGTGCTCTTGTTCTCCTTTTCAGGATGGCCTCGCGACGACAGCCAGCTAGGGTTCCGAGTGTAGGGCGCGACGGCAGCCCACCGAGCGACGAGGCCTCGGTGCAGGGCCCTTTGCCAGCAGTGGCACCGGCGGTAGCTTTACCCGCCGAGCCACCGATGCTACCAGTACCCGACGCTGACGATGCACGTCGCCTCAGGGCACTGCATGAGTTTCAGAGCCAGCGACCGCCCAGGTTTCGCGGTGAGGCGGACCCCCAGGCCGCCGAGGACTGGCTAGAGGCGGTGGTACGGATCTTTAGGCTAGTGAGGACACCAGCGGATCTCATGGTGATTCTCGCGGCGAGCCTCCTGCAGGCGGCGGCAGGACGATGGTGGATCTTGATGCTCCAGGTTCACGATGAGGCATCCTTGCTCTGGACGGACTTCGAGAGCCTCTTCCGCTCTGAGTTCGTCCCGGCCACCCTCCGAGCGGTGCGCATCCAGGAGCTTCTCCAGCTGCGCCAGGGCAGCATGACGGTCGCTCAGTACGCGGCGAGGTTCACTGACCTATCTCGCTACTCGACCGACATGGTACGGGACCCCTTCTTCCGGGCCCGGACCTTCGAGCAGGGCTTGCGGCAGGAGATTCGGGCGTCGCTGATCTCCCTCAGCATTCCGACCCAGGCGGGAGTACTGGAGCGAGCCCTCCTGATCGAGAGCTTCCTGGCAGAGCCTTCTTCAGCGGCGAGACCTAGCGCAGGGCGGCAGGTAGCTGAGTCTTCGGCAGCAGGTAGCCGACGGATGACTCTCGGGTCCAGGCAGACCAGACCCCCACGCAGACGGCCTCAGGACACCGGCTCAGCAGTGCGGGGCACACAGCGGAGTACCAGCCTTCCGAGAGGCAGGCAGTGCTACTCCTGCGGCGGGCAGGGTCACATGGCTCGTGACTGCCCGACTCGCCGATCAGAGGAGCAGCAGACGGTGGAGGGGCCACCCAGGCAGAGGCAGAGGGTCGACCGTGGCGGTCCGCAGGGAGGAGGCGGACGAGGCAGAGGAGCTGGCCGAGCAGCGGGTGGTGGGCGACGCTTCCAGGCTCTACCCCCACCACCACCAGGAGGGCTACCTCGACCACAGGGAGCTAGCGGGCAGGGACAGGCCCAGCTCCAGGCAGTGGAGGCCTACGACCCCGACATGCCAGAGATGATTCGAGGTATGATCTGTGTCTATTCCACCCTTGCTGCAGTACTTATAGACACAGGAGCGAGTCACTCTTTCATAGCCTCTGCCCTTGTTCGGAGCTCGGAGATTCCGACTGAGCCGTTGGCTCGATCCTTACGGCTAGAGACTCCTACGGGAGCAGACTCGACGATTACGCACTGGTGCCGGCAGTGTGAGCTTACTCTAGGAGGCGAGAGCTTCGGCTGGGATCTCCTTGTAGTGGCGTCGAGGCCTTACGACGTCATCTTGGGCATGGATTGGCTATCCACGGTTCGTGCCCAGATCGACTGTTTTAGGCGCAAGGTGCGATGTGTTCGCACCGAAGGGAGCAGGTTTACCTTCACCGGCGAGAAGGGAACCTTTGCAGCACAGGATGGACTCCCGCGGAGGAGAGTGCAGCCCATCTCTCATCAGTTGGCTAGCCTCATCCTAGGAGCAGTGGACGTGCGGAGTCCAGTTTTTCCTGCAGTGGTGGACCAGTACGTGGACGTCTTTCCCGACGACGTTCCAGGGCTACCTCCTTGTAGAGAGGTAGACTTTTACATCGACTTGTACCCCGGGACAGCCCCGATATCTACTCCAGCATATCGGATGGCCCCCGCCGAGCTTCGAGAGCTGCGGGTATAGTTGGAGGACTTGCAGAGCAAGGGGTTTATCTGACCCAGTGTTTCACCCTGGGCTTCCCCGATATTGTTCGCCAAGAAGGAGTACAGGAGCTTGCGACTGTGTGTCGACTATCGTCGCCTGAACCAGGTGACAGTGAGGAACAAGTATCCGCTGCCACGGATTGATGACCTCTTTGATCAGCTCAAGGGAGCGCGGTGGTTCTCGAAGATAGACCTCCGGTCAGGCTATCATCAGCTCAGAGTTCGAGACGAGGACGTGCAGAAGATGGCCTTCAGGTGTCGGTATGGCCATTATGAGTTCTTGGTTATGCCATTCGGCATAACCAATGCTCCAGCAGTGTTCATGAGCCTCATGAACAGGATCTTCCAGCCATACCTCGACCGATTTGTCGTGGTCTTCATTGACGACATTTTGGTATACTCGACGACTGAGGAGGAGCATGCCTACCACCTGCGAGTTGTGCTAGACACACTCCGAGAGCACCAGCTTTATGGAAAGCTCTCAAAATGCCAGTTCTGGTTACGTGAGGTCCATTTCTTGGGGCACGTCATCTCTGAGGCGGGAGTTGCAGTGGATCCCGCGAAGATCGAGGCAGTGCTAGCTTGGGAGCCACCCAGGAGCGTGACGGAGGTGCGGAGCTTCTTGGGCCTAGCCGGATACTATCGGAGATTTGTGCCAGACTTCTCCAGAGTTGCGGCACCACTCTCAGCCTTGACAAAGAAGGGGAAACCCTTTGTGTGGTCAGACAGATGTCAGCAGAGCTTCCAGGAGCTGAGACAGAGATTGACCAGTGCACCTATCTTGAGGTTGCCTGAGGAGGGAGTTGGATACGTAGTTTACTACGATGCATCAGGGACTGGACTCGGGTGCGTTCTGATGCAGGATCGGGCCGTGATCGCCTACGGATCACGTCAGTTGAGGCCGCATGAGCAGAACTATGCCACTCATGACCTGGAGTTAGCAGCAGTGGTATTCGCTCTGAAGACTTGGCGGCACTATCTGATGGGCGAGCGCTTCACAGTCTTTTCTGACCACCAGAGTCTCAGGTATATCTTCTCTCAGAAGGACCTGAACCTGAGACAGCGGAGATGGCTTGAGTTCCTCCAGGACTATGACTTTGAGATAGTCTATACTCCTGGGAAGGGGAACGTGGTAGCCGATGCCCTCAGCAGGAGGACGGGCATTCAGCTACTTGAGGAGGCGACAGAGCAGCTAGCCTCCTTACAGATATCCTTCGTGGATAGAGACGGAGCAGCCTTTCTTCAGTCTCTCACAGTCTCTCCTCCACTTCTACAGCGGGTCAGAGAGGCTCAGCGTGGGGACGCTGACTGTGAGACCCGGCGTGCACTGATATCCTCAGGTCAGGCGCCTGATGGTTTCTCCCTTGGAGCAGAGCACGACATCCTTTTCAGAGGACGTACCTTCGTACCAGTCGCTTTACGAGAGGAGGTGCTGAGAGAGTTTCACACTTCTCCCTTGGCGGTACATCCTGGAGCGGCGAAGATGTACCAGGATCTCAGACGACAGCACTGGTGGCCGGGCATGAAGAAAGCTGTGGCAGAGTTCGTTTCACGATGCCTCACCTGCCAGCAGGTGAAGGCAGAGCATCAGGTACCAGCAGGCTTGGTACAGCCCTTGGAGGTCCCGGAGTGGAAGTGGGACGGGATATCTATGGACTTCGTGACTGGAATTCCACGCACTTCCAGAGGTCACGACTCCATTTGGGTGATTATCGACCGACTCACCAAGTCGGCACACTTCTTACCCATCAGAGAGCGGGGCTCAGTGGAGAGCTTGGGACGTCTTTACGTCCAGGAGATCGTACGGCTTCACGGTGTGCCATCGTCTATCATCTCCGATCGAGATGCTCGTTTCACTTCCCAGCTTTGGAAGGGGTTGCAGGAGGCGTTCGGGACGCGGCTCCATCTGAGCACAGCCTTCCACCCTCAGACGGATGGTCAGACGGAGAGGACCATACAGACACTCGAGGACATGCTCCGTGCATGTGTTCTCGACTTTGGTCGCAGCTGGGAGGACCACCTACCCTTGGTGGAGTTCGCGTACAACAACAGCTACCACTCCACCATCGGGATGGCACCATATGAGGCGTTGTACGGCAGACCCTGCAGATCACCGTTGTGCTGGACAGACCCTGGGGAGTCAGCACTCGTGGGACCAGAGATGGTCAGAGCCACGACAGAGAAGGTCCAGATCATCCAGGAGAGGATGAGGACAGCTCAGAGCCGGCAGAAGTCATATGCTGACAGGAGGCGGAGGCCACTAGAGTTCGAGGATGGCGACCACGTCTTTTTGCGTGTCTCACCTCGACGTGGTTTACGGAGATTTGGCCGAGGCGGCAAGTTGTCTCCACGCTTCATTGGGCCTTTCCAGGTCCTCAGCAGGATAGGAGAGGTGGCTTATCGCCTGGCTCTACCACCTCAGTTGCACCGGGTGCACGACGTTTTCCACGTGTCTCAGCTGAGGAGATACGTGCACAACCCGACGCACATCATCGAATTTGGGGAGCTGGACGTGGACGATGGGGCGACTTTTGCGGAGGTCCCAGTGGAGATCGAGGATCGACAGGAGCGGGTCCTACGTGGGCGGTCGATTCCTCTTGTGCGCGTCAGATGGCAGCACGGGAACCTCCAGGAGAGCACTTGGGAGCGGGAGGCTCAGATGCGTGCTCAGTACCCCCATTTGTTCCCCTAGTTTTTGATGTATCTTTACGGGGACGTAAAGCCCTGAGGTGGGAGTAATGTAAAGACCCGCAAATTTCAAGGAAATTTTTTTTTTCTTAATTTTCTTTGGAATTTTACAAGAGCGCAGCTTCAGACGGCACCTGATTCCGAGGCCCGGTGTGCCCGGAATCAATTTCCGAAGTTTGGCTCGGGTACGTTCAGTGAACGGACGAGCGGGTTTTTCTATCTTTTGAACCGGTGCCCGGAATCGAATTCTGAGGGCACCGATGAAATCGCAGCGCCGGTATTTGCTTAGAAACGCCTCTTCCGGAGTTGCGTTTGCTCAACCGTGGTTTTTAAAAAATTTTGGGCTTTAAGTCGGAAATAAAATAAAGGTTGTGCGACAACTTTATTTTATTTCACTTAAGCCGCTTGGAAGTCACTTGGAAGCCACTTGAACTGAGTTAAAGAGGATAGGGTGCTATCCGGAAATACCCTACCCCTTGGTAGGATATTTGTGAGGTGGGGCCCGCACGAGCCCCACCGTTTCTTTCGCTAAGTAACGCACCCGCGAAAACCCGTCAAGTAACTGAAAGGTCAACCGATGCGTTTTCCTTAATTCTTAACAGACCATTTAATTGGGCGGTTTACTTCGGGAATTAAATGGGCTGTTTCATTCGTTGAATTAATTCAACGAATTGATGGGTCGTTACTTACGCGTTGTTGGCGAAATAATAAAATAGACAAACTTGTCTATTTTGGAGGATCCTCCTGTTGTGCGAGATCCTCTAAACCTCCACCCTCCTCGCGAAGAACGCGAAGAACGCGAAGAACGCCGGAACCGGAATTCGACGACGCACGATCCGCGACGTCAACAAACTTTTCCGCGACCTTCTTCTTCTTCTTCTTCGGCGCCTCTTCTTCCGCGGCGGACCTACGATCGGCGGATAAAGGTGAGAATCGAATCTTCTAAATTCTCCCCTTTTTATAATTCGATATCAACGGATTTAAATTAATTAAATCCGTTTGATCTTGATCCGGAGATTGGCGACGCGACGCCGGATACCGCGACGACGCGACGATCCCCTTCTTCCGCGACGAGCAATCCCGCGACGATCCCCCGTTCGGCAACGACAGCTGCGAGGTAGGGGTTGTTTGGAATATTTTATTTCCCGTGTTTATTCTTTTAAAATAAAGAACCCGATCTCGGAACAATTTTAATTTATTTAAAATTGTTGTTGGTTATTTCTTTTCCCTCCCGCTGATTTTACCTAACGCGGAGGGTGCGGGCCTAACAAACAAGGCCCGACAACCCTCCGCCGATCTTCCTTTATGTGCGGATTTGGCGGGCGACGGCAAAAGCACGATGCAAGGGCCAATTGTTGATTCCGCAGTGAAGGACGCGTCCCGGGAGGAATAACGGCGCAGGTGGGAAAGGAATCGGGCCACCGGAGCATCTCCGGCGGCCCGCGGAAGGCGGCGGCGGCGCCGGCGGCCGGAGGCGGCGGCGTCCGGCGCGCCGCCGTGGAGGAAATCCGCCGCGGCTGAAGCCGCGGCCGCACGGAACCGGGAACGGACGCGGCGGCCCGGCCGCGTCCGCGTGACAGGCGGCCCCCCCTCCGCGGGGCCGCGCCTTCCACCCGGCCGCGGGGGCGGCGCCCCGCGGCAGCCGCGCTCGGCCGATCGGCCGAGCCGGACCGGACCCGGTCCAACCGGGTCGGGTCGACCCGGTTCGGCCGACCCAGGGGGGGTTCGGGCCGGGTCGCCCCGGGCCCAGAACCCCCGTTTTCGGGCCCTCTTCGGTCTTTTGCCCATATCTTGGGCCTGGGACCTCCAATTGACGAACCGTCAGCGGCTACGCGATCCTTGGATCGAGACGGTCATTTCGGTATATTACACTCAAGGTTTCGGAAGACTTTGGGTTCGGCCGGGTTGGTTCGTACGCGAAACCAACCGGGCCCTCGGAGCGGAAACGCTCATAACTCGAGCTGCGGACGTCCGATCGACGTACCGTCAGCTGTGGAGGTTTCCTCTAAGTGAGACAGAACTTTTGGAATACTCCGCCCGAGGATCGAACACAGGCGGAGTACGGTCGGGTTGGTTTTGCCCTAAAAACCAACCGGGCCCCTGGGACGAAAATGCCAATAACTCTCAGACCGGGCGTCCGATTGACGCGCCGTCTGTTGCGTTGAGATCCTGTTGTCGATACGGAACTTTTGGATACATCAACTTCGGACTACGTGTCAGTTGATGTATCAGCCTCTCGGCTCGTGGAGCGGACCCTCCTAGACGAGCTCGCTGTGTGCGGGAACCCTAGCGCTGGCTGTGACTTCGACGACAGAGCAGAGATCCTCCATGGACTGCGACGACGACAGAGCAGAGATCCTTCGTGGACTGCGGCGACGACTGTGCAGAGATCCTCAGTGGACTGCGTCAACTACTGCACTCAGCGATCCTACGTGGATCAGTGCTACAGGTCCTGTGTGGGCCCGATCCTGTGTGGGTCATCACCTTACGGTTCTGTGTGAGCCATGACTACAGGTCCTGTGTGGGCCCGATCCTGTGTGGGTCATTGCCGAGGTTAGTACCTATCGATCCTTCGTGGGTCCGACGACTTAGATGGTTCGGTGATCATCTTGTCATCATCTGAAAAAGTATACCTGGTTGAGCTGAATCTTATGTTACTCTCCTTTGTGGATTGTGTTGAACTATCCTATGTGGATTTACTATTTACTCTCCCTGGTGGATTTGAGTCTTGCTTTCCTGTGTGGATCGAGTTGACCTTGATCTCGAGAGCAGAGCTAGAAATGGGGACTTAGGTATATGTATGGGCATATACCTAAGTCGAGTCAGTTGTTTCTTCGTGGTTGCCCCTTTCTTTTGTGCTATATCCTTTGTGGATTTCGGGAGACCATCGGGGGTCTCGGGGTCCTTACTGAGTAGTTTATACTCACCCCTGCACGGGCTATGCCCGCACTTTGTTGTGTTGGATGCAGACGACGGACATCGCTGATCTCGGTTGGGGCGTGGAGCAGGACGGTACCTGGAGGCGGACCACTGGGCGGGACGTGCTCGGAGCGGACGTGGGACCCGAGGAGCCTGGAGGCTATCTGTACCCACCCTTCAGGTGGGATTTCCAGTGGACGATACAAGGCCGCCGTCTTTTCTTCAGTTGCTGTTCTTTACCTTTTCAGTTGTACTTTCAGTTGGGCTTGTATTCCGGCCCCCTTTACTTTTCTGCACTTTGTAGTTACTTTCCGCTTGCTGACTCTGTGGTGGTTGTTACTTATAAAGGCAATGCCTTCCCTGTTTACCGGGATTTTACGCCTTGGTGCTAGTCGCCAGCCCCTGGCCTATGGAAGGCGGGCTTGGGGTAGTCACGGCACGGGCCCCGAGGTCAGGTCGTGACATTTATGTTCATGTTTCTTTTATGATCTATTGATATGCCTATTGTCTAACATGTATTGTACTCCTCATGTTATTCCATGTGTACTCCCTTACTGGGCTTTATAGCTCACCCTTTTCTTATGCATGTCCTCAGGTTATCCCATGCAATGCTAAGTACGAGGGAATGTAGTGGTCATGTAAAGGACGTTTTCAATAAAGATGTTGTATTTCATGTTTTAAGTTTTTATTTAATGATCCTAATCCCCAAAGACACTAAACCTCTCGATCTTCTTTGTTGTATCAAGTGAAGTTTTATGCAATGAATCATGTTTAAGTTGTAATAAAAAGCTGGGTTGTTATAATTGGTATCAGAGGATAGGTTTAGTTATTTTTGGGATTAGGAAACCCTAGTAAAGCCTTAGATACAAGACTAAGTATAATAAAAATATCCCTAAGTTATGGTAAATACTATGTAAGTGGTTTATCAAACAAATACATCCAGTTCTGGATACGAGCAGGTAGAGACGGCTCTGGAACAGATGTATCCTAGGGGTAAAACCCGAAAACACCGCTTTGAGCTAGACTTGAATGGGAACTGGTGGACGACAACGGGCCTTGCTGCACTCTTGGTTACGACACTCCCAGGGGATATGTTTTGATAAATTCACAATCTTGGTATGAACCCTTATTAAGGGAAAAATTCCCCTAAGAATATATGTTAGAAGGTAGATCATGAAAAGCCTAGATTAAATCCTATAGACTCATGAGTTGAAGAAATTAAAGTTTATTTATAAGTCATCAACTTTTGTCTTTGGATTAACCATTATGTGTTACCCCTAAATTTCCTTTTCCCAGCCAATGGCCGGTAGTAGGAGGACTCGTGCTAATAGTCGTTGTGAAGATCAGTGTGATGATTGTACTAATGAGATGCCCAATCCAATGGGAGCGGGAATCGCGAACTTTGACACGCTTCTCTCTCATCTAACTCAAGTTTTGAATAGAAACACAGGTTAAGAGGAACGTTAAACCCCCCCCCCCCCCACCCCTAAGAAAGAACAAGTTGCTATCGAGAGCTTCATGAGACAAAGGCCTCCTACTTTTAGTGGATCATCTGATCCCACGATCACTGAACAATGGATCAACTCTATTGAAAAGATCTTCTCCATCCTTCAATGTTCTAAACAAGAGAAGGTTCTCCGGGCGGCTTATCGTATGGAGGGTGAAGCTGATCAATGGTGGACGTTGATCAAAAATACGAAGCCTGAGGAGGATATCGAGGCTTTGGAATGGAAGGAATTCTGGAAAATGTTTTTCGATAAATATTTTCCATGCACCCTCCGTCTTAAGATGGAAAGGGACTTCCTTTCCCTCAAGCAAAAAGATGAAGAATCTGTGGGAGCGTACGAGACAAACTTCACAAGGCTTGCACGATATGCTTTCGACTTTGTCATTACCCCCGAATGCAACGTTGACCGATTCTTTGGTGGGGTGAATCCTAGCTTGCGGGAAGCATTAGCGATCCGTGACTTCGACAGCTATGAGGAAATTTTCTGTTGTGCCCTCAAGGTTGAAATGAAGATCGGAGAATCACAGGGGTATCATGGGGACAAGAAACGTAAGGTGGACTTCAATGCTGGTGGTCCGATGGATAAATCCAACGACGCTAAGAAGTTCCAGCACCCCACTTGCCAAAAGTGCATAAAGAAGCACCCTGGAAATTGCCTTAAGGGGACGAGAAAATGCTTCAGGTGTGGAAGAGAAGGCCACCTAGCTATTAACTGTCAGCAAGAAGGACCCGCATCTGCGACAGAGGATAAGAACACTCCGTTCGAACCTCAACGCGTTGTTCAATGCTACAAATGCAATGAACCGGGTCATTTTTCAAATCAGTGCCCTAATCCAAGGGTTATCGGAGGCAACCAACAACCTCCAAGGCAGCAAGGAAGAGCTTTTTCCATCACTTCTTCCGAAGTGAACCCTGACAACGAAGTGGTGACAGGTACGCTAGTTATTCATTCAATAATAGTGAACGTACTTTTTGATTCAGGTTCTACGCATTCTTTTATATCTCAAAAGTTTAGTAGAACAATCTCAGCACCACCACAAATCATGGAAGTAAAGATGTCGGTGAGTACGGAAAATGGGGCAATCATTTCATCCCATGAGTATAAGTCCTCCCCTGTTATAATCTGTGGATTGAATTTCCTGGTGAACCTTGTCATACTCCCTCTGGTGGAATTTGATGCAATTCTTGGCATGGATTGGATTTCCATATATAGAGCAAATATAAATTGTCGGGATAGGGAAATCACACTCCATATGGAGAATCGACCCCCGATTCATTACAAGTGTCAGGAGGAAGATGAATCTCCTTTAGCTCCATCATCTCAAGCATGAATATTACTGCCTTATGAGCATGCATATTTGGATCAGATGATTGAGTCCAAGGAAGAAACCATCCTTGAAGAAATGCCTATTGTGAGGGAATTCGCTGAAGTGTTTCCTGAGGAACTGCCTAGTCTTCCTCCAACAAGAGATGTTGAGTTCTCAATTGAACTTATACCTGGGGAGCTACCAATATCCAAGACTCCATATAGAATGGCTGTTGTTGAGCTTGAAGAGCAGAAGAAACAACTACAGGAGAATCTGTATAAAGGAATTATACGCCCAAGTGCTTCATCATGGGGTGCACCAGTCCTCTTCGTCAAGAAGAAGGATGGGTCAATGCGGCTTTGCATCGATTATCGTGAACTTAACAAAATCACGATAAAGAATAAGTATCCACTCCCACGAATTGATGACTTGTTCGATCAGTTTCATGGAGCACAATACTTCTCCAATGTGGACTTGCAGTTGTGATATTATCAAGTAAGGGTGAAGAAGGAAGATATCCCCAAGACTACTTTTCGTACAAGATACGGGCACTATGAATTCATAGTAATGCCTTTCGGACTCACCAATGCTCCAGAAATATTCATGGACATGATTAATAGAGTCTTTAGAGATTACCTTGACAAATTTTTGGTAGTCTTTATAGATGATATTCTAATATACTCCAAAACCAAGGAGGACCATGAGGAGCATTTAAGAACTATACTGGAGACTTTGCGTAAGGAAAAGCTCTATGCAAAGTAAAGAAAGTGTGAGTTCTAGTTGAAGGATGTCTCATTCTTGGGCCATATCATCACAAGCAATGGGATATCTGTGGACCCCTCCAAAACAGATGCAATTGAGGGATGGCTGAGGACAACATCGGTAACGGATATCCGTAGCTTCTTGGGGTTAGCTGGATATTATCGACGATTTGTGAGAAATTTCTCACGATTTTCCAACCCTCTTACCAAGCTAACTCGAAAGGGATTAAAGTTTTCTTGGAGTGATGAATGTGAAGAAAGTTTCAAGGAGTTGAAAAGGAGGATTATCACTACACTCATGCTCACTTTACCCACAAGTGGGGAGCTTTTTGTGGTATTCAGTGATGCTTTGAAGAAGGGCTTAGAATGTGTGCTGATGCAGAATGATAAAGTGATATCCTATGCCTCAAGGCAGTTGAAAATCCATGATCGAAAAGTATCCAACGCATGATCTGGAGTTGGTGGCGGTGATCTTTGCCTTGAAAATATGGCGGCATTATCTCTATGGAGATAAATGTGAGATATATACTAACCACAAGAGTCTTAAATATATATTCACATAGAAAGAGATTAATATGCTCCAGAGAAGATGGATAGAGCTCATCAAGGATTATGACTGTTCAATACATTACCACCCTGGAAAAGCGAACAAGGTGGCGGATGCCCTAAGTAGAAAGGATTCAGTGATTCTATCAATGATGAGAATTGAGAAGGATCCAATCTTCTTAGACTTGATGAAGATGGATGTGGGAATCATAAAGAAAGGAACATCATCAATCCTTTCACAAATGATTGCTCAACCATCTCTTTTGGAAAGATTAAAGGATGCTAAAAAGGATGATGTGGGAATTCAAGGAAAATTGGAAGCTATCAAAAAGGGAAAATCCACGAAGTTTAATGTTAATGAGGAAGGAATTGTGTGGTTTGAGAAAAGACTATGTGTTCCATCAAGTCCGGAGCTGAAGAAGGAACTTTTGGATGATGCACATAGTTCAAATTTATCTATTCACCCAGGGAGCACAAAGATGTATCGAGATCTCCGAGAAAACTTTTGGTGGGATAATATGAAGAAGGAGATCGTCGAATATACATCAAAGTGCCTAGTGTGTCAGCAAGTGTAGGAAGAGAGGCAGGAGTCTAAGGGGATGATGCAACCATTGACCATACCAGAATGGAAATGGGAAAACATCACCATGGGATTTTTCACCGAACTTCCAAGGAAATCTAAAGGAAACAATGCAATATGTGTTGTTGTGGATCGTCTTACAAAGACTTCCACTTCATTGCTATTCGGGAGGATTTCTCTTTGGATCAACTGGCATGGATATATATCAGGGAAGTGGTAAGGTTGCATGGAGTACCACTATCTATTGTGTCCGACCGAGATCCAAGATTCACCTCTAAGTTTTGGAAGAGTCTTCAACATGCTCTGAATACTGAACTGAACTTTAGTACGACCTATCATCCTCAAACTGATGGCCAATTAGATAGGACTATCCAAACACTTGAGGATATGTTGAGAGCGTGCTCAATGGACTTTAAAGGAGGATGGGATCAACATATTTCTCTAGTTGAGTTCTATTATAAAAACAGTTTCCACTCGAGCATCCAAATGGCACCATATGAAGCCCTTTATGGGAAAAGGTGCAGAACACCGGCATGTTGGGATGAGGTCGGTGAACGTAAGATGCTTGGACCAGAAATGGTCGAGGAAATGGTGGAGAAGGTGAAAACCATTCAGCAGCATATCAAGGCAGCCCAGAGTCGACAGAAGAGTTATGTAGATAATCATCGACGATACCTTGAGTTTAAAGTTGGAGACATGGTGTTTTTACGCATATCTCTGTGGAAGAAGGTCATGAGGTTTGGAAAGAAAGGGAAGTTAAGTCCAAGGTACATCGGCCCCTTTGAGATTCTTGATCGTGTTGGGGCTGTGGCCTATAGACCAGCACTTCCACCTACTATGGCCAAGGTACATGATGTCTTTCATGTATCCCTCTTAAAGAAGTACATACCGGACCCTTCACATGTACTCTCTTCCGAGGCGGTAAAATTGGAAGACAATCTTTCATATGAGGAGCAACCAGTGAAGATCTTAGATCGTAGAGAAAAAGTTCTCGAAATAAGACAATGCCCCTCATCAAGGTGTTATGGAGAAACCACAAGTTTGAAGAAGCAACTTGGGAGTCGGAGGATATGATGAAGTTGAGTTACCCAAATTTGTTTTAGTGTGGGAAAAGGAAAATTTCAAGGGCGAAATTTTTTAAGGGGGGAATATTGTAACGACCCAAAGTTTCATTAATGGAAAATCCCTCTTGATCCAGTTAAATGCATATTTATGAAAAATGTTTTTATAAGATATCAACTTATTTGGTTTTATGTTATGAATTTTTACTGTTGTTAATATAGCCGTTGAACAGTGATCACATGATTAGTATAAATATAAGGCTTTAACGAACCCAATTTTACTCAGACAAAGGAAGCGATGGCCTCATCCAGTAGAATTCCCCCATACGAAGCCCATTTGTTGGAGCTCAAAAAAGTGGTGGCGTACTTGGGCTTCGCCCCTGACCAAGCCCAAGCTGAGGTTCATTATGTCAAGCTCGAACGTGACCATCTACGGGAAAAGTGGAAGTTTATTGAAATTACCACTCGAGCGATGTTATCCGAGCCACCCCAAAAGTCTGTCACCATCGCACACCTTACCCTTAGGTCTTATACGGCTGTTTTAAGGGGTTATGTGACAAATAAGTATTACTATGTTCATGTACATTATTTTTTTTTGTATATAATAATGAATATAATTTCTAGTCATTTTTGATACATTGTAAATAGTTTTTAAAGTACAAATGGTGTTTTTAGTTATTATTTAATTAGGAAATCTATTTTATTAAATTAAGGGATTTTTGAATTAAATAATATTTTAATAAAATAATATTATTATTATTAAATTAATTTTTATTAAATATAAATGATCTTATAATTTTATGAATGCAATTAAAATTTTTATTAAGGTTTGAAAGCCATTTCTGTCAAAACCCGTGAATTTTTTATAAATGTCGGTTTTTATTTTAAAAGTGGAAATTCACATATTTAGAAAAAAAAATTAGATAAAATAATTGTCATTTCTGGAATCAGGACGTCGAAATTATCCAATGGTGAATTTTTCATAATTTTCTGAGACAGTCAAATTTTTGGGTAAAAATTAAATACCATTTAAATATATAATGTGTTTTATGACATCATAATGACCCAATGGTGATGTAATAAAATACCATAATCCTTATTTTAGGCCAATATATGTTTTATCATTAAAATAATGAGGTTTTGGGATTTTTTGACTTACTTTTCAAAGCATTAATGAACCCCTCAAGACATATTCAACACTTTGCCTTTTTAAATTAATTTCCATGGGAGTGTGACTCACCTCCACATAAGAAACCCTAATATTTTAATAAGTTCAGACCTTGGCCTTGTAAAATATTATTTTTCTCTTTCCTTTTCCAGAAACTATGGGAAAAAACCATGGGATGGTTTGTGGTTTGGATTAATTTAATATAAGGGGTCCCAAACCAAAATAATAAAGAATTCTCTCACCTTTCCTATATAAACCCACCCAAGATCCCACTTCCTCCTCACTAAAATCCTTTGGAGTTCGTCCAAGCTCTGCCCTACTATCTCTATAATCCTCCCAAGGTTCCCCAAGCTCACAAGAAGCCTCCCACAAGCCTCTCTCTAGCCTTTGGAAGTACACTTCCAAGTAAGGGTTTTTTCTTCCTTTCTCATTTTTGTCAATTTTCTTTAAGTTGTTTTGCCCTTTTAATTTCAATTATGAATGTTGGGGTATGGTTTCTCACCTCCCCCATACTTCCCTCTTATTGTTTTAATGATGGGAGACCCCTTTCTCTCTCATTAAATGCCTCCCATGTACACCCGTTACTATGCCAAAATTCAGAAAGGAACTTCTCTCTCTTCTTTTACATTCAAGCAATACTTTTGTGTCATGAATCTAAATTCCATTTCAATTGTTGGGACATGTATATATATGACCTCCTTACTGTCCATTACAGGTAAATATGATGAGTAACCCCTTTCTATCTCATAAACTTTTTTTATTAATTCTTATGTCACGTCGTTACGCTGCCGAAATCGCACCGATTTTCTAAGCCAATGTCATTGTGTAGTGAATACCATGCCCATTTCTCCATCAAGGGTATTCACCTTTATGCACATTTACTTATTGATTATAAATTTTCATTTATGAATTCCACATTCCTTTATCATTGAATAAATGATTATGTTTTGTGAATCCATGTTTTATGATCCATGTGGCACACTTATGCATGAAATGAAATGTTTAAGAAGGGTGTGCCCTTATAGCGCTCCAATGCATTGGGTAAAGTATAGTATCATGATACGTCATGTGCAATGAGTGTTGACTCATGATAATTCAATTGCAATGAGTGTTTACTCTTGCTTCATGTGCAATGAGGGTTTACTCATGCTCCATGTGCAATGAGCCTTGGCTCATGCTAATTCAATGTTAAGTGTTGTTGCCACATTTCCATGTTATGATTATCATGCTTTATCATGCCTTTATGTTCATATTTCTTTTATTCTCTATTGATATGCATATTTTCTAACATGTATTTTACTCCTCATTTTATTCCATGTGTACTCCCTTACTGGGCTTTATAGCTCACCCTTTTCTTATGCATGTCCTCAGGTTATCCCATGCAATGCTAAGTACGAGGGAATGTAGTGGTCATGTAAAGGAAGTTTTCAATAAAGATGTTGTTTTTCATGTTTTAAGTTTTTATGTAATGATCTTAAGCCCCAAAGACACTAAACCTCTCGATCTTCTTTGTTGTATCAAGTAAATTTTTATGTAATGAATCATGTTTAAGTTGTAATAAAAAGCAGGGTTATCATAGTTGGTATCAGAGGATAGGTTTAGTTATTTTTGGATTAGGAAACCCTAGTAAAGCCTTAGATACAAGACTAAGTATAATAAAAACATCCCTAAGTTTTATTAAATACTATGTAAGTGGTTTATCAAACAAATACATCCATGTCTGGATACGAGCAGGTAGAGGTGGCTCTGGCACAGATGTATCCTAGGGGTAAAACCCGAAAACACCGCTTTGAGCTAGACTCGAATGGGAACTGGTGCATGAAAACGGGCCTTGCTGCACTCTTGGTTATGACACTCCCAGGGGATATGTTTTGATAAATTCACAATCTTGGTATGAACCCTTATTAAGGGAAAATTGCCCCTAAGAATATATGTTAGAAGGTAGATCATGAAAAGCCTAGATTGAATCCTATAGACTCATGAGTTGAAGAAATTTAAGTTTATTTATAAGTCATAAACTTTTGTATTTGGATTACCCTTTATGTTTTACCCCTAACTTTCCTTTTTCCAGCCAATGGCCGGTAGTAGGAGGACTCGGGATAAGAACCGTTGTGAAGATTAGTGTGATGATTGTACTAATGAGATTCCCAATCCAATGGGAGAGGGAATCGTGAACTTTTTCATGCTTCTCTCTCAGTTAACTCAAGTTTTGAATAGAAACACAGGTCAAGAGGAAAGTTCAACCCCCCTCCCCCCAAGAAAGAACAATTTGCTATTGAGAGCTTCATGAGACAAAGGCCTCCTACTTTTAGTGGATCATCTAATCCCACGATCGCTGAACAATGGATCAACTCCATTGAAAAGATCTTCTCCATCCTTAAATGTTCTGAACAAGAGAAGGTTCTCCTGGCGTCTTATCGTATGGAGGGTTAAGCTGATCAATGGTGGACGTTGATAAAAAATATGAAGCCTAAGGAGGAGATCGAGGCTTTGGAATGGAAGGAATTCCGGAAGATGTTTTTCGATAAATATTTTCCGCGCACCCTCCGTCTTAGGATGTAAAGGGAATTCCTTTCCCTCAAGAAAAAAGATGAAGAATCTGTGGAAGCATACGAGGAAAACTTCACAAGGCTTGCACGATATGCTTCCGGCTTTGTCGTTACCCCCGAATGCAAGTTTGACCGCTTATTTGGTGGGATAAAGCCTAGCTTGCGAAAAGCATTAGCGATCCGTGACTTCGAAAGCTATGAGGAAATTGTCAGATGTGCCCTCAAGGTTGAAATGGAGATCGGAGAATCATAGGGGTATCATGGGGACAAGAAGCATAAGGTGGACTTCAATTCTGGTGGTCCGATGGATAAATCCAACGACACTAAGAAGTTCCATCACCCCACTTGCCAAAAGTGCGGAAAGAAGCACCCTGGAAATTGCCTTAAGGGAACGAGAAAATGCTTCAGGTGTGGAAGAGAAGGGCACCTAGCTATTAAATATCGGAAAGAATGACCCGCAGCTGTGACAGAGGAGAAGAACGCTCTGTTCGAACCTCAACGCATTGTTCAATGCTACAAATTCAAAGAACCGGGTCATTTTGCAAATCAGTGCCCTAATCCAAGGGTTATCGGAGGCAACCAACAACCTCCAAGACAGCAAGGAAGATCTTTTTCCATCACTTCTGCCGAAGTGAACTCCGACAACGAAGTGGTGACAGGTACGCTAGTTATTCATTCAAGAATAGCGAACGTACTTTTTGATTCAAGTTCTATGCATTCTTTTATATCTCGAAAGTTTAGTAGAACAATCCCAGCACCACCACAAATCATGGAAGTAAAGATGTCGGTGAGTACGGAAAATGGGGCAATCATTGAATCCCATGAGTATAAGTCCTCCCCTATTATAATCTGTGGATTGAATTTCCCGGAGAACCTCATCATACTCCCTCTGGTGGAATTTGATGAAATTCTTGGCATGGATTGGCTTTCCTTATATAGAGCAAATATAAATTGTCGGGAGAGGGAAATCACACTCCATATGGAGAATCGACCCCCGATTCTTTACAAGTGTCAGGAGGAAGATGAATCTCCTTTAGCTCAATCATCTCAAGCATGGATATTACTTTCTTATGATCATGAATATCTGGCTCAGATAATTGATTCCAAGGAAGAAACCATCCTTAAAGAAATGCCTATTGTGAG
This sequence comes from Viscum album, assembly GCA_963277665.1. Classification (NCBI taxonomy): domain Eukaryota; kingdom Viridiplantae; phylum Streptophyta; class Magnoliopsida; order Santalales; family Viscaceae; genus Viscum; species Viscum album. The sequence goes on along the minus strand of OY728150.1, from coordinate 349,617,698 downwards.
GGAATTCGCTGAAGTATTTCCCGACGAAATGCCTGGTCTTCCTCCAAGAAGAGATGTTGAGTTCTCAATTGAACTTATACTTGGGGTGCTACCAAAATCCAAGACTCCATATAGAATGGTTGTTGTTGAGCTTGAATAGCTGAAGAAACAACTACATGAGAATCTAGATAAAGGGTTTATACGCCCAAGTGCTTCACCATGGGGTGCACCAGTCCTCTTCGTCAAGAAGAAGGATGGGTCAATGCGGATTTGCATCGATTATCGTGAACTTAACAAAATCACGATAAAGAACAAGTATCCGCTCCCACGAATTGATGACTTGTTCGATCAGTTGTGTGGAGCACAATACTTCTCCAAGGTGGACTTGCAGTCAGGATATTATCAAGTAAGGGTGAAGAAGGAAGATATCCCCAAGACTGCTTTTCGTACAAGATACGGGCACTATGAATTCATAGTAATGCCTTTCAGACTCGCCAATGCTCCAGCAGTATTCATGGACATGATGAATAGAGTATTTATAGATTACCTTGAAAATTTGTGGTAGTCTTTATAGATGATATTATAATATACTCCAAAACCAAGGAGGACCATGAGGAGCATTTAAGAACTATACTGAAGACTTTTCATAAGGAGAAGCTCTATGAAAAGTACATAAAGTGTGAGTTCTGGTTGAAGGAGGTCTCATTCTTGGGCCATATCATCACAAGCAATGGGATATCTGTGGACCTCTCCAAAACAGATGCAATTGAGGGATGGTCGAGGACAACATCGGTAACGGATATCCGTAGCTTCTTGGGGTTAGCTGGATATTATCGAAAATTTGTGAGAAATTTCTCACGATTTTCCAACCCTCTTACCAAGCTAACTCGAAAGGGAGTAAAGTTTGATTAGAGTGATGAATGCGAAGAAAGTTTCAAGGAGTTGAAAAGGAGGCTTATCACTGCACCCGTGCTCACTTTACCCATAAGTGGGGAGATTTTTGTGGTATTCAGGGATGCTTCGAAAAAGGGCTTAGGATGTGTGCTGATGAAGAATGATAAAGTGATATCCTATGCCTCAAGGTAGTTGAAAATACATGAGCGAAACTATCCAACGCATGATCTGGAGTTGGCGGTGGTGATCTTTGCCTTGGAAATCCGGCGGCATTATCTCTATGGAGAGAAATGTGAGATATATACTGACCACAAGAGTCTTAAATATATATTCACACAGAAAGAGCTTAATATGCGCCAGAGAAGATGGATAGAGCTCATCAAGGATTATGACTGTTCAATACATTACCACCCTGGAAAAGCTAACAAGGTGGCGGATTCCCTAAGTAGAAAGGATCCAGTGATTCTATCAATGATGAGAATTGAGAAGGATCTAATCTTCTTCGACTTAATGAAGATGGATGTGGGAATCATAAAGAAGGGGACATCATCAATCCTTTCACAAATGATTGCTCAACCATCTCTTTTGTAAAGGTTAAAGGATGCTCAAAAGGATGATGTGGGAATTCAAGGAAAAGTGGAAGCTATCAAAAAAGGAAAATTCTCGGAGTTTAATGTTAATGAGGAAGGAATTGTGCGGTTTGGGAAAAGACTATGTGTTCCATCAAGTTCGGAGCTGAAGAAGGAACTTTTGGATGATGCACATAGTTCAAATTTCTCTATTCACCCAGGGAGCACAAAGATGTATCGAGATCTCTGAGAAAACATTTGGTGGGATAATATGAAGAAGGAGATCGCTGAATATACATCAAAGTGCCTGGTGTGTTAGAAAGTGAAGGCAGAGAGGCAGAAGACTAAGGGGATGATGCAACCATTTCCCATACCAGAATGGAAATGGGAAAACATCACCATGGACTTTGTCACCAGACTTCCAAGGAAATCCAAAGGCAACAATGCAATCTAGGTTGTTGTGGATCGTCTTACAAGTACTGCACACTTCATTGCTATTCGGGGGGATTTCTCTTTGGATCAACTGGCACGGATATATATCAGGGAAGTGGTAAGGTTTCATGGAGTACCACTATCTATTGTGTCTGACTGAGATCCAAGATTCACCTCTAAGTTTTGGAGGAGTCTTCAACATGCTCTGAATACTGAACTGAACTTTAGTACGGCCTATCATCCTCAAACTGATGGCCAATTAGAGAGGACTATCCAAACACTTGAGGATATGTTGAGAGCGTTCTCAATAGACTTTAAAGGAGGATGGGATCAACATATTCCTCTAGTTGAGTTCTCTTATAATAACTGTTTCCACTCGAGCATCCAAATGGCACCATATGAAGCCCGTTATGGGAAAAGGTGAAGAACACCGGCATGTTGGGATGAGGTCGGTGAATGTAAGCTGTTTGGACCAGAAATGGTCGAGGAAATGGTGGAGAAGGTGAAAACCATTAAGCAGCATATCAAGGAAGCCCAGAGTCGACAGAAGAGTTATGCAGATAATCGTCAACGAGACCTTGAGTTTAAAGTTGGAGACATGGTGTTTTTATGTATATCTTCGTGGAAGAAGGTCATGAGGTTTGGAAAGAAAGGGAAGTTAAGTCCAAGGTACATCGCCCCCTTCGAGATTCTTGATCGTGTTGGGGATGTGGCCTATCGACTAGCACTTCCACCTACTATGGGCAAGGTGCATGATGTCTTTCATGTATCCCTCTTAAGGAAGTACATACCGGTCCCTTTACATGTACTCTCTTCTGAGGTGGTACAATTTTAAGATGATATTTCTTATGAAGAGCAACCAGTTAAGATGTTAGATCGTAGAGAAAAAGTTCTATGAAATAAGACATTGCCCCTCATCAAGGTGTTATGGAGAAACCACAAGTTTGAAGATGCAACTTGGGAGTCGAAGGATATGATGAAGCTGAGTTACCCACATTTGTTTTAGTGTAGGAAAAGGAAAATTTCGAGGGCGAAATTTCTTAAGGGGGGAATATTGTAACGACCCAAAGTTTCATTAATGGAAAATCCCTCTTGATCCAGTTAAATGTCTATTTATGAAAAATGTTTTTATAAGATGTCAACTTCTTTGGTTTTATGTTAATAATTTTGACCGTTGTTAATATAGCCCTTGAACAGTGATCACATGATTAGTATAAATATAAGGCTTTAACGAACCCAATTTTACTCAGACAAAGGAAGCGATGGCCTCATCCAGTAGAATTCCCCCATACGAAGCCCATTTTTCGGAGCTCGGAAAAGAGGTGGCGTCCTTGGGCTTCACCCTTGACCAAGCCCAAGCTGAGCTTCATTATGTCAAGCTTGAACGTGACTGTCTACGGGAAAAGTGTAAGTTGATTGAAATTACCACTCAAGCGATGTTATCCGAGCCACCCCAAGAGTCTGTCACCATCGCACACCTTACCCTTAGGTCTTATGCGGCTGTTTTAAGGGGTTATGTGAAAAATAAGTAGTACTATGTTAATGTACATTATTTTTTTGTATATAATAATGAATATAATTTCTAGTCATTTTTGATACATTGTAAATAGTTTTTAAAGTACAAATGGTGTTTTTAGTTATTATTTAATTAAGAAATCTATTTTATTAAATTAAGGGATTTTTGAATTAAATAATATTTTAATAAAATAATATTATTATTATTAAATTAATTTTTATTAAATATAAATGATCTTATAATTTTATGAATGCAATTAAATTTTTTATTAAGGTTTGAAAGTCATTTCTGTCAAAACCCGTGAATTTTCGATAAATGTCAGTTTTTATTTTAAAAGTGAAAATTCACATATTTAGAAAAAATAATTAGATAAAATAATTGTCATTTCTGGAATCAGGACGTCGAAATTATCCAACGGTGAATTTTTTATAATTTTCTGAGACAGTCAAATTTTTGGGTAAAAATTAAATACCATTTAAATATATAATGTGTTTTATGACATCATAATGACCCAATGGTGATGTAATAAAATATCATAATCCTTATGTTCAGCCAATATATGTTTTATCATTAAAATAATGAGGTTTTGGGTTTGTTTGACATACTTTTCAAAACATTAATGAACCCCTCAAGACATATTCAACACTTTGCCTTTTTAAATTAATTTCTATGGGAGGTGACTCACCTCCACATAAGAAACCCTAATATTTTAATAATTACGGACCTTGTCCTTGTAAAATATTATTTTCCTATTTCCTTTTTCAGAAACCATGGGCAAAAACCATTGGATGGCTTGTGGTTTGGATTAATTTAATATAAGGGGTCCCAAACCAAAATAATAAAGAATTCTCTCACCTTTCCTATATAAACCCACCCAAGCTCCCACTTCCTCCTCACTAAAATCCTTTGGACTTCGTCCAACCTCTTCCCTACCGTCTCTAGAATCCTCCCAAGGTTCCCCAATCTCCCAAGAAGCCTCTCTCTAGCCTTTGGAAGCACACTTCCAAGTAAGGGTTTTTTCTTCCTTTCTCATTTTTGTCAATTTTATTTAAGTTGTTTTTCCCTTTTAATTTCAATTATGAATGTTGGGGTATGTTTTCTCACCTCACCTATACTTCCCTATTATTGTTTTAATGATTTGAGACCCCTTTCTCTCTCATTAAATGTCTCCCATGTACACCTGTTACTATGCCGAAATTCCGAAAGGATCTTCTCTCTCTTCTTTTACATTCAAGCAATACTTTTGTGTCATGAATATAAATTCCATTTCAAATGTTGGGACATGTATCTATATTACCTATTTACTATCCATTACATGTAAATATGATGAGGAACCCCTTTATCTCTCATCAACCTTTTTTATGAATTCTTATGTCACGTCGTTACGCTGCCAAAATCGCACCGATTTTCTAAGCCAATGTCATTCTGTAGTGAATACCATGCCCATTTCTCCATCAAAGGTATTCACCATTATGCACATTTACTTATTGATTATAAAGTTTCATGTATGAATTCCACATTCCTTTATCATGGAATAAATGATTATGTTTTATGAATCTATGTTTTATGATCCATGTGGCACACTTATGCATGAAATGAAATGTTTAAGAAGGGTGTGCCCTTATAGCGCTCCAATGCATTGGGTAAAGTATAGTATCATGATACGTCATGTGCAATGAGTGTTGACTCATGCTAATTCAATTGAAACGAGGGTTTACTCGTGCTTCATGTGCAATGAGATTTTACTCATGCTCCATGTGCAATGAGCCTTGGATCATGCTAATTCAATGTTAAGTGTTGTTGCCACATTTCCATGTTATGATTATCATGCTTTATCATGACTTTATGTTCATGTTTCTTTTATGCTCTATTGATGTGCCTATTGTCTAAAATTTATTGTATTCCTCATGTTATTCCATGTGTACTCCCTTACTGGGCTTTATAGCTCACCCTTTTCTTATGCATGTCCTCAGGTTATCCCATGCAATGATAAGTATGAGGGAATGTAGTGGTCATGTAAAGGAAGTTTTCAATAAAGATGTTGTATTTCATGTTTTAAGTTTTTATGTAATGATCCTAAGCCCCAAAGACACTAAACCACTCAATCTTCTTTGTTGTATCAAATGAAGTTTTATGTAATTAGTCATGTTTAAGTTGTAATAAAAAGCAGGGTTGTCATAGTTGGTATCAGTGGATAGGTTTAGTTATTTTTGGGATTAGGAAACCCTAGTAAATCCTTAGATACAAGACTAAGTATAATAAAAATATCCCTAAGTTTTGTGAAATACTATGTAATTGGTTTATCAAACAAATACATCCCTGTCTGGATACGAGCAGGTAGAGGCGGCTCTGGCACAGATGTATCCTATGGGTAAAACCCAAAAACACCGCTTTGAGCTAGACTCGAACAGGAACTAGTGCACGACAACGGGCCTTGATACACTCTTGGTTACGACACTCCCGGGGGATATGTTTTGATAAATTAACAATCTTGGTATGAACCCTTATTAAGGCAAAAATGCCCCTAAGAATATATGTTAGAAGGTAGATCATGAAAAGCCTAGATTGAATCCTATAGACTCATGAGTTGAAGAAATTAAATTTTATTTATAATTCATCAACTTTTGTCTTTGGATTACCCTTTATGTGTTACCCCTAACTTTCCTTTTTCCATCCAATGGCCGGTAGTAGGAGGAATCGGGCTAACAACCGTTGTGAAGATCAGTGTGATGATTGTACTAATGAGATGCCCAATCCAATTGGAGCGGGAATCGCGAACTTTGTCACGCTTCTCTCTCAGCTAACTCAAGTTTTGAATAGAAATACAGGTCAAGAGGAACGTTCAAACCCCCTAAGAAAGAACAAGTTGCTGTCGAGAGCTTCATGAGACAAAGGTCTCCTACTTTTAGTAGATCATCTGATCCCAAGATCGCTGAACAATGGATCAACTCCATTGAAAAGATCTTCTCTATCCTTCAATGTTCTGAATAAGAGAAGGTTCTCCTGGCGTCTTATCGTATGGAGGGTGAAGCTGATCAATGGTAGACGTTGATCAAAAATACGAATCCTGAGGAGGAGATCAAGGCTTTGGAATGGAAGGAATTCCGGAAGATGTTTTTCGATAAATATTTTCTGCACACCCTCCGTCTTAATATGGAAAGGGACTTCCTTTACCTCAGGAAAAAAGATAAAGAATCTGTGGGAGCGTACGAGGCAAACTTCACAAGGCTTGCACGATATGCTTCCGGCTTTGTCGTTACCCCTGAATGCAAGGTTGACCGCTTCTTTGGTGGGCAGAAGCCTAGCTTGTGGAAAGAATTAGCAATCCATGACTTCGACAGCTATGAGGAAATTGTCCGATGTGCCCTCAAGGTTGAAATGGATATCGGAGAATCACAGGGGTATCATGGGGACAATAAGCATAAGGTGGACTTCAATGTTGGTGGTCCGATTGATAAATCCAACGGCGCTAAGAAGTTCCAGCACCCCACTTGCCAAAAGTGCGGAAAGAAGCACCCTGGAAATTGCCTTAAGGGGACGAGAAAATGCTTCAGGTGTGGAAGAGAAGGGCACCTAGCTATTAACTTTCGGCAAGAAAGACCTGCAGTTGCGACAGAGGAGAAGAACGCTCCGTTCGAACCTCAACGCATTGTTCAATGCTATAAATGCAAAGAACCGGGTCATTTTTCAAATCAGTGCCCTAATCCAAGGGTTATCGGAGGCAACCAACAACCTCCAAGACAGCAAGGAAGAGCTTTTGCCATCACTTCTGCCGAAGTGAACCCCGACAACGAAGTGGTGACAGGTACGCTAGTTATTCATTCAAGAATAGCGAACGTACTTTTTGATTCAGGTTCTACACATTCTTTTATATCTCAAAAGTTTAGTATAACAATCCCAGCACCACCACAAATCATGGAAGTAAAGATGTCAGTGAGTATGGAAAATGGGGCAATCATTGCATCCCATGAGTATAAGTCCTCCCCTATTATAATCTATGGATTGAATTTCCTGGAGAACCTCGTCATACTCCCTCTGGTGGAATTTGATGCAATTCTTGGCATGGATTGGCTTTCCTTATATAGAGAAAATATAAATTGTCAGGAGAGGGAAATCACACTCCATATGGAGAATCGACCCCCGATTCTTTACAAGTGTCAGGAGGAAGATGAATCTCCTTTTGCTCCATCATCTCAAGCATGGATATTACTGCCTTATGAGCATGCATATCTGGCTCAGATGATTGAGTCCAAGGAAGAAACCATCCTTGAAGAAATGCCTATTGTGAGGGAATTCACTGAAGTGTTTCCCGAGGAACTGCCAGGTCTTCCTCCAAGAAGAGATGTTGAGTTCTCAATTGAACTTATACCTGAGGCACTACCAATATCCAAGACTCCATATATAATGGCTATTGTTGAGCTTTAAGAGCTGAAGAAACAACTACAGGAGAATCTAGATAAAGGGTTTATATGCCCAAGTGCTTCACCATGGGGTGCACCAGTCCTCTTCGTCAAGAAGAAGGATGGGTCAATGCGGTTTTGCATAGATTAACGTGAACTTAAAAAAATCACGATAAAGAACAAGTATCCACTCCCACGAATTGATGACTTGTTTGATCAGTTGCATGGAGCACAATACTTCTCCAAGACTTCTTTTCGTACAAGATACGGGCACTATGAATTCATAGTAATGCCTTTTGGACTCACCAATGCTCCAGCAATATTCATGGACTTGATGAATAGAGTTTTTAGAGATTACCTTGACAAATTTTTTGTAGTATTTATAGATGATATTCTAATATACTCCAAAACCAAGGAGGACCATGAGGAGCATTTAAGAACTATACAGGAGACTTTGCATAAGGAGAAGCTTTATGCAAAGTACAGCAAGTGTGTGTTCTGGTTGAAGGAGGTCTCATTCCTGGGCCATATCATCACAAGCAATGGGATATCTGTGGACCCCTCCAAAACAGATTCAATTGAGGGATGGCCGAGGCCAACATCATTAACGGATATCCGTAGCTTCTTGGGGTTAGCTGGATATTATTGACGATTTATGAAAAATTTCTCACGATTGTCCAACCCTCTTACCAAGATAACTCGAAAGGGAGTAAAGTTTGTTTGGAGTGATGAATGCATAGAAAGTTTCAAGGAGTTGAAAAGGAGGCTTATCACTACACCCATGCTCACTATACAAAAAAGTGGGGAGCTTTTTGTGGTATTCAGTGATGCTTCGAAGAAGGGATTAGGATGTGTGCTGATGCAGAATGATAAAGTGATATCCTATGCCTTAAGGCAGTTGAAAATCCATGAGCGAAACTATCCAACACATGATCTAGAGTTGGCGGTGGTGATCTTTGCCTTGAAAATCTGGCGGCATTATCTCTATGGAGAGAAATGTGAGGTATATACTGACCACGAGAGTCTTAAATATATATTCACACAGAAAGAGCTTAATATGCGCCAGAGAAGATGGATAGAGCTCATCAAGGATTATGACTGTTCAATACATTACCACCCTGGAAAAGCAAACAAGGTGTCGGATGCCCTAAGTAGAAAGGATCTAGCAATTCTATCAATGATGAGAATTGAGAAGGATCCAATCTTCTTAGACTTGATGAAGATGGATGTGGGAATCATAAAGAAGGGAACATCATCAATCCTTTCACAAATTATTGCTCAACCATCTCTTTTGTAAAGGTTAAAGGATGCTCAAAAGGATGATGTGGGAATTCAAGGAAAAGTGGAAGCTATCAAAAAGGGAAAATCCTAAGAGTTTAATGTTAATGAGGGAGTAATTGTGCGGTTTGGGAAAAGACTATATGTTCCATCAAGTCGGGAGCTGAAGAAGGAACTTTTGGATGATGCACATAGTTCAAATTTCTCTATTCACTTAGGGAGCACAAAGATGTATCGAGATCGCCAAGAAACCTTTTGGTGGGATAATATGAAGAAGGAGATCGCCGAATATACATCAAAGTGCCTGGTGTATCAGCAAGTGAAGGCAGAGAGGTAGAAGTCTAAGGGGATGATGGACCTATTGCCCATACTAGAATGGAAATGGGAAAACATCACCATTGACTTTGTCACTGGACTACCAAGGAAATCCAAAGGCAACAATGCAATCTGGGTTGTTGTGGATCGTCTTACAAAGACTGCACACTTCATTGCTATTCAGGAGGATTTCTATTTGGATCAACTGGCACGGATATATATCAGGGAAGTGGTAAGGTTGCATGGAGTACCACTATTTATTGTGTCCGACTGAGATCCAAGATTCACCTCTAAGTTTTGGAAGAGTCTTTAACATGCTCTGAATACTGAACTGAACTTTAGTAAAACCTATCATCCTCAAATTGATGGCCAATCAGATAGGACTATCCAAACACTTGAGGATATGTTGAGAGCGTGCTCAATGGACTTTAAAGGAGGATGGGATCAACATCTTCCTCTGGTTGAGTTCTCTTATAATAACAGTTTCCACTCGAGCATCCAAACGGCACCATATGAAGCCCTTTATGGTAAAAGGTGCAGAACACCGGCATGTTGGGATGAGGTCGGTGAACGTAAGCTGCTTGGACCAGAAATGGTCAAGGAAATGGTGGAGAAGGTGAAAACCATTCAGCAGCATATCAAGGCAGCCCAGAGTCGACATAAGAGTTATGCAGATAATAGTCGACGAGACCTTGAGTTTAAAGTTGGAGACATGGTGTTTTTATGCATATCTCTGTGGAAGAAGGTCATGAGGTTTGGAAAGAAAGGGAAGTTAAGTCCAAGGTACATCGGCCCCTTCGAGATTCTTGATCATGTTGGGGTTGTGGAATATCGACTAGCACTTCCACCTACTATGGCCAAGGTGCATGATGTCTTTCATGTATCCCTCTTAAGGAAGTACATACCAGACCCTTCACATGTACTCTCTTCCGAGGCGGTACAATTGGAAGATGATCTTTCTTATGAGGAGCAACCAGTGAAGATCTTAGATCGTAGAGAAAAAGTTCTATGAAATAAGACAATGCCCCTCATCAAGGTGTTATGGAGAAACCACAAGTTTGAAGAAGCAACTTGGGAGTCGGAGGATATGATGAAGCTGAGTTACCCACATTTGTTTTAGTGTGGGAAAAGGAAAATTTCGAGGGTGAAATTTCTTAAGGGGGGAATATTGTAACGACCCAAAGTTTCAGTAATGGAAAATCCCTCTTGATCCAGTTAAATTTCTATTTATGAAAAATGTTTTTATAAGATGTCAACTTATTTGGTTTTATGTTAAGAATTTTGACCGTTGTTAATATATTCGTTGAACAGTGATCACATGATTAGTATAAATATAAGGCTTTAACGAACCCAATTTTACTCAGACAAAGGAAGCGATGTCCTCATCCAGTAGAATTCCCCCATACGAAGCCCATTTGTCGGAGCTCGGAAAAGAGGTGCCGTCCTTGGGCTTTGCCCTTGACCAAGCCCAAGATGAGCTTCATTATGTCAAGCTCGAACGTGACCGTCTACGGGAAAAGTGGAAGTTGATTGAAATTACCACTCGAGCGATGTTATCCGAGCCACCCCAAGAGTCTGTCACCATCGCACACCTTACCCTTAGGTCTTATGCGGCTATTTTAAGGGGTTATGTGACAAATAAGTAGTACTATGTTCATGTACATTATTTTTTTTTGTATATAATAATGAATATATTTTCTAGTCATTTTTGATACATTGTAAATAGTTTTTAAAGTACAAATGGTGTTTTTAGTTATTATTTAATTAAGAAATATATTTTATTAAATTAAGGGATTTTTGAATTAAATAATATTTTAATAAAATAATATTATTATTATTAAATTAATTTTTATTAAATATAAATGATCTTATAATTTTATGAATGCAATTAAAATTTTTATTAAAGTTTGAAATCCATTTCTGTCAAAACCCGTGAATTTTCGATAAATGACGGTTTTTATTTTAAAAGTGAAAATTCACATATTTAGAAAATTTTTTTAGATAAAATAATTTTCATTTCTAGAATCAGGATGTTGAAATTATCCAATGGTGAATTTTTCATAATTTTCTGAGACAGTCAAATTTTTGGGTAATAATTAAATACCATTTAAATATATAATGTGTTTTATGACATCATAATGACCCAATGGTGATGTAATAAAATACCATAATCCTTATGTTCGGCCAATATATGTTTTATCATTAAGATAATGAGGTTTTCGGTTTTTTTGAATTACTTTTCAAAGCATTAATGAACCCCTCAAGACATATTCAACACTTTGCCTTTTTAAATTAATTTCCTTGGGAGTGTGACTCACCTCCACATAAGCAACCCTAGTATTTTAATAATTTCGGACCATGGCCTTGTAAAATATTATTTTCCTCTTTCCTTTTCTAGAAAACATGGGCAAAACCATGGGATGGTTTGTGGTTTGGATTAATTTAATATAAGGGGTCCCAAACCAAAATAATAAAGAATTCTCTCACCTTTCCTATATAAACCCACCCAATCTCCCACTTCCTCCTCACTAAAATCCTTTGGAGTTCGTCCAACCTCTGCCCTAAATTCTCTAGAATCCTCCCAAGGTGCCCCAAGCTCCCAATAATCCTCTCACAAGCCTCTCTCTAGCCTTTGGAAGCACACTTCCAAGTAAGGGTTTTTTCTTCCTTTCTCATTTTTGTCAATTTTCTTTAAGTTGTTTTTCCCTTTTAATTTCAATTATGAATGTTGGGGTATGGTTTTGCACCTCCCCATACTACCCTCTTATTTTTTGAATGATGGGAGACCCCTTTCTCTCTCATTAAATTCCTCCCATGTACACCCGTTACTATGCCGAAATTCCGAAAGGAACTTCCCTCTCTTCTTTTACATTCAAGAAATACTTTTGTGTCATGAATCTAAATTTCATTTCAACTGTTGGGACATGTATCTATATGACCTCCTTACTGTCCATTACATGTAAATATGATGAGGAACCCCTTTCTCTATCATCAACCTTTTATATGAATTCTTATGTCACGTCGTTATACTGCCGAAATAGCACTGATTTTCTAAGCCAATGTCGTTGTGTAGTGAATACCATGCCCATTTCTCCATCAAGGGTATTCACCTTTATTCACATTTACTTATTGATTATAAAGTTTCATGTATTAATTCCACATTCCTTTATCGTGGAATAAATGATTATGTTTTATGAATCCATGTTTTATGATCCATGTGGCACACTTATGCATGAAATGAAATGTTTAAGAAGGGTGTGCCCTTATAGCGCTACAATGCATTGGGTAAAGTATAGTATCATGATACGTCATGTGCAATGAGTGTTGACTCATGATAATTCAAGTTCAATGAGGGTTTACTCATGCTTCATGTGCAATGAGGGTTTACTCATGCTCCATGTGCAATGAGCCTTGGCTCATGCTAATTCAATGTTAAGTGTTGTTGCCACATTTCCATGTTATGATTATCATGCATTATCATGACTTTATTTTCATGTTTCTTTTATGCTCTATTGATATTCCTATTGTATAACATGTATTGTACTCCTCATTTTATTCCATGTGTACTCCCTTACTGGGATTTATAGCTCACCCTTTTCTTATGCATGTCCTCAGGTTATCCCATGCAATGCTAAGTACGAGGGAATGTAGTGGTCATGTAAAGGAAATTTTTAATAAAGATGTTGTATTTCATGTTTTAAGTTTTTATGTAATGATCCTAAGACCCAAAGACACTAAACCTCTCGATCTTCTTTGTTGTATCAAGTGAAGTTTTATGTAATGAATCATGTTTAAGTTTTAATAAAAAGCAAGGTTGTCATAAATATCCCTCCTGATACCTTAGACTCAAAGGAAGATAAGCACTACTGAAATTAAATCATCAGACCAAAATCATTTTCCTTTTCATGGAGTAATTAAAGGATTTATTTGAAAGTTGAAATTGAAACAACTGTCTCAGCATTAGTGTGTGTATGACCATCCAGGCGAGCCTTCTCAAGATCAAACCAATCAAGGATTCGATTGTAGGGATCAGATTGCTACTATTTATTTTTTCAACTATAATTAGTAAACTAAGAAATTTTGTTTAGTGATTTGCTAACTTTCCATATTGGGAACATTTAGATTTAAGGAGAAAACTATCATACTCATTATATTCATCTCCCAGATAGTGATTATTTCATTTTTTTCAGAGACTCGCCCCCTATATATTCTAGAGATGCACCTACATTTCATGAACTACTCAAAGCAGTAGTCATCACATAACAAGTATTATGATCATTATGGATGAATTTATAGGATAAAACCTACCACCAATGGAGTAATTATTTTCCTAAAAAAATTATCAATTTCCTTCAAATCCTGATGAAATTATTTAAAACATTCAAATGTTGGGTTCCCATTATTTGAAAGGTCCATTTTGTGTACTCATTTTTTATATATTAGTATTTCTGAATCAAATAGGATTGATATGAATAGAAAATTGATGGATTCCAATAATGTTAGGACCCCTTCCTCCAATGATATCGCAATGAGGATAGAGAGATATAGAGAGAGAGATAATGACCCCTGAGTCACACCTCCAATAGGCCCCAGGTTGGAGACTATCACTTAAGGTATAAAAATCTCATGTATGGGAGGCATTACCCTCTATAATATAAGTAGGGTTGGGAGACAAGATGAATCATCTAATATAAACTCCATGACATAATATAAAAAGAAACCAAAATGATCCCATAGGAATGTATAAATAAAACTGACAAAAATAAGATTATCCAAAAGTAAATACCCAAAATAAAATCCAAGGCAGTCACACAAAAGCTATCCAAGGTCCTAGATAGTAATGTCTAGAATAGAACACATAATCCCCATGGAAATGTGGGAAAAAATTATATACATAGGGTGAGCATATAAGTATACATGGTAGGAAAACCAAAGTCTCTCATGCACATGTGAAAGAATAATAACAATGCACATGTGAAAAATAATACCAATGCACCTCTGAGAAAATAGAAGAACCAACACCACCTAAATAGGTCAATTATCCATCCCAACCTCACCAAGGAATGCTCACCGAATAATGAAATCTAATTAATATATTATATTAAGATGCATATCGATAAGGGTACCCCACACCAATTTCCCACCGGTATGCTACCCTCACACCCCAGCGTCGTGTATCCCAATGCTCTTATCTCTTCTATATACCACACCTCCCCACAAGTATGGTCACAATACACCTAGCCTGAAGACACTTGGGCTCACCACCCCACAAGCATGACCACATCACATATCATTCAAATACACCTGGTCTATCACATCACAACTGCTGCCATAAACAGAGTGGTAGGGTATCGTGAACATGTAGTACATCAACCTCATGCCCTCATACTACCATGCATGACCCCCACAAGAAGCCTCCCAGCAAACATGGTCATATCACACCCTCCTGAAGACACCTAGGCCACTACACCACAAGCACAGTCACATCACACCTGGAAACACATGGGCTATCACATCTTTATTGAAAACACCTAGGATATCACAACTACCATCTAATGCATTAAAAACCCTCCAACCATCATATCCAATACAATACCTACCTCACCTAGAATAGAGACCAGGAAAAAGTAGGTAACCAATCATCCATCCTCCTCACTGGATGTCCAGAAAACACCCCCACATGACTATGCGGGTGTCACCACATAGTTCTTGATGTGGTTAGGGTGCGTATAAAAATCACGAAGAATATAAAAGTACATATATATATATACCCACACAAAATCCAAACCTATGGGTTCACTATATGCACTAACTAACTCAAAATATCCCCACTATCATTATCACCCAAAAATGCATAACACCACACAACAAGCCACAAACCCCATTTCACACTTCCAACCAAATTCATTTAATCATACAATTATTTTCATTATTTAGCATCAACTATATTTAACCACACAACCCATCATTTATTTATCCATTAACAATTTCATCCCATTAACCAAACCAAACCATGTCATTTAAATCATTATTAATCATTTATTCCATCTCCATCTTTGCATGTAGTATATCAAAACCACGCGTCACAAGAATCTCATAATCCCAATCATAAAACCACCTCACCACCCCAAAATCACAGCCAAAAAACCACCACCTTACCATCACAAAAGCACAAACAAAAAAACCACCTCCTCACTATCCCAAAATCACGTCCAAACAACCACCACCTTGCCACCCCAAAAGAATAGACAAAAATCCACCATTTATTCACCCCAAAGCATATCCAAATAAACCACCTCCTCGTTGACCCTAAAGAATGGAAAAATAAACAATCATCCCCATATTCCCCAACCAAACCTTGCCACACCATAAGCACAACCACACATCACAACACATCAAGATCATTTCACAAATTTACAATGGGAATTTTATCACATTCCACTTTATTTTAGGGGTATTATCACACAAATCATGATCCTGAGGAAACCATTTCATTGTAAAATATAAGTGATCAATCAATTTCTATTTTAGGGTGATATCACAACGATAAAAATAGGAATAAAAGTCACAAAACATATCATCTAGTGCAAACAAAGAAACCAATGACCACAATTTTTAGTGGGGCATCAAACCTATAGAATCCACAATATCACAATAATATCAAATATATAAAAGCATGAGAATCAAATCCCTTTTCCCTTTCAATTTCAACTTAACTAATTCCTTATCTTTGATTAATATAGCACAACCATAACCCATATATAAACAATATCAAAATCCTCCTGCATAATACACTATAAAGAGAAATGAGGCATTCCCTATCTCAAGGAATCATTTTACACTCGCTACACACCATAAAGAAAAGGAGAAATGCTCGCAAACCTCAACCGCACATGCGAAACCATGGATCAACCTACACTGCAACCAATGACCATAAAAAACTCAACCCAAAAAATCAATTTATATTAAACCACACCACCATAGTGAAACTCTGATGAATAACAAGTAGAAATTAACAAAGAAGAAGGAAGGAATTACCACATATTTCCAATGAATAGGCACCAGAACCAACAGATCAAAGAGGGAGTAATGAGGTATTGAAGGACTCATCAAGTGCCTATGGTTCACCCAGAATAAGTGGGATAAGGGTATGGCTGAATGAATTAAAATTATTCTGAAAAAAAAATCCCTAGATCCCACAGTGTACATGGCGTGTAACCATTACATGATTTGTGATCCTTGGTTCTCTAAAAATTATATCTTTCATCGAAAATTATGTCACCTAAAAGGATTAAACACCCGATTGATTACACTTCATGAACTAGACTCAAATAGTCCATGAACCACCATTACACATCTTGTAATGTATCTACACATTATGTATTTCCTGTAGCAGCCCTACTGTAACTCCAACCGCCACCAAAAACTCCTAGAACCTCCCCAGAACATGTCCAACCACTAAAAATGAAAATGTAATAGATCAGGAAGGCACAGACTATTGTATCAGATACCTGTCAAATGATTCTTGTTATTGAGTATCCAAAACCAAGCCCAAAAGGAAAGGGGTCCAAAGAACCACCCATGCGAGATACATCCCAAGGATCTCACCATACCACAAATGCTACCACCAACCAAACATGGCAAACCGAATGTCCACAAGAATCTCACACAACCTCATCACCACACAACCACAAATACCATCATCTCACATGACCACATCACAACAACCATCTCAACCCCCACGTAGCCCAAACCAACAACCGCTACAACCAATGAACCACACTATCTCGAACTCACAAATCATGAAATCCCATCCTCCATGTTAAGATATTATCTGCTCTGGACGGCACTGAATTGACCGTACGGGTTTAACCACATCATAGTTAATGTGTCTCGATTAGGAATCAGGTCCTCCCCTTTTCATATTTTGTAAATTTATCACACAACACACAAAAAAAACAAGGAAAACATCCCATCAGATAAAACAAGGTTAAAACATCACATAACAAAAAAAAACAAGGAAAAGAAAACTAAAAGAACTTTGGGTATTGGACACACATATACATCGATCATTCCAAATTAATCTCCTCCAAGCCAACATGCCTCCATAATAGAAAAACCTTTTGAATGATCCGTACATATAGTGCTTTATTTTTCTGATCTTGGATCTCTACTGGCTTCTCCACCAATATCTCATCATCCTCGATATCAAGCTCTCCCCAATCAATGAAATGGGAGTCATCGTGAAGATATTAACAAAGCTGAGAGATGTAAAGACACCATGGATCCTCTCTAACTACATTTTCAACACCAATCGATATGTCACCTCGCCAACTCACCCCCAACACCTCTAAGGTCCCAAAAAATCCTAGGAGAAAGCTTACTCCCTCTTACAAACCACTATGTCCCACATCGAGGGGAAACCTTCAAGAACACGTGGTCTCCAACCTTGAACTCCAAGGGCCTCCTCCTATGATCAACATAATACTGATGTTATTTATTTGATATTTTCATCCTCTCATAAAAAATATGGACTTCCTCTATTGTTCTCTGCACCACATTATTTCCAAGAACTATTGTCTCCCCGAACTTCATCCAATACAATGGATAACAACATGGTCTCTCATACAACACCTCAAAAAGATCAATTCCAATAGAAGATTGATAGTTATTGTTATAAGAAAACTCAAACAAAGGAAGGTTCCATAGTCAATATCCACCAAATTCTAAGATGCATGCTCACAACATATACTCTAGTGTCTGGATAGTTTGATACTTTTTCCTATCTTTTTGGGGGTGGAAATTAGTGATGAGGGATAAATGAGTACAAAAAAAATTCTATAATTTACCTCTAGACTCACGAGGTAAAACGTGCATCCCAATATGGGACACTGGATATTAGAAAACCATTCAACTACACCACCTCGTCCACATAACTCTTAGCTAAAGAATCCATTGTGCCTAACTCCTTGATCACTTAGAACACTACTGGAAATTAAGCCTTTACCAATGGTTTCAAACCGTTGGTATATCGTATACCAACGATTTGGAAAAATGTTGGAAAGTAAGGTGTGGTAGTATCCCATTACCAACAATTTTTTTATAACCATTGGGAAAGGCAGTGTAATTGGAGTATTGCCAATGGTTTTACAAACTGTTGGCAATACTGGCAGTGTAATCCTATTTTACCAACGGTTTAAATAAAAGTTGGTATATAGGAGTATTTCCATGTTTTACCAATGGTTTACTAAAACTGTTGGTAAAAATATCTACAGCACTATACCAATAGTTTTAGTAAACCGTTGCTATAGTGTATTACCAGAATTTCACAGCCCAACCACCTAAAATCTCCTCCACTGCACACTCAACTACACACCTGCATACACTCTTAACAGCAACAAAAACGCCTGCTATAGAACACAAAAGCACATAAAAATAGGATACTATTATAACCATGGAATGTACCACAATTATAATCATGTATATGAACCCAATTACCCCATGCCATATAGAATTTATAATTGAATTCTCAATTGAATACATGCAGAATGAATTATGTAATGAATTCTGAATTATGAATCAATAACACATAAAAAATTAATTATGTTGCATACAGAATTATTAATTATATATAACACATATATAATATTACATACAAGGGATTGGGGGTGTCCCGGGTGGTGGGGTGTCTAGGGGTGAGGGATTGTCCATGGGGGTGGGGGTGTCTAGGGGGTGGGTTATACAAGAATTAAGAATACATACGAAATTGCATTTTCTATAACACATACATGATTGAATTCAAAAATTAGAATCTAATAACCCCAAAATAAAGTATCAAGAGAATCTGAATATGTTTGGTCGGGTTTCCGTATACCAGTTTTTTTTACTTAAAATGATGTCCATTTTAAACAAAAGACATACACTTAGAGTGATACCGGCCACACAGTGCCTCGGATTGAGGCAGGGTTGATTCATACATGTCATAGATGACTCATGGATTTTTTTTCATAAAGTATCAACAGAATCTGAATGTGTTTGGTTGGTTTTCCGTATGTCAGTTGTTGTTTTCACTTAAAATGTTTTCCATTTAAAATAAAGGTGAGACACTTTGAGTAGTGTCAGCCACACCATGCCTCGGATTGAGGCAGGGTTGACTCTTACATGCCACATACGACCCATGGATAATTGTTCTAAAGTATCAAAACAATCCGAATACGTTTGGTGAGTTTTCCGTATGCTAGTTGTTGTTTTCACTTAAAATCATGTCCATTTCAAATAAAAGTGAGATAGTTTGAGTGGTGTCAGCCACACCGGCCCTTGGATTGAGACAAGGTTGACTCTTACATGTCACATATGACCCATGGATCGTTTTCCTAAAGTTTCCATTGAATCTGAATGCGTTTGGTCAGTTTTTCGTATGTCAGTTGTTGTTTTCACTTAAAATGGTGTCCATTTTAAACAAAAGAGACACACTTTGAGTGGTTCTAGCCACACCGTGCCTCGGATTGAGGTGGGGTTGACTCATACATGTCACATATGACCCATGTATCATTTTCCTAAATTTTAAATAGAATATGAATGCATTTGGTAGGTTTTCTGTATGTCAATTGTTGTTTTCACTTAAAATGATGTTCATTTTAAACAAAAGAGAGACACTTTGACTGGTGCCAGCCACACCGCATTTCTTATTGAGGTGGGGTTAAATCGTACACATCAAATATGACCCATGGATCGTTTTCCTAAAGTTTCAATAGAATCTGAATGTGTTTGGTCAGTTTTCCGTATGTCAGTTGTTGTTTTCACTTAAAATGATGTTCATTTTAAACAAAAGAGAGACACTTTGAGTGGTGTCGGCTACACCACACATCGGATTGAGGCGGGGTTGATTTTTAAATGTCACAAATTACCCATGGATCATTTTCCTAAAGTATCAACACAATACGAATGCATTTGGCATGCATTTGACCATTAAACGCATGTTTTGGCCATTTACGACACGCGGAGTGCGTTTTCGGCCACCATGGTCACACGACACCTCCGATTGACATGATATATGGTTGACCATTTCACAATTCATCCACCCTTTGTTTTTATCCAATTTCATGGCATTTAGAGTTTGTTTGGCCAGTATCGACCACCCCACGCACATTTTTCAAGCATGCCAAACACCTAAAAACACATATTCAGTCGTGCTGTGAAAACCATGCATCATAATTATTTGTCGCCTCCTATTACACCTCAAGAATAATAATTGGGGTGTTTTCGTGTGATTTCAAGTCATTCCGATGTCATTTGGCATGCATTTTACCGTTAAATTTATGTCTTGGCCATTTACGACACGTGGAGTGCGTTTTCAGCCACCGTGGTCACACGACACCTTCGATTGATGTTTTGTCTAGCCGACCATTTCACAATTCAGCCACCCTTTGTTGTCGCCTGATTTCATGAAATTCCGAGGTCGTTCGGCTGGTATCAACCACCCCACGCACATTTTTCAAGCATGCCAAACACCTAAAAAACACATATTCAGTTGTGATGTGCAAACCACACATCCAAATGATGTGTCATCTCCAAACCGCACATCCAAATGATGTGTCATCTCCTTGTACACCTCACAAATAATAATTAGGGTGTTTTAATGTGATTTAAAGTCATTCTGATGTCGTTCGACATGCATTTGACCATTAAACGCATGTTTTGGCCATTTACGACACGCAGAGTGCGTTTTCGGCCACCGTGGTCACACGACACCTCCGATTGACATGCCGTCTAGCCGACCATTTCACAATTCACCCACCCTTTGTTGTCGTCTGATTTTATGACATTACAAGGTCGTTCAGCCGGTATCGACCACCCCACGCACGTTTTTCAAGCGTGCCAAACACCAAAAAAACACATATTCAGTTGTGCCATGAAAAACGTGCATCTGAATGATGTGTTGTCTCCTCGTACACCTTACGGATAATAATTAGGGTGTTTTCGTGTGATTTCAAGTCATTCCGATGTCGTTCGGCATGCATTTAACCGTTAAACGCATGTTTTGGCCATTTATGACACACTGAGTGCGTTTTCGGCAACTACGGTTACACGACACCTCCGATTGATGTGTCATCTGGCCGACCATTTCACAATTCACCCACCCATTGTTGTCGTCTAATTTCATGGGATTCCGATATTGTTCGGCTGGTTTTGACCACCCCACGCACGCTTTTCAAGCACGCCAAAAACCTAAAAAAACATATATTTAGTCGTGTCGTGCAAACCACTTGTCTGAATGATGTTCCGTCTCCTCATAAACCTCAAAAATAATAATTAGGGTGTTTTGTGTGATTTCAAGTCATTCTGATGTCATTCGGCATGCATTTGACTGTAAAATGCATGTTTTGACCATTTACGACACGCGGAGTGCATTTTCGGCCAGCGCGGTAACACGACACCTCTGATTGACATGCCGTCTAGACGACCATTTCACAATTTACCCACCATTTTTTGTCATCAGATTTCATGGCATTCTAAGGTTGTTCGGCCAGTTTCGTCCACCCCACGCACGCTTTTCAAGCGCGCCCAACACCTAAAAAACACATATTCAGCCGTGCCGTGAAAACCGCAGGTCCTAATGACGTAAAGTCTCCTCATACACCTCACAAATAATAATTAGGGTGTTTTTGTGTGATTTCAAGTCATTCTGATGTCTTTCGGCATGCATTTGACCGTAAAACGCATGTTTCGGCCATTCACGACACGCGGAGAGCGTTTTCGGTCAGCGTGGTCACACGACACCTCCGATTGATGTACCTTCTGGCTGACCATTTCACAATTCACCCACCCTTTATTGTCGTCCGATTTCATGGCATTCCGAGGTCATTCGGCCAGTTTCAACCACCCCACGCACGCTTTTCAAGCGCGCCAAACACCTAAAAAACACATATTTAGTCGTGCCACACAAAACACATTTCTAAATGACATGTTGTCTCCTTGTACACCTCAAAAATAATAATTAGGGTGTTTTAGTGTGATTTTAAGTCATTCTGATGTCGTTCGGCATTCATTTGACCGTTAAACGCATGTTTTGGCCATTTACGACATGCGGAGTGCGTTTTCGGCCAGCGTGGTCACATGACACCTCTGATTGATGTGTCGTCTGGCCAACCATTTCATAATTCATTCACCCTTTGTTTTCGTCCTATTTCATGGCATTACGAGGTCATTCGTCCGGTTTCGACCACCCCACGCACGCTTTTAAAACGTGCCAAACACCTAAAAAACACATATTCAGTTGTGTCGTGCAAACCGCACGTCCAAATGATGTGTTATATCCTATTACACCTCAAGAATAATAATTAGGGTGTTTTCGTGTGATTTTAAGTCATTCTGATGTCATTCGGCATGCATTTAACCGTAAAATGCATGTTTTGGCCATTTACGACATGCGGAGTGCGTTTTCGGCCAGCGCGGTCACACGACACCTCGAATTGACATGCCATCTGGCTGACCATTTCACAATTCACCCACCCTTTGTTGTCATCTTATTTCATGGCATTCCGAGGTTGTTCGGCCGGTTTCAACCACCCCACGCACACTTTTCAAGCGCGCCAAACACCTCAAAAACACATATTCAGTCGTTCCGTGCAAACTGGAAGTCCGAATGACGTGTCATATCCTCTTACACCTCAAAAATAATAATTATATCGTTTTCCTAAAGTATCTACACAATCCGAATGCGTTTGGTTGGTTTTCGGTATGCCGAATGTTGTTTTCACTTAAAATGTTGTCCATTTCAAAGAAAAGTGGGACACTTTGAGTGGTGTCGGCCACACCGCGCCTCAAATTGAGGCGAGGTTGACTCATACACATCAAAAATGACTCATGGATCATTTTCCTAAAGTTTCAATAGAATCCGAATGCTTTTGGTCAGTTGTAAGTATGCTAGTTGGTGTTTTCACTTAAAATATGGTCCATTTCAAATAAAAGTGAGACACTTTGAGTGGTGTCGGTAACACTGCACCTCAGATTGAGGCGGGGTTGACTCGTACACATCAAAAATGACCCATGGATCATTTTCCTAAAGTATCAACACAATTCGAATTTGTTTGATCAGTTTTCCATATGCCAGTTGTTTTTACTTAAAAGAGTATCCATTTTAAACAAAAGAAAGACACTTTGAGTGGTACCGGCTACACCATGCCTCGGATTGAGGCGGGTGGGGGGGATGTCTGGGGGGGCTGTTCGAGGTACAGGGAGGAGGTTGGGGGGATTTCTGGGGTCCTGGAAGGAGGGTGGGTAATGTATCTAAAACTCTATTTAGGTATCATACATCGAATTCTAATAGGACCGTGAACTGTCGCGGGGTGTCATCCTAAAGCAAGGCCAAATCACGACATTATCGCGGTGTGACCGTGACGTGACTGTGGTGTGATTGTGGTGTGACTGCGGCGTGACCGTATCACGACCACGGCGTGACCACAGCATGACCGTGGCATGATAGCGGCGTGTTGGCCCGGTCCAGTGATATCTGCGGGGCAGCATCTTCCATCCAGGATTCCAAATAAATCCTATGTAGTTGTCCTTCACATTATAGAAACTAATCTTATGTTATAAAAAAACAGACTCTTGATTCAGGATTGTGCTATGATAAAGATATATATTTTATATTCGTTGTTTTTAAAAGTGGTACTAGGTAGTTGAAACTACTAATTGAGAGTCATATTATTACACCCTAAACTATCACTGTGAGTTTTCACAGAGAGCGCACCTCCATTAGAGGGGTTTTATTATAAAAAAATGAATTTATTTATCAAATGAGACAATTATATTAAAGAAAAATTATTTAAGATATGCAATTCAATATAATTAAGCATAATTAAGAAAGAAACTAAATTCAATTTAAATCATTTTTAAATTAAAGAGGCTTCCATATTTGGTCAAAAATAAAGAGTTATACTAAATTCAAAAATATCCATACCAGAGTGAAAAACCAGGTTAAAAAATAAAGAGTTATAAAGAATTCAAAAATTTAATGGATCAATCTTCCCCTGATCACCATCACCATCACCACTATCATCATTAGCCTCATCCCCTCCACCATCTTTTTCCTCGTCATCATCCTCTTCATCGTCCTCATCCTCACCCTCGGCCCCGTCCTCACCCTAGGCCCCATCCTCGCCCTCGACCCCATCCTCACCCTCGTCCTCATCCTCATCCTCTCCCTTGTCCTCTTCAGCATCCTCATCATCACCAGGAACATCATCATCTCAACTTCCACTATAACTTCCGCCTGGTTCATTGGATAATGCAACCATCGACGACATATATGTCTGACAAACCATGCTAGCCTCTGGTGGAAGTGATGAAGATAAAGCTTTGATTAGTTTCATAAATTATTTCTCCCTCATTTGAACCTATTCTTCCAACTCTGTGACCCTTTTATCAGACTGTCTTGTATGCTCCTTGACCTGTTCCAACTCGGTGGTACTAGAATGGATACCTGGAGAGGACCAATACCTCGTCGGGACTATATTCTTACCAGGTCGGCACCGTACTCGACCAGAGTGCTCATCTCCCAAAACCTGATATAAATGATCGTGGGGCCCAAAATTATCAGGCTCCAGGGAATAAAGGGCCTCTAAAGTATCCTGTTAAAAATATTAATAGATTATTAAATTTTAAAATAGATATTAAACTTTGAAATAAACAAATTAAAACATACAATCTTTTCTTATGTCGGTTCATTAACCGCAGTTCCATCTTTTTTCCTTCTACTCGAGCAAAACAATTTTTCTCGAGGGATACGTCCTTCAATATTCAATTTGTGCTTCTGTAATGACATTTAAACAATATAAATTTCAAGTATAATCATATATTAAATATAAAATAAATCACATAATTTAAGTAGGAAATAATAAAAAGGGAAAGTCCTAAATAAAAATTATAAACAACTATATCGTACCAGCTGCCTCTCATGATCTGACATAGTTGTACACCCTAAAGTGTGGAGGTATTTCTTTGAATCAATGTTTTTTTTTTGTTTTTTTGGAATATTACTAAATAATGTTTAATAATAAATAAGATAATATTAATGAAAAATATGAAAACTGTCATTTAAATACCTCAAATGTGATTAATACCTTAAATTTGGCAGTCGCCCAATGGGTAATCATTTGGAGATATTGCTCTATCGGGAAGTCATCCATGATAGGTAATGTCTCCAAATCCGTGCCCACTCTATCACACCAGCCAACATACAGATCATGCTTATAAGCTTTCCAAAGCTCTCCTAGCTCCTTTAAACGTGCTGGTCGTGAACCTTCGCCATCAGGAAAGTTAAAACAAAACTGACACCCAATAGATTAATTTATATAAATACAAACAAAATACTACATTAAATCCAATAGATTTTTTACCCATTTTTGTGCCCACACATTATCCTTGACTTCGTGTGGTAGATTTCTCTAAGAGAGAGGGATGACCGGAATGATGTCAGATTATTTGGATAGCATCGCCAAAAAACCCTGACATTCCTACCCAGATTTATCAATCATCTGTCCATCATCATTGTATTCAACCATAAACTGTGTCTGGTGGTTCTATACCACACGCAAGTAAGTACGCCCCCTCCCCTGCCTCCTATCAGTAGATGAATCTGTTATTAATGAAAAAAAATATTAGTACAAGTTATAATAAAAATAAATTTTGGTATAAAAATTTGTTAGAGTTATATAAATATACATGTGGTAGTCGGATCAATGGGCATCACTGGATGTGAAGAAGCTGAAGGAATATCCTGTATAGGTGGAGTGTCCCTCAGTGTACGCTCCTCATCCACATACTGTGTCGGAGCAGGAGTCGAAGAAGGTGGAATATAATATCTCGGAGATAATGAACCAAAAGCAAAAGATGATGGAACATACGTCTGGCCAACTGGTAGTGTAATCATCGGAGGCCTAAATATCTCGTGTGTCCCTAAAGACACACCAAGTTCAAAATGGGGCATAGAAGATATGTCTGTGGTAGGGGCATAGTCCAATCTGGTACGACTAGTGGATCGTCTAACTCTCGCACCACGAGCCCTCGTACCCCCAGCCTCAGTACCGGGACCACCAGATGATAGTCTAACTCTGACACCACCCCCCACCACCACCACCAGCCTCTGTACTGGGAGCAATATCAGGATCCTCATCGGATATCTCTCTTCTAGGGGGTGGATCCTGAAAAAAATTAACACAAAAGTAAACACATGATATTATAAGTTATTGAAATATATATATTTCAAATAAAATACTCACAACAGGGATGAGTGGAAGAATTCCCATATCTGTCATGAGACGATTATTTTCTGTCATCTTTTTCCACCGCCTCTCTTCAATGGGTGTCATTTCCTACAATGAAAAAAATATGGAAGTAATTAGAAATAGATAACTAATGTGTAAACCGAAAAACAAAATATAGAAAAAACATTCTAATAAAAAAAAGCATAAAGAAACATAAGATTTATTAGGGATAGGCCATGTATATTTACATGTCTATCAAAGTCATGTATTGTGTACATTCCCATGTACATTCCCAGGACACTAGATTATCGTAGACACCATGTCAACCGTTATACACTCCATGTGAACCCTTATAAAATATCGTCATTATTACAACCATTATTAACAACTTATTAAACAACATCACTTGTCAAAGATAATAAAATTGAACATAAATCAGTAATAATATTGGATATATCAAGTAAAATTAAGTCATGCTATATTACATCCTAAATGACCACCCACAACCATGATTAATGACCACAAAGATCCCCTTTCGTCCAAATAAAAATTGAAAACAAAATCACTTTCCAAAGATAATCAAATTGAACATAAATCAATAATAATATTGGATATATCAAGTAAAATGAATTCATACTATATTACATCATAAATGACCATCCACAACCATGATTAATGACCACAAAGATCCCCTTTTGACCAAATCAAAAGTGAAAACAAAAACACATAATTGCAGAACAACAAAATCAAGGAATCACTTACAGATTTAATGTGTATAAGAAAAAAATTCCTTGATTGAAGATGGATCGATATGTGGAATAAGTTTGGCAGGAGGAAGATTGGATTTAGGGCATGCTGAGAAGAACTGCAATCTGTAATCGAGCAGAGGGGGAATGGATGTCTGACTATATTTGGGGTAATTTTTTCCCAACAGTTTTTAAAAACCGTTGGGAAAGTATGTTTTTACCAACAGTTTAAATAAACCATTGGTAAAAAATTGATATTCAAGGCCTTTACCAACGGTTTTGCAAAACTGTTGGTAAAGTCCTGTAAAAAATCATTTATACCAATGGTTTTTACAAACCGTTGGTATACATAGACATTCCCAATGGTTTACACAAACCATTGGGATGTAAGTGTTGGTAAAAGTGCCATTTTAAGTAGTGGAAGTGGGCTGATTTCATCAACATATCCATGATCACCCAGATAGCATCACAACCACCCTGGTCACTGGGAAGCCTTGTGGTGAAATCCATTGATATGTAATCTTGTTTCCACTTGGGAATATCCAAGGGTTACAAAAAACCACCATTAACACAATACTTGTCCTTTACCTACTAGAAAACCAAAAACACTTCTACAAAATCTACCACACATGTTTCATCCCTAGACACCAGAACTATATCCTAAATCCAAAATACATCTTGGATAATCTTGGGTAAACTACCAAAGGTGATCTATGAAACTCATGAAAAAATTACTCACACATCACTACCAGAACAAACAACCTCCCACTAAACAACCTCCCCAACGAGACTTCTCCACCTATTAAATCATTGAATAATATACCATCATATGAAACAAACATCCTCTACCACCATCCTCCCTTGAATCTAAGTGAATGGATTACAACTCCTCCATATCCCTCTAAGAAAACCTAGAGTCCCGAAAAACATCCTTCCCTGAATTCTTGCTCAAAGAATCAGCCACAACATTCTCTTTTCCTAAGGTGTAGTAGATCTAAAAATCAAAATCCTGAATAATATCCATGTACCACCACTACCGCAAGTTTAGATCATGTTAAGAAAAGATATACCTAAAGCTCTTGTGATCTGTGAATACCAAAAAAGTGCTCCATAATGAGGTAATTTCGCCACAACTTAAACACAAAAACCACTGCTGCCAACTACAGATCATGGGTGGCATAGTAATTCTCATGGGGGAATAACTTACTAGAAACATAAGAGATAACTACCCTATGTTACATCAACATGCATCACAAAACTATATGGGAATAATCAAAACAACACCTCAAACATCACCCCCTCTTTAGGTAACTAAAGCACTAGAGCACTAAACAACTTCCCTTTCAGGTAACTGAACACTACTTGGAACTAATGAATCCCCATAAAATCTTGATCCTTCCTGGTCAAAGCTATCAATAGGGATGAAAATTAAGATGAATCAGTTAAAACCCTCAAATAATATCCTATAAGACCAAGGAAATTGTGAACCTTTCCATATTCTTAGGTGATTCCCAAGAAATAAATGCCTTGACCTTTGACGATTCAACTTCCAAACCCTAATGATACACAATATTTCTATGGAAATTAACCTCTCATATCCAAAACTTACACTTTGAAAACTTTCCATAGATATGGAGGTGTCAAAAAACATGCAAGATAGTTATGATATGATTTGCATGCTCCTACTCTATCTTCGAGTAAATCAAGATATCATCAATGGATATGATGAAGAACTTGTCTAGGAACTCACAGAACATGAAGTTCATAATCCCCATGAACATGGATGGTGTGTTCATAGCACCAAATGGAACGACTAAAAACTAGAAGTTCCCATATCCACATCTGAAGGCATTCTTCAGGATATCACCCTCTATCACCCTTAATTATTGATATCCAGACTATAGATTGGTATTAGAAAACCAACTCTACCCTATCTCTGTTGGTCGAAAAGATCTTGTATCCTCAAGAGAGGGTAATAGTTCTTGACAGTCACCTAATTAAACCTTCAGTAGTCTATAAAAAACCTTAGATTACCACCCACCTTCTTAGAGAACAACACCGAAGCACCCCACAACGATACACTGGGCTGGATATAAACTCCCAAAAATTAGAATTTTCTATTCGATAAAGATCTATCAAAATCAGAGAAGCACCAAGAAGCAAGTCTTTCCTAAACTCAAGAACACGTTGAGGGGGTAGCATCACAACCTTTTTAGGGAAAACATCCAAAAACTCTCCAATAACCATAGGTACCTCCACCATCCCAACTTCCATTGATTCCACTAAATACTCATCCAAAAAGGAAAAAATGGTCTTCACATGCTGAAATCCCACCTAAAACCTTGTTCTCCAACAAATACCACACATTATCCATCCACATTTGAAAACGAAACACTCCTCCAAAAGTAGTTAATAACAACATGTACTGAATAAAACCATTGGATTCCAAATATAACATCATATAGTTATATCAGTAGAAATAAAATATCCCTAAATGATTTATGTGGCCCCATCATCAGTCTACATCTCTATAACACATCAAACAAGTTTTTCTGGTGTCCAACTAGAGTAGTCAACACCAGGGGCATGAGAAGCATCTCTACATCTAGTCACAGAGTACGGGCTAGAGTGGGTGAAAAAAAAAGAGTGAGAAGATCTTGAATCAAACAAGGTATAAACAAGGGTACTAAACAAACTGATCGTACCTCTAGTGATCTCTAGCCCCTCTTGCATTGTCTCCTCCGCTACGTGCAACTGAACACACCCAGCTACTTTTCCTCTTTACTAACATTAACCTCTATAACCATTCTCAAGTTAGGGACCTAGAACATGAGGAACATCCTGAGGTCAGCCTCTACCTGTACCATCCTCCCTTGACATAGAATAATCATGTTTCCTATGATACTGAAACAGTATCACTGGAAACTAATGTTGAGGATGACACTGAACATGTCCACCTTCGGCAAATTGAGCTCAGGGGACCACTAGGAACTGGTTTTGGAAATGTCCATGAACCCCAAAACCAAAACACATTATCACAAATCCCCTAAGAAAATCATGGAAATCACTAGTCCTAGAAGCCTAGAAGTAAGTTTCTGAGTTTGACTCCCTAATGGTTGAAATCTTGAAGGTCCTAGTGCTTGATACCTATCACTAAAAACTATTCTCCTTAAGGAACCCTTATGGTTCCCCTCTAATGGTAAACCTCCTCATAAGTACATATGCTCAATCACCTCTTCCTTGTTCTAAACATACAGATACATTATCAATGTAAAAGAAGTAATTGCATACTAGATAGAAGGATAGAGTGCCTCCTCAAGACATCTCGCATGAGAATCCTCATCTGAAAAAAGGTTTGGGAAAAAATAAAGAATGTCCTTGAAATTTATTACCACATTGACAAACTCCCCTATTGAAGAGAAAGAATATCCTTCCTCTTCACTGCCTTCATAGTCGATGAAATAAACTCTTCCCATAACTCTTTCTACAAGTTGACGCACAAAACATTTGTCTCCTTCCACTCACCCAGATACATCATCCACCACTGATGCCCAACTCCCCACATCTGACTGACTAATAAAGGTACCCAGTATCCCACTGGGTCCCAGGTCAAACTGAGTGTGATCTGGAGCTCCTCCAGACAGCTCTATGTCTCCACATTTTCAACACTTCCCTCATACTTCCCCAAATCCTATCTCTATAAATCATGTAATTCCCTCTTACAAGATTCATCCTCCACTATCAGATCGACTCTACGGTGATCAACCAGATCAGCCCGCTAAACCTCAACTACCTAAGAAACACGCACACGATGAATAAGTGCCATATATAGAAGAGGAAACAAATATTTCTTAATCCCATGTAGTATGGAATTTTATTAAGATTAATTTTAATTCATTTTATTTATTTTAACCTTCCTAAAAAACCAAAATTCAAATTGAAACACAAGTCATCATGATGCAAGTACCTCTCCTAGGTCTCTACCCTACAAATAAACCCATCTCACTTGGTCACTCAACAAGCTCGGTGTCTATGCACTGGATCACGGGGGGCCTTATAATCATTTTTCCTAGCTAGTCTCTCTAGCCTATGTCACACACAATAGTTAATTGGAACTGTTTCTATACCAACCCATAAAATACACATTGTTCCTAACACCAAACTCTATCCTATCTCTCAACAATCACATTTGATACCACTCTTTCATGACCCACTTCCTCCAAATATACTATAATATGGGGAGAGAGATAATGACCCCCCAAGTCCCTCCTCTAGTAGGCCCTGGGTTGGTGACTAGAATAGAGGGTATAAAAATATCGTGTATGGGAGTCATGACCCTCTATAATATAAGTTGGATCAGGAGATAAATTGAATCATTTACAATAAACTCCATGAAATAAACTAAAAAGAAACCAAAACCATCACACATGAATGTATAAATAAAATTGATATAAATAAGAGTCTCCAAAATTAAATACCCAAAAAAATCTAGGGCAGTGACATAGAAGCTATTTATATTCCGAGCTAGTAATATCAATAATGGTCCATGTAATCCACCTAGTAACCTGAAAATAGATTTATATATGTAGGGTGATCATACAAGTATACTTATTAGGAAACCCAACATATCTCATGCACATGTGAGAGAATCATACTAATGCACATGTGAGAAAATAGAAGAACCAACATCACCTAAATAGGTCTTCTATCCATCCAACCTCATGAAGGCACACTCAGCAAATAACGCAATCCAAGTAATATAATATAACCAAAAGTACATCAATAAGGGTAGCCCGCACCACTTTCCCACTGGTATGTTTCACTCACACCCCAATGGTGTATTTACTATCTCTCCCATCTCTTCTATATACCACACTTCCCCACAATCATAGTCACAATACACCTCACCTGAAGACACATGGGCTCACCGCCCCCCAAGCACGACCACATTGCATCTTTCCCAAAGACACCTGGACCATCACATCATAACTACTACCGTAACTAGAGTGGTAGGGTATCATGAACATGTAGGAAAACAACCTCATGAACACCTCCTACTATGCACAATCCCCACTAGAAGCCACCCCACAAGAATGATCATATCACATCTTGCCTGAAGACACCTCGACCATCAACCCACAAGCACGGTCACATCTCACCCAAAAACACTTGGGCGATCACAACCACAACCAAATACACTAAACAACTTCTGACCATAAAATCCTACGCAATACCTACCTCACTTGGAATAGAGAATGTGAAAGAATGGGTACCCATCCATCCATCCTCCTCGTCGTATTTCGGGAAGAAAAACTCTCCTGTGACTATGCTTGTGTCAGCACATATTGCTCTATATGGGTGGTGTACATATAGAAATAAAAAGGAATATAAAATTTCACATATATATATATATATATCCACACACAAGATCAACCTATGGGTTCAGAATAAGTACTAAAAAACGAACAACATCCCCACTATCACTGTCCCCCCTAAATTCATAACTTCACACAATAAGACACAAAACCCATTTCACACTTACAATATAATTAATTTAATTATCCCATTACTTTAATTATTTATAATCAACCACATTTAACCACACAACCCATCATCTATTTATTCATTTATAATTTCATCCCATTAACCAAACCATCCCATGTCCTTTCAATCATTATTAATAATTTATTCCATTGTTATTTGGGAATATAACACAACACAACCACACATAAAAAGAAGATCTTAATATCCATCATAAAACCACCTCACCATCCTCAAAGAATGGAAAAAAACCACCACCTCACCACCCCAAAAGTATGGCAAAAAAACGACCTCCTTTTTTCCCCAAGAGCATAGCCAAACAAGCACTACCTCACCACCCCAAAATCATGACCAAACAACCACCACCTTGCCACCACAAAAGCACATCCAAAAAAATAACCTTCTCAACACCACAAAAGCACAAAAAACAAACCATCAACCTCGCATTCCTCAACCACACATCTCCACCGTACAAGAATGACCACATATCACAACACATCAAGATCATTTTACAGATTTTCAAAGGGTATTTTATAACATTCCACTTTATTTTAGGGGAGTTATCAAACAAACCATAATCCTGGGAATACTATTTCATTATCCAAATATAAGGTATTAATCAATTTCTATTTTAGGTTGATGTCACAACAATTACAATAGTCACAATAGTCACAATGCATATCATCTAGTGAGAATAAATCCCCCAATGGCCACAATTTTTAGCGGGGCATCAAGCTCGTACAATCCACAATATCACAATAATATCAAAGGTGTAAAAGCATGTTAATAAAACCCATTTACCCTCAAAATTTCAATTAAACTAATTCCACTTATTTGATTAATAAAAAACAACCATAACCCATAGATAAACAAAAGAAAACCCCTCCCACATGATACACAATAAAGGGAAATGAGGGATTTCTTACCTTAAAGACGCTTTGTGGGCTTGCTACACACCGTAGGGAGAACAATAAATGCCCATAAACCTCAACCGCACAGGGGAAATCATGGATTAACCTACACCCAACCAAAGAACATCAAAACACAACCCAAAAAACATAACCCAAAACAAACTATTCCACCACAGTGAAGCTCTGAATAAGAACAAGAGGAAATTGAACAAGAAGAAGGAAGGGGTTACCACATATTACCAAAAAAAACCCACTGAAACCAATGGATCAAAGAGGGATGAAGGATGGATTGAAGGACTTGTTAGGGAACCTAGGGTTTTCTTGGAATGAGAGGGAGAGGGTTATGGCTAAATAAATGAAAATTTGTCTTGAAAAGAACTTAAAACCATATATCACGTAATTTACACATCATGTAACCATTACATGGCATGTAATACTTAGGTTTAGAAAACTCCATAATTCATCAACGGACTTATCACCTTGATGGATTAAAAACCTTATTTATTAAATATAGTGAACCAGCTTTGCATAGGCTGTGAACCACCATTACACATAATGTAATTCATCTACACAGCATGTATTTCCTGAATCAGCTCCACTTCACCTCCATCCTCCACTGAAATCTCACAGAAACTCCCTTGAAGACCTCCAACCAAGAAAACTTGAAAATTAATAGACTGTAAAGGAATATGACAAAATAATATGAATATGGGGTGAAATGTTTTATCAATTTTTCAAAAGATCATGAATATGTCCCTTCTCAAATATTTTCTCAGTGTTTACTTTTTTTATATTCAAGAATAATTTTTCCAGAGGGATTAGAAGAACACTTGATCTTTCATGGAATAGATAAAAGTTATAAATGTTGGATTAAAAATATGTAAGAAGTGAATATAGCTAGTGATTTGGATAACACTTCATTTTATAGATCATATTATATGATTAAAAGTGTGGACAATGAAGAAAACTGTATCAAGGATGTGCTTATAGGTTTTAATGATGATGATGATCATATTGAGGAAATGAAAATTTAAGTTGAATATGAACTTCATGATTGTCCAAAATAATTGAGAAGTTAAATTGTTGTGAAAATAATCCATTGTATGTGGTTTGTACTAAATATACATCAATTTTATCCATACTGAAGCTGTATAATTTCAATGATGGAAATAGATGGAGCGATTCCAGTTTTACTAAACTACTTGTTATCATGAATGATATTATCCCAAAAGATAATGTGCTTCCTAGACAAAAATATGATGCTAAACTAATACTAAATTCAATTGTTATGGTCATTGAAAGAAGAAATGTCTATCCAAATTATTGTATAATGTTTCACAAGGACCAAAAATAACTTATTGAATGTTAAAAGTGTGGTGCTTCTCGCTACAAGAAAGATGAATCAGGTCCTATGAAATTTGTGTGGTAATTTAAAATAATTCCTAGGTTTAAGATCATATATGGAAGCGAGGGGACTATACAAAGATTTACATGGCACATAGATAAAAGAAATTAATATGGGAAACATCGTCACCCGATAGGCTCTCCTCAATGGGAGATAATTGATCATGGGTATCCTGGATTTGGAAACAAGCTGAGAAACCTTCATCTTGTTCTATCTACGGATGGAGTGAATCCTATTTATTTTCAAATAAATACTTATAATACATGGATGATTATGTTGGTAAATTATTAATTTTCAATGTGCTTATGCATGAAATAAAAACGCATTATGTTATCTCTACTTATATTATTAGAAAAAAAAACAGGTAATGATATTTATGTTTATTTGGATTCATTGGTCAAAGATTTGAAATTATTATGGGATTTAGGTGTACGTTGTATGATTATTATAGAAATAAATATTTCACATTAAGATCTGTTTTTTACAAGATAATAAATTAATTTCATGATTATGGAAATTTGTTAGGATATATAGTTAATGGAACTCGTTTGTGTCCCATTTATGAACAAGGTATACAGTAAATTAGTTTGAAACATTTATCAAAGACTCTGTTTCTATGACATTGCATATTTCTACCAAGATGGCATAAGTTCAGATATTGGATACATCATTCGATGGGAGTTTAGAAGAATGTACAACACCATCTCCACTAACAGGTGGTCAACTGTTTAAGAAATTAAAAGACATGGAAACTACTTTTGGTAAACCTTTTTTGAAAAACATTATGAAAATTGGTTAGAAAAGGAGATCGATTTTTTTAATTACCATACTATCATTTTTTTTTTCAGAAATTTTCTTGATGTTATGAATATTGGAAAAATGTATTTTATGGAGTCATTGGAACATTAATAAATGAACCTAGAAAAACAAAGGATATAATTAAGGTTAGGTTGGACATGATTGACATGGGAATACATAAAGATTTGGTGCCACTGAAGGGTGAAAATAAGACTTTTCTTCCCCCAACGACATACACTCTTTCTAGTAATAAGAGATATCAGTTTTGAAACATCTTAAATGATGTAATAATTCCAAAGGGGTATTCATCAAATATCAATAATATCATTTCAATTAATAATTTAATGTTAAAGGGTTTGAAATCACATGACTGTTATTTATAAAAGATCTAATTCATGTAGCTTTACGTTGCATTTTTTCAAGATTGTTTGTCATACATTAATCAACCTATGTTTCTTTTTCAAAACTATATGAAACAAAGTTATAGAACAGATAAAATTTACAACTATGGAAAAGGAAATTTATGTCATATTTTGTGAATTTGAAAAG
The DNA here is from genome assembly GCA_963277665.1 of Viscum album. Taxonomy (NCBI): domain Eukaryota; kingdom Viridiplantae; phylum Streptophyta; class Magnoliopsida; order Santalales; family Viscaceae; genus Viscum; species Viscum album. The sequence goes on along the minus strand of OY728150.1, from coordinate 349,581,098 downwards.
TTCTTCCCATCAGAATTATTTGATATGATGGTTTACTTGGTAAGAGATCTTTGACTATGTGGTCTTATACATTATATATGAATATACCACATTGAATGGTATATGATGATTTTGAAGGGGTGTGTAAAAAATAAAAGTTATCCAGATTTTTTTATTGTAGAGTGATATATTTTTGAGGAAACCATTGAATTCTCTACCGACTACCTGTCTTGTATGGAAAGCATTGGTCAACTGATATCTTATCACACTGGGTGGATTTTTGGTGAAGAAATTTCTAGAATATGTATTGTCACAATTACTATTTGAGATCAGGATTAGGATAAATATTACATTTGTCATAAAAGTTTATAGGTTTACCAATATATCTAAACCCAAAAATAAATTCTTAGGCTTTTGAATACATCAAGGGTTAAAAGATGAATATTGAATACACATAATTAATAGTCTATAGGATGGTTTGGAGACCATATTTTTATGGAGTCAACTGAAAATCTAGATTCAATTTTAGAATGATATTTATGGCTAGCCATAAGACCAAGTGTTCATGTATTATCTTATAATGGTTATTTAATTAATGATTATATGTTCTATACAAATAAACATGATGAATGTAGTGCCATAAAAAATAGTGGAGTTATACCTGTGGATGAATTCATGCATGTATATGGTACTAAGGATAAGAATCCAATTTATGAAAATATGTCATACTTCGGCATCATTAAAAAAAATATGGGAGTAGGATTATAAAACATTCTAAGTATGTATTTTTCAATGAAAGTTGGTTGATAACATGAGTTATATTAAAATACATGAATTTTGATTCATTAAAGTAGATTTAATTATGGAAGGGTATCAAAATGATCTGTTTATAATGGGATAATAGGAAGTAAAAGTATTTTATATTTCAGATCCCACAAATTGATAGTGGTCACTTTTTTTGTTATTGACCAAATACACTGAAGGATCAGATAAAAAATCAACTAAGGATGGCCCTTTCACTATGATGTCACAAGAATTTCATAGTGGTCTCAATATAGATGGATAATTGTATGTTATAGGAGACCACAATAAAGGGATTTAAATACTCTAAAAAGGGGTTGAATCCCTTCAACCTTTTTAAAAAGTGAATTCAATAATAATATTATATTTTTTTGTGATATAAATTGTGTAACCTCATATTATTAAATGTTTACTATTCCATTTATATAATCTAAATTAAATTTTCAACTAATTTTACTAATAATGACTTCTGAACATGATGATGTTCCCAATCTCAAGGAACAAAAGGGTTTTCAACCTGATGGTGCTCCCAATGGACAGGAGCAACAACCTTATGAACATACCGATACTACCATTCTAGAGGAACAACATATTGACGATATTGAACTGAAGGAAATGGTAAATGGTGAACAATCAATGTCCTAGAAAAAAGAGCTTTGTATCTTGATAGTGTTAGAAAAAATTAATAATGTGAGATGAAAAGGCATCAAATTCAATGTTGGATGGAATGCATGTGTCCATACTATTATCCCCAACAAGGCCATGTTTAGTAGTTTCATTGGCCTCACCACTCAACAGTGCATGTTGATTGCTATAGATTCATGGTACAATATTTTTCACATGATTAAGACACTGATTTGGGAATATATTATGGTAACATTGTGATATAATTTCTTCATTTTACTAAAAAAATGAAACACTGACTTACTCTTCATTATCCCTTATAGATTTAATTTATAGTAGATGGATCTTGAATGAAATTTGTACCAATTCTTACTAGAAATTATCACAGAGGCTTTCATAAAATTCTTATAAAGTTTCATCTCAAGTATTTTGAATGGAATATAAACTTTCACCCAAATCAAATGTATGCATGCATAATAAGCCAAGAAACATGGGATTTGTTTATTGGTCGTCACGAGGAGATGTATTTTTTGGTACATTGTGATTGGTAATAAATTGTTTGAAAATACTTGTATGAATAACATTGATTAAGTATTTTTTAATTTATTAAATAGATATTGTGTGCCTAAAATAAGAAATGGTTAGTAAAACCAACATACCCCTACCATAAAGTAAGGATGGGGTATGGTTCACTTGAAAAAAAAAACTAGTGTGTATTTTAAATCTATCATAATACTTTTATGTTTCATAAAAAAATAACATAATTATGTTCCTATATTTATATGTTTTTTTAATACAAATACAAATCCACTTCTATCCCATGTCATTTTCTATGATAGGAGTCACTTAAGGGATACCAATAGAAGAAAACACACAAAAAGTGTGGGAATCATGTGTAAGTTTGACATAATAAAAATTTGTTTTTATTTAAATCAGTATTACATAATAATTATTACTTATTTTTATATATATTTTATCTAACATAGACACAATAACCATCATAATCTATACCCAATGAACAACTACTATTAGTGTCCTTAAAGTAGTCAAAACAGTATGGTCATGTCAGAGGTGAATGTTTTGGGGTGACAACCCAAATATATTTTGAGAAAAGAAATGAACAAGGGGATAAATATTAGAAAATGGAAAATTTACAGGCATGATTATATTATCTTGAATAAAACATTAATTGGTTTTCAGAGTTACTATAAAATATTATGGGAAAGAATCAAATAGAAGAAACAACACAAGAAAAATCACTGCTTGAATATCCCCCACCCCCACCATCTTTGAGGTGAGACATTACCTTCAAAGTTCTATCTTATATAAGGTAATAAATATTATCATAATTTTTCCTATGAAATGTAAATAAGTAATACACTGATACTTTTCCTGTACAGATATTATATAGTGTGAAAATTATTTTGATTTATATATATCAATATCGACCCATCGCCTTGTTGTGAGGGCTACTGTGTTTAATATCTAAGAAGATATTCTATACAATAGAAAAATTTCAATAGGTCATGTGATATTAGTGATTAATGTAGCTCGTGAGCCAAGAATAGAGATATATATTCCACTTCTTGATGTAGATATTAATACGATCAAGAAATATATTGGAACATTCATAGAATGGCTATTAGATTTTATAAAAAATATGTCGATAAGGAGGTATTCATTTCCAATTTATTTTTCATAAAAAACCTTTAACAATTAATGAAAAAAATCCTGAATAGATGAATGTTATTAAAGAAGGAAAAATATATGGGGGTGAAATGAATTGTGAAATTAAAATGATCTAAAGGATCAACCGGCCAATCAAAAAGATCTTCACAGTGTACCTTTACCCCACCCATTCAAATTATACATTTACTATCATTAATGGTTCATAAATATTAAAGGTTAAAAAGTGGTAGTAATTTCATATTTGATTTTGAATAACAAATTTATAGAGAGGCCATTATGAACTATATTTCTCTTGATAATGAAAATGAAATCCTCAAGTATGAATAGACAGTAGTTTCAGTTGTAAATGTATACATGAGCTATGTTTTCATGATTTATTTCCAATATCCGATCTATTATGTTAATTATGAATAAATATAATTCATATTTTTTTAGGAGTATATATCAATACTATTTGAAGTGAAAACCCTATGAATATAAATATGGACTCATTAGTCCTCACATAACTTCTACACAAGAAACCTCATTGGAATCAAATTAAATTGATGTAATAGTAGAAAACCTGGATGTAGTTTTTGAAAGAAAACATACAAATGATAGACTCTTCTTATTACTAATGATTCATGGGTAAAACTCTATAATTTAATCATATAAAATATATTTTCATTCCCTTATTTACTTATTCCTTTTTTATGTAGCATTGGTTACTCATTACAGTCAATTTGGATACTCCCAAGATTTGTTTTTTGGATTCACTGCATGGATACCCAACACACTAACCACAAGTGATGACGTTTGTCAATTTTTAATACACTACATTCAAAAAATTTGAACTAAACATCAAGTTATATATTTTATATTAAGTTTTATTGAGAATTCTATTATGATAGAGGGGTGTTTAAATATCATAAAAATCATGGCATGAGGAGAGTCCATGAGCACAAAGAGCCTACCAAATTCTGCAAGTGGATAAGTATTAGGGTATATTTAATAATATTTCACTATCAAAACATTTATCAAAACAAATTATTGTTATTTAAAATGTTTTTTAGTGTCTGAAACAAACCAATGGAAAAGATTGTGGTTATTATGTTTGCATATTTATGAAATATTTCATATATCATCAATAAACTAGAATCCCCTAAGAGGTATCTTTGAAGATAATTAAAATTTTATTTAAAATTTTTATTAATACTTCGTGTATTTATATTTTCCAATACTACCAAGACTATAAAAAATCCTTGTATTCACAAGAGGAAATAGATTTATTTAAAAAATAATGGGTAGATTACATGGTGTCAGAATGTACAATTTATCATGAAGATTTGACTTCATACTACCTATTTAGTTGATTTTATAATCATTTTATCTACATTTTTTAGTTAATTTCCTTATCATTTTTATCTAATACTTATTTTTTTAATTTTTACAGAGAACGTGAAGAAATGACTTTGTCAACCAGGATGATTTACTCATGTACTGCGATCATGCACTTAATAAGGATTATGCACTCATGATGATGCAATTTTTTATTCTCTAGTGCACTCAACATTCTTGGTAGAATACTTTTTTATTTTATCTTCTTCAAATGTTACAAGTATTATTGTCACTTTGGTCAATTCAACCAATTAGATCACTAATAACAAGTAATTTCATAATAATTGCATCATCACACATGTACAAGTGGTATTACCAACTTAGAGTTCATCCTAAGTGTTAAAAGGTCCATAAGTAATATGTGATGTGTTGGAATCATCCACACCTCAATCTGACACATGGTGTGACCGGTATGACTCCAAGTGTGTCTTTTTATTTAAATTTGATGTGAATTTTAGTAAAAAGGGAATGTGACAAACTAAAAACCTTGAAAACACAATCGGTTTTTTTTATACTTCAGAAAAAATGATCCATAATTCATTTATGAAATGTAGGAATCAGTGGAACCTCAATCTAATACACGGTTTTCCCGATATAACTCAAAGTGGTTGTTATCAGTTTAAAATGGACATTTTTGGTCAAAATGTATCTCACTCACTGAAAATAATGTCAATACACTTGAATTGTCTTGATAATTTAGGAAAACTTTTCATAAGTCATTTTTGATGTGTAGGAATCACTCTCACATCAAACTGACACACGATGTGACCTATATGACTCAAAGAGTGTGTTTCCAGTATTAAATGACCTATTAGTAAAAAAGAAAAGTGACATATTCAAAACTGATAAAACACAGTCATATTATTTTAATAGTTTAGAAAAAATATCCATATATCATTTGAGACATGTTAGAATCAGCTGCACTTCAATCTGACATGCAGTGTGACTGGTATGACTCTTAGTGTATCTTTTTATTTAAAATTGGAATTTTAGTAAAAAAAGAAAATTGACATACTAAAAACTAATAAAACACGTTAATGTTGTTTTGATACTTTAGGGAAATTATTCATAAGTCATTTTTGACATCTAGTAATTAGCCTTACCTCAATCCAATACATGGTATACTTGGTATGACCCAAAGTGTATGTTATCAGTTTAAAATTGACATTTTAGTTAAAAACATGTGTCACTCATAGAAAGTAGAAAAAAAATCCTTGTATTGTCTTGATAATTTAGGAAAATTATTAATATTTAATTTTTTATGTGTAGGAATTATTATCATATCAAACCAACTCAGGATGTGACTAATATGACTCAAAGTGCTTGTTTTGAGTTTAAAATGACATTTTAGTAAAAAACACATGTGACGTACTAAGAATTAAGAAAAAAAATCAGTTTATTTTGATACTTTAGGAAAAATATGAATATATAATTTGGGACATGTAAGAGTCAGTCAAACCTCAATTAGATGCACGGTGTGACCGGTATGACTTCAAGTATGTCTTTTTACTTAAAATTAACATTTTAGTAAAAAAGGAAAGTAACGTATGCAAAACCATGAAAACACATTTGGATTGTTTTGATACTTTATATAAGGAATCAATAATTCATTTTTGACATATAGGAATCAGTTTCACCTCAATCTGATACACAGTGTACCTAGTATGACTCAAAGAGTCTATTATCATTTTAAAATTTACATTTTAGTTCAAAATGTGTGTCACTCACTGAAAAATGAGTAAACATGCTCCTATTGTTTTGATACTTTATGAAAATGAACCATAAGTCATTTTTGATGTGTAGAAATTAACTGCACCTCAATCTGATACACAGTATGCCCAATATGACTCATAGTACCTGTTATCAGTTTAAAATTGACATTTTAGTTCAGAATGTGTCTCACTCACTAAAAACCAATAAAAATGCTTTGATTATGTTGATAATTTATGGAAATGATTCATAATTAATTTTTGATGTGTATGAATCAGTCTCAACTTGATACACGATGTGATCGGTATGACTCAAAGTGCATGTTTTCAGTTTATAATGACATTTTAGTAAAAAAAACAAGTGACATGCTCAAAACTAAGGAAACACATTCAAATTGTTTTGATACATTAGAAAAATGATCCATGAGTCAATTATGATGTGTATGAATCATCTGCACCTCAATCTGATGCACAGTGTGACCAGTATGACTCCAAGAGTGTTTTTTTATTTTAACTAGAAATTTTAGTAAAAAACAGAAGTGATGTACTCAAAACTAAGAAAAAAACATTGGAATTGTTTTAATACTTTATAAAAATGATTCATAAGTCATTTGTGACGTTTTGGAATTAACCGAACCTCAATCTGATAAATGGTGTGCCCGATATGACTCAAAGTATCCGTTATCAGTTTAAAATTGACATTTTAGTTCAAAACATGTGTCACTCACTAAAAACCAAGCAAACAAGCTCTGATTGTCATGAAAATTTAGGAAAATTATTCATGAGTTATTTTTTATGTGTAGGAATCAGTATCATGTCAAACTGACACACAATTTGACTATTATAACTCAAAGTGTGTGTTTTCTATTTAAAATGACATTTTATTAAAAAAAACACAAGTGACATACACAATATAGAGAAAACGCATTTGGATTGTTTTGATAATTTAAGACAATAATCCATAAGTCATTTTTGATGTATATGAATTAGTTTCACCTCAATCCGACTCACGGTGTGACTAGTATGTTACCAAGCGTGTCTTTTTATTTTAAATTTACATTTTATTAAAAAAACAAGTCACATACTCAAATATGAGCAAACTCATTCATATTGTTTTGATACTTAAGTAAATTGATCAATAATTCATTGGTGATGTGTATGAATCAGCTACATCTCAATCCAATACATGGTGTTCACAACATTACTCAAAGTGTTCGTTATCAGTCTAAAATTATCATTTTAGTTCAAAACATGTGTCACTTGCAAAAAATCGAGCAAACATGTTTGGATTGTCTTGATACTTTAATACAATGATTCATAAGTCATTTGTGACATGTACAAATCAGTTTCACATCAAACTGACACATAATGTGATGGATATGACTCAATGTGTGTGTTTCCAGTTTTAAAATGACATTTTAAGTAAAAAAGACAAGTGACATATTCAAAATAGGGTAAACATATTCATATTTTTTCGATACTTTAGGACAATGATCCCTAAATCGATTGCGATATATAGGAATGAACCCCACCTCAATCTGATGCACTGTGTGACCTGTATGACTCTAAATGTGTCCTTTTATTTAAAATTAACATTTTATTCATGTATTGTTTCATATTATGTTTAATTTTTTTCAGTATAGAATTACTAACATCGTAACTATTTTCTTATACATGTGGATTCTTTTGCTTGAGTTGGGACGGTTTGTTTGGCAACTGATACAATGACCATGCTTTTTTGAAAGGGGGTTGGGTGCCGATGAAAATGAAACATTGGTGTTTTTTGGAATTTTTGTTATATTACCTGCTAATGTAATTAAATAAAACATTGTTTGAAATGTCTACAATATAGTGTTTTTTATATATTTGTGATATAGTTTTTATTTAAATTAAATTATTATTAAATTTCCAATTATAGGTTCCTACTGTAGTGTGTTGTAATTCAAACAGAATACTGCAATAGTAGGACATTTATCATCGATAAACAAGAATTGATAAAATACCACCTTTATCAGTGTTTTTTGTAGCGCTCATAAAGGTCACCCTATATCGGCGTTTTTTTAGCGTTGATAAAGGGATCTCCCTTTTAGCGGCGCTCAGGACAACAATGTTTCTTTTAGCATTGTTAAAGCCTATTTTACACGCTTGTTTCCAGCGCTTTCTCCGGGGCGTGCGCATCTGTCACGCAGAGGACGCGCAGCTGTTACCCACATTCCCACTTTCCAAAGGCGGGAGGCATCCGCTCCTTATTCAGGGACGTCTTCTCCTTGATCGAAATGGGATGATGGGATGTCGGTTATTCCTTCCGTGGATTCCTCCTCGGAACTCATCACCTAGTCCGGGTCTCCCTCATAGATTTAAGACGTTGTTTGTGAAACTATTCCTGGCACCATATCTTCATGGACACCAGTTAATTACACTGCTTCTGTCAGGACGTTCCAAGGGGTCCAGTCAGGGTAGCAACCTTCAGTTAGGAGAGTAGTCACGTTGGGAACCACTGGCGTGTCTTGACACTGGGGGATTGGAATGTCCGTCTTCTGTCTCTTATTATAGGGCTTCTCGAGGGCGCAGAAGCCCAAAACATCCCACATCGAACGCGGGGAATCATATGCCATTGGCATGTACCTAAGGTTTTCATCAGCTTCCCATGTTTAACACAGGGTATGTCATAAGTTTAACGTCCAGCGGAGATGGATCGGACTGATCGGAACACTGATTAGAGTGGATCAGATTGAGGAACCCCCTGGAGGGAACACCGATATTAGGGCCAACACATGGGTGGCTTCCCGAATGCTGTCAAGCGGAATGGGGAATGGGGTGGAATGATCTCACCAGGATGTGGCGGCCCAGGTAAGAATCAGGATGGATGATGGCTTTGGGATTGAGCCTCAAAAAGACTTCCTACATATCCTCTTGGAGGGGAATCAAAGTCCGCGTAGTTCGGTGAAACGATGGGGCGCCTAAGGAGGTGACCTGTGAGAATGGGCGCATGGATGGGACCCAGAGGAAGTGGAACCTTCAGGTTAGGGAATGAGCTTCCCGAGACACATAGGCTCGAGGGAAAGGTCAGGATGGGACATGAGTGATGGGCTTGAACCTCATAGAGGCTTCTTACGTAACCCCGTGGCGGGGAATCAAAGACCACGTAGTTCAGATGGCGAATACAGTTTAACGTCATGCAGGATGGGGGGTGAACCAACGTGAAGGTGGTCGGAATAACCGGGTGGTGGGCTTGAACCTCGTGGGGGCTTTCAACGTACCATGCCTTGACATGGATCAAAGTCCTCGTGGTTCGGGATGGGTTGGGGCTTACACTCTGAGGCGGCCCAAGGTGGTTGGGGCTTGAACCTCGTGGAGGCTTCCTACGTACCATGCCTTGACCTGGATCAAAGTCCTCATAGTACAGGATGGATTGGGGCTTACACTCTGAGACGGCCCAAGGTGGTTAGGGCTTGAACCTTGTAGAGACTTCCTACGTACCATGTCTTGACATGGATCAAAGTCCCCATAGTTCGGGATGGATTGGGGCTTACACTCTGAGGCGGCCCAAGGTGGTTGGGGCTTGAACCTCGTGGAGTATTCCTACGTAACATGCCTTGACATGGATCAAAGTCCCCATAGTTCGGGATGGATTGGGGCTTACACTCTTAGGCGGCCCAAGGTGATTGAGGCTTGAACCTCGTGGAGGCTTCCTACGTACCATGCCTTGACATGGATCAAAGTCCCCATAGTTCGGGATGGATTGGTGCTTACACTCTGAGGCGGTGCAAGGTGGTTGGGGCTTAAATCTCGTGGAGGCTTCCTACGTACCATGCCTTGACATGGATCAAAGTCCCCGTAGTTCGGGGTGGATTCGGGCTTACACGTTGTGGGGGCCCAAGTTGGTTAGGGCTTGAACCTCATGGAGGCTTCCTACGTACCATGCCTTGACATGGATCAAAGTCCCCGTAGTTCGGGATGGATTGGGGCTTACACTCTGAGGCGGCCCAATGTGTTTGGGGCTTGAACCTCGTGGAGGCTTCCTACGTATCATGCATTGACATGGATCAAAGTCCCTATAGTTCGGGATGGGTTGGGGCTTACACTCTGAGGCGGCCCTATGTGTTTGGAGCTTGAACCTCGTGGAGGCTTCCTACGTACCATGCCTTGACATGGATCAAAGTCCTCGTAGTTCGGGATGGATTGGGGCTTACACTCTGAGGCGGCCCAAGGTGGTTGGGGCTTGAATCTCGTGAAGTCTTCCTACGTATCATGCCTTGACATGGATCAAAGTCCCCGTAGTTCAGGATGGATGGAGGCATACACTCTGAGGCGGCCCAAGGTGGTTGGGGCTTGAACCTCGTGGAGGCTTCTTACGTACCATGCCTTGACATGGATCAAAGTCCTCGTAGTTCGGGATGGATTGCAGCTTACACTCTGAGGCGGCCCAAGCTGTTTGGGGTTTGAACCTCGTGGAGGCTTCCTACGTACCATGCCTTGACATTGATCAAAGTCTCTGTAGTTCAGGATGGGTTGGGGCTTACACTCTGAGGTGGCCCAAGGTGGTTGGTCATGGTCGGTACTCACTCTAAGCCCACGTGAGTCATGCTCGGTGTCAGAAACAAGAGATAACAGAGACCTGACGATCACGTCACGAAAGGTGCGTCCGTGGGAAGTGAAGAGGGGCTTACGCGTTGAGCGGCCCAAAGAGGAAACAGGGGCTTACGCATGGTTAGTAGCCCAAGAAGTCGGGGCTTACTCCAGGATGGAGGCCCAAGGGCGCCAAAGCGCAGCGGCAGAGGGATTTGGGACCGAAGAAAGGAGGAGTCTTGTTCCCTATCAAATCATCCGCTGGCCTTGAGGACCGAAGATGAAAGGAGGAGCAGGGATGCTACCTCCTGGAAGGAAAGCTAGGGGCTTACACCAAGGTGGCTGCCATTTCCATGGACAAACGTCACTCCAATAAGGAGGATATCATCCTCTGTGAGGGGTGATCCCATCCCCGTGGAGACGAGTGGACGTGGAGAATGTCCAAGGCAGGAGGACCTTGTGTGCGAGGCACGAGGTGAGGTCACAGTTTAACGTCATGTGCTAAGGAGGAAGGTCCTTAGCAGTTTAACGTCCTGCAGCTCGAACGAGGTGGGTTCACTCCGCACCCCTGGGACTTACACCGGTACCCTCTGCTCCTTGTGGGAGAGAAGGCATCGACAATGTCGTAGCAAGGGGGTGTCGCGGAGCGAACAATCGAGGGGTCCATGTTAAGTGGCTATTAGAAGAAGCAATAGTTGTTTGTGTGCCTATGCAAAGAAGCATGAGGCAAAGCAACGCAACAGGCGGTATCGTCCAAGGGACTTTGAAGTTACTTCGTACGAGCCTAGAAGGTCGCACGGGAAAACGGTGCTTGATGTGGATGCCCGGGGCATGAGAGACACCCTCGAATTGCATCCATAGGAGGAGCATTGGGCGCTCGCGCAAGGGGGCGCCCGGGGAGCACCGAGGTGAGGGGGCCCGGGGAATTGTGCGCAACCTCTGAGGCTTGCGCGCGAAATAATATCTCTGCGCGAAAAACACCGGGTTGGTGCGAAATCGGTGATGCGTGCACGGAATTGGAGCCGAGGTTTTGCGCGCAATTGGGGAGGAATGCGCGCAAGGGGCAGAAATGGGCGCAAGTGGGAAAGACTGCGCGCAATGACTGGGGTGCGCGCAATTTGAGGGGAGTGTGCGCAATTGGCAGGGGTGCGCGCAACTTGAAGGGATTGCGCGCGATTGGCCGACATGCGCGCAAGGGGCGGACCCCGGAGGGATTGGAATTCAGTCTAAACCATGGGGATCTCACACGAAGGCAGACCTCGGGGCGATTGGGCGCGAAAAGAACCGTACCTGAAGGTCATCTTTGCGCGCGCGGAAGGCGAATTTCGCGCACGAGAGCCGGTTCAGATTCTTTAGCCCTAAAGTGGAAGGGGGTCGCCTTCTATTTATAGGCGTTCGGTGGCGCGGAAACCAGGTTGGCGTGAAATAATTGCGCGACGGAGGCAGCGGCGCGGAATGTCGGCCGCACGGGGCGGGGTGCGAAATATTTCGCGCCCATGCCAAAGGACTTTCGCGAATCCCGGAACATTCCGCGCGGGGCATCAATTTTTTGTGCGCCTATGAATTTATTTTGCACGCCCCCTCCGGGGCCCCCGGACGGAGCCCCGGGTCCGAATATGACTTCGCTTTTTTGTTTTGAAACCTTCTTGAGCACTTTTTTGCGTCTACAACGCTGTTAAAGGACCGATCTATGGTAGTGTTTCATATTCAAACAATTTAAATTTTATTTTAATAAAAAAATGATACAAAAAATCACTTCAAAAATATAAAATTGTTGAAAATTATAACTTCCAAGAACATGAATTTAGTGTACCTACAACATTTTAATGAATAACTGATTATTTTCGGTATTGAGAATAAAAACATTAGTGGCAAGTTCTATAATTATAAAACAAATTATTCCCCTCGATCCAGTGGTGAATAAACTCAATAATTAGGTAACTCGATACTTATTTTAAACAGACAACCCAAATTTATTTAAGGGTAAGAACCTCAATTTATCATTTACACATTAAATGGTAACAACATGCCAACCGATAATCAATGATAATGAAAATTAAAGGAAGAATTTTTAATAAATACTTGATACATGTATAAACACACACCCATTGTCATTGAATGTAAAAGAACTAAAAAAAATCAACCACCCTTCAATTATATTTACAATACAAAAGTATTATCCTCCAATAGCTTATTGTTTACACATATGATAATAAACAAAAAAAAAACAATGCCAATCATTGAAGAATGCTAAAATAAATCTAAAGCAAACCTACTCTAAACCGGAAAAAAAGCATAGCCTTGGACTCTCCAATCATGCTCCTGTAATTTTTTTTTATCCAACATATACACATGGGGTTTTATAAAAGAAGATACATCACCCGACAACCCATGTGCTAGGTTATTTCAAAATATGTGCTTTCGTATTAAATATAGTTCATCCCCCCTTTATCATCACTTAAATATTCAGTGCTCCTTTTTGAAATTTAGATACAGAAAGCTTCGCGTAGTGCATAAAAATCTCCATGCAAAAAATATACAGCGCACGATCCTATCCCCATGAAGTGCTCATCGTCTCGAATCTCTCTGCAACTAGCTTGCAGTCCAGTTCTCCCTCGACTCTTCGCATCCTGCGGCTTGCAATAGTAAATCATTTGACATAAATTAAGTGTTAAATTTGAATACTTATATATTTATGCATAAATTAACTATCAGTATATATTAAATAACGACTTATAATTAAAATAACAAAAAATTATAAGATATTTTCTCATTTAAAATCCCATGTTAATAGTATTATTATCTAATATTTTTCAAAATGACACCGAAAACTATCAAATTGTATGCACGAGATTTTCACACTACTGTTTTTTCTTCCCGAGTACATATAAACTTATGGGTCTCTCATATATTTCAATAAATGGAAATTTGTGTTGTTTGAGCCACACAAGTTAAAATTTTATGAAAATAATAGAAAGATTGCCATAGCATCAAAACAAGGATTAATCGAGATAAATGAATGGTGATTAATCTCATCATTTATCTCAACAACATATTCCTATATCTTTGTTCAAACAAGCCTAGGTTTAGTTGGAATTGGAGTTATGATTTGCATCTCGTGTCAGGGGTTCAACCCATTTCCCTTTGGCCGTGGTTTGTGGTGTGGGTGGTGAGAGAGCCCCATATTGACAGCAGGGATGGGTGGCAACAACGGCTCCCGCACTGTTGATGCATGGAGACAACGAAGGCGGGGTGGCCACAAGGGTGGAGAGTTTATGATGAGGGGTAGGTATAGTTGATGTTGGGTGTTGGACCCAAAGGGAAAATAGAACGATAGTCAAAAGGGGGGTGAATTGACCTTTTTAAATAAAAGTTAATTAAATGTAATATCAGGGATTTTTTTTTAAAATATACATTTTTTTAAAAAAATTCTGAAAAACGGTATAAGTTAATCTTTTTTTTTAAATACGCCACAAAGGCACTATCGGAGATGATGCCTTTGCGCAGAAACACAAAGGCGGTATCGGCGATGCTGCCTTTGCTCTAAAACCGTATTTTTTTATTTATATTTTTATATATATTTAAAATTTTAATGTTTTATTATTTTGTTCGTATGGTTATATAAATATATATAAATAAAACTTAATGTTTTAACATAATTTATCTTTTATTCAAGTACGTGACTTTGCTGACCTATATAATATAAACTATATGATCGATATGAATGAAATTTTAAACATTGATTAAACATATAACTAGTAGTCCAAAATAAAAATAATTTTTTAAAAAATCTTGGTGAAAAATTATTTATAACCTATCATATCCACCTACATGAAACTTAAAAATGTTTCAAGTACGTGACTTTGTTGGCCTATATAATATAAACTATAAGACCGATATGAATGAAATTGTAAACATTGCTTAAACATATAACTAGTAGTCCAAAATAAAAACAATTTTTTAAAAAATCTTGGTGAAAAATTATTTATAACCTATCGTATCCACCTACATGAAACTTAAAAATGTTTCAAGTAAGTGACTTTGCTGACCTATATAATATAAACTATAAGACAAATATGAATGAAATTTTAAACATTGCTTAAATTGAAACTCAATTCACCCCCTCTTGAGATTCCACTCTGACCAACAAGTAATAACAATATTTTGATTTCAGTAGACATAAAACATGTAAACAATAATGTACAATCAATGCCTATGTCTGTGGCAAGGAGATTCCGTCCCACATGGTGGTCTGTGAATAGGACGTCCGCGTCGAGTACGCAATGGAGTCTGATGATCAGGAGAAGGCTGATCCTCGGGCACTGGAACATCGACTGACGCATCCTCCATCTATGTGTCAGTGGGAGGAGTTGTCAACTACATCTCATACTGCCATCTGGATCCTTCTCCCACTAGGGTGGTAGAAGGACCTGCCTCCATCGCAGTGGGGAACCAAGCCTGTGATGGAGCTATACCCCAAGACGACGATGGCTCGGAAATCCAAGGCTGTGAAGAATCTGGAACCCAAGATGGAGAGAACTGCGGATATCCTGTCAGGAAAGACGGATCTCATGCCACCTGAGGCACATCCTGAATCGGCTGATTATGGACTAATAGAGGGCTGACCTCTGCCAGTGGAACAGGTGAGGCCTCACGTGCTACACGAAGTTGTCTACGTCGCCTTGGTCGTGGCTCCTCAGCACCAGCAGTAGCTGTAGGATGTGCCTCTGGGGCAGGAACCTCCTCTCTTCGAGCCGGATGCGTGAAGATGCTCCCGGAAAGCGCATGAAAAGATGCCCTCGCCTCCAGCGCTGTAGCATGGACGACTGTCCGGCTAAAGACCCCCTCCTCTTTATCACTCATGCGAACAAGCGGCTTTGTGTGATTTTCCTGTAAATAGATTCAAATGGAATTAGAAAAAAATTCAATAAATAAACTAATGGACATTTATTAACTTACCATCCTCTGCATATCTATGCCAGTTTGGGTAAGATACAGTATAGACTTCAGTCTATACCATGCCGCATAATCAACCTGCTCTGAAAGAGAGAATCGATTTGTAGGAACACCCTGAATACGAAACTCACCACGTCTGTTCCAGTAGTCGATAAAACTGGCATGTACTTGGGACCAGTCATCATCCTGCCTCCTTGTCAGCTTCATCCCGTGAAGCCGGTCTGTCTGTCTCGATGGTAATGGAATCGACTGAGTACAGAAAAACTGGCGCATGACTCTATCAGGCTGCTGCCACTCAATAATATGGAAGTGCATGAGGGGTACTATAGCCATAGAATCCTCAAGCCCAACAATGTAGTATGCTGGAAACTGGTCCATAATACTCCAGTATGGAAGCCATGAAATCTGAAATGACAAGTGATTTTTTCAAAAAAACACCTAACTAAAAACCAAAATTGATGCTATTATTAAATATGTTAGACAGTGATAGATTGTATATACATACCTGATCAGGTAAGAGACAGTCCAACTGTAGCCGATATACGCCCAAATGCTGTCTCGTAACCACGTCAAAATCATGTCGCTGACACCACTTGTAAAATACATCAACGATAGTGAAAAATAATGAAAATTTATAGTCAATAACTCATAGTAGAATCAGAAACCAATAGAAATGACTTATCATACCAGCGTCCATGCAGAGCGTCATGCAACACCTCCATCTCGACCGGCGGACCAACAAGGTCAGAGCAGAATGCTGGGATGTGCTCTCATGCCCACATCTGAATAAGGATGACGCATCCTCTGAGACCTGTACGGTCCCTGTGGGATAGCCTGCATAATGATTTGTACGTGCATGCCAAGTAGGTTGATCCCCAACTGTACATCTCAGCCCGATCAAAGTCCTCTAGTAGGGGTAGATACATTATATGCACATGCATCCCCGAGTGATCAGTACTCATGGTCCCGCCAATGAGCCGTAAGATACATGCACGAGCATAACGCATGATAGTCTCCTCATCATCTTCATCTTGTAAATGTGGAATCTGCGACTCCAACCAAGGCATAGATATGAATGATCCATCTGTAGCCCTACGGTCGGACAAAATATCAACGCCTAACAAGTGCTAAGCAAGGTCGGACCAAGCTGCACGAGTGAGTCCAATAACGGGTCTCCCAAGGATAGGCAGACTGAGAAGCACTATAACATCCTCGATGGTGATGGTCATCTCTCCCTCAGGCAGGTGGAATGTGCGTGTCTCTGGCCTCCATCTCTCTACGAGGGCAACAAGTAGGTAATGATCTACAAATGTGAAATCTGATACGGCAAGGCCATAGAAGCCAGCACGACGCAAATATGGTCTAATGGCACGTGGAGGCTCAATGTGATGAAAATGGTGCGCTGAACGCACCTTCACCAATCGATCTGGACGACCCTCTAACACGTCCTGCGAAATATGGGTAGGCTGCTGAGTGAGTAGTATGGTATCATCCATCTGCATATAAACAAATGAAATGAGTCATAAGTGTAAAATGTAAATATTACATTATGGATTAGATTAAGATAAACCATGTCAATTAGTAATGATGTTTTTGAAATTTATTTAATTGTATGTATTCAATAACTTATGCTAATCATTATGATACTATAATTCCTTTATAGAATAGTTTTCTAAAATATCCTACATGTTTATGTTGGGGTTTAAGTTTGAGGGTTTAGGGTTAAAATTTATAATATTAACGTTTAGGAAACATGTTTCTGGGTTAATAACATTTACTTTACAATATGGGTTAAGTGTTTTGCTTTCGAATTTATGAAATAAATTCTATTATCTCATATTTAAAGTTATTTCTTGAAAGCAAGAATATTATTATGAAATAAGTTATATTATCTAAAATATTGAGTCTTGAATTTGGTTACACATATTTTGGGGGAGCTTTAGGATTAACTACTTATGGATTGGATTAAGATAAACCATGTCAATTAGTAATGATGTTTTTAAAATTTATCTAATTGTATGTATTCAATAACTTATGCTAATCATTATGATACTATAATTCCTTTATAGAATAGTTTTCTAAAATATCCTACATGTTTATGTTGGGGTTTAAGTTTGAGGGTTTAGGGTTAAAATTTATAATATTAACGTTTAGGAAACATGTTTCTGGGTTAATAACATTTACTTTACAATATGGGTTAAGTGTTTTGCTTTCGAATTTATGAAATAAATTCGATTATCTCATATTTAAAGTTATTTCTTGAAAGCAAGAATATTAT
The DNA here is from genome assembly GCA_963277665.1 of Viscum album. NCBI lineage: Eukaryota > Viridiplantae > Streptophyta > Magnoliopsida > Santalales > Viscaceae > Viscum > Viscum album. The sequence continues at coordinate 349,563,116 of OY728150.1, read as the reverse complement.
TAAGAAATAAGTTCTATTATCTAAAATATTGAGTCTTGAATTTGGTTACACATATTTTGGGGGAGCTTTATGATTAACTACTTATGGATTGGATTAATATAAACCATGTCAATTAGTAATGATGTTTTTTGAATTTATCTAATTGTATGTATTCAATAACTTATGATAATCATTATGATACTATAATTTCATTATAGAATAGTTTACTAAAATATCCTACATGTTTAGGTTGGGGTTTAGGTTTGAGGGTTTAGGGTTAAATTTTTTAATTTTAATGTTTAGGAAACATGTTTCTGGGTTAATAACATTTACTTTACAATATGGGTTAAGTGTGCCGCTTTCAGATTTATGAAATAAATTCTATTATCTCAGATTTAAATTTATTTCTTGAAAGAAAGAATATTATTATGAAAGGTTATCTAAGATGTTTTGGTTTTAGAAAAGCGAGGAAAAAAGAAGAGATAACAACATTTAGTTTACAGTATGGGAATATCACAATGAAGACAATACATCATTATGGATGAGAATGTGAACTCGACCCAACAATGTTAGGGCATCATTTCCAGTTATGACCTTCTTTATGACATATCATGCATCACAAACTCAATTCTTGTTCTTGAGGCCAGTCCATCTCATTACGCATCCTACTCGCCTTCGGTATCCCACAAGGACGTAACCGATTCATGTCAGGTATCACAATCAGCTGGCCTTCAGGCATTGGGAAATTACGATACTCCCCAATAGGTGTCCAGGGTGCATCATAACAGTTAGCAATGGTATCCATTCGGTACAATGGATCAACATATGCTTCCCATGAGATGTTCACAGAGACATATGTTGTGATGGCGTGTGTACATGGAAACCGTAAGTCCTGAAAGTTTCCACATTGACATCACCTTGTTTCCATTAATACCACCATTTTTTCACTGACGCAATTTGTGATGGGGTCTGAATGCTCTTGAACTTTAAATTGGGAGTCTTCTCTTCGAAAGAGACAGACTTGATAACTAGAAGCTTCTTTAATATTCTTTTCAATCTCTCGTTGAAAGTCTCTTCTGTATCTTAGCCCCTGTTGTATTCCGTTTGATGCTAGTTTTTGGCTATCCACAAATTACTTCACACATCGATATAATGTCTCCTTAACTAAGGAAATTATAGGTAGCATTCAAAGCCCTTTGAATATACCATTGATACACTCCACAATGTTTTTCGTCATGTGTCTGTACCTCTTCCCCCCATCGTATGCCAATGTCTATTTATCTTTTGGAATCCACGTCATATAATCATAAACTTCTTGATTAGCCTGAGGAATTTGTTCAAAACGTTCTTCAAACCGCCGTTGTTCTGACTCATATGCTACAAATCATAGATGATATTTCACATAAATTGATTTTATATTTATATTAAAATAGTAAAACAGAATGAATAAAATGCGTACCAAGTCACGTGATTGCCTTCTTCATCGGTTCGTTGTGGAATTTTTAATGCACATTGCTAGAAATGTGTCTAATGCAGAACTGAGGATGTGCATTTGGGTATCTCCATGTATCAGGATCTGCATTGATTGCCTCATTAATTTCTCAATGGCAATCAGATACCAAACAAACACCCCGAATATTGGTGAAATTGTTGATGATACATGCCAGAAACCAACTCCATGATTCATAGTTTTCTTTATCTACAATGTCAAAGGAAAGAAAAAGAGGTGAACGGTTTCCATATTGGGTTTCCATAATCAACAATACGCCCTTTTATTTTCCATATAGAAATGTTCCATCAATCTGAATAAACTGTTTGCAGAAACGAAATGTGGAGATACAAGGAAGGAATTCCCAGAACAACCAATGAAATTGAACACGATATGGATCAAGTCGGTTATCATGAGACAGATGTTTGTTTGTATCCATATGGAATACAACTTGGTTATGACGCCTCAGTATGACTAGTAATTGCGGAAACACCCGATATGAGTCATCCCAATCACCATAGACCTTCACAATTGCCTTCTGTTTCTCCATCCATGCCTTATTATAGGAAATATTATAATCGAATTTCTGTTGAATGCTCTCTTGGACAAGGCCTATTGGAACATCTTGACATGTCCTAATCATCTCAACAACAATAGATGACACAAATTCTGCATCCGATGAGGTATGATCTTGTGTGAGGCTTGGCTGAACGCAAGTATGATCCGCCTCAATCCTCGAGATTCTCCAACCTCCAAATGTAATGTCTGGAATTGCCCTCAAGCGAAATATACAATCATCCTCATACTTCTCAGACCGTATAACTTATTTACTATGACGTGATTTGTGAACTACATAGTTGAAGTGTCTCTCAATATGAAATCTCTTTAGTGTGCTTTTTAAGGTACCTTTATTAGGAAAATTCCTTCCAATATATAAGGTTTTTTCCACCTCACTAAACCTATCTGGTACAAATCCAGGGAACTAAGTTGTCAGTGTGAGAACAGTATTGTCGAATTCAGGCACACGTGTCATTGCTTCTGACCAAGATGAAAATAGTGGTGGATGATTTATTGTAGGTCGAGGTTGATGTACAACTAATGAATTTCTCAAAACCTCCTCTCTATCTTCTGTTGGTCCCTCCTCATCAGCACTGTTGTCACCATCTGATCCATCATTACGAAACTCCTCATCAGAAGTCAGATTGACATGTATGTCCGGGAGATCATCTAGGTTGTCCTCTTCTGCTTCATCATTTGGAATAGGCTCAATTTCATGGGGTGGACTGTCTTCAACCACTCTTGTAATTCTATGTCTTCGTATAAGTGGAAGTTGTTGTTGTACAGTAGCAACATTAACATATAACTACATCATGGTACCATCTGACCATTGAGAAAATAAATTAATTGCTTGGACCCACTGCGAATCAGCAACCAATGGATAAGCTAGATTCCATAGTGTTGACTGTAATTGAAAATGTCTATAGCTCATAGACATGATCTCTTGATCGGGTCCCAGATTTAAGGAACCAAAAATTCTCTCTTGAAGGTTACTTATCGTTACACAATCAGCTATACTAACCACCATAATTTGGTGTGTACTATAATAAGCTCCTTACTCAGTTTGAATAATCTCCTCATAGTAGTACACACAGGCCAACATGACTCTCTTCGTCAAATTTTTTTGTTTCATCAAAATTATGATAGTGTAACAAATATTAACATTGATGTTTGACCATATGATGTTTATTAGAATGTAATTTTAGGGTGAATTTTTATTTAATGTGTTTGTTCTTCTTTATTTCACTTTATATGTTCATCATTTATCATTAGCTAATCATTATATGGATCCATGTTTTAATCCTATGTTATTTATTAATTATTCTATAATTAATTATGTCTAATAGTAAATATTATTTATAAACTATATAATCTTTACATTTTAAAATAGTCTCTTCTCCATTTCATTTTAAATAATTATAATTGTCGTTTTAAAATGATTTTCTTAATATAATTTTTAACTAATCAATCATTCTTTAATCACTATTTAATCATTATTAAGTTATTCTTTAATTATTTATTCTTTAATCTTTAATAATATTATATTCATTAGTTAATTATAATTAACTAATAATAACTTTAATTCATTAATGATTATGTACTTATTTGATTCTATAACATTATATTTATCATTTTATCATTGATAAATATACTGATTTTATTTTTCTTCTCTTAGATATTGTAGTAGTTTATAAAGAAAATATGAATCATCTTAAACATTTTCCCTGGGAGTGTCAAACCAGGATGCAGCAAGGCCCGTTATCATGCACCAGTTCCTGTTCGAGTCCAGCTCAAAGTGGTGTTTTCAGGTTTTACCCTTATATACATCTGTGCCAGAGCCACATCCACTTGTTTGTATCCAGACATGAATTTAATTGCTTAGATAACCACATAATCTTTAAGCCACCAAAATTTTAAAATACTTAATCCTAAGTTAATCTAAACTTAATCAATACGACCTAAAAATAATCATTTCAAACTATATATAACTAATTACAGAAACTAAATAACCAAATATTAATAACTACCTAAACTACTTAAAAAATGAAATATTTAAAACTAAAAAGAATTAAATTAATTAAAAAAACATTAAATTAAATAAAGAAACATACCTATAAATGAAGCTTCGTAAAAACCCGCACAACAAATGATTTTTTAGAGAGATATTGAGAGAATTTAGGAGAGATAAAGGCAAGGATCAAGTGAGGAGGGGGGGGGGGTGGCCGCCCTTTTATAGGGAGTTCAGGCAAAGGCGGCCTCCCCCTGACCGCCTTTTCCATGTCATCGATCCGGGCCAAAGGCGGAGCGAGGGATCAAAGGCGGCATCGCCGATGCCACCTTTGCGCACTAACACAAAGGCAGAATCTGCAATGCTGCCTTGGTAGCATGTTTAAAAAAAAATTAACCTAAGTGATTTTTCAATTTTTTTTAAAAATGCATTAAAAAAAACTCATTATATTAGAGTTTTAATGTTAGTTAATGCAATTAAAAAATAATGAAAAATGGAAAAAGTAGTTTTACAGTGATTCATATTTAAATGTTCATACTCCACTATTCACCCCTCTTATTAATTGGGAGAGATGACACACACTGTAACAGACTCTCTGACATTTGAATGTAGATTACAACCCTTTTACAATTTTCAATTTAACCCCTAGAGGCACAACCTAATACAAGAACAACCTTTTGCACATATAGTGCCTTAACCCAATCACTCTACCTTTTTGTAATGGATCGGACCCTTCTGGTCCATTACTTATCCAAATTCTAGTGTTTGGGGTGTCCAGGACACCATTAGCGAGTTAGGAGGGTGTCGATGTCAGTGGTAGGGTGTCATCGTGGTGTCACCTGTCGGTGCCACATATCAGTGCCAACGATCAGTGTCTCACCGATCAGTATCACCGATCGGTGCTTCACCCAAACGGTGCCACATAGGGGTGTTAGGGTTCTTTCCCCAGTTTTCACGTAACATCTCTTTTAAGTTTTATTTTCCTCTTTTAAATTGGTTTACATCCGTTTTAAGGCTGGTAAAAGATATCTTAAATCCCCTAAGATTGGGGAAACCCTCGACTTACCAAAATATATGGCCTTTTAATCAGTTTCACACCCTTTTCCACGTTTCCAGTTATGCCCCTGTTAAGCGTTTTTTTCTCGGTTTAAATGTAACATAACAACTCTTTGCCCTGTGATGGTCTATCTCATTGTCTTCGAGGGAATTATTAAAACTCATTTAATTCCAACGTGTGTAACCACCCAGCCACGTGGTCAAACCATGATCCTATTTTCAAGACCTTTGAGATTTCACATCCTTTAACTCTAGGATCAAGCCCTTTTATCACACCGAGATCTTCTCCCGGGGTCTGTTTCTTTTTTCTTGGTGCGCTTGGAGTCCCTCTTTCAAAGACGAGTCATGCCTATGTGAGAGCCCTCCGATTCGGTTCTTCTTGGATTTTCCTATCACGCGACCAAGTTCTTGGCACAAGGAGAAAACTTAGATCCTTAGTCATCCATGTAGAGGTTTTTCCTTCGTCTCTCTTTACTGTGCATCATGCGGGGTGGGTATGATGATGTTCCCTCGGGACGTAGATGAAACTAATTTTAATGAAGATAATAAACAAACTTTTAAAGAATGAAGGGGTGATATAGATGTTGTTGTTGTTGTGTTTCACCTTCGTTTTTATGTTGTGAATTTTATGAGATCATGTCCACTAAAAATCGTGGCTTTTGGTGGTCCTTGTGCAATAATGAAGCTCTGTTTTATGAATGATCTTTTTGTTGAATGAATGTAACATGGAAACTTATTAATCACGTAAAATTGGTTGATTAAATGGATTGTCTATGAATAAGAACCCTTGTGTGATCACCCTGGTTAACCAAATGGATAGAATAAACTTAATGAATGGTGTTGGATAAATCTGTAAACTCCCTCGCTCTATTATGGTGATATGCATGGTTGTTCTGTTAAATGTTTGTGGGGTGACATAGAGGGGAATGAAATATCTGGTTGAGAGGTTATTGGTTGTGAATTTGAGGCCATGTGGAGCTAGTAAGTTGGGTATTGGTTTGGTTCCGGTACTTTGAGGGATCTCATGGGATCCCATTTGATGTTATTACTTACAAGAGAACCGGGAGGGAATGCTTATTGTCTGCCTGGCTGTTTTTCCTTCAGTTGTTGTTTTGGCTTGTGGTTATGCATGTTAGTTGCCCGACAATGAAAGAATATTTTAAATGGAATCACTTTAACATGATAACAAGAATGATTTCTATGAGGAAATTGTTTTCCTGGAATTGGGTTGTGTTCTGGTAGTGACTGTGGTGTACTTGTGCATGTAGGGATAACAACAAGAGTGGTTGTGTATGGGCTGATTGTTGATTTTGGGACCCTTAGGTTGGAATGAGTTCTTGATTTCCTATATGTATAAAATTTATTTCTTGTGTTTCTTATATGCACCCCACCCATGTTGATCACTTCGTGCTGAACACCCCCAATTCATGGGGGAGAGTGTTTTTCTCAACATTCCTAGGAGTGGATGGTAATTAGCTCATTTCTGCGCCCTCTCCTAGGTAGCCCAAGACTCTTCAGGCAAGTTGTGATGGTCTGAGGTTCATGATGGCCCAAGTCTCTTTGAGCAGGGTGGGTTGTGGTGGGATGACCTAGGTGTGTGCAGATAGGTTTGTTTCCCAAGTGTCTTTAGGATGAGACCCAGGTGTCTTCAGGCATGGCAGTGGTTGTTATGGCCTAGGTGTATTTGGGCGTGGAAGTGGTTTTTGTGGCCCATCTATCTGTGGGCATAGTTACGCGTGGTTGTGGTGGCCCAGGTGTCAACGGGTGGGATAAATGTATGGTTGGGATGTCCCATGGAGTTGTTGTTGGGGCGGTCGTGGGACTACAATGGGATTTGTGGGGGAGGTCTAATGCATATGATGTTCTAAATAACCAGTGGAAAAACGGTGTGGGGTACCCAAATATCTATGTGCTATTACTATTATTTTATCAGGCTTGCATTATTTGGGGAGTGTGCCTTGGTGAGGATGGGTGGATAGTTTTCCTTTCTAGTTTTTTTGGTTACATCTATTTTCTCACAGGGCATTAGAATGTCTCCCCACTTGTGCATGAGAGTTTTGGTTTCTCTACTGAGTATACCTATATACTCACCCTACATATATAAAACTACTTTCAAGTTTCCTAGAGGACTTTGAGGATAGTGTCGGGCCTTACTAGCTTGGGCGTCGGGACAATTTTCATTGATGCTTTTCTTTAGTTTGGTACTTTCCTTTAGAGTTTTCTTGTACCTTGTATCACATTATTTTAAACACGCATGTGGAAAAAGGGTTTTTGGATTTACTTTTACTTTTGGTATTTGGAGTTTTTTAGGATTCACCATCTTATCTTCTAATCATGTTCTATAAAAGGGTAATGCCTTCTATACTATATGAGATTCTATACCCTTGGTGCTAGTTGCCACTCCGGGGCCTATTGAATACGGGACTCGGGGGTCATTATCTCTCCCTCAACTTGAAGAAGGAAGGGTCTGGCTATTTGTTGTCCCTTACCTCATCATGGAGAAGGTGGGTCATGACAGAATGGTATCAAAGGTGAGGTGGTTGAGAGATAGGATGGAGTTCGGGGTTAGGAACAGTGAGGATTGCATGGGATGGTAGGGAAATAGTGTTAGACAATCTTGGTGCATGAAATTGGTCAGGGAATACCACCTTGGACATAGGATTTTAGGTCCCCTCATGATCCGACATAAGGACTCTGGACCAAATAAATTACTAGGTGAGGCTACACTGATTTCAGGGTAGAGACCCTAGGAAAGGTACATGCATCATAATGAATTTTTTTCTCATGTGTCATGGATGTTTTGGGAATTTAAAATAAATAATTTTTTTAAAAAAAATTTAAAATGAATTTTCTACACTACTTGGGATTATGAATTCTTTGTTTCTCTTTTCAGCTATGGTACCTAGATAACGTCCATGATTAGTGAAGGCAGTCAATGCCCAGTAGGTCTATTTGGTTGATCAGCAGAGGGATGATCAAGAGGTGGAGGACAACCAGTGGTAGAAGATTCTTCATGCCTTCCAGCAGTAAGCTCTAGGAAAGTACGAGGGCAATGTCTCAGACATAGATATGTAGAGATAGCTTGGGGATCTGGTGATAGCTTTCAAGTTGATCCAGGCTCCAACAGAGTACTGGGTTACTCTATCTGTGATCTAGATGCAGGGAGCGGTGCTTCAGTTGTGGTCACTTTATCTCAGGGAGAAGAGGTAAGGTGAGGTTTTGTGGATTGACTTTGAGAAGGAGTTATGGGAGGAATTCTTCCATGATGAAGGTAGAAAAGAGGTAGGAGCTTCCCTACTTCCAGCAAGGGAGTATGTTGGTAAGATAGTTGGGGATCAATTTCAAGGATCTCTTTCTGCTACAAATGCAGCCATACAATGTCATCCTGGGCATCGACTGGTTGTTTTTATTTCACGCTGTTATCGAATGCTTCTGGAGAAGGGTCACATTCTCATATATGGGTGGTCAATGTGTATCTTTCTTTGGTGAGTAGGGTTTCCATGAGGTCATCTGGCATGTGAAGCCCCTTCTTTCCATGTTAGCCAAGCTATCAGTGGAATCATCATATTCATAGATGGTAGAAGTTTTGTGGATTTTTAGTGAATTTCTAGACATCTTCCCTGAAGAGGTTGTGACTCTACCCCCTCGACGCAATGTTGAGTTCGAGTTAGACTTACAACCCGATGCTCGTCTGATTTCGATGTCTCCCTATTCGATGGAACCTTCTGAGTTGTGGGAGTTGCAGATTCAGGTTGATGACCTGATGAAGAAGGGTTTTATCTGACCAAGCGAATCGCTATGGGGTGCTCCAATCTTGTTCACAAAGAAGGTAGACGATGGTCTCATGTTGTGCATAGACTACCGAAGACTAAATCAGGTGATGGTCAAGAACTATTACCCCCTCCCAAGGATCGAAGACCTTTTTGAACAATTGAAGGGAGCATGTTGGTTCTCAGAGATCAACCCACGGTCTGTATATCACTAGTTATGGGTGAATGAGGGTGACATCCCAAAGATTTCTTTCAGATGTTGGTATGGGAACTTTGAGTTCGTGGTCATGTCGTCCAGTATTACGAATGCACCGACTGTGTTCATGGGACTCATGAACTCTGTTTTCTACGAGTATCTAGACTGGTTTGTGTTCATGTTCATCGACAACATCCTGATCTACTCAAGGTCAGAGGGGGATCACACCGAGCATATCAGGATAATTTTGGAGGTCCTACGACACCACCAGCTCTACGGGAAGTTTTCCAAGTGCAAGTTCTGGACACGAGCGGTGAAATTACTTGGACACTTGGTTTCACAGTAGGGAATAATAATGGAACCATCGGAGGTCGAAGTAGTTGTTTCATGGGTGGCACCCAAGAACATGGAAGATGTTCGTAGTTTCCTCAGACTGACAGGTTACTACCAGACATTTGTACCTGGCTTCTATTGGGTTACAACACCTTTGACAGCCTTAACCAGAAAGGACCAGGATTTTTTATAGGATGAGCAGTGCCAGGAAGCTTTTAGTTATCTAAAAGGGAAGCTGGTCAGTGCCCCAGTGCTGAGGTTTCCAGAGGAAGGGGTAATTTTTGATTTGTTCTGTGATGCTTCTAGTCTAATCTTGGGGTGTGTGCTAATGTAGCAGCTGGGAGTGATCTCTTATGGGTCTAGGTAGTTACATCCTCACGAACATAACTATACAATCCATGACCTAGAACTTGCAGCAGTTTTATTCGTATTAAAGTTATGGAAGCATTACATCATTGGGGAATGCTTCATGGTCTTCACAGATCACAAGAGACTGGGGTATGTCTTTTCCCAATGAGACCTGAACTTGCGACAGTGGAGGTGAATGAAGATTCATTATGACCACAACTTTGAGATCTCCTACACCTCAGGAAAGGGGAAAGTGGTGGTAGATGCCTTAAGTAGGAAGTCATAGAATGGTGTTGTTAGGGATTCATTAGATTCTTAAAAGGAAATGGAGGAGTTGGATGCTTTACATCTGGAAATGAGAGTGGATGATGGTTGAGACTGTCTATTTCAGATGACAGTTCAATATTCCTTGGTACGATAAGTGGGGGAGTCTCAGTGGGGAGAATTAGAGGCTGAAGTGATGTGTGAACGTATTAGCCATGGTGATGCTCTGGAAGGATGTTCAAATGATGGTCAGAATCAGATATTGTTCTGTGGGAAGCAGTTTGTCCTAGAGACGATGCGCGAGGGAGTTCTCTATGAGTTCCATAGCATATCCCTGGCGGTACACCCTGGAGTCTCCATAATGTACCGGGTATTGAGAGGTCACTTTTGGTGGCCCGGAGTGAAGTGGGCAACGATGGATTTTGTGGAAAATTGCCTCATGTGTCAGCAGGTGAAGGATGAACACTGTGTTCTCGACGGTTTGTTATAGCCCTTAGATGTTCCTGAGTGGAAGTGGGACAATGTCTCGATGGATTTTCTTCATAGGAATACCTAGAGCTGAGGGAGGTTGTGATTCTATCTGGGTATTGGTAGACCAATTGATGAAATCGGATCACTTTTCAGTAGTTAAAGAGTCGAGTGCAATGGATACCTTAGCACGGAAGTACGTGGGTGAAGTTGTATGGATGTGTGGAGTTCCAAGAAACATCGTTTCAGGTCGGGATACATGATTTACTTCACGATTCTAGAAGGGATTAAAGTGTGATTTTGGAACCCAAATATGCCTTAGCACTACTTTCCACCCTTAGACAAATGGAAAGACATAGAGGACCATCCAAACGTTGGAGGATATGCTGTGAGCGTGTGTTTTGGACTTTGGAGGATCATGGGTACAACACTTGCCTCTGGTAGAGTTTTCCTACAACAATATCTATAACTCTACCATTGGCATGACACCGTTCGAAGCCTTGTATGGAAGACCGTGTCGTTCAACCCTGTGCTGAATAGAGATTGGGGAGGCAGGTGTTCTTGGCCCAGAGTTGGTGTAGAGCATGATGGAGAAGGTTCAGCTTGTGCGTGAGAGGGTGAAGGTATCTCAGGACCGACAGAAGTCATATGTCGATCATATGAGGAGACCCTTGGAGTTTGGGGTTGGGGACCACATATTCTTAAAGGTCTCCCCTCGGTGTGGACAACAGAGGTTTGGAAGGGGAAGCAAGCTTTCTCTCAGGTTCATTGGACCCTTCGAGGTGTTGGGATGAGTCGGTGAGGTTCCATATCAGTTGGCGTTACCACAACGTTTTGAGAGGATCCCCAACGTCTTTCATGTATCTTAGCTCCATCGGTATCTACACGACGACTCCCATGTCCTTGACTGGGGAGAGTAGGATATCGAGGATGATGCGACATTCATGGAGCGACTGGTGAGAATCGAGGATCGCAAGGAGAAAGTGCTTCGTGGATGGACCATTCCCCTGGTTCATGTGTTGTGGAGGTATGGTGGCCTCGAGGAGATTACTTGGGAATGAAAGGAAAAAATATGTGCCTAGTACCCAGAGCTATTCTGAGTTTTGATCTTGTGTTTGCCTTGTGACTTTCTTATGATGTAATGTTTGACCCTGATTGCCGCATGATAAGTTTTTTACCTATCCTCTATTTTGTATGAAATTTCCTGACTATGGGGATGGGAGAACCTGATCCCTAATCAACACACATTAATGTGGATGCGATTAAACCCGTGAAAGAGAGTCAGTGCCGCCCAAATCAGATAGTGTCTTGACATGGAGAAAGGAACTCCCTAATCTATATGTCTGGACAATGTGTCCTTTTGTGTTTTTGTGGTTGCTTAGTGTTTCTACAGTTGTTTAGGAGATAAATAAGATAGGTGTTTAGGGATTTCGAGGTTTTATTCTAGATTTTGAACAACTCTAGGGTGGTTTGTCCCTGAGAGGTATCTTATAAGGTGGTTGGTCAAGCCCCTATTTTTTATTTGGGTTTAATATTAAATTCTTGAGGGTGAGAATAGATTGATAGGTATCTGATGTAATGTCCCAGACCCTCCTGGTCCATTAAATTTCCAAATTATAGTGTTTGGGGTGTCCAGGACACCATTGGTGAGTTAGGAGGGTGTCAGTGACAGTGGAAGGGTGTCGCCGTGGTGTCACCTGTCGGTGCCACAAATCTCCCTCGATCGGTGCTGCACCCGAACGATGCCATAGAGGGGTGTCCGGGGTTTTCCCCCAAATTTCTCATAACATCTCTTTTAAGTTTTACTTTACTATTTTAAATTGGTTTAATAACATTTTATAGCCAGTAAAGGATAAATTAAATACCCTAAGAGCGGGATGAACCTCTACTTACCAAAACGTGTGGCCTTTTAATCAGTTTCACACCCTTTTCTGCATTTCTTATTATGCCCCTGTTATGCATTTTTTCACTCCGTTTAAATGTAACCTGTCAACTCTCCATCTTGAGATGGTCTATCCCATTGTCTATGAGGGAATGATTAAATATACATTAATTCCAACATGTGAAACTACCCAGCCACGTGGTCAAACCACGATATGCTTTTGAAGCGCTTTGAGATTACACATCCCATAACTCTAGGATCGAGTCCTTTTATTACACTGAGATCTTCTTCTTTCAGGGTCTCTTTCATTTTCCTTGGTGCACTTGGAGTCCCTCCTTCAGAGACGAGTTGTGCCTATGTGAGAGCCCTCCCGTTCAATTCTTATTAGAGTTTCCTTTCACGTGACCACAGTTCTTGGCGCTAGGAGAAAACTTAGATCCTTGATAATACAAATAGGGATTTTTCTAACATCTCTCTTTACTGTGCATCATGCAGGGTGGGTATGATGATGATACCTCAGGATGTAGATGAAACCAACTTTAACAAAGATAATAAAAAGACTTTTAAATAATGAAGGGGTTGGAAAGATGATGATATTGTTTTGTTTTACCTTATTTTTTATGTTCTAAACTGTATGGGATCATGTCCACTAAAAATCATGGATATTGGTGGTCCTTGAGCACAAATGAAGCTATATTTTCCTGAATCATCTTATGGTTTAATGACTGAAACATGGACAATAATTAATCATGTAAACTTGGTTGATTAAATAGATTCTTAATAAATAAGAACCCTTGTGTGATCACCCTAGTTAACCAAATGAAAAGAAGGAACCTAATGAATTACTTTGTCTAAATCTGGAAACTCTCTTCCTCTGTTATTGTGATATTCATGGTTGTTCTGTTAAATGTTTGTGGTGTAATGTATAGGGGAACAAAATCACTAGTTTAGAGGTTGTTGGTTGTGAATCTAAGGTTGTGTGAAGCTGGTATGTTGGGGTTTGGTTTGGTTCTAGTACTTTGAGGGATCTCACAGGATACCATTTTATGTTGTTACTTACAAGAGAACCGGGGTTGAATGCTTAAATGCCTGCTTAGTTGTTTTTCCCTTTAGTTGTTGTTTTGGATTGTGTTTATTCATGTTAGTTTCCCAAAAGTGAAGGAATATTTTAAATGGAATCACTTGAACATGATAATGATAATTGGTTCTATGGGGAATTGTTTTCCTAGGTTTGGGTTGTGCTATGGTTGTGGCTATGGTGTACTTGTGAATGGAGGGATAGCAGAAAGAGTGGTTGTGTAAATGTTGGTTATTTATTTTGGGACCCTTAGGTTAGGATGAGTTCTTGATTAACAATATGTATAAAATTTAGTTTTTGTGTTTCTTATACGCATCCCACCCATGTTGAGAACTTCATGACGAACACCCCCATTTCATGGGGGAGGGTGTTTTTTCCAACATTCATAGGAGTGACTGGTTTTTAACTTCCTTATGCACCCTCTCCCAAGTAGCCCAAGACTCTTCGGGAAGGCTGTGGAGGCCTAAGGTTCATGATGTACCAAGTCTCTTTGGGCATGGTGTGTTGTAGTGGGTTGGCCTAGGTGTGTGTGGGTAGGTTTGTTTCCCAAGTGTCTTCAGGATGAGGCCTAGGTGTCTTCAGGAGTGGCATTGGTTGTTATGGACCAGGTGTCTTCAGATATAGAAGTGGTTGTTATAGCCTAGGTGTCTTTGGGCATGGCAGTGGTTGTTGTGGACCAAGTGTCTGCGGGTGTGGTTATGTGTGGTTGTGGTGGCCCAGATGTCTTTGGGCAGGATAAATGTGTTGTTGGGATGGACCATGGGGTTGTTGTTGGGGCGACAGTGGGATTTCAGTGGGATTTGTGGGGGAGGTATGATGTATAGAATGTTCTAAATAATTAGTGGGAAAGCAGTGCGGGTTACCCAAGTATCGATGTACTATTACTATTATTTTACTTGGATTGTCTTATTTGGGGAGTGTGCCTTAGTGAGGCTGGTTGGATAGTTTTCCTTGTTAGGTGTTTTGGTTACGTCTATTTTCTCACAGGGCATTAGAATGTCTCCCTACTTGTGCACGAGAGCTTTTGGTTTCCCTACTGAGTATACCTGTATACTCACCCTACGTATATAAAAATGCTTTCAGGTTTCTAGGAGGACTATGAGGACCGTCACATAAATTACTAGCTCGAGCATCGGGACAGTTGACATTTCTGGTTTTCTTTCTTTTGGTAATTTCTTTTAGAGTATTATTGTACATTGTATCACTTTATTTTGAACATGCATGTGGAAAAAGGGTTTTTGGATTTACTTTTACTTTCGGTATTTGGATTTGGTTGGGATTCATTATCTTATCTTCTAATATTATTCTATAAAAAGGGAAGTTACTTCCATACTATGTGTGACTCTATACCCTTGGTGCTAGTCACCACTATGAAGCCCATTGAAGGCAGGACTCAGGGGTCATTATCTCTCTTTCAACATAAATACGGAAGGGTATGACTATTTTTTGTCCCTTCCCTCATCTCGGAGAAGGCAGGTCGTGACACTTTTTCACACCTAGAGTCTCATCCTAGTAGTTACATTTTGAAGTTTTAGTAGAAACCAAACCTACCGTTTAACCAGTCCAATACACAACTGAATCCCCACCCTTTTGCGGTTATGGAAGAACTCGAAGTACTCGGCCTTTTTCTCACTTGGAGGAAAAACCCCAAGCCTGACCATTGTTTTGGACTCACAACCATGTATCATACCTTTTAATGAGTAGTATCTCCAATTACAATTACACACGTAGAAAACACTACTAGATAAAAGACTTTTAACAGTAATATGAAAATCCACAAACAACGCTAAAAAATAAATGTTGATCTAAGTGTCATTAAACATGGGTCCTTTTTATGAGTGTTAGAAAAGAGATGATAAAGGGGGACCTTTATCAGTTATACTTCTAGCACTCATAAGGCTACACTGCTATAGTGTGCTATTAAAATCACAGCACACCATAACACCAAATTTAGGCATCAAATACATACAACAATAACAAATACATGATAATAGAAATTAATAATTTAATTGAAATAAAAATTATATCACAAATACAAAAAAATATATATTTTAGACATTTAAAACACGGTTTTATCTAACTACAGTAAAAAATACTATTTTTCACAAAATTTTAAAAATATAAATGGTTTCATTTTCTTTGGAACCCAACCCCCTCTCAAAATGTCTGATCATGGTATCAGTTTCCAAAAAAACCACCCCAACTTGAGCAAAATAATCCTCCTATATAAGAAAATAATTATTATGTTAGTAATACTATAGAGAAATAAATTAAACATAAATATGAAACAATACATAATTAATTTTAAACTGATAACAGATACTTTAGGTCTTACCAGTCACACCGTGCATCAGATTAAGGTTTAGCTGGTTCCTACATGCCATAAATAAATTATGGATCCTTGTCATAAAGTATCAAAACAATCCAAATGTGCTTTCCCAATTTTGAGTATGTGCATTGAGTTTTTTTAATAAAATGTCATTTAAAATTGAAAACATGCACTTTGAGTCATACCAGTCATATCATGAGTCGGTTTGAAATGAGACTTATACCTACACATCAAAAATCACTTATTAATCGTTTTCCTAAATTATCAAGGCAGTTAGAGCTTGTTTTCTTAGTTTCTAGTGTGACATGCACTGTGAATGAAATTATTAATTTTAAAGTGATAATAGACTCTTTGAGTCATATCGGGAAGAAAATGTATCAAATTGAGGTGTTTCTAATTCCTACACTTCAAAAATGACTTATTTATTGTGTTCATAATGTATTGAAACATTCTTAATGCGTTTGATAGGTTTTCAGTATGTGACATGTGTTTTCAAATTAAATGTCAATTTTAAACTAAAAATAAACATTTTAATTCATACCAGACACACTGTGTGTCTAATTGAGGTGAGGTTGATTACTATATGTTAAAAATGTCTTATTTATCATTCTCCTAAAGTATCAAAACAATTTGAATTCATTTTATTTCATTTGAGTTCGTTACTTTTGTTTTTTACTAAATTGTCAATTTTAAATAAAAAGAAACACATGGAGTCATATCAGTCACACCGTACATCATATTGAGGTGAGGCTAATTCATAAACTTCAAAAATGACATTTGAATCAATATCCTATAGAGTAAAAATAATCCGAATGTTTTTTATCATTTTGGAGAATGTTAGATGTGTTTTTATGAAAATGCCTTTTTAAACTGAAAACACACACTTTTTGTCATACCGGTCACATCATGTGTTAGTTTTATGTGAGAATAATTCTTACATGTCAAAAATGACTCATGAATCATTTTCAAAAATTATCATGAAAATACAAGTGTGTTTGCTCGGTTTTCAGTGAGTGACACACGTTTTGATCTAAAATGTCAATTTTAAACTGATTATGGACACCTTGAGTTATACAAATACCAAAATGAGTCAGATTGAGGTGAAGTTGATTCTTATATGTCTCAAATTACTTATGTATAATTGGTATAAAGTATCAAATCAATCTGAATGTGTTTGCGTAGTTTTGAGTATATCACTTGTGGTTTTTACTAAAATCTCATTTTAAATTGAAAACATGCACTTGGAGTCATAACGATCACACCATGCATCAGATTAAAGTGACGATGATTCCTACACATCAAAAATGACTAATTGATCATTTTACTCTAGTAAAAAAACAATCCAAATGTGTTTTCTCAATTTTGAGTATGCCACTTATGTCTTTTACAAAAATGTCATTTTAAATTGAAAACATTCACTTTGAGTCATAAAGGTCACATCATGTTTAGCTTGATGTGATAGCGATTTATTCACATAAAAAATTACATATGAATAATTTTCCTATTATATCAATACAATTCGATCAATTTTTTTTTGTTTTCATTAAGTGAGGCATGTTTTGAAATAAAATGTCAATTATAAACTCATAACTGACACTTTGAGTTATACAGGACACACCGTGTATCAGATTGAGGTATGGATAATTCCTATAAATAAAAATGTCTTATGGATTATTTTACTAAAGTATCAAAACAATATGAATGTGTTTTCTTAGTTTTGGATATGTCACTTGTATTTTTTACTAAAATATAAAATTTAAATTAAAAGACACTCACGGAGTCATACCATTCACATCATGCATTGGATTTTTGTGTGGATAATTCCTACATGTCAGAAATGACTTATGGATAGTTTTATAAATTATCAAAACAATACAAATGCGCTTGATCAGTTTTGAGTAGGCCACTTATGGTTTTTACTTTTATGTCATTTTAAACTAAGAACACACAAATGAAGTTATACTGGTCACATCGTTTATTAGATTAAGGTGTTTCTGATTCCTACACATAAAAAATGACTTATATATTGTAACGCCCCGACCCCAGCTACCCAGAGTTGGTGCATTACTCCGTAACATTGGCATGATCACAAAAGATCAAGTCTTGAAAGATCGATTAGTTTAGTAGCCTTGGAAACACTAGATATATTCATAAGTCTTATATTACATCATAAAGTGAAAAACTAATAACAAAGTCTTCATAGTCTACACTCATATCCTCTTCTGACTATCCCTACAGGTCATTCATAAAATACTTCTTCACATCCTGGAAAATATTAAAACATTGAAAGGGGTGAGCTCAGATGCTCAGTAAGGATAACAATATTGCGGAAGCTTTCATAAATAAACATAAACATTTAAGGCAATGTATGACTAAAAAAAAGCCTTTTAAACTTGAACATAAACATAATATGGCAAAAGTAAAATGAGATAATGCCATTTACTTCTTCACATGGATATTCTACTGGTCAAATAATCACATGCAATATCAATAACCACTTTCAAATGATGGAATGCATAATGCCATACTATCATAACCATGTAGTCAAGGCCTCGTGCCAAGACCAAAAATAAGATTTTGTCAAGGCCTCGTGCCAAGACACTATTTTGTCTCATGAGACCTGCCGATGCATCGAGGAGTTATAGTGGGCTCCACCCGTCACTTATTAAGTCCAATGCATTCCTCATATGAATAGGTTTAAACATTTCATAAACCATAACATAATCGTATCACATAAAACATGCATAAAGGAAACATAAAATTTCCAAATTTCAATCACAAGATAACAATACAACACATTGATATAATAAAAACGCTTTCAAAACCATTTTCAATACCAAAATAAAATAAAGTTAAAACATTGTATTTATTTTTCATTAAAAAAAAGTGATGGCTTGTAGAGGAAGCCGAAACTCAAATAATGGTCACGGCGGCGGAGAATTCGTTGTCGCCGCATATGTACGGAAAGAAAAAAATTCCCTTTTTTTCATTTAGTAAAATGATTCGTATAAAAAATATTCCTTTTGAATAAACATAAAAGTCAAAGGGGTTTATACACCGTATAAAAGAAAGTTGTGTATAAAACCAAATATGCCTCAATGAAAGGAGATTGAGACGAAGTCCTTAAAAAGATAATTTTTAAAATAAAATAGATCTATTATGTTTATTCACTATAGGTACACATAAAAAAAGTAAAAATACAAAATAAGACATAATAATATCATGACATAATTTGAAAGTAGGAGATTAACCCAAAGAATGGAAGTTGGGTTAAGAAATTCCCTTACCTTGCGTCCTGTCCTGACTCGACCATTCTTTAACCTCCTGAATAATAAACTAGAGTTAATTTATATTTACTTAAGAACCTTTTTCATGTTAATTATTCCTTTTATATCCCTTATTACCATGTTATGAACATTATGTAATTATTTAAGTTTACAACGGTCATTTTGTCGATCTTAGGTACTTGAGTCAAAAATAAAATTCTTATAATTACAAGTTGTTCATGTGGTGCTATATCCATTATATCAATAATTATGTTCATGATGTAGATATCATATATATCATATATATCCAGTATATACATGTATTTATAATATTACATAACATTTAGAGGTAAGAAATGAAATTCACCGTTCATGGAGACGGTAAGTCGTACGTACGCATGAATGCTACTTTCATTTATATTTCGTATTTAATGGAATGAAATCATAATTATATAAAGGTATAATATAGTTCCATTATAATATCATATATAATATTATTTACTCCATCCTTTATACATCCCACATATGGCATTAACGATTCACATCACTTTGAGGGGGCGGTAGTCCGCACTTCCTAAAATGAAATTATCGCGTTTACCCATAATGGAAATCATAAGGTATGCCATAAATGAGAAATAAAGAAGCATAAGTAAAACATAAACATATTATATATCCTATATAAATATAGTGACATCTTAATGGCCACCTTTGAAGGTGTTATATGAGTGTTGAACAATCATCGCTTCGTGAGGCAGAAATTTGCCATCCACAGAAACCGTATGTTCTTTAACCATTAGATGTAGGTGTGTGTAACTGTAGATCGAATCCTTATTATAAAAACATCATAGTATATTGAGGATACTGGTGTTGTTACAAAATAAATGAATAAAAAGAGTTTATGGGGTTGGAGAAGAAAAATAAAACAAAACAACATTAGAGAAGACATTACCTCAAAATCGGGTAACTCTTTTTGATTTGAGCCAAAGGCTTCCTTGGGAAAAGTTCTGCCCAAAGTGAGGCTTCTAGGAGTAAGAGGGGGAAGTTGGGAGAGTATTTGGGCAGAGGTTGTCCGAGCCAAATGGTTTGAAAGTGTGAATGAGGTGGTAGAGGTGGGGGCCTTTTATAAGAGGAGAGGAGGGACACTCTTGGAAAGCAAGGAAATTTTACATTATTATACAATGCTTTTTGGATTCTAAAGGTCCCAAACTTATATAATTCGTGGATAAGGTGATAAGGGTTCTAAATATACCCATAAAATAGTCTTTGGACAAGTTTAAGCATTGGATTGTACATTATATTTTCATTTTATTAAAATCGTTAAATAATGAGGTCATCGCTGCATCATAATGATGTTATAAATAATTTAATTTATTTAATGTCTAAAAATTATAAAAAAAAAATACTATGTTGTATGAAATCTTTTTATCTTTCCAATGACTATTTATAGTTAAAAATATGGCTTGTATAACCCCATGTAAAAATTGTTTTAGTAAAACATTTCATGTTTGTGTCATTTTTTACTTTAACATTAAATAAAAGGTATTTATGTCATTTTCTAACTAAAGTGGCTCCATGGGGTCCCCAAGTTGACCCATGGATTTTCATGGTCGGCCATGGCACATCCAATGAGGGTAGGACATGTTTCAATCTCATCTAATATTATTAAAACATTATTTTTACCTTAAACTACACTAATTACCTCTAATCGCGATTAAGAACTTAAAAGTTACTATTCACCAAAAATTATTTTAATCTCATTGAACCACATTTTAATTCTTAATGACAACCATGTATGTCATATTTTTGAAAATCAAATCACAGAAGTGGTAATATTTCATTTAAACGAAAAATCAGTTATTTAACTACCACTTAGTGGTTTCACTATTCATCAAAAATTGAAGTTTTTCAGAACAATGCCAAAATTTCACCCTAAGCTATAATTGATATTCCGAATTCAAAAATGATTTCTATTTTACAAAATTCCAAACATATAAGTTTCATTAATTAATTTTATAATTAATTCCCGCTGTCACAACAAATAGCGTGTTTTTAAGAAACAATTTATATCAAAAGATTGGCAATTGTTTATGTCCAATTTCAATGTTAAATTAATTCTAATGACCACCATCGGATAAAATGGTAAAAATATATTCTAATTATACTTTAAAACCACTAAATAGTATAATTTATCACTATAAATTATTTTTATTAAAAAAAGTTGTTTTTAAGTATTTTTCACTATTCATAAAAAATTAGAAGTTCTCAGAAAAATACCAAAAAATCAACATAGGCTAATTTTGATATTACGAATCCAAAAATGAAGTCCATTTTGAAATATAAAATTTCTATACTTTTAAAAAGTGGTTATTACTATTCATAACGGCTACTTTGATTAGTCACGGTGTTTTAGAACTCGAAGTTGCGTACAATGCAAGCTATTGCATTATTGAATGAGAAGCGTATTGTGGAAGCTCGGGGTGTTACATTCT
This sequence comes from Viscum album, assembly GCA_963277665.1. Taxonomy (NCBI): domain Eukaryota; kingdom Viridiplantae; phylum Streptophyta; class Magnoliopsida; order Santalales; family Viscaceae; genus Viscum; species Viscum album. The sequence goes on along the minus strand of OY728150.1, from coordinate 349,541,603 downwards.
CCCCTCCTTCAATAAATTGCGTCCTCGCAATTTGAAATTTTTCTTGGAAAATAAAAGGTTGAAAATAGAAAATTCCTTTGTGGAAAACCCACATCGGAAATAAGATTAATAAAATTTAGCCTTAATAAGAGGGAAAGGGAAATGAAAAAGTCACGACCCAATTATGATCTCGATTAGGAGAACATTGGTGGAAATTAGAGACATATAATTGGAGGAAAAATGTAAATATTTGTAGGGAGTGATTGAGGTCATCAATCACAATCAACTATCAAATTGAGGGCCTCAAAGCCTTCAATCTATGTTGATTTAAAATATCATCAGTTCAACAAGACATAAGGTATTAGGATAACACATTTTTTTGTTTTAATATCCCTTTACTAAAGTTTAAGAATTAATTTATTCATTGAATAATAGATAGGTATATATATATTTATGCTTGACAATTAGAGTTTCAACCTTCAACTCATCTTTCACTCAAAAAGATAATAGAACTCAAAAATATTATACTTATCCTAATTGTATAAGGTTCCAAATGTTAACACATACCATTTAGATTAGTAAAATTATTTTGTAATAACCAGGGAATTCCTGTAGGCTAGTGGTATGAAATAAAGGCCTGTCGCACTATGGTTGTGGGTTCGATTCCTACAGCTTTGTCCGACGTGATGGGTTATGCCCCACCCTGCAGGTTGTCCTTTTCCTAAAACTATAGTAGTATAATATTACAAAAATAATCTTCATAAATTTTTTAACCTTAAACAATACTATCCAAAGATCAATTTAATCCACTCCAACCTTCATAGTTATCCAAAATACCTCTGTCCAGACTTTCTCTAAAAGTTCTCTTAATTCCAAAATCAATTTATCGGATTCCCCAAACAAAGTAAAGTTTCTCTTATTGTCACATACTAAAAATATGATTACCTTCATCATATTAAAACCTTACTGAAACAAAAAGTACTGCAGTACAATACTTATATATATATCACATTATTCTAATAACCAGAATATAATCCATGAGTCCAAAAGCACCAATACATTAATTATTCCGCTTCAACTGTAGTAACAGCATAAGATTGTCCTTGATCCCTTGGCCTTTTCTGAGGTAAGTTTCCCTGATGCTTAGGACATTCATTTGCATAATGCCCCATTTCCCTACAATTGTAGCATTCAACATTGATAGCCTCTTTCTTTCCCTTGCAATCACGCGCCTGGTGACCTTTTTCTCCACATTTATAACAAACTCCCATTCCTTTTAGGCAAGTACCAGGGTGATTCTTCCCAAAATTATCAGATAATGGAAAATCCTTCTTTCCCTTTTTCCCTTTATCTGTCTCTTGTTCCACCGTTCTCTTCTTCTCTTGCTTTACTTTGTTGTCATAAGACTTAGAGAATTCCTTTTCTGTCTTGATAGCACATGAGACAATACCTTCGTATGAAGAGAAGGTTTTTGATACTAAATCTCGACGGAGAAATGGTTTTAACCCATCAAAGAAATGATCAATATTACCTCTTGGGTTACGTATATAATCTGCAGCATACCTCGCCAACCTTGTAAAGTTGGCCTCATACTTTGCGACATTCTCATCCTCCTTTTGTCTTAGACTCAGAAATTGCCTTTCCATATCTGCTCGATGGTCATGAGGAAAGTATTTTTCTAAGAAAAGATCTTTGAACTCCCTCCATTCCATATTCGATACGTCATCATAGTCTTTTTTATTTTGAATCAATGACCACCATTGATCGACATCTCCAGTGAGGCGGTAAACTACCATGATAACCTTCTCCCTTTCGCTACTCCCCAAGGCGTGGAATATTTTCTCTAAGGATTTTATCCATTTCTCAGCTACTAACGGATTTTTACCCCCATTAAATGTTGGTGGTTGTTGCCTCATGAAGCGGTCTAACATTGATCCTCCATGTTGCGGATCAGGGTGCTCCATACGAGTAAGGTTATTATTCATAACCTGAGTGAGTTGTCCCAGTATGGAAATAAGTTGATCAGCACCAGTTGTATCTCCAGATCCACAATAATTATCTTGAGCAGGAGGGAAATACCTACACGGAGTGCATGCATTGATACGGTTTCCATTCCTTCCACTAGACGCCATTTCTAAACATAGGCATAAACTAGATTAGTTTATGAATTAAAATACATAATTCCATATTTGTAAAACACTTTACATAAATTGAACTATTTATGGATATAAACCATAATCATAAAAAGGAATGTTTTCTTTGAGGAAGTATATAATCATAACCCTTCATAGTGGTTTGTAAAGAAAATGAGAATTATCCTAAGCATATCCCCCAGGAGTGTCGTAACCAAGAGTGCAGCAAGGCCCGTTGTTGTGCACCAGTTCCCGTTCGAGTCTAGCTCAAAGAGGTGTTTTCGGGTTTTACCCCTAGGTACATCTGTGCCAGAGCCGCCTCTACCTGCTCATATCCAGACAGGGATTTATTGCTCGAAAAACTCACAAAATCTCTATAATACCAAAATTATAGGAAGTTCTTCTATACTAATCCTTAAAGTCTATCTTCGGGCTATGCGCTCTAATCAGAGTTTATCTAAATCTAGCTTCCAAGGTTAGTACTAAACTGCCTATGATACCAACTGTAACGCCCCAACCCCGGCTACCCAGAGTTGGTGCATTACTTCGTAACATTGGCATGATCACAAAAGATCAAGTCTCAAAAGACCGATTAGTTTAGTAGCCTTGGAAACACTAGATACATTAATAAGTCTTACATTAAATCATAAAGTGAAAAACTAATAACAAAGTCTTCATAGTCCACACTCATATCCTCTTCTGACTATCCCTGCAGGTCATTCATAAAACACTTCTTCACATCCTGGAAAATATTAAAACATTGAAAGGGGTGAGCTCAGATTCTCAGTAAGGATAACAATATTGCGGAAGCTTTCATAAATAAACATAAACATTTAAGGCAATGTATGACTAAAACAAAAGCCTTTTAAACTTGAACATCAACATAATATGGAAAAAGTAAAATGAGATAATGCCATTTACTTCTTCACATGGATATTCTACTGGTCGAATAATCACATGCAATATCAATAACCACTTTCATAATGATGGAATGCATAATGCCAGACTATCATAACCACGTAGTCAAGGCCTCGTGCCAAGACCATAAATAAGATTTTGTCAAGGCCTCATGCCAAGACACTAGTTTGTCTCATGAGACCTGCCGATGCATTGAGGATCTATAGCGGGCTCCACCCATCACTTATTAAGTCCAATGCATTCCTCATATGAATAGGTTTAAACATTTCATAAACCATAACATAATCGTATCACATAAAACATGCATAAAGGAAACATAACATTTCCAAATTTCAATCACAAGATAACAATAAAACACATTGATATAATAAAAATGCTTTCAAAACCATTTTCAATACCAAAATAAAAGAAAGTTAAAACATTGTATTTATTTTTCATTAAAAAAAAGTGATGGATTGTAGAGGAAGCTGAAACTCAAATAATGGTCATGGCAACGGAGAAGTCGTTGTCGCCGCATATGTACAGAAAGAAAAACATTCCCTTTTTTTCATTTAGTAAAACACTTCATATAAAAAAGATTCCCTTTGAATAAACATAAAAGTCAAAGGGGTTTATACACCGTATAAAAGAAAGTTGTGTATAAAACCAAATATGCCTCAATGAAAGGAGATTGAGATGAAGTCCTTAAAAAGATAATTTTTAAAATAAAATAGATCTATTATGTGTATTCACTATAGTTACACATAAAAAAAGTAAAAATACAAAATAAGACATAATAATATCATGACATAATTTGAAAGTAGGAGATTAACCCAAAGAATGGAAGTTGGGTTAAGAAATTCCCTTACCTTGCGTCCTGTCCTGACTCGACCGTTCTTTAACCTCCGGAATAATAAACTAGAGTTAGTTTCTATTTACTTAAGAAACTTTTTCATGTTCATTATTCCTTTTATATCCCTTATTACCATGTCATGAACATTATGTAATTATTTAAGTTTACAACGGTCATTTTGTCGATCTTAGGTACTTGAGTCAAAAATAAAATTCTTATAATTACAAGTTGTTCATGTGGTGATATATCCATTATATCAATAATTATGTTCATGATTTAGATATCATATATATAATATATATCCAGTATATACATGTATTTATAATATTACATAACATTTAGAGGTAAGAAATGAAATTCACCGTTCATGGAGACGGTAAGCCGTACGTACGCATGAACGCTACTTTCATTTCTATTTTGTATTTAATGGAATGAAATCATAATTATATAAAGTTATAATATAGTTCCAGTATAATATCATATATAATATCATTTACTCCATCCTTTATACATCCCACATATGGCATTAACGATTCACATCACTTTGAGGGGGTGGTAGTCCGCACTTCCTAAAATGAAATTATCGCGTTTACCCATAATGTAAATCATAAGGTATGCCATAAATGAGAAATACAGAAGCATAAGTAAAACATAAACATATTATATATACTATATAAATATAGTTACATCTTAATGGCCACCTTTGAAGGTGTTATATGAGTGTTGAACAATCATCGTTTCGTGAGGCAGAAATTCGCCATCCACAGAAACGATATGTTCTTTAACCATTAGATGTAGGTGTGTGTAAGTGTAGCTAGAATCCTTCTTATAACAACATCCTAGTATATTGAGGATACTGGTGTTGTTACAAAAGAAATGAATAAAAAGAGTTTAGGTGGTTGGAGAAGAAAAATAAAATAAAACAACATTAGAGAAGACATTACCTCAAAATCGGGTAACCCTTTTTGATTTGAGCCAAAGGCTTCCTTGGGAAGAGTTCTGCCCAAAGTGAGGATTCTAGGAGTAAGAGGGGGAAGTTGGTAGAGTATTTGGGCAGAGGTTGGCTGAGCCAAATGGTTTGAAAGTGTGAATGAGGTGGTAGAGGTTGGGGCCTTTTATAAGAGGAGAGGAGGGGCACTCTTGGAAAGTAAGGAAATTTTACATTATTATACAATGCTTTTTGGATTCTAAAGGTCCCAAACTTATATAATTCGTGGATAAGGTGATAAGGGTTAGAAATATACCCATCCAATAGTCTTTGGACAAGTGTAAGCCTTGGATTGTACATTATCTTTTCATTTTATTAAAATCGTTACATAATGAGGTCATCGCTACATCATAATGATGTCATAAATAATTTAATTTATTTAATGTATAAAAATTATAAAAAAAATACTATGTTGTAGGAAATCTTTTTATATTTCCAATTACTATTTATAGTCAAAAATATGACTTGTATAACCCCATGTAAAAATTGTTTTAGTAAAACATTTCATGTTTGTGTCATTTTTTACCTTAACATTAAATAAAAGGTATTTATGTCATTTTTTAACTAAAGTGGCTCCATGGGGTCCCCAAGTTGACCCATGGATTTTCTTAGTCGGCCATGGAACATCCAATGAGGGTAGGACATATGTCAATCTCATCTCATATTATTAAAACATTATTTTTACCTTAAACTACACTAATTACCTCTAATCGCAATTAAGAACTTAAAAGTTACTATTCACCAAAAATTATTTTAATTTCATTGAACCACATTTTACTTCTTAATGACAACAATGTATGTCGGATTTTTGAAAATCAAATCACAGAAGTGGTAATATTTCATTTAAACGAAAAATCAGTTATTTAACTACCACTTAGTGGTTTCACTATTCATCAAAAATTGAAGTTTTTCAGAACAATGCCAAAATTTCACCCTAAGCTATAATTGATATTCCGAATTCAAAAATGATGTCTATTTTAAAAAATTCCAAACATATAAGTTGCATTAATTAATTTTATAATTAATTCCCGCTGTCACAACAAATAGCGTGTTTTTAAGAAACAATTTATATCAAAAGATTGGCAATTGTTTATGTCCAATTTCAATGTTAAATTAATTCTAATGACCACCATTGGATAAAATGGTAAAAATATATTCTAATTATACTTTAAAACCACTAAATAGTATAATTTATCACTATAAATTATTTTTATTAAAAAAAGTTGTTTTTAAGTATTTTTCACTATTCATAAAAAATTAGAAGTTCTCAGAAAAATACCAAAAAATAAACATAGGCTAATTTCGATATTCCGAATCCAAAAATGAAGTCCATTTTGAAATATAAAATTTCTATAATTTTAAAAAGTGGTTATTACTATTCATAACGTCTACTTTGATTAGTCGCGGTGTTTTAGAACTCGAAGTTGCGTACAATGCAAGCTATTTCATTATTGAATGAGAAGCGTATTGTGGAAGCTTGGGGTGTTACATATATCATTTTACTAAAATATATAAATAATCCAAATTCATTTTCTTGGTTTTGAGTATGTCTGTTGTGTTTTTTACCAAAATGTCATTTTAAACTAAAACACACACTTTGAATCATATCAGTTACATCATTTGTCAGTCTAACAAGAAACTAATTCATGCACATCAAAAATAACTTATGAATCATTTTACTAAATTATCAACACAATCCAATAATTTTTTCTTTGTTTTTCAATTAATGACACACATTTTGAACTAAAATGTCAATTTTAAACTGATAACAAACACTTTGAGTCATATCGGGAACACCATGTAGTAGATTGAGGTGAAAATGATTCCTACACATAAAAAATTACATATAGATAATTATAAAAAAGTATCAAAAAAATCCAAATGTGTTTTCTTAGTTGTGAGTATGCCACTTGTATTTTTTACTAAAATTTCAATTTTAAATAAAAATACACATTTGGAGTCATACCATTCACACCATGTCTCAAATTGAGGTGTGACTGATTTTTACACATCACAAATGACTTATGGATTATTTTCCTAATGTATAAAAATAATATTAATACATTTTCTCAGTTTGGAGTATGTCACTTGTGTTTTTGTAATAAAATGTCATTTAAACAGAAATCACACACTTTGAGTCATGCCGGTCACAATGTGTATCAGTTTAACATGAGATTAATGTATACACGTCAAAAATGGGTTATATATTGTTTCCATAAATTATCTATAAAATGAAAGAACATTTTCTTGGTTTTCAATTAGTGACACACATTATGAATTAAAATGTCAATTTTAAACTGATAATGGAAAATTTGTGTCATACTGAGAACACCGAGCATCATATTGTGGTACGACTGATTCATACACACCAAAAATGACTTATGGATCATTTTACTAAATTATAGAAACATTCAGAATGATTTTTCTCAGTTTTGAGTGTGTTAGTTATCTTTTTCACTAAAATGTCCATTTTAAATAAAAAGACACCATTAGAGTCATATCGGTCACACAATTTTCTGAATTGTGGTGTGAATGATTCTTACACATCAAAAAATTACTTATGGATCATTTTCCTGAAGTATTAAAACAACTAAATTCATTTGCTCAGTTTTTAGTATGTCATTTCTTTTTTTTACTAAAATGTCATTTTAAACTGAAAATTTTCACTTTGAGTCATACTGATCACATCATGTGTCAGTTTGATGTGAGATTGATTCCAACATGTCACAAATGAAATATGACTCATATTCCAAAAGTATCAAGAATATATTATAATTTTTCTCAATATTTCAGTGAGTGAGACATGTTTTGAAATAAAATGTCAATTTTAGACTGATAATGGGAAAATTGAGTCATATCAGGCACACCGTGTATCAGATCGGGATGAGGTGGATTCCTAAAAGACATAAATGACTTATGGATCATTTTCCCAAAGTAAAAAAATAATCCAAATGTGTTTGATCAATTTTGAGTATGTAACTTATCTTTTTACTAAAAGGTCAAATATAAATAAAAAGACACACTTGGAGTCTTACCGGCCACATCGTGCATCAGATTGAGGTGTTTCTAATTCATACTTGTCAAAAATGAATTATGGATATTTTTCATAAAGTATCAAAACAATCCAAATAGGTTTTCGTAGTTTTGGGTTTTTCACTTGTCTTTTTTACTTAAATGTCTTTTTAAACAAAAAACACATACTTTTAGTTATACTGGTCACATCGTGTGTAGGTTTGATGTGAGATAAATATCTACACATCAAAAATGACTTATGAATCATTTTCCTAAAGTATCAAGACAATAAGAGAATGTTTGATCATTTTTTAGTTAATTATACATGTCATGGACTAAAATTTCAATTTTATACTAATAACGGACACTTTGAGTCATAATAGGAACATAGTGTATCAGATTGAGGTATGGAATATTCCTACACATATAAAATTAATTATAGACCGTTTTCATAAATTATCAAAACAATCGGAATATGTGTGCTCAATTTTTAGTATGTGATGTGTGTTTTCAATTAAAATGTTAATTTTAAACTAAAAACATAATCTTAGAGTCATTATGGGAAAAAAATAATGAGAAAATCAACTAAATAAGTAGTAAGAAGTCATCTATTCATGATTTCTGTATACATTATGACACCAAGTATGCTTCCCATTCATCTCTACACAAATCATTCTCTTATTATGAATACATGGACCATCTACGGTCCTGGTATTACTAGAAAAATATAAATAAAAAATTATTAACAAACATTTTAAAAGAAAATATAATTATCATTGAAAATAACTTTTTAGGGATGATAGTTTGTTTATGGAATACGATATCTTTTATAAATTTTCAAACATAATAACCCCAATATTTTCCATTGGTTTGTTTCTAAAACTGTATAAACATTGAGAAAAATAAATAATTTGTTTTGATATATGTTTTGATAGTGAAATATTTTTATATATACCCTAATGCTTATCCACTTATAGAAGTAGAAACGCTACTTATATTCATGGATAATCCTCATTCCATGATTTTGATGATATTTAAATACCACCCTATCATAAAAAAAATTAATTGAAACATAATAAAAAATGTATAAATTTAAGTTTATTTTTAAAATGTTTATTGTAGTGTATAAAAAATTGATAAATGTTATCACGTGTGGTTGGTTTTTTAGGTATCCATGCATTGAATCTAGAAAATAAATCTTTGGAGTATCCAAATTAACTAAAATGAGTAACCATTGATTCCTAAAAAACAAAGGGTAATATTTAATGAAATGAATAAAAATATATTTTATATGATTAAATTATAGATATTTACCCCTACATTGTGGGTAAAAGAATAATTTTTCATCTATAAGTTTTCTTTCATACATTTTAAATAGTTTCTCCACTATTCCTTTATTTTTCTCTTGTTCCAATAAGAATTGTTATGTAGAATTGATGTGAGGGATAGTAAGTACAAATATATATTCATAAAGTTTTCCCTCCAAATATTATTCATTTATACACCTACAAAAAATCTGAATAGTATTCATTCATAATCAACATAGTAGATTAGTTATTGGACACAAAAATTATAAAAACAAACCACATGTATACTTTTACAACTGTGAATCCTAACCATTCATGCTTGAGGATTTCATTTACATTCTTAAGACCAATATATTTTGTAATTTCCTATCCATACATCTATTCTTCAAAATCAACTATAGTCACAACACCACTTACTAACGTTGTATGCACATGAACCATTAATGTTAGTAAATAAAAAAATTTAATGAATGGGATAAAGGTATTTTGTGAAGATATTTTAGATTGGTTGGTTGATCCTTTAGATTATTTTGACCTGAACATACATTTCACCCCTTACCTTTGTCCTTATTTAATAAGATTCATTAATTCATACCATTTTTCATTAATTGTTAATGGTTTTTCATCGAAAACAAATTTGAAATGAATACCTCTCTGTGGACATATTTTTTATAATATCTAATGATTATCCTACAAATGCTCCAATATCTTGTTCAACCATATGAATATCCACATCATCAAGTGGAACATATAGCCTAGTGCATGGATCATGAGATCTGTTAATCCTCACTCTCACATGACCTATTAGAAGTTGTCTATTGTATAGATTATCTCCTTGTATATTGAACATGGTAGCTCTCAAAACAAGGAAATTAGTGGGTGTTGATAGATATAAATTACAATAATTTTCTCCATGAAGAACATTATTAGAGGAAAGGTATCAGTGTATACCAAATTCATATTTCATAGAAACTGTAAAGACATGGAAATTTCAAGGGATTTTTTTCTTAATTTCTTTGGAATTTGACGAGTTAGTAGATTCTGACAGCACTTGATTCTAAGGCCCGGTGTGCCCGGAATAAATTTCTGAAATTTTGTTCGGGTACGTTCAGTGAATGTACATATGAGTTTTTCCATATTTTGAACCGGTGCTTGGAATTGAAATCCGATGAAATAGATGAAATCGCAGCGCCATTAATTGCTTAAGGGGACCTTTACCGCAGTTGTGTCTTATGCAGGTTGAGAGTTAATTTTTGGCGAAATTGGAAATAGTTAAATAAAATTGTTATAACAATTTTATATATCTATAGAAGTTATTTCCTCCCATGGGAAGTTATTGGTGGGGCCCACACCCACCCAACTTTCCATGTGTGGATATTTGAGAGGTGTGGACCACACGAGCCCCAACCTTTCATATCCCATAACTCACTTCAAACCCCCCACTTAACTCACATTAATTTAATTCTTTGACAACCCCTCTTATTTATGAGGACTCTTCCTCTCCCTCTCCCCCTCTTAAATGTTTTCCAACACAAGTTAATCAATGAATTCTAACTCTTCACTTAATTAAATTAAGTGGTTTGAATTTTGAAATACTTGTGTGAATAAAATAATAGCTTAGATATTATTTTATTTTGCGAATTTGTTGTGTTGAGATTTTTGTGAGAGCACTAGAGGAATAGAGAAGGATGTTCTTCTCTCAAAGAAAGAACACCACCCTCTTCGACGAAGAACGCCTTCGACGAAGAACGTAAATTCCTTGAAGAACGAAGACACGCCATCATCGGCCTTTCTTCCTCGACGTCAATGAGTTGACGCCGTCTCCCCACGACGCCATTCTATCTCGACATTTGTCCTCTTTCTGCGGCTCGACGTCATGCAATGTCACAAACGAGGTAGGGGGTTGTTTTTTATATTTATGTATGTGTGATTTATATCCTCGAGCGTTGAAATTATTTTATGATTATTAATTATTTGAACCACTAACGCGGTGGGTATGGACTAACGAACAAGTCTGGACCCATCGCTGTATCGTTCTTGATGTGCGGATTGACAGGTAACGACGAAACGGGGCCGCAACGGCGATTTGAAGCCATCGTAGTGAAGAGCGGGTCCCGAGAGAGCTGCAGGCGCAGACGGTGGGCGAAACGGACCACCAGATCGCGTCTGGTGGTCCGTGGAAGGTGGCGGCACGCTACCAGAACAATCCACCGCTGCTGAGTCGTGGCGGCAGAAGCAACCGGAACGACAAAGCCATTCTAGAAAAGGAGGGGCGTGGCTTAATGCCGCGCCAGCTGGGGGAGGCCGTGCCCTCCCCGCTCGGCCAGTTGGCCGAGCCAGCGCCCCCCGGCAAGGTCGGGTCGGGCCGGCCGGGCCGGGCCACGCCCAACTGGGCCGGACCCTGACCCGGGTCGGGTCGACCCAGTTCGTGCCGACCTAGGGTGGGTTGGGCCGGGTCGGACCGGGCCCAGACCCCCCCTTTTGGAACCTTTTTCGGTAAAATACCCATAACTTGATCTATGAAACTTCGATCGATGCACTGTCAGTTGCGTAGGATTCCTTGGATCGAGACGGTCGTTTCGGTATATTACAATCAAGGTTTTGGCAAAGTTTGGGTATGGCCGGTTTGGTTCGAACCCGAAACCAACCGGGCCCTTGGAGCGGAAACGCTTATAACATAAAGACCAGACGTTCGATTGACGTTCCGTCAATTACGTTGGATTCCTTATGATAAGACGATTCTTTTGGAATAATCCACTTGAGGTTTGGACGCAGTTGGAGTATGGTTGGGTTGGTTTTACCTTAAAAACCAACCGGACCCCTTGAACGGAAAAACCAATAACTCTCAGACCAGACGTCCGTTTGACGATCCATCAGCGGAATTGGTAATATCTTTGAGAAATGGTTCTTTTGAGTATACCCCATGGGAGTTCAGGGTATAGTTGAGATACGGTCGGGTTGGTTTGTACACGAAACCAACCGGGCACCCGGAATTAAAAGTCTAATAACTCACAGACCGGGCGTCCGATTGATGCGCCGTCTGTTGCGTTGAGACCCCTATGATGAGACTATCCTTTGAGATACTTCCACGTGAGATTACATGACACTTGGAGTATCGATCAGTAGCTCGTGGAGAGGATCCTCCCGGAGACGAGCATACGGAGTTCAGAGACCTAGTAGCTGGCTGAGACCTCATGACTGCTTGTATGATTCGATTCAGAGTGACTTGACAAGCCTAGAGGGGAGCACTACTATACTGGGGCGACATACCCATGGTGGAGGACCACTACTGTGTTGGTGCGGCAGACCCGTGGTACTCAACAGGAGGATTACCTCTGTAGGCTTTTAGGGGGTGCGCTATTGTGTTGGGGCGGCAGACCCATGGCGGGAAGTGCTACTGTGTTGGGGTGACAGACCCACAGTACTCGACGGAGGAAGAGTACCTCAGAAGTCTAAGGTTAGTGAGGAGCGCCTCAGAGTCGCGACAGGACCACAATACTCGACAGAGGAGGATCTCTTCAGCAGTTGTGGTTTCGATATCGTTAATGAAAATCCTGGTTTGATCTGAGTCAATGGCCTTTGTGTTTTCCTCATTATTGAGATGGTTTACTTGATAACTTAGGTATATGTATGGGAATATACCAAATTAAAGGTTATCTGTTGATTTCATACTTTTTGGTTTATCCTTGTTGCATTTCGTGAGACCTTGAGGGTCTTGGGGTCCCTACTGAGTATTGTTATACTCACCCCTGCACGGGCTATGCCCTCACCTCATTGTGTTGGATGTAGATGACAGACAGCACCGACAGAGGCTGAGGGTGCCAGGACTGGACGGTACCCGGAGGTGGACCACTTGGCGAGACGTACACGGAGTGGACGACCAGACCCGAGGTGATGAGGAGGCTATCTGTACCCACCCTTCAGGTTGGATTTCCGGAGGATGACTTAATGGTTGCTGCTTACTTTACTTCTGTTGTACTAGTCTTTCATTTGTACTGTATTTTACAGTTGGGTTTGTATTCTGGCCCATTTACCCTTCAACACTTACTTTTGTACTCAGTTTACTTAGTGCTTACTTCATTTGTGTACTCTGTTGTATTTTTTTACTTTTATAAAGGAAATTCCTTCCCTTTTTATCAATATTTATGCCTTTGGTGCTAGTCTCCAGCCCCTGGCCTATGGAAGGCGGGAATGGGGTAGTCACGACATGGGCCCCGAGGATGGGTCGTGAAAAATTGGTATCAGAGGAGTCGGTTCTACCAGAGAAATTAGGACTCTGATCACTCTTTTCTGTGAAGAAATAGTGTTAAGAGTACCGAGTGTGGTTTTCAGTTTAGGGAATCCAGTGTTGGTGTGGCTGCTGACGTATCCATACACCAGGACCCCGACTTCTGATTTCCGACTCAGTGCACGAAAACACTGATTGTGTGTGTGTTTTCAAAAGTTTCTTTAAGTTAGCTCAACCTGGTCAGCTCAACAGGTTTAAATCTTTTGACCGTGTCACATATCTTCAGGATGCCTCCACGCAGATAGTCAGTTAGAGTTCCGATAGAGTACACGATGAAGGCCCACCGAGCGATGAGGCTCCGATGCAGGGCCCTCTTGGTATGTTGGAACCTTTGGGTGGTGTACCGGCAACACCACCACTCGTTAGGAAGTAGATTCCACCAGCCATACTAGCGGACGGTGCACGCTGACAGAGCAATTTGCATGAGTTCCAGTAGCAGAGGCCTCCGAGGTTACGAGGCGAGGAAGATTCCCAGGCAGTAGTGGACTAGCTGGAGGTGATTGCTAGAGTTCTACACCTAGTTTAGACACTAGTGGAGCAGATAGTGATCTTAGCTACTAGTGTTTCCTAGTGAGTGACCATGAGGTTGGTCCGTATAGTGATGAAGCTTCAGTACGTGGACTGATGCCTGAGATAGTACCTTCAGGTAGTGTGCCAGCTATATCACCACCTGTTGGTCAGCAGTTTCAACCGGTGATACCGGTAGATGACACATGTAGGCATAATGCCTTAAACGTGTTTCAGATTTAGATACCCCTCAGGTTCCGAGGTGATACTGACTCACAGGCAGCTAAGGACTGGCCTGAGGAGGTGGCTGTGAGTTTTCTAGAGCTTATACAACTTCGGCAGGATGACATGTTAGTAGCTGAGTATTCATCGAGGCATACCGATCGTTCCTGGTACTTGATGATTTCGATACGATCAGTGCTTTAGAGCTCGGACCTCAGAGCAAAGTGTTTTTAAAGGAAATCTGATCCAACACTTTACCTCTATGCATTCATACTTATACTAGGGTGCTAGAGAGAACCTTTGTGGTTGAATGTTCTTTGGCTGAACGAATACAGCTAGAGAATGTAAGCAGTAAGAAGTAGGGAACTGACGCCAGTCTCAGAGACTTGGGCATGTAAAATTTTTTAAGAAGAAGAAGTGTTAAGGATAGATTAATCTATAGAGCAACAGACGTGGAAGCAGAGATAGGAGAGCAACATGAGGTGGTGTACATTTCGACATGTTACAACCACCCGCCTTTATATTCCCCGCCAGGCTCAGGGAGCAGAAGGGAAGGGGGAAGAAAGTAGCTGCATGCGGTCAAAGAGTGTGAACCAGGGCTCTAGGAATGATTTGAGGTACAATATGTGTCTACTACTAGTTTTCGTAACAACAGACATTGATAAAAATCATTCCTTCCTTCCATGAATCTTATCCCAGACCTAGAGTTTCCGGTTAAGCCGTTTACTTGACCCTTACATCTAGAGATACCTTTGGGAGGAGACTCGATAATCACGCTTACGCCGATGGTGTGATCTAACCCTTGAGGCGAGAGTTTCAGTTGGAACCTCTTAGTGGAAGCATCGAGGCCTTACGACGTTAGTTTGGGTATGGACTGGGCAACCACAGTTCATACACATATTGACTGTATTAGGAAAAAAGGTTGTGGTTTACCTACAATGTTGGGATGGGTTTTCTTTGGTTGGTGAAAAGGAAACCTTAGGAAACACAGGATGGAATGATGCATAAGTGGGTTCAGTCAATCACTCATGAGTCGGCCAGACTTGGATTTGTGCCAGACTTCTCCAGATTTGTTTCACCACTTTTAGTATTGACGAATAAGGGGAAACCCTTCGTGTGGTTAGAGAGATTCCAATTGAGCTTTTCAGGAGCTAAGGCAGAGGTTGACCGGTGCGCCCATCTTGAGGCTACGACGGAGAAGGTGTAGACCATCTTGGGGCAGATGAAGACTGCACAAAACAGACAGAAGTCTTATGCTGATAGGGTACGAAGACCTCTGGAGTTTGAGGATGGAGACCACGCCTTCCTATGGGTCTCACCTCGACGAGGTCTAAGGATATTTTCCCGGGGAAGCAAGTTATCTCCACGTTTCATCAGACCATTCCAGGTTATCAGTAGAGTAGGTGAGGTGGCTTACTACCTGGACCTTCCACCTCAGTTGTACTGGATGCATGACGTCTTCCACGTATCTCAGCTGAGGAGATACGTTCACGACTCGACCTACATCATCGATCACGGGGAGCTGGACATCGATGACAGGGAAACATTCACGGAGGATCCAATGGAGATTGAGGATCGACAGGAGCAGGTTCTGCATGGATGGTCTATTCCTCTTTTTCGCGTTCACTGGAAGCACAAGAACCTCCAAGAGATCACATGGGAGCGGGGAAACTCAGATACGTGCTCAGTACCTCCTATTTAGTTTCCCTAGTGTGTGTTGTAGATTTACGAAGACATAAATCCCTGATGTGGGAGTAATGTAAAGACCCAGAAATTTCAAGGAATTTTTTTTCTTAATTTCTTTGGAATTTTACGAGTCATTAGATTCTGACGGCACTTGATTCCGAGGCCCGGTGTCTCTAGAATCAATTTCTGAAGTTTTGTTCGGGTGCGTTCAGTGGACGTACGTATGAGTTTTTCCATATTTTGAACCAGTGCTCAGAATTTAAATCCGAGGACATAGATGAACTCGCAGCACCGGTAATTTCTTAAGGGTACCTTTACCGCAGTTGCATCTTATGCGGGTTGAGAGTTAATTATTGGAGAAATTAGAAATAGTTAAATAAAATTGTTAGAACAATTTTATATATCTATGGAAGTTATTTCCTCTCATGGGAAGTTATTGGTGGGGCCTACACCCACCCAACTTCCCATGTGTGGTTATTTGATAGGTGGGGCCCACACGAGCCCCAACCTTTCATATCCCGTAACTCTCTTCAAACCCCCCACTTAACTCACCTTAATTTAATTCTTTGACAACCTCTCTTATTTATGAAGACTCTTCCTCTCCCTCTCTCCCTCTTAAATGTTTTCCAACACAAGTTAATCAATGAATTCCAACTCTTCACATAATTAAATTAAGTTTATTGAATTTTGAAATACTTGTGTGAATAAAATAATAGCTTAGCTATTATTTTATTTTTGGAATTTTTTGTGTTGAGATTTTGGTGAGAGATCTGGAGGAATAGAGAAGGGTGTTCTTCACTCAATGAAAGAACACCACCCTCTTCGACGAAGAATGCCTTCGACGAAGAACGTCATTTCCTTGAAGAACGAAAACGCGCCATCTTCGACCTTTCTTCCTTGAAGTCAACGACTTGACACCGTCTCCCCATGATGCCATTCTATCTCGACATTTGTCATCTTTCCGCGGCTCGACGACGTGCAACGTCACAATCGAGGTAAGAGGTTGTTTTGTATATTTGTGTATGTGTGATTTATACCCTCAATTATGGGCATTATTTTATGATTAATTATTATTTGAACCACTAACACGGTGGGCACGGACTAACGAACAAGTCCATACCCATCGTCGTATCGTTCTTGATGCGTGGATTGACGGGCAACGACGAAACGGGGCCGCAATGACGATTTGAAGCCATCGCAGTGAAGAGCGGGTCCCGGGAGAGCCGCAGGCGCAGACGGTGGGCGAAACGGACCACCGGAGCACGTCTGGTGGTCCGCGGAAGGTGGCGGTGTGCCGCCGGAACAGTCCTTCGCGGCTAAGCCGCGACGACGGAAGAAACCAGAATGGAAAAGCCGTTTCGAAAAAGGAGGGGCGTAGCTTAATGCCGCCCCAGCTACGGGAGGCCGCGCCCTCCACGCTCGGCCAATTGGCCGAGCCAGCACCCCACGGCCAGGTCGGGGTGGGCCATGCGGGCTGGGCTGGGCCACGCCTAACTGGACCGGACCCTGACCCGGGTCGGGTCGACCCGGTTCGGGCTGACCCAGGGTGGGTTGGGTCAGGTCGGACTGGGCCCATACCCCCCTTTTGGAACCTTTTTCGGTAAAATACGCATAACTTGAGTTAAGGACATTCGATCGACGCACCGTCAGTTGCGTCATATTCCTTGTATCGAGATGGTCGTTTTGGTATATTACACTCAAGGTTTAGGTGAAGTTGGGTATGGCCGGGTTGGTTTAAACTCAAAACCAACCGGGCCCTCGGAGCGGAAAAACTTATAACTTAAGGACCAGACGTCCGATTGATGTGCCGTCAATTATGTTGGATTAATTATGATGATACGGTTCTTTTGGAATACTCCAATTGAGGTTTGGATGCAGTTGAAGTACGGTTGGGTTGGTTTTAACTTAAAAACCAACCAGGCCCCTGGAACGGAAAAGCCAATAACTCTCAGACCGAATGTCCATTTGAAAATCTGTCAGCGGCGTTGGTAATATCATTGAGAAACGGTTCTTTTGAGTATAACCCATGGGAGTTCGGGGTACAGTTGATATACAGTCGGGTTGGTTCGTACACAAAACCAACCAGGACCCCGAAATTAAAAGGCTAATAACTCACAGAATGGGCGTCCGATTGACGTGCCGTCTGTTGCGTTGAGACCCCTATGATGAGGCGGTTCTTTGAGATACTTCCATGTGAGCTTAAGTGACACTTGGAGTATCGACCAGTATCTCGTTGATCAGATCCTCTTAGAGATGATCATACAGAGTTCGGAGACCTAGTAGCTGGCTGAGACCTGATGACTGCTTGCCCGATTCGATTCGGGGTGACTTGACTAGCCTAGAGGGGAGCGCTACTGTGTTGGGGCGACAGACCCATGGCGGAGGAGCGCTATTGTGTTGGGGCGGCAGACCCGCGGTACTCGACAGGAGGAGTACCTCTGTAGGCTATTAGGGGGTGTGCTACTGTGTTGGGGCGACAGACCCATGGCGGGAAGTGCTACTTTGTTGGGGCGACAGACCCGCGGTACTCAACAGAGGAGGAGTACCTCAGTAGTCTAAGGTTAGTGAGAAGCACCTCATAGTCGTGATAGGACCACTGTACTCGATAGAGGAGGATCTCTTCATCAGTTTTGGTTTCGATATCATTAATGAAAATCCTAGTTTTAGTTGAGTCAATGACCTTTGTGTTTTCCTCATGATTGAGATGGGTTACTTGATAACATAGGTATATGTATGGGAATATACCAAATTAATGGCTATCCGTTGATTTCATACTTTGTGGTTTATCCTTGTTGGATTTCATGAGACCTTGAGGGTCTTGGGGTCCCTACTGATTATTGTTATACTCACCCCTGCATGGGCTATGCCCGCACCTCGTTGTGTTGGATGCAGATGACGGACAGCGCCGACAGAGGCTGAGGGAACCAGGATGGGATGGTACCCAGATGTGGACCACTTGGCGGGACATACATGGAGCGGATGGCTGGACCCGAGGTGCTGAGGAGGCTATCTGTACCCACCCTTCAGGTGGGATTTCTGGAGGACGACTCAGTGGTTGTTGCTTACTCTACTGCTATTGTACTAGTCTTTCAATTGTACTGTATTTTACAGTTGGGTTTGTATTCTGGCCCATTTACCTTTCAGCACTTACTTTTGTACTCAGTTTACTTTGTGAATACTTCAGTTGTGTACTCTGTTGTATTTGTTTACTTTTATAAAGGCAATGCCTTCCCTTTTTATCGGTATTTAAGCCTTTTGTTCTAGTCGCCAGCCCCTGGCCAATGGAAGGCGGGCTTGGGGTAGTCACGGCACGGGCCACGAGGATGGGTCGTGATAGAAAAAATTATGAGAATTTTAATTACATAGTCTAAGACAACTCCTTGAGGGAAATGGATTTACTCAATGCTGGTGGGGTGGGGGGGGATCTTCACGTAGTTGTTGTAATTATGTTGTTTATTATTTTTGATTACATCCCATAACATTTTATCACATCTCTGACTTCCAATTAAGTTTTTATTCTAGAGAATCTAATTGTGCCTTTAAATATTCTATTTCCTTATCTTTATCCCCCTGTTCATTTCTTTCTCAAAATATATTTAGAGTGATACCCCAAAAACCACATCTCTGATGTGGCCATACTGTTCTATCCACTTCAAGGCCATTGATATTAACTATTCATTGGTTATTACTGATGATGATTCTTGTATCTAATTTGGATTAAAAAATATAGAAAAATAAGCAATCATTTTTATATAATACCAATTTAAAGAAAAACAAATTTTTATTATGAGATACTTATTAATTCTCCCACACATTTTGTGTGTCTTCCTCCAAATCTTTTTTTTTATTTTCAAAATATCCACTTTATGGAGAAGTGAGAACCATTTCAAATTTCCCCATAAAACATTCATAACATCCTATAATCCACATAAAAAATTCAAAATAACCCAAAATACATTTTCAAAATTTAAAATTCAAACAGAATCACACCTTGAGACTTGCACCTTGTAAAAAACAAGGCCACACGTTGGCTGAGAAATCGTCATCACCGCTATTGTCGATTGAAACCATCGTCACCAGAATCATGCACCATGCGAGTAACATCAAAACATCACTGAATTCATCCCAAGGTTGAATCATTGCATCAACACTGTCGAACACCCATTGCAGAACCAAAATGATTCCATCCCCACATCATCACATCACTGGATTGAAACCACCATCAACATCACCATCTGATTATCACCAGGAACACCGGAGAAGACCATATATCGGATAACGAACGCCGACTAAACCACCATGAAACTGGTAACCTCTCTAACTCATGACCCAATGCACTGTGAAGAGCACCAAACAAATCTACCTTAGAGAGAGAGGCAAACAGATCTACCTTGGAGATAGAGGTGGAGATCTATAGCAAGAGCAAACAAATGAGAAGATGAAGACTGGTCAAAACACTGACGAGACTCACTAGGAACCGTTGTTTTCAAGATACACACCCCACCATAGAAACCACCATCAAGGAAGAAAAAAATAAATATAGGGGAAACCGAGGGGATGAAACCCTAAAATAAAAGGAAAGAAGATTTTGAGAAGACCCATGACCTCTAAACTGTTAATCCTAAAACCTTTGAGTATCTGTTGCTCCAGATCCAACCTCAAGAGGAGCGATGAAACATGAGGTAAGAGTGAGGTTGAGGTGGCTAGGGAATAAACCATAACACCTTCACCAAAGAGAAATCAAAGAGCGGGGCCAGGAGAAGATGAACCACTGGAGAGAGAGAGCTGGGAGAGGGGCTCACCGGATGCAACCAAGTAAGGGGATGAGAGAGAGAAGATGAGAAATGATGAAGAGATATCTCACCACAAGAGGGTGATAGGAGGGAGGGAGCGGCGATGCTGGGAAACTCTAGCACAAGCGAAGGTGGATTTGGATTTGGATTTAGATTCTTTCATCTATATATAAATAGAGGAATATGATTATGTTGTTATATAATGTCATATAAAAGTAATATTATATACTTAAAATGATTTTTTTTCAATTGATGCATACCCCAACATTTCTTTATGGTAGGGGTATGTTGGTTTTGTTTCCCATTGCTTATTTTCAACACTCACTTTCTGTTTCATAAATTAAAAATTCTTAATCATGTTTGTTAATACATGTATTATTAAGAAATGTATTACCAGTCACAATGCACCTGAAAATATGTCTCCACACAATGACTAATAAATGCATCCCACACTTTTTGGTTTATCAGATGTGAATATATTTGTGGTAGGAGAAGGTTTATTTTCCTTTCGACATATTTGAGATGAAAATTAGTAAAAATTTTGAGAACTCCTTTGCGATACTTTCCAGTGAGAATTAATACAAATTTTGTTCAAGAGTCATATACTATAAATGAATTCTATAAGGTATAATGGAGAGTAATTCAATGTTTCATTCTTTGTTCAGTAAAACAATGAAATTATATTATAATGTTACCCTAATGTCATCCCTAATTAGTGTCTTATGCACAAACACAACATTGTGCCTCGATTATACATCAACCGACATGTTCTTGTGAGTGGTGAGCCCTATGTAACTACTGAACATGGCCTTGTTGGGGTTAATAACCTGACTATGTGCATTCCATCCATATATGGATTTCAGTCCTTTGTTTCTTTCTTTAATAATTTTTTTAACACTGTCATGCTACAATGATTATATTTTTTATGGGACGCAAGTTTTTAACTATTTTCTATTTCATTAGCTTCAACATTTTCAATATGTTGTTCCTTTGGATTAGTAGCATTGATATGTGAAAAAGGTCATTTTTCCTCTACATTGGGAGCACCAACATGCTGAGAAACTTATTTTTCATCATGATTGGGAACATCAACATATGCAAAATTCGTTATCTACAAAAGTGGTTGAACATTTAATTTACATTATGTAAATAAAGTAGTAAATTGATAATAATATGAGGTAGCTCAGTTTATATTACAAAACAAATATAACCTAATTATTGAGCTCTCTTTTTAATGGTTTAAGGGATTTGAACCCTCCATCGAGTATCCAAAACCCTTCATTATGGTATCCTCTAACATACAAGACCCCATTTACATTGGGTCCACTGCAAAATGACTACAACATCCCAATGAAAGGTCCATCCATAGTTGAATTCACATATGAATCATCATTGATTTTTGTAGATAATAGAACAACTGACTACTATCAGTTTGTGAGATCTGGAACATAAAATAATTGTAATTCCTATGACGCCATTATAAACAGTACATCTTTGTACCCTTCCTCACATAAATCCACTTCCACAAATCTCAATTCATATATTTTAATATAAATTTTATTAACAACCCACTTGCATTGAAAAATCGACACTTAAGAATGTTGTATAATCTAACTAACTTATTTTTTTGACGATGCCAATTATGACATATTCACATAAATTGGATTTCTGTCCTTTGGTAATAGATACATGAATCACTTAATCCGCCAGTATAACTCCATTATTTTTCATGGTACTACATTCAACATGTTCATTTTCATACATAACCATCATAAGATAATACATACACAATTGTTCCTCTGGCTAGCCATCGAAGTTGTTCTGAAATTGAAAACGTATTTTTAGTCGACTCCTTGAAAATATGGTCTGAAAAACATCCTATAAACTAATGATTATGTGTATTTGATAACTAGCCTTCATACCTCAAGGGATACACAATCATAAGAATTATTTTGTGGGTTTCAACATATTGAGACCTCTAAACTATTATTGAAAATGCAATGGTGATCCTGTTCCTGATCTGTAATAGTAATTATGAAAACATATATTCTAGAAATTATTTCACCCATAAACCACTCGATGTGATGAGATTTTAGTAGACCAATTATTTCTACATCAGATGGGTAGTCAGTTCAGAATTGAACAACTTCCTCAATAGTATATCACTCTACAAAACAACCTTCTAGCTGACTTTGATTTTTGACACACCATTTCAAAATCTTTTTATACCATTCAATAGGGCACATTTATCTATAATGTACAATACCACATAGTTGAATTTCTATTACCTAGTAAACCATCAAGTGATCCATCATATCAAAGAATTCTGGTGGGAAGAACATATCCAATTAAAATAATATAACAATAATTTCCTTTTCCAGATTTAGAAATTTCACTGGGTCTATATCTCTTCTTCATATAGATTTGAAAAATTAATAGAGATTGATTAATATTTGATAGACATTTTTGGTCAAAATGAAATGTAAATATATATAAATTAAATCTTGCATCAGAACATGAAATTCATATGATTTCAGACTCTTTAAATTTAAAATAGTTATGGACATGATATTCCAGATATTCAATGAATACCTCTGTGGAACCTTTACATTATTCAAGAAGTTTAAAAATTGATATATCTCATTCTTGGAAAGAGTGTATGTAGAAGGAGGAAGAAAATTTCATTTTCCACTCTTCATTGGAGCCAACTCTTTATATATTTCCATGTCAATTATGTCCAATATAGCCTTAATTCCATCTTTTTTTTTTCAGGTTCATTTAGTAATGTACCAATGAAACCATCACAACCATTTTTTATCATGTATGAAATCAAGAAAATTTATAAGGTAAAAATAATTCAAGTATGGTAATTCAAAAAAAAACTGATCACTTTTTCCAACTGATTTTTGTATGGTTTTTTGGACAAGGTTTACCGAAAGCAGTGTCTATGTTTTTACTTTACCAAATAGTTGATCACTTATTAGTGGAGATAGTGCTATATATTATTCTAAACTCTCATCGAATGATTTCATCTAATATTAGTACTTATGTCACCAAGTTTCAAGAGAGACGACTCCCCTATTAGAACCCAAAATAGGGGATATTAAAATATGGACATTATAAAAATTATGTTTAAGGGGGAGAAATAGATCATAAGTAATCACATACCTTTATTTAATATATCATTATAATTTCAATAAAACAAAATTATATAAACATTAAAATAAGAAAAATATATTAATACAAATTTTAAAATTAAAAAAATTGTTCAAACAAAAGATATTTCACATATTCATTAAAATCATTTACATAAACCATATATTTATTTAATTTAAAATATATAGTTTAAATTTATACATAATAATTATTATAAATTAATGAGTTTTACTCATTATATCACTTGTTTCTTTATAAAACATCTTAAATTTCATGGAAACTAAACAACTAAATATTCTATTTTTAGAATTCATAGTGAAAATCGATCAAATCCATACCAATATGCACATTTAAGCATATTACGCTTGGCCCGAACCTGAATTATCATTTTTAAATACATATGTCACATGAACCAATCTATACCTCTCAAATATCAAGTAACTAATTTAATACAAGAAATTCCATACTAAATTCAATAACCAAAAAACATTCTAACTCAAAGATTAATCATACCTAATATGAATCATTACCAAAAAACAAAAGCTTTCATAATGAATGAAATAATAAACAAAACCATTTTTATATAACCAAACAAATAACAAACAAATTATATTAACCCAAAATAAAAGGAATTTAGAATTATAATATCATAAAATGATTTTTTAAAAAATATCTACTTACAAAAACAAGACATTATAACTAAAATGGGTCAATAATAATCACATTTGTTTATTGATATTAAAAAAAACTCATTTATTTCCAAGAAAGCCTTTGAAACCAAAGAACAAAGAAATTTTATTCTTCAAAAGCCTTAAAACCTTTTTATTCTAAATAAAACTTCCCAACGAATAAATTAATATATAAATTTAATTTATAAACACTTCAAAACTCATTAAAATGTCCAATTAGATAAAAATTTATTTATATATGAAAATAATCATCCTTTACAAATAAGAAAACGATACTTTATTCAATAATAATTACTTTTCCTCACATTAAAAAGTCAATTTATAATTTAAATCAAGTAACAACCAAATTAAACTTTTTCTTTAAAACATTACATTGAATAATAAGGATCATTTAATAAAGAATTCAAGTATCCTTTATACTAAAAAGCAGCAGTTTTCAAAATCACTATACATGGAAATCATAAAATTTAGATATATACATGAAAACTATAAATATACCTTAATCAAACACTTAGAAAGAAATAATTTTGATATGAGAGGATATTAAATATGATTTTATGATTAATAATAAAATTTCAAATTATTTATAGGTTAATATAATTATCATATACATTATATACACTAATCCAAAATAATGTACGGAGATAAATGTTATATTATTAATATATTATTATCCCATAAAGACTAATACTATTAAAATATAAATGTTTAATATATATAACTCATTTTATGTTTAAAAGTTTTATTTTGATTCACAGAATACAAATTAAAATACACATATAATTATATATTAAAAAAATAGGACACAAAAAATGTTCCCGATAATGTTATATAAGGATTGAAAAAATTTGTGAGCCCAACAATTCTTGGAAGAGAAATGTCACGTATGATAATTTCCTATCAACAAAATTTTCACAAACCTTCCAAATGCATGAGGGAAGTGACTCAATGTTAAAATCCTTTAAGAAAAAAATTAAAAATACCCAAATAAAAATAAAAAAATGTTAAAACCTTTAATAGAGGATGTTGATTTGTTTGAGAGAGAGAAAGGGAGAGCGCACAATAGTGAGAGAGGGGTAGAATGCTTAGTGGTAGGGAGGGAGAGTAGTAAAGATGATAGCAGGGAGGGGGATCAGCAGTGACGTAGGGAGAGCTGCGTTGAGGGAGGGAGAGAAGAGGTGATGGAGAGAGGTGACAAGGGAGGGAGAGTTGCAACTGCATGCATCGACTTGGAGGGAGAGCGACGAAGAGGGAGAGCGATGATGAGGGAGGGAGAGCATCGACAAGGTTTCAATTCATCTATATCTTGAAGGCACATCTGAATCATGGCCAGTTAGAGTAAAATTTACATATCAATGTAAGATTTTTATCAGCACTTCTAAAAAAACACTCATAAAGAGGACTTTTATCAATACTAAAATAAAAGTGCTGATAAAATCCATCTTTATCAGCACTAGAAAAAAAATGATAATATTGAATAATTTATATAATTAAAAAATTGAAGAGTATATAATTAAATATATATATATATATATAATTTTTAATAAATATATTATAAAATATTTGAATATAATTATAAATATATTTAATAATTATAAATATTTATATAATTATATATATTTATATGATTAAAAATATGATAAAGATATTTATTATTTAAATATATTTATCATTTAAATATATTAATTATAATTTTATAATTATTTAAATAACTAAATAAATATTTATAATTATAATTATAAATAAATATATTTAAAAATATTTGCATATAATTATAAATATTTTTAAATATTTATATAAAATTATATAATTATATATAATTATATAATTATATATATATAATTATAGAAGAAGATTGGTTTTGGGTGTCCCAAGCTTTTCTCTCACAAATATGGTGATTATAGTTCTCCGTATTGTCTTCATCCTTATTCGATGATAGATCTGTTTCTCACACAGGGGAATTTTGATGCATGGAATCCTCTCAATGATGAATCGATTTGAAGGAATCACCTTTGCGAGGAGTCACTTGAGTGTGAAGAAGGTGAAACTAAGCGCTCCTTTTCTCTCGATAAAGGATCAAATGACTTCACCATTCATAACTAGGGATGTGTTTCCCATGTTAAATAGGAACAAGATTCAGTGTCAGAGAGACTTGAATATGGTAAAAATTCTAGCATTTCTTGACTTATATCATCTAGGGGTTCCATTCTGTTGAATGCTGATGATTTGGTTGACTGACTATCAGGTATTTGGGGATTCTCCAACTGGTGATGTCTCTCGCTGGGATGCGGGTTATTTATCTTTATTTTCCAAATTGAGGTGTTGTAGTCACATGAAAGGGGATTCATATCTGCCTCCCTGAAGCCTGGTTTTTTTCGTATTAAAGAATGGGAAAATAAATTTGATCTGATGACTGAAGGTTGTTTTTTTGTGCAAGCTTGGGTTAAGGTATACAAACTTCATTGGATTCTTTGGCATCCAAGAATTCTTAATGAAATAACTATGTCGCTTGGTATTCCCATCAAGATAGAAATGGAAATTGAAG
Organism: Viscum album; assembly: GCA_963277665.1. Taxonomy (NCBI): domain Eukaryota; kingdom Viridiplantae; phylum Streptophyta; class Magnoliopsida; order Santalales; family Viscaceae; genus Viscum; species Viscum album. The sequence continues at coordinate 349,514,549 of OY728150.1, read as the reverse complement.
ATCAAAGGTATGGGCACTTTTACCTGTTCCTGGTTGAGATTGATCTAAGTTCAACACTGGTTGATCGAGTGTTTATATCTACTGATGATGAGGAATTTTAATTAATTATCTTTTATGAGAGGTTTCCAAAATTATTCTTGGAATGAAGTTTTATCAGGCATGGATTTGATAGCTGTAGGAGGCTGATTATCGATGATCATTGTTTTTGTCATGGCTATGATAAGAATCCATGCTTGAATCGAGGAAAGAAACTATTTCATTCGGATGTGTTTGAAAAGAATGATGAAGGTGAAATTTTTGGACAGCTGGATAGTGATCCTATAGCAGGACACACGGATTTTTATCCAATGAGTAATGTTGATCAGAATGTTGAAGGAGTTAATTCTGGGTATCTGGATATCACTCCTGTTGATGCTATTATAGGGAATGCTGATGTCCAATCTAATGGAAAACCTTCTAGTGGAATTCAAGTGGAGGTAGGTGATGAGAATTTTCAATCTACAACACTTGTGTAGTGCTCTAATAAGAAGAAACCCTAGTCAGATATTGTTTATAATGAAGAATAAAAAGCAAGTGAGGTTGGTTCAGAAAGATATGCCCAGGATGATCAAAAAACAAACGGGATTATGGATGCTTCTGTTTTCACACCAATGGTTTTGAGAATGCAGCACATTGAGGATCAAGACAGGGAGATTGAAATTCAAGCCATGATTGATGATCTCATCATGCATGAGAAAACGACAACAAGAAGTCATAAAGGTATGTAGAAAGTGAATTTTAATTCTCTGGGTAATTTGAAACAGAATAATGTCTATATGGACAATGAAGGGTTTCAGATGATTTCAGTGAAAAGTGACTCTCAATATGAATTAGTTAAGGTTTCTAAATGTAAGATTGATCAATAAATGAATGTTTCACCCATAAACAGCTTTTAGGTACTTGAATCACTTAATATAGAGTTATGCCATGATTTTAAAGACATTTTGGATTTTGGGAAGGGAGGGAATGAAGTAATTTTGCATCCAAAGTTTTAGAGACACGGTAGGCATGAAAAAGGTGTGCTCGAGGATGTGGCTGGGAGCACAAGGATACAATACAAGGGCATGTTCAAAGTGTGTCTTCCAAGACTCAGCTCACCCGGAGTAAAATAAGATCAAGGAGAAGTATACTATGATCTTTAATCAAAAGAAATCACAGTCAGAGGGGGAATAAACCGATGAAGTTGGAGATTCTGATCGTGATTCTGATCATGATTACGGTGACTCTTGATATGTAGTTTTTCTCTATCGATGAGGGCTTGTCTCTTTGTTTGATCCCATCCATCTTTTCTTGTGTTTTTTTCTTTAATGTTTAATAAATGGCAAGGAGCTTCAGCTTCTTGCCATACCTTTTTCGTATATATACATATATATATATATATATTTAAAAATATATATTTATATAATTATAAATATAATAAATATATTTTTATTATTTAAATATATTTATTATAATTTTATAATTATATATATATATATATATATATTTATAATTATAATTAAATATATTTAAAAATATTTTTATATAGCTATAAATAATTTTATATAATTATTCATATATATAATTATATATAATTATATAATTATATAATTATATATTTTTATAAAATTATAAATATAATAAATATGGTAATTATTTATATATATTCATAATAATTTTATAATTATTTTAATATACATATATATATTTATAATTATAAATAAATTTTTTTATAATTTTTTTTATATAATTATAAATATATATAAATATATATATAATTATATAAAATTATATTAATATATAAATATATATAATTAAAAAATTATAATAATATATTTGTTTAATTTTTATAATTATATAAATATATATATATATATATATATTTCTAATTATAATTATAAATAAATATAATTAAAAATATTGAAGTGTAATTATAAATATATTTATATAATTATATATATTTATATAATTATATATATTTATATAATTATATATATTTAACAAGAACGACTCAGCCATGGGTTCAGAAACCCAAACCGTTGGATCCAAAATTTATTGAAAAAGAGTAAAAGAACAACAGAGTTTGGAGGAAATTCTAAAATGTGATACACCACACCAAGACAAATTGTGTATAACGAAACATGCACATTAAAACCTAGAGATTTCCACTTCCTGTACCGACCCCGACTCCGAGATCCTCCTCGATTGGCCGAATGACGCCCTCTTCTCCATTGCATCATCTTTGGAAAATTTAATTCCTCATCTGTTACTAGATCATTAAGAGCTTCTTCATGTGCATATTTTCCATGCACAACCTCATTAGAGGTTAAGATATCATCCTGATCAACATATCTATGAGGAACTTCTTCATGTGAAACATTGGAGTCAGGCACAACCTCCATAGGGGGTGATAAATCATCCTGAGTAGATTCTTCATTAGAAACTACTGTTTGTGAATCTTTGGAGCCATGAAAAGCCACACCAGAGGGTGGTATAGCAACCTGGACAGGTTGGTCCAGCTCCTTTGGTGACTTTCATCCATCAACATAAGTAGGTGTTGAAGAAAACCTCTTTTAATTACTGCATCCTGCACTCTTAAGACCTTCAAGAATAAGTAGATCAAACTCAGGAGAGTTTATCGACTATAACATGGAAAAGTAATTAATAGTTAGTTTATCCTGTACAAGAAAAACATCCTTTGTGACAGAAACCTCAGGAGAGCATGCCTCCTCCACCATTGGAGGAGATTTTGTGATGTCCTGTATAACTCCATGACAAGCCAAAACAACGTGGCAAGTACCATCACCTTCAAATTTATCAAGGGAGGATTCTTTCATAGCAGGACCACCACCCTGCTGGCCAGTGGCACCAAAGCCGAGCATACCCACACCTCCTTGAACCCCCTGATGATGACAATCCTCTTAAAACGTGGAAAATCCAGTCATTGACACAACCTGCACCTGCTGAGCATCAACCTGTGGATTGGTCGCAGCTCCAATAGGAACATTTTCTACTATTAAAGGTGCTAATTCCATATGGACATCCACCTTGGCCACATGATCCTCATGGGAAGAGGGAAAATAGGCCCTCAGTTTCTTCGGTGTCACCAAATGAAATCCATCAGCATAAAAAACCTTTATTTTACCCTTCCAACATGAAGAATACAAGGCAACATGATCCATATCATGATTGAGTTCATCCTGGATAACAGCCTCATCCTTAGATTGATTCTCCCCCTACTCATCAGCCAAATCAGCCCAAGGTCTCTTTTCAAAACCCTTAGAAAAACCAGTGGTAGTCTGCTATGAAGATCCACAATTAGAGAGCGGAGCAGCTGTAACATACCAGGTAATTAAAGAATAAAGAATTTTCATATTTATTAATATTTACGAATTAAATATTAATTTTAATTAAAAGGGGTTTCTACGTTCGATAGCGTACTCGATATGCAACGATGAGTTTCATTGAAAACTTACGTTGCACACAAGTAATAAAATAATATTATTTTAAATGGTAGTTAACATGTAGCCATTGTAATGGAAGGAATGGATAGAAATAACTAAAATATGATTATATATGTTTTTAAATGTTTTTACATTTACCCAATAAAAGTTAAAGGCTTAAAATACGGAAAGAGTTCAATTTTAGGCATTTATACCCTAATTTTCACTAAGGGTTCACTTATCACCTTTTGACGACGAACCATCATTAAATATAGTTTTGATAAATCTTATAAATTCTATTGGACCAAAAATAACTCTTCTTTAGAATCGGGACATCAAAATTTACTTTGTGTAAATTTTTGGTACCTTTCTGATAAAGTTCATTTTTTAATGAATAGTGTAAAATGTTGTATTTTAATTCAAAACCTCTTTTTAATCTAATTTATTTATATTATTAGATTATCTTTTGAATTGGTTTTAAAGTGAAATTAGAAAATATTTTTACCATTAAATCCAATAGTGGTCGTTGGAATTAATTTCACTTTGAAATCGGACTTAAACTAGTGTCAATCTTTTGATACTTATTGTTTCATAAAAACACGCTATTTGCTCTGACATCGGGAATTAATTATTAAATTAATTAATGTGACTTATATATTTTGAATTTTGTAAAATATACTTCATTTTTGAATTCGTAATATCAAATATAGCTTAGGGTGAATTTTTGGTAATTTTCTGAAAAACTTCAATTTTTGATGAATAGTGAAACCACTAAGTGGTACTTATAAAAACTGATTTTTCCGTTTAAATGAAATTTTGCCATCACTGTGTTTAGATTTTCAAAAATCCGACATACATGGTTGTCACTAAGAAGTAAAATGTGGTTCAATGAGATTAAAATAATTTTTTGGTGAATAGTAACTTATTAAGTTTTTAATCGCGATTAGTGGTAATTAGTGTAGTTTAAGGTAAAAATAATATTTTAATAATATGAGATGACCTAGAAACATGTCCTACCCTCATTGGATGTGTCATGGCCGACCAAAACAAGCCATGGGTCAACTTGGGGACCCCATGGAGGCACTTTGGTTGGAAAATGACATAAACACCTTTTATTTAATGTTAATGTAAAAAAATGGCACAAACATGATATTTTTTACTAAAACAATTTTTAAATGGGGTTATACAAGTCTGATTTTTGATTATAAATATTAATTGGAAATATAAAAAGATTTCCTACATCATAGTAATTTTTTAATAATTTTTAGACATTAAATAAATTAAATTATTTATGACATAATAATTATGCAGCGATGACATCGTTATTTGACGATTTAAATAAAATGGAAAGATAATTTAAAATCTAAGACCTACACATGTCCAAAACTTATTGGATGGGTGGATTTCGAACCCTGATCACCTTATCCACGAATTATATCAATGTGGGACCTTTTAAAACCGAAACACATTTTCAAATAAAGTAATATATCTTTACTTTCCAAAAGTGCCCCTCCTCTTCTCTTATAAAGGCCCCCACCTCTACCAACTTACCCACACTCCCAAAGCCTTTGACTCAGCCAAACCATGCCCATTTTGTCTCTAAACTTCTTTATCTTACTCATTTAAGCCTCACTTTGGGCAGAAGTCTTTCCAAGGAAGCCTTTGAGCTCAAACCAAAGGGAGTTACCCGATTTTGAGGTAATGTCTTCACTTGAGTCCTTTTGTATTATTTTGCTTCTCCAACCCCCTAAAATATTTTTATTTATTTCTTTTGTAACAACTCCAGTATCTTCAATATACAAGGATGTTGTTATAATAATTATTCGAGCTACACTTACACACACCTTCATCTAATGGTTAAAGAACATACTGTTTCTGTGGATGGTGAATTTATGTCTCCCAAAACGATGATTGTTCAACATTATTTTAACACCTTAAAAGGTGGCCATTAAGATGTCACTATATTTATATATGATATATAATATGTTTATGTTTTCTTTAAACTTCTGTATTTTTCATTTTGGGCATACCTTTATGGTTTCCATTATGGGTAAACACGATATCTTCATTTAAGGAAGTGCGGACTACCGCCCCCTCAAAGTGATGTGATTCGTTAATGCCATATGTGGGATGTGTAAAGGATGGATTTAAAGTTATTATATATGATGTTATACTGGAATTATAATATACCTATATATCATTATTATTTATTTCCATTAAATTATGGTATAGAAATGAAAGTAGCGTCCATGCGTACGTACGACTTACCGTCTCCATGAACGGTGCATTTCATTTCTTATCCCCAAATGTAATGTACTATTAAAAGTACATGTATATAATGGATATATATAATGAATGGTATATCTAAATGATGAATATAATTTTGTAATTAAAATATACATACCTCTCATTTAGTTTTAATTCCATTAATATGACAAAGAAATGAAAGTAGTGTTCATGCGTACGTACGACTTACCGTCTCCATGAATGGTGCATTTCATTTCTTACCTCTAAATGATTATGTAATATTATAAATACATGTATATTCTGGATATATATATGATATATATGATATCCAAATCAGGAATGTCATTCTGGATATAAAGAACCTTTGACCACATGAACAATATGTAATTGTAAGAAATCCACTTTCGACTTAAGAACCAAATATTGACAAAACAAACATTATTAACTTAAATGGTTACATAATGTTTATAACATGGAAATAAGTGATATAAAAGGAATAATGAACTTTAAAAAGGTTCTTAATCAATTATAAATTAACTCAAGTTTATTATTCAGGACGTTAAAGAACGATCGAGTCAAGTCGGACCTGAGGTAAGGGACTTCGTCTCAATCTCCTTTCATTGAGGCATATTTCGTTTTATACACAACTTTCTTTTATACGGTGTATAAACCCCTTTGACTTTTACTTTTATACAAAAGGAATCTTTTTCTACGAAGCGTTTTACTAAACGAAAAAAAGGAATGTTTTTTTAACGTATGCGGTGACAACGACCTTTTCCGCCGCCGCGAGTATTATTTGGTCTTTGGCTTCCTCAACAAGCCGTTATGTTTTTAAAATGAAATAAATACCATATATTCTTTTATGTATTTTGGTATTGAAAATGGTTTTGATAAAGTATTCTATTATGATATATTGTGATTGAAATGTGGAAATGTTATCATTCCTTTATATTGGTTTTATGTTTTATGATTTTATATTGGTACTTGGACATTTGACGGGTGGTTACGTGATAAACCATATGACGGGTGGTGCCGTGAATACCAGGACGGGTGGTTACGTTATAACCTCCAATTCATTGGGTATGGAAGTCGGCCGTATGGCTATTCCATTAAGTATGTATGGAAATTGGCCGTATGGCTATTCCATTTAAGTGATATGTGTGGAAGTCGACCGTATGGTTATTCCACTTAAGTATGTTTATGTCCCAAGTTACCTTTATATATGTTATGTGTTCTTTATATGGGTTTTATGGTAATCCTTTGGTTACAAAAAGGTAAGTAATGATACTTTATTCAGTGAAGAGTTTTTACTACTTCATGAAGGTGAAGGTATTACTTTGATAGAGTATACATGGTTTACTTGATGTTTGAAAAACTAACAGTTTTCATTCTTTGTGTATCCCTTACTGAGATTTTTATGCTCATCCCAAGTTTTTTTTTGAAATGTTTTTCACAGGTCAAGGGAAAGGTACATGATATGGTGATAGTGTCAAGGAAGTGTCAAGAAAGAATCCATGTTTATTTTAAATATGTTTCCATTGATGGGAATGAAGAATACTATCTTTATGTAACCACTTTGTTTATATGTGGAATGTAATGAAAGTTTTATGTTCTAATTCTCTAAAACTCTAAACCCGAAAAGATCCTCAATGTGTAATCTTGTAATAACTCAAGATTAAGTAAGGTTTAAGGCTGAGGCCTTATAGTTGGTATCAGAGGTCGGTTTAGACAACTTTAGGAGTTAGAAAATTGTTAAATTATATGTTAATATTGAAATGATATAGCATTTACAGATTACCATGTTGCTTCGCCTAAGATATTTCTGTGTTCAGAATGGTTTGCCGCAGAGGAAACAAAGCAGCTATGTTGGGACGACATCAGGAGGAAGACAACCTTCCAAATCAGCAACCTGAGATGGTCGGAATTGGAACTGAACAGTTTGTTGCAGTGATGGAACAGTTGACTCAGGCTATAAATGGTGGTGGTATCCATGCACGAGATCAGCCAGATCAACCACAGAGGAACATGTCAGTGGTGGAACACTTCATGAGGCAACATCCCCCATCATTCAGAGGATCATCTGAACCTGTGCAAGCTGAAGGGTGCATTAAAGCACTGGAGAAGATTTTTGATGTCATGGGGTGTTCAAAACATCAAAAGGTTAGTCTTTCTATTTACCGTTTGGAAGGTGAAGCTGATCAGTGGTGGTCGATGGTGAAAAATATCAGGGATAGTGATGAGATTGAGGATCTTCACTGGGACGAATTCAAAGGTATGTTTCTTGAGAAATATTTTCCTAAGGTGGTTCGTCTTAGGATGGAAAAAAGTTCCTAGAATTGAGGCAGGAGGATGATTCAGTGGCTGCTTATGAAGCAAAGTTCACTCGATTGGCAAGGTATGATCCAAACTTCATACGAGATCTTGATAGTAAAATAAACCGTTTTTACTCAGGGTTAAAGCCAAAGTATCGAAGGGATTTAGCTTCTCGTGAGTTCAAAAGTTATGAAAAACTTGTTCGATGTGCGGAGAAGGTGGAAATGGAGTTTGCCGATGATAAGGTGTTCTATGACAAACAACAGAATAAGAGGTCTAGTTGGCAGGAAAAGGGGAAGAATTCATCAAAGAAGTAAGGAGGTAAGAAAACCAAATATCCATCCTGTGATAAGTGTGGTAAAATGCATCCTAAAGAATGTTTATCCAAGTCTGGTAAGTGCTTTCGGTGTGGTAAGTCTGGTCATATTGCTCGTAACTGTAAGGAAGATAATCAAGCAGGCAATGAAAAGCCAACGGTAAGATGTTTTAAGTGTAATGAAATGGGTCATTATGCAAACGAGTGTCCAACGAAGAACTCAACTGGGGGAATGCAGCCAGACTACAAGCAAAAAGGGGTGGTGAAATCCTTTGCAACAACTTCAGCAGATGTTGGGCCATCGAATGAAGTGGTATCAGGTACACTATTTGTTTGTTCAGATTATGCCAATGTGTTGTTTGATTCAGGGTCTACACACTCTTTCATTTCTGATAAGTTTTCTAGTAAATTGGAAATTCCATATCAAGATATGAATCCTGAACTTATGGTAAAAACACCCGGAGGGAACGTTGAGACAAAAAGGAATTATAAGAACCTTCCTATCATTGTGTGTGGAAAGAATATACCAGAAAACCTTATTGTTTTGCCTCTAGTAGAGTTTGATGTTATTTTGGGCATGGATTGGCTTTCTATTTATCGTGCTAAGATTGACTGCAGAGCTAAAATGGTTTCTTTTCAGAAAGATTTTCAGTTTGTGTACAAGAATGAACCCTTGATTTTGATAACATATCAGGAAGTTGAGAAAATAGTAAAAGATGCAAATGAATGTTACCTTGCACATATTATTGAAAATAAAGGAACTGTTCAGATTAATGATGTGCCAGTGGTAAATGAGTATCTTGATGTTTTTCCTGATGAGTTTCCCGGTATTATTCATGATCGGGAAGTTGAATTTACTGTTGACTTAGTTCCTGATTCTAAGCCAATTTCAAAACCCCCTTATCGAATGGCTCAAGTTGAACTTTTAGAGTTAAAGAAACAATTACATGAGTTATTTGATAAAGGTTTCATTCGACCTAGCACATCACCATGGGGTGCTCCTGTCTTGTTTGTTAAAAAGAAAGATGGTTCAATGAGACTTTGCATTGATTATAGAGCCTTGAATAATATTACTGTTAAGAACAAGTATCCTTTGCCTCATATTGATGATTTGTTTGATCAGCTCTAGGGAGCTCAGTTTTTTTCGAAGATTAACTTGAGGTCGGGGTACCATCAGTTGAAAGTAAAAGAAGCAGATGTTCCGAAGACTGCGTTCCGTACTAGATATGTCCATTATGAATTTGTAGTTATGCCTTTTGGGTTAACCAATGCACCTGCTGTATTCATGGACCTTATGAATAGAATTTTCCATGAGTTCTTGGATAAGTTTGTGGTTGTTTTCATTGATGATATTTTGGTGTTTTCTAAAAGTAAAGAGGAGAATGAAAGTCATTTAAGGGTTATCTTGCAAACCTTAAAAGAAAAGAAACTATATGGAAAATTCAGCAAGTGTGATTTTTGGTTACAAAAAATTTCTTTCCTAGGTCACATTGTTTCAAAAGATGGCATAACTGTTGATCCTACTAAAACAAAAGTTGTTGAAGAATGGCCAAGACCCACAAATGTAACCGAGATCCATAGTTTTCTTGGTTTGGCAGGTTACTACCAAAGGTTTGTTGAAATTTTTTCACGGTTATCTAGTCCAATGACTAAGCTAACTCGTAAGGGTGTTAAGTTCATCTGGACAAAAGAATGTGATGATTGTTTTCAGGAGTTGAAAAGAAGATTGGTGAATGCTCCAGTTTTGGCACTTCCTTCCAGGAATGGTGAGTTTGTTATATACAGTGATGCTTCGTTGAAGGGACTTGGCTGTGTCCTAATGCAGAATGATCAGGTAATTGCTTATGCTTCACGACAGTTGAAAACTCATGAGGTAAATTACCCTACACATGATTTGGAATTAGCTGCTGTTGTTTTTTGCTTTAAAAATTTGGAGGCATCATTTGTATGGAGTAAAGTGTGAAATATATACCGATCACAAAAGTTTAAAGTATATATTCACTCAGAAATAATTGAACATGAGACAGAGGAGATGGCTGGAATTAATCAAGGATTATGATTTCACAATTCATTACCATCCGGGAAAAGAAAATAAAGTGGCTGATGCTTTGAGTTGAAAAAGTAATGCTTCATTAGCAATGTTGCGTTTGGAGCGTGATCCTTTGGTTAAAGATTTGATGAACTTTGGCATAGAAGTTGTTGGTACACGATGTTCTTCTGTTTTGTTTCAGGTATCACTGAAATCTTCTCTATCAGACAGAATCAAGCAAGCACAGAAGCGAGACAGTGAGTTGAAGAAAAAGGTAGAGCTGGTTCAGAAAGGTAAGTTTCCTGAATTCAACATTGATAATGATTGTGTTTTGAGGTTTGGGAAGAGGTTATGTGTGCCTTGCGATTCATAGTTGAAGAATGAGTTGTTATGTGAGGCTCATAGTTCTCCGTTTTCAGTTCATCCTGGCAGTACTAAGATGTACAGAGATCTGCGGGAGTATTACTGGTGGGATGGAATGAAAAGAGATATTGCTGATTTTACTGTGAAGTGTTTGACTTGTCAGCAGGTTAAAGCAGAGCGGCAGTTACCGAAAGGGATGCTTCAGCCTTTACCAGTACCAGAGTGGAAATGGGAAAACATATCCATGGACTTTGTTGTGGGATTACCGAGGAAATCTCGAGGTAATAATGCAATCTGGGTTATTGTTGATCGCTTGACTAAATCTTCTCATTTCCTTGCTATACGAGATACTTTTTCCCTAGATCAACTTTCCCATTTGTATCTTAAAGAGATAGTCAGGTTATATGGAGTTCCCCTCTCCATTGTATCTGATCGTGATCCCAGATTCACATCTAACTTTTGGAAAGGCCTTCAGAAGTCGTTGGGTACTGAATTAAATTTTAGTACAGCTTTTCATCCTCAATCAGATGGGCATTCAGAACGAACAATTCAGACCTTGGAGGATATGCTACGAGCTTGTTCGATGGATTATCAGGGAAGTTGGGACCAACATCTTTCTTTGGTTGAGTTTTCTTATAATAACAGCTTTCATTCCAGTATACAGATGGCACCATTTGAGGCATTATATGGGAAGCTATGTCGAACTCCAGCATTTTGGGATGAAGTGGGTGAAAGGAAGCTGATGGGACCAGAATTGGTAGAAGAGATGGAAGAAAAAGTTCTGTTGATTCAGAAGCACATGAGAACAGCTCAGAGCAGGAAGAAGAATTATGCGGATAACCGGAGGAAGGATCTATCTTTCGAGGTAGGTGATCATGTTTTTCTCAAGGTTTCTCCTTGTAAAAGTGTGATGAGATTTGGTAAGAAAGGAAAGATGAGTCCAAGGTTTATTAGACCATATGAAATTCTGGAGAAAGTTGGATCAGTTGCTTACCGAGTGGCTTTACCTCCGAGTTTATCTCAGGTACACAATGTTTTTCATGTTTCAATGTTGAGGAAGTATATGCCAGATCCATCTCATGTTTTGAGTCCAGAGGCAGTTCAGTTGGAGGAGAACCTATCTTATGAAGAACAACCAGTCCAGATTTTTGACCACAGGGAGCAGGTGTTACGGAATAAGGTGATTCATCAGGTAAAGTTTTTGTGGAAAAACCATGTGATTGAAGAGGCAACGTGGGAATATGAAAATGCTATGAGGGATAAATACCCCCACTTATTTTGATAAGTGAATAAAATTTCGAGGACGCAATTCCCAAAAGGGGGGAAGGATGTAACATCCCAAGTAATTAAAGAATAAAGAATTTTCATATTTATTAATATTTACGAATTAAATATTAATTTTAATTAAAAGGGGTTTCTACGTTCGATAGCATACTCGATACGTAACGATGAGTTTCTTTGAAAACTTACGTTGCACACAAGTAATAAAATAATATTATTTTAAATAGTAGTTAACATGTAGCCGTTGTACTGGAAAGAATGGATATAAATAACTAAAATATGATTATATATGTTTTTAAATGTTTTTACATTTACCCAATAAAAGATAAAGGCTTAAAATACGGAAAGAGTTCAATTTTAGGCATTTATACCCTAATTTTCACTAAGGGTTCACTTATCACCTTTTGACGGCAAAACGTCATTAAATATAGTTTTGATCAATCTTATAAATTATATTGGACCAAAAATAACTCTTCTTTATAATCGGGACATCAAAATTTACTTTGTGTAAATTTTTGGTACCTTTCCGATAAAGTTCATTTTTTTAATGAATAGTGTAAAATGTTGTATTTTAATTAAAAAACTCTTTTTAATCTAATTTATTTATATTAATAGATTATCTTTTGAATTGGTTTTAAAGTTAAATTAGAAAATATTTTTACCATTAAATCCAATAGTGGTCGTTGGAATTAATTTCACTTTGAAATCGGACTTAAACTAGTGTCAATCTTTTGATACTTATTGTTTCATAAAAAACACGCTATTTGCTCTGACAGCGGGAATTAATTATTAAATTAATTAATGTGACTTATATATTTTGAATTTTGTAAAATAGACTTCATTTTTTAATTCGTAATATCAAATATAGCTTAGGGTGAATTTTTGATAATTTTCTGAAAAACTTCAATTTTTGATGAATAGTGAAACCACTAAGTGGTACTTATAAAAACTGATTTTTCCGTTTAAATGAAATTTTTCCATCATTGTGTTTTGATTTTCAAAAATCCGACATACATGGTTGTCATTAAGAAGTAAAATGTGGTTCAATTAGATTAAAATAATTTTTTGGTGAATAGTAACTTATTAAGTTTTTAATCGCGATTAGTGGTAATTAGTGTAGTTTAAGGTAAAAATAATATTTTAATAATATGAGATGACCTAGACACATGTCCTAACCTCATTGGATGTGTCATGGCAGACCAAGACAAGCCATGGGTCAACTTGGGGACCCCATGGAGCCACTTTGGTTGGAAAATGACATAAATACCTTTTATTTAATGTTAATGTAAAAAAATGGCACAAACATGATATGTTTTACTAAAACAATTTTTAAAAGGGGTTATACAAGTCAGATTTTTTCTTATAAATAGTCATTGGAAAGATAAAAAGATTTAATACATCATAGTATTTTTTTTATAATTTTTAGACATGAAATAAATTAAATATTTATGACATAATAATGATGCAGCGATGACATCATTATTTGACGATTTAAATAAAATGGAAAGATAATGTAAAATCTAAGACCTACACATGTCCAAAACTTATTGGATGGGTGGATTTCTAACCCTTATCACCTTATCCACGAATTATATCAATGTGGGACCTTTGAAAACCGAAACACATTTTCAAATAAAGTAATATTTCTTTACTTTCCAAAAGTGCCCCTCCTCTCCTCTTATAAAAGGCCCCCACCTCTACCACCTTACCCACACTCCCAAAGCCTTTGGATCGGCCAACCCCTACCCATTTTGTCTCTACACTTTCTTATCTTACTCCTTGAATCCTCACTTTGGGCAGAAGTCTTCCCAAGGAAGCCTTTGAGCTCAAACCAAAGGGAGTTACCCGATTTTGAGGTAATGTCTTCACTTGAGTCCTTTTGTATTATTTTGCTTCTCCAACCCACTAAACTCTTTTTATTTATTTCTTTTGTAACAACTCCAGTATCTTAAATATACTAGGATGTTTTTATAATAAGTATTCGAGCTACAGTTACACACACCTTCATCTAATGGTTAAATAACATACTGTTTCCGTGGATGGTGAATTTATGCCTCCCGAAACGATGATTGTTCAACATTCCTTTAACACCTTCAAAGGTGGCCATTAAGATGTCACTATATTTATATATGATATATAATATGTTTATGTTTTCTTTAAGCTTCTGTATTTTTCATTTTGGGCATACCTTTATGGTTTCCATTATAGGTAAACATGATATCTTCATTTAAGGAAGTGCGGACTACCGCCCCCTCAAAGTGATGTGATTCGTTAATGCCATATGTGGGACGTGTAAAGGATGGATTTAAAGTTATTATATATGATTTTATACTTTAATTATAATATACCTCTATATCATTATTATTTATTTCCATTAAAGTATGATATAGAAATAAAAGTAGCGTTCATGCTTACGTACGGCTTACCGTCTCCATGAACGGTGCATTTCATTTCTTATCCCCAAATGTAATGTACTATTAAAAGTACATGTATATAATGGATATATATAATTAATGGTATATCTAAATGATGAATATAATTCTGTAATTAAAATATACATACCTATCATTTAGTTTTAATTCCATTAATATGACAAAGAAATGAAAGTAGTGTTCATGCGTACGTACGGCTTACCGTCTCCATGAACGATGCATTTCATTTCTTACCTCTAAATGATTATGTAATATTATAAATACATGTATATGATGGATATATATGATATATATGATATCCAAATCAGGAATGTAATTCTAGATATAAAGAACCTTTGACCACACGAACAACATGTAATTGTAAGAAGTCCACTTTCGACTTAAGAACCAAATATTGACAAAACAAACATTATTAACTTAAATGGTTACATAATGTTTATAACATGGAAATAAGTGATATAAAAGGAATAATTAACTTTAAAAAGGTTCTTAATCAAGTATAAATTAACTCATGTTTATTATTCAGGATGTTAAAGAACGATCGAGTCAAGTCGGACCCGAGGTAAGGGACTTCGTCTCAATCTCCTTTCATTGAGGAATATTTCGTTTTATACACAAATTTCTTTTATACGGTGTATAAACTCCTTTGAATTTTGCTTTTATATAGAAGGAATCTTTTTCTATGAAGCATTTTACTAAACGACAAAAAGGAATGTTTTTTTTAACGTACGCGGTGACAACGACCTTTTCCGCCGCCGCGAGTATTATTTGGTCTTTGGATTCCTCAACAAGCCGTTATGTTTTTAAAATGAAATAAATACCATATATTCTTTTATGTATTTTGGTATTGAAAATGGTTTTGATAAAGGATTCTATTATGATATATTGTGATTGAAATGTGGAAATGTTATCATTCCTTTATATTGGTTTTATGTTTTATGATTTTATATTGGTACTTGGACATTTGACGGGTGGTTACGTGATAAACCATATGACGGGTGGTGCCGTGAATACCAGGATGGGTGGTTACATTATAACCTCCAATGCATTGGGTATGGAAGTCGGCCGTATGGTTATTCCATTAATTATGTATGGAAATTGGCCGTATGGCTATTCCATTTAAGTGATATGTGTGGAAGTCGACCGTATGGTTATTCCACTTAAGTATGTTTATGTCCCAAGTTACCTTTATATATGTTATGTGTTCTTTATATGGGTTTTATGGTAATCCTTTGGTTACAAAAAGGTAAGTAATGATACTTTATTTAGTGAAGAGTTTTTACTACTTCATGAAGGTGAAGGTGTTACTTTGATAGAGTATACATGGTTTACTTGATGTTTGAAAAACTAACAGTTTTCATTCTTTGTGTATCCCTTACTGAGCTTTTTATGCTCATCCCAAGTTTTTTTTTGAAATGTTTTTCACAGGTCAAGGGAAAGGTACATGATATGGTGATAGTGTCATGGAAGTGTCAAGAAAGAATCCATGTTTATTTTAAATATGTTTCCATTGATGGGAATGAAGAATACTATCTTTATGTAACCACTTTGTTTATATGTGGAATGTAATGCAAGTTTTATGTTCTAATTCTCTAAAACTCTAAACCCGAAAAGATCCTCAATGTGTAATCTTGTAATAACTCAAGATTAAGTAAGGTTTAAGGCTGGGGCCTTATAGCAGCAACACCAACTAGTTACTGAGACAAGTCATGAAATGGAAATTCTAACAATCCATTAGGAGCCTTTGACATGCCTTTCTTGACATCCTCAACAAAGGAGGAGGGACCAACAAGCGGGTCCTTCCTCCTGAAAACTTGCTTACTACAATTAGGATCATCACTAGACTGTTTCCTCCTACACTGATCAGAGGCATGTCCCAAGGATTTACAAAGAGAGCATTTAATATTCATTATACATTTCAAAAGAGAATGGACAATACATAAATAGGTCATACAGAAACTATGTAACCAATCATACTGAATAGAAAATTCTAGCTTAATATCACCTGCAATAAGAAAGACTGTATCAGTAATAACATGAGAAAAATCAACCTCTACTAGAACATGAGAAAAGTGACCATATCTAGGTAACTCCATTTCTTTATCAACCTTGATCGGAGAGCTGACAGAAGAAGAAACCTCCCAAAATACTGAAGGGTGCTAGAAAAACCAATTATGACCCCTAATTCGGACCCAAGTTTGCATAGAGGAATTCTTGATTGCAAAAGGATTCGTTAATAGATCCCACTGTTGAACCATGATGTATCCAGGTTTCAAGGGAACCAGTCCAAAACTCTAGGCCACATTCTGAATTTCCTTCAAGGGGAATACAAAATGAAGATTACCTATCCCAACTGAGATAAGGCGCCAATCACTGAAACCCCAACTCTGAGATAGCTGATCCCGCACCTCATCCACCTTCAAAGTGGTATCACTCCGAACACCCGAGATCTTGGAAAGTAGTGAGAACCTACATTCTTCAAGATGAGCCTATAAAATCCGCTGACTCGCTTCCACAAACAAAATAGATCCATTCTTGGTAATCTGCTTATGTAAGGCATCAAATTCAAGTTGTGATTCAGAGAAAAACCTATTCTGGGAAGCAAAACCCTTGGATTTCCTTTTATGGTTCCGCACATCTGCCTTCACCACATCCACATGGTTCGAGATAACACCACCACCCAAAACCACCCCTTCAAGGGAGGAACAAAAACGTTCTTAGGATCGAAAAAACAATCCAATGGATTTGCTATAGATCATCAGCCTGAAAATCGCCGGAGAACCGTCGTTTGAGAGCACTTCAACTTTACTCCATATATATTTATATAATTATAATTTATATCAATATATAAATATATATAATTATAAATATAATAATCATATTTATTATTAAAATATATTTATTAAAATTTTATAATTACTTAATTATATATATATATTATATTTATAAATAAATATATTTATAAAGTATTTACATATAATTATAAATATATAATTATAAATATTATAAATATATTTAATATTTAAATATATTTATTATAATTTAATAATTATTTAATTATGTATTTACTTATTTATAATTATGAATATAAATAAATATTTTTATATAATTATTAATATATTTATTATTATAAAATTATAAATATAATAAATATATTTACTATAATTTTATAATTAGTTAAATATATATATTTATAATTTTATAAATATTTTTTTATATAATATCTATATATATATATAATTCTAAAATTAACTATTTCAATTACAAAATTATTAAAAAATTCATTTAAAGAAACTAACTATACATATTTCAAAGATATTATAAATGTTTAAACTTAATAAAAAAATAAATAAATATTTTTCATATAAATTACAAACATATTGAAAATATTACATGTATAGTAAATTAATACATGTATAAATAAATATTAGAATATGATTAAATATATTTTTAACATTATCAATAAATATATAATAATAAACGAATAAACAAAATTAAATAAATTACAAAAATATTAAAAAGTGAATTCGTAACATTTACGTGAATTACATATAAGCATATGTACACATACACATCTACACACACATATACACATACACATATACACATACATACATACAATTATACATGTAAATATATTCAAAATTATTTAATATCAAAAAAAATATATATTTAAATAAATATATTCATTTATAGATTATATAATTGATTAAATAAAATTCTAATATATTATATTTATTTTAATTAAATACAGATCTTTGTAATTAATGTATATAAATAAACTATTAGACATTTTGAATTATATAAATTTGATAAATTTATATATATAAAATTATGAAAAGAAGATTAATTTTTTATTAAAAGTTATATAAATAATATTTATATATAAATTAAATTACTCACGATAACCTTTATCAGTGCTAGAAAAAATCACAGATAAAGGTTTCAATTTTATTAGCGCTAAAAAAAGCACAGATTAAGGGTGTCTTTTAGCAGTACTTTTGTTAGTGCTGCTAAAAGATAATGTTATGAACATTTTTTTCGAATGTTGATACAAGTATACCCTTTATCAATGCTTTTTTATATAGCATTATTAAAGTTCAGCACTGGTTAAGTCATGATATGTGGTAGTGAAATAATATTAAGAATTAAAACCATAGAACCAGATGAACACTTCAATGTATGAGTATCAAGGTAGTGAGGAACCCTCCAACAGAAAAAGCTCAAATGATTGATGTTTAGATGAGATTTGTAATTGGTCACCAAATTATACCCCATAAGTATAGTTTAATAAAATCCATAGCCTTATTCCTTATCATGAACTGGCTCTACCGACTCTATATATAATGTTTCTTCATTCACAATATCTTCCAAATTTGAAGACCATTCCATCTTTCTATTTCCTGAATTAAAAGTTACACATGTAAAATCAATGAATTAATTCAAATTTTCCCTTTCATATTTCTCACATAATGGTCCACATGCAAATGAAAAATAAAGACATGTAAATCCTTCTTGATATTTTGTGGAAAAAATAAAAATTGTTCAGTGCAACTCATTACAGGATTTAATATAGTAGTTAATAATAAGAATTAATATCCTAGGAAAACTCCTAGATAATATTCAAGACATACCCTTTATATTACAATTTTAATTTGAAAATATCAAGATTGAAAATTTTAGCATAAATCTATATACATGATTAACCCCATTTAAATATTATTTAATACATAATAAAATAATTTAAAATATATTCACATGGATTATAGATAATTAATTTGTAATTTTAGAATTAAAAAAACAATGAGAATATTCATAATAGTCCTCCAGCCAATGAAAACATGGATAATAAGAGAAACGAAGTAAAATTTTAGGTTTTAGAAAAACCTATAGAAACTTGCAAAACCATGTAGGAAAATTTATCTACATTACAGATTTTCATGTAAGAAATATTTTCACATAGAAAAGCTCACCGTATAGGGAAATATATTAACATAACTAATTTTCATGTAGTTTTTTTTTTCATATAGTCATTTTTCAAAATGCAACCAATTTTTTTTCATGTAGAAAATTTTTATTTAAGAACATTATCAACAGAGACAAATTTCCCACAATGGAATTTTGTTTTCTACCCTTACGTAACACATACCTGATAGGTAGGGGTAAAATAGTTATAGCATCACGTGGCCTATAACCCTTAAATTTAATTTAGAGAGACCTACACTCCTTTATATAATATTTGAGTAACCCTTACGTGGGTATTGAATAAGTGTTGGTACCTTTAAATGATACTCGAGTTACCATTACGTGGGTATTGAAAAATCAGTGGTACCCTAACACATGTAATGGAAACAAGCTAGCACCCTTACCCAAGTAATGTAAATACATTGGTACCCTTATGCAAGTAAAGAGACTTGTTGGTTCCCTTATGATAGTAATGGAAACATGCTGGTACCCTTATGAAAGTACTAGTTTACCTTTACATGAGAAATGTGTACCCTTACATGAGGTTTAGGTTAACTTTATGTACCTATTAAAAATCATGGGTTACATTTACATACGTATTAAAAATTCTGGGTTACCTTTAACCAACCATAAGAATTCATGGGTATCCTTTATATAACTATTAGAATTCATAAGTTACATTTTTATGTCCCATTGAAACTTATTTCTACCTTTATGAAACTTTAGAAAAATAAATCTGCACTTATATATCACTTTTAAATCAAATTCTACCTTTATGTAACACCATAAAATTTTCTCACCCCTTATGTAACCCATTAAAACATAGGGTTACCTTTACATAACACTATAATATGATATTTAGAGGTCCTAAATGACATATTTTTCATAGGAACTCAAAATGAAACTTATAGAACATGTTATAAACAATTAAAACACAAAATCTCAAGGTAAATTAAACAAATAACAAAAATATATAACCAAATTTAAACATACGTTAAACAATACAAAATATAACAAACTAAAGATAACATTTAGATTTTTTTAAAAATTAATTTTAATATGATATTTTGTAATTATCAAATCAGATTTAATGAATCTGATCTATAGAGTGACCTCAACATTCTTATCCATATTTATAATTACAAAAAAAATTATAATTTTACAAAAGATTCTAATTTTTTTTTGAAAATTAATCATAATATTATAATTTTTAATTATCAAAACATAAATACTAAAAGTGATCCAAGGAGAAACTATAATATTCTTCCCCTTTTTTATAACTACAAAAAAATTATAATTTCAATAAAAAAACTTCTCCCCTTTATTAAATATTCATAATTATAAGGTTTTAATAGAAGATATATTTTTCATTCAATACATATTCCCTAATATTTAACACATTTTTTCTTTTCATGAATACTCCCAACAAAGATACCACAATGAAAGGAGAGAGACAATGACCCATGAGGACTACCTCTAGTAGGCCCCAAGTTGGCGACTAGCACCGAGGGTATAAAAATATCAAACTATGGGATAAATTACCCTATATAAATGAAAAAATATCGAGAGATAGGATAAAATAATCACCAAAAAACTCCAATATAAAATATAAAGGTAAACCAAAAACTACCCCACAATGCATGAATAAAGTAATACTAATACATAAAAAAGACCCAAAAATAATACCAAAAAGGAAACTCTATGGTAAAAACTCAACAGTAACTCCATACCAACTACTAATATACTTATCCATCCCCAAATTACTTTGGTAAAACTAGCAATAGTTTATATACACAGGGTGAGCATAACAATTTTACTCAAAAGGGACATAACTAAGGCCTCGAGTGAACATGTGAAAAGAGAATGCTAATGCGCTATTTAACAAACATCGGAACCAACAAGAAGCTATACAGGTTATCTAACCAAATGAAGCCTCACCATGGCTCGCTCACCAAATCATGAATCCAATATAAAAATATAGCATTGAGATCATAACCAAGAAATGTGCCTCGCTGCCTCTTCCCCTATAATTTGGCACTCTCACGCCCCAACATCAAACATACTATGCTCCCATCCCTTCTAGACAAATTATATCATATCATATCACATCTCACCCAAAAACACATGGGATGCACATCACATCCCATCATATCACATCCCGCCCATAGAAACTTGGGACACACATCACATGATATCATACCACATCTCTCTCATAGACAGCTGGGCTACACATCACAACTATAACCACAACAGTAGGGTATCAAGAATGTGAAGGAGATCTACCTCATTCCCTCATCCTACCACACATGACCCCCACCATATATTGAATCACACCACTTCACATATCACTTGTATATAGATATATCCACACACACATCCTACCAAAAGATACCTGAGCCAACACATCACATCCCACCTGAAGACACTTAGGAAAACACATCACTCCTAAATAAAGACTGGGAGAGAGGGGGAATCCACCATCTATATCACTACTATCCTAGATTTTGGGGAAACCACCCAGAAATCAGTACCTATGAGCATTGGTAAGGTTACCCAACTTAGTTGGGGCACATATAAAACAACATAGACGTACATAATATAGATATTTCACATAGTAACCAACATATGGGTTCATGTAAACAACACTAACACACACCACATCACCACCACGATACCAAAAATCAACCATCACAACCGCCACCACCACTATATGAAACAACATACAACCACCACACAAGCCACAACACATTTACCACTTCCTATTAAAGTTTCCACCATGTTTATTTGTTACCCTTTTTATTTCAGATTATACTACACATTCATTTATTCAATTAAATTTATTCCATTTATCACATACAAATTTCACCCATTCATATTCATTTAGCATCAACATTTATTCCACAGCTAACCATGAAACTAACTCAAACACACCATGAAAACATGGGCCCAACTCAACTTAACCACTGACACAACACCTCACATCCACCATCGCCATTGAATCACATTGCACAAGATATCTCACCACAACAAGCCACTACACCACAACCACTTTTCCATAACTTATGCACCACAACCACTACGACAATACTATTTTCCACAAAATCTATGCCATAATCACTGCACCATATCCTATGTGCAACAACCACTATGCCATGACCTATTCTACATAACCACTTCACCAAAAACTCTTCTAAAAAACCTCTATGCCACAACCACTGTGCCACAACCACTACGCCACAATCAGTACACCTAAAACACTATGCCACAACCACAACCAGGAAACCACAACCTCTATGCCACAATGCACAACATCCCATAATTAATCCATTCCAACCAACCACCACATCACTACCGTACACACCACACAACCCTTTCGGTCACATCCATCATCATAAAATAGTCCAAACCTTGCAAGGTTACACAATAAGAACAAGCACATATCACAACACACATTCCGACATCCATATTTATTCAAGGGATTTATCATATATCTTCTTAATTTAGAACGAGTATTATCACACAAACCATATATCATGGGGAAACCAATTAGTATCCAAATTTACATTCTTTAATATTTTATTTGGGTGAGATCACAAAAAAACACAAAAAGGGTCCTCACAACATAACAACTACAATGAAAGAAAATCTCCTAATAGCTTTTATTTTTAGAATTGGAAACTGTCATGCATACTAACATCAATAACATATATCAAAGTAGTAAAGCATGTGATAACTCCCCATACACATTAATTTTAGACATTACAATTAATTATATGATTATAATGACCCTTATTATTCACCCAAAGGTATGTAAAAGAATGTATATATCACACATAGCACATAAATAGGTGAGAAAAAGGATTCCCTACCTCAAAGAAGCTTTTCCCACTCACTGTGCACCGTAGGGAGAAGAAGAAACTTCCTATAAACCACAACCACTTTCAAAACCCATGTATCAACCTACACCACACCCAAGGGTTTTCAAAACACAACTAAAAAAATCATACCAAACAAAATAGGTATCACTGAAGTGAATACGTATGAGAATAATGGAAGAAAACCACTGGTAAAGGGAGAAGAACATACCACAGATTTCCAACAAGGATTAACTAGAACCAACATATCGAAGAAGGAGGAAGAGGGTTAAAAGATCCCTCAAAATCAGTATGGGATCTCCATAAGATAATAGGGAAGAGGGTTTTCCTGAATGAATAAGATTCAACCAAGAAAAGGTATTTAAAACCTTGATAATAGCCTTTTCACTTTTCGTAAAATTTACATGATGTGTAATGCTCAATTTTTCTAAAAATTCCAACTCTTACCAAAAAATGATTCGACTTGGCCATTATTTATGGAACATCGTAAATCCTACTTACACGACATGTAATCATATCATGAACTACTAATTAGCTGATTTAAAATCAAGGAACATATCAACTATACAAGTCACGAACAACCTTTACACATCATGTAGACAATACATGCCATGTATTTCTTGCAGAAACTCTTCTGCACCTCCAGCCTAAAAAAAACTCTTAGAACCTCCAAAATCCTCCTCTAGAACACCTCCAACAAAAAAAAATGAAAAAGTAACATATTAAGAAGGAAAAATACTTTACATTGGATAACTCTTAAATTATTATCACCCTAAAGAACCCAAAAAAAACCCCATAAGGAAAGGGGTCCAAACAACCACTCCGTAAGACACCTCTTAATGATATTTTCATACCACAATGCCACCACCAGCCAAACTCACTTACCGAAACACCCAAAAAACACACTGCACAACCACATCACTACACAACCACACAACCACCTAAACAACTATAGAACCTACAAAATACAAAACCAAGAACCATCATAACCATATAATCACAACACACTGGTCACCTAAATAGGGGAATAAAATCTTTCATGTAAAGATACTATTTTCTCTGGGCATCACTAACCCACCCGCATGGGTTTAATGGAATCTTAGTTAATGCATCTAGATTAGGAATCAGATACTTCCATTTTTATATATGGGGGGTTTTATTACAATTTATATAACAATGAAATTAACACATCTCATAACATATTAAGATCCAAACATCATATCATAATAAAAAAACAAAAATCAAAATAATCCAAAAAACTTAGAGTACTAGGAACACATATGTGTCTCTCTCTCCCATGTTCTCTCCTCAAGGAAACTATGCCTCTATAAAACCTGAACCAATGGAATGGTATGAACATAAAAAACCTTCTCTCAATTATCTTGTATCACTATTAGATGCTCCATGACCTTCATGTTGTCCTAAATGTCCAACTATCAACAATCAATAATATAGGAGACATTGTGAAGATATCAACAAAACTGGGACACATGGAAGAAATTGTTGATCCTATCCAACCAATGTGGAAAAACCAACTGATACACCACCTCACAAACACATCCCAACACCTCAAAGGGCCTAATAAACCATGGAGAAATCTTACTCCCCCTGACAAACCTATGCCGCTCATGCTGAGGGGATGCTCTCAAGAACACATGGTCTCTAACCTTAAAATATAGGGAACACTTACTATGATCATCATAGGCCATCTAAAGGTCCTGATCCACACTCATACACTCACAAAAAAACCAGATCTTCATTATCTTGTTGTACAACACATCAGTACTAAGAACTTTTGACACTCTAATCTCTATCTAGCATAACCTAGAATGGCACAACCACCCATACAATGTCATAAATTGATCCATACCAATGGAAGAGTGATAAATATTGGTGTACAAAGTGTAAGAACCCGATTTTTTCTGTGAAAGACTTTGGAATATTCTTGATGATATTCCAGAGCAGCGCCTTCAGACGGCATGTGATTCCGAGCCCCGGAGTGGCCGAAATTAAATTTTCAATGCGTTCACACTAGAAACACCAAATAAATGGGATAACTCCTAAATGGTGCTTCAAATCAGAGATCCGAGTGTATGAATGGGTCAGGAATTGGGTGTTTACCCTAGGAATGACATAAAACTTGTCGGTGCGGGACATTTGGACCCCTCGCCCGCTTCTGGAACGTTAAACGGATTAATTAATTAATTAATTAATTACTTTAGTGTTGAAACTCGATTATCTCTTAAATGGTGGCTCATATTGGAAAACCTAGGGCACCGTTGAGTTCAGAGCGTGCCGTTTACCCTAGGAGGGGTATAAGTTTCGCGGGCGCGGGCCGTTTGTGAAAAATGGCCCCAGGGGTGTTTTCTTAATTTAGCGGATTCGGACGTTAAATTTTATAACTTTTGAACGGGGACTTGGATTAAAATTCTGATACCTCCGTTGTGCTCGGGAGGTGGTGTTTGGCCTAGGGGATGCTTAACCTCGTCTCCTCCAGAGGTTTAGGTTCGGGCCGGTGGGCGGGTGGTTAAGTGTGTTTCTATTTAAACTCTTAACCCCCCCTCTTCCCCTCACTTCATCTCCCGCTAGGAGATCCCCCTCCCTCCTCTCCTCCTCCACTCCGGCGAGGCATCTCCGGCGAGGCAGCTCCGGCAAGGCGGCGGATCGCGGTGAAGCTCCGTGCAACACCCACGAGGTAGGGTCTTGTTGCGTTTTGTCTTCCCGCACCAACTTTGAGCATGTTTAATACTATCGAATTTCTGTTGGATTTTCGAACGAATCCCATGAATACGTAGTAGAGATTATTTCCTTTCCAACGCATCTTTTGGATTCGAATTCCGAGCCACGTGGCGTCCACAATCATCCACCGAAGTTGGCGGGTTTTCGGTTTCCGGCGGGTTCGAGCGGCGGCGCGGCAAGGGCGGACGATGCGACAGCGGGGTGCTCGGTCGGCGCCGCGGGTGTCCGGTGGAGCGGCTGGGTGAGGCTGGGGCGCAGTGTGCCTTCAGCTGAGGGTGAGGGGGGCGGCGTCTGGAGGAGGCCGGGGCTCAGGCGGAGAGCCCGGCGAGGCGGCGGTCGGCAGGGAGCGGCGACTGCGGGGTCGCGGTGCGCGACCCCCGTGCGGCGACAAAGACCCGCGCCGCATGTGTCTTCACGCTGCTGCTGCGACCAGCCCTCGTGGACGGTCTGTGCGCGGACCGCGAGTCCATGGCCGGGCGGACCGGCCGGTCCAGGCCGATCCAGCCCCAGGGGCCTTGCCCCCTCGGTGTTCGGACACCCGTATTTTCTGCTACGAGTGTCCGTTTTGAGTGCCGTCTACGGCAGAGCCTTCCTGGAGTCGAGGCAAAGTTTTTGAGATGGTTTTGGGAATTTAATTCCTGAAACGAGGGGGGCCGCAGAGGCGCGACATGTCTTTAAGTGGACGAGTGTTTTTCCCGAGATCCTTGTTTGGGCGGTGCAGACGCATCCGACGTCCGTTATGAGCGCCGTCAGCGGCGTTGCGACCCTGGCACAGAGGCGGAGGTTTCCAGGGTGGTTTCAGGTGTTGAGACTAGATTTGAGGCATGGGCCCCATGACCCGTCTTTTGAGCTATGTGCAGCGTTTCACAACTTTTTCCTCAGACGTCCGTTCGGGGCGTGCGAGCAGTCGATGTTGGGTGTTTTTCCGAGGGCATCGCGTTGGCGCAGTCTGCCTGCTGTAATTCCGCACGATGGTGCAGGGCCCACGAGGGTCGCTTGGGCGTCGATGGTGATTTTCCATCTTTATCACTGGGCGACCATTTTGGATAAGTGAATAGTCCATTTTGAGTACTTTTTCGAGAGGATCGTAACGGTGCGATCCGTCCGTTGTGTTTCGGGACCGGGTTGTGGGACCCACGAAGCACTGCTCGTGTGCGGTGCGTCGGAATTCACTTTTTTTCTCCGGATATCCGTTGCACTCATGTGGGTAGTGATTTTGACATGTTTTTTCGAGGGGATCACATTGGTGCGATGCGCCCGACTGTTTTCGAGGCCGAGGCTCGGGATCTCGGGACGCCGTTCGAGCATGAAGCGGTGTTGGTGACTTTTTCATCAGATATCCGTTGGAGGCGAGTAAGTAGTCGATCTCGCATGTTTTTCCGCGAGGATTACAAGGGTGCGATCCGTTTGGATTTTCGGAGCCTCTTGCATGATCTTATTAAATGTGGAAGAATGGAAGGTGCTCCAGTGGTGGTTCGCCCTACCTTGTTTGTAGCGGGCCCTTGGCATGCGATCGCGCACTCTTGGGAGAGTGATATAAATGGTTCACAAGATGTGGTTGGCCGCGCCTGGGCCTTTGAGGTGGAGTTTTTACGTCATGCCTTCACGTTGACGCTGGGTGTCGTGTGCACGATAGCCTTTGGGCTGGAAAGAGGTATACTCTGGGAGTATTCGGGAGCGCTTGGAGGTACGTGTGGTTGTTTGTACCTGAGAATGTTTGTGCACTTGGTTGTGGCTGAGATGGGGCCACACATCGTGTGGGCCCCACGTGTGTTCCATGTTCTTCTTTACGTACTCTTGACCTCTCGCGACGTAGAGGGTCCCTCTGCGCTCGTTTGTTTGACCAGCAGGGTGGAGTTTTCCCCTGGCCTGGTGCTCTTTTGTCTGACCAGTAGGGCTAAGTGGTCTCCCCCTGGTCTTGTTCTCGATGGTTTGGCCGACAGAGATGGTTTGGTTCCTCTGCTTCTTCAGCTGTGAGGGGTTTCAGTACCGTGCCCTTTCACTGGTCTGCGACACCATTTGCGACTACGAGTGTTCATACAGTGTGGGAGTTTTCCCCAATTTCTAGGGTGAGTTGACTCGGTCCGCTTCGACAGTGACTCAGCGGATTAGAGAAGGATCGCCTTTTGAGGCCTGGGGAGTTCCTCCCGTCACCCCGTGTTTCCCTGGTAGAGTTTTGTAGATTTGGTGTGACCAACACTTTACGTGGGCACCAATCCTCTACCTAGGATGTTGTTCTAGCAGGGCTGAGGTTGTTTCTAGCAGGGATGAGGTTGTTCCAGCAGGGATAAGGTTTTTCCAGCAGGGATGAGGTTTTTTCCAGCAGGGCTGAGGTTGTATTGAGTAGGGCTCGCCAGTGGGTTACCATCCAGTAGGGATGGCCAGTACAGCGGTGTTCACCGAGCAGTACCATCCAGCAGGGATGGCCAGTGAAGTTCCGGGCTTACCTACAGCTAGGCTGGGCAGTGGTCCCCGATGCAGGGCTTACCTCCAGTGGGGATGGGTAGTGGTCCCAAATGCCGGGCTTACCTCCAGCTGGGCTGGGTAGTGGTCCCCGATGTCGGGCTTACCTCCAGCTGGGCTGGGCAGTGGTCCCCGATGCCGGGTTACCACCAGTTGGGCTGGACAGTGGTCCCCACGCCGACTTTAGTTGGGTCGCCTTCCAGTAGATTACCCTGCTACGGGACTGGGCAGTGTGGCACCCGTCGACTTTCCGGGTCTCCCTGTAGTGGGAACCCGTTGACTTCCAGGGATCCTCCAGCGGGGCTGGGCAGGGGGTCGCCTGTCGACTTTAAGCAGACTTCTCGACTGCGGGGTAGTGACGAGTTCTGGTTGACGTTCCCTCAGAACTCTCAAGTACGAGGAGCTTTTCCCCCACCGAGACGCGTCCTTGTGACGCGACCTAAAACCGTGCGGGTGAGTCAGTGCCGCCCAAAGTGAATAGTGTTGAGGTGTGGTGATTGAGCTCCTTGTCTTGCAGTTCGGGGCAGACGTGCAAGATGCTGGGCATCGATGGAGTTTACTTCTGGGACTGTTGGCTACTCTTTTCTTGGGCTGAGCTACGGGATACAGATCCCCTTACGATGTTGTTTGGGCTTCTTGCTGAGCATAACGATATATATATACCTTGTTATAGTACCCACTTCTTGGGTTTGGTTACTCTCCTTCCAGGAGAGGCGAAGACGCGCGGGGTATGCCACGTGCTTTCCGTGTCTAGCTTCTCATGGTTGGATGAGTCTACTCTCCTGCTATGGGTAGCGAAGACTCGACGAGAAGTTCATCTTCTCACCGTTTCCATCTCCTTGTGTCTGGACGAGTCTATCTCTTTTCTCTTGTTGGGTTGAGATGGACTCTTTACTGTACTCTTTAGTTCACTTTCATTTGTAATCCTTTACTTTTCCTGTTCGCTCTACTTCTCACCCTTCGGTACCTCCTTTGTTGCTCCCTTGAGCATTCAGGGTATCCTACTGAGTATTTTTATACTCACCCCTGCTTGGGTTTTGCCCGCACTTGGTGTGCCCTTGCATACGACAGACAGGTGGAGCGTGACTTCAGTGGAGTGTAGGTGCTTGGGAGCTTGGACCGCGTGCGGTGGTCATGGCCGGGTTCCAGGTGGGAGACCCGCCAGCTATTTATTTTTGTTTACCTGTTGCCGGGTTGTGGAACTTTTTGGTCGGGTGCGTGTTTTGGCCCCTTTTCTTTTCAGTTTAATTTCATCTTGTTACTTGTATTGTTTAGAGGTCGATGCACATTTGTGGTATATATATATATAGCAGTTTCCCTTTTCTTTACTTGTCTTTTCTTTTACTCTGCACTGTTGCATTGAGTATGCTGCGTGTGTGGGTATAGGTACTTAGGCAAAGGCCTCCCCGAGTTGTTTTGCCTTCGGTGCTAGTCACCAGACCCTGGCCTATGGAGGCGGGCTTGGGGTAGTTGCAGCTCGAGCCTGGGTAGGGTCGGGTCGTGACAAAGTGGTATCAGAGGTGGTTCGTTCCTTGGGACGTTGTGCGTACGTCCCTAAAATAAAAGGAATTTTTTGGGATTTAGGGCAACAGTGTTAACGTGTCTCGAGAGCGGCTCTCAGGCCAAGGAGTCCAGTGATGGTGCGGCGGCCGATGTATCCATTCACCAGGACCTTGATAACCCGCTTGTAGACTCGGCATGATGAGACACTTGTTGCAGGGAAATTTTTTTGTGCATCACATAGGAATGGATCTTGACTGTCCTTCTTGAGTCATCTCCCCATCGTTGTTGTTGTGGTATATACATATATTCTCATCTGACCACGGCACTCCTTGATAATATTCATGATGTCTCCGCGAAGACAGCTAGCCAGGATACTAGCTTTGGTTCATGACGACGACTCTGTGAGCTACGAGACCACAGGCTAGGACCCATCATGCGACCCCCTTTTCTCCGGGTGGGCTGGTAGCAGCACCCCCGCCTGTTGAGCAGCAGACAGCTTCAGTAGAGCAGACGGGGCCTGAGCGCAGGTTTAGCGCACTCCGTGAGTTCCAGCGGAAGAGACTGTTGAGGTTCAGTGGTAAGATAAACCCTCAGGCAGTAGAGTTTTGTCTAGAGACAGTGGTTTGCCTTTTTAGGCTTGTGAAGACGCCGACAGATCAGAGAGTGGATTTGGCAGCCAGCCTTTTTCTGTGGATCAGCTTGGCGTTGGTGGAGTCTAGTGACTCAGCTTCTTGAAGAGTCGTCTCTTTGGTAGGGTGACTTCCAATTGTTGTTCCATGAGGAGTTCTGCCCCTCCTGCTTTTGCTCCATTCGGATTCAGGAGCTCTTGCAGTTTCAGTACGGAGGGATGTCGGTGGCCGAGTACGCAACTAGTTTTGCAGACTGTGCACGCTTTTACCCAGACTTGGTCCATGACGACAACCTCCGAGCACGGAATTTTGAGCAGGGTCTCCACCGAGAGATTCGTTCTGTCATAGTACCCTTGGGCATTTCCACATATGTCGGGGTGCTAGAGCAGGTGCTGGTGACAGAGAGCTTCCTGTCACGTTCTGGAGTTGGTGGTGGAAGCAGGCACGTTGGAGTCGAGACGTCTGCCACAGCTAGCGGGCGTCGGCAAGCAGAACCTCGACGCAGGTGGTTTCCTGACAACCGGACTCAGGGGCGTGGTCATACACCACAGTGGCACTGGAGGGCACCAGTGCATCCCAGAGAGAGTCGGTGCTATGCTTGTGACGAGCGAGGTCACTTGGCATGAGACTGCCTGACCCGAGTTTCTGAGAGCTTCGGGCAGGCAGCAGGCGCACCACCATGGAAGAGGCAGCGCCGTGATCGGAGTAGTGCCCAGAGAGGTGGTGCTAGCAGAGGAGAGGGCGGATCTGGTAGTGGGGGATGACTTTAAGAGGTCTTCCCATCACCACTAGGCGGTCCACGTCAGGCTCCGGGAGCTGACAGTTGGGACCACGGACAGCCACGATCTTTGGATGTCTACTATCCTGCAGAGGAGGAGGTGATAAGAGGTACGCTCTACAACTCCTCTTCCTTTTTGCAGTAAAATTGTTAGACTCTGTGTGTGAACTGCTTTCCTCTATTCTCCTTGTTTGATGTGTTACCAGGGTGACGCAGGGCATTGGGTGTAACCCTGTGTTGGTAAGGTAAAAAGGCGTGGGACATTTTTCTCTAGTCGATGGTGTCGACTCCTTCGCCTTTCGAGCGTGTAAGAGAGCCTCGGTTGTGGAATCTTGCGTGACCAGATATCCTCGGGTGTTCCACTATATGGATATTCTGAAGGAGGGAATCACCGGGCCTTGTTCCAGGTGCGGATGGTGATTCCAGTCACGGCGTGCGATGTAGAGGTTTGACCGGGGAGGTGAGCTACCCCCGAGGGCCTTCGGGCCGTTTGAGACTGTGCAAAGGGATGGAGAGGTAACCTAGCACCTTGCCCTAACCCCAAAGTCTGGGGTGGGTGCATGACATCAGCAAGGGCCAACCTCGCTTGAACGGATCAATCCTTTGGTCTGTGTGTGGTGATGCAGAGCTGTGCGTGGGTTCTTCTGGGTATGGGAAAGCCAGGTGTGGGCTTAGTACCCTGTGTTTCTCCCTATCTTTGCTTTTTGGGGACGAAAAGCTTGAAGGAGGGAATGATGTAAGAACCCGGTTTTTTCTGTGAAATACTTTGGAATATTCTTGATGATATTCCAGAACAGCGCCTTCAGACGGCGTGTGATTCTGAGCCCTGGAGTGGCCGAAATTAAATTTTCAGTGCGTTCACACTGGAAACACCAAATAAATGGGATAACTCCTAAACGGTGCTTTAGATCAGATATCCGAGTGTACAGATGAGTCCGAAATGGGGTGTTTACCCTATGAACGACATAAAAATTTTCAGCGTGGGACGTTTGGACCCCTCGCCCGCTTATGGAATGTTAAATGGATTAATTAATTAATTAATTAATTTGTTTAGTGTTGAAACTCAAGTATCTCTTAAACGGTGCCTCGAATTGGAAAAATGAGGGCACCGTTGAGTTAGGAGCATGCCGTTTACCCTAGGAGGGGTATAAGTTTCGCGGGCATGGGGCGTTTGTGAAAAATGGCCCCAGGGGTGTTTTCGTAATTTAGAGGCTTCAGACGTTAAATTTTATAACTTTTGAACGGGGCCTCGGATTAAAATTTAGAGACCGCCATTGTGCTCGGGAGGTGGTGTTTGGCCTAGGGGATGCTTAACCTCGTCTCCGCCGGAGGTTCGGGTTCGGGCCGACGAGCGGGTGGTTAAGTGTGTTTCTATTCAAACTCTTAACCCCCCCTCTTCCCCTCTCTTCATCTCCCGTCAGAAGATCCCCCTCCCTCCTCTCCTCCTCCACTCCGGCGAGGCATCTCCGGCGAGGAAGCTCCGGCAAGGCGGCGGATCGCGGCGAAGCTCCGGGCAACGCCCACGAGGTAGGGTCTTGTTGCGTTTTGTCTTCCCGCACCTACTTTGAGCATGTTTAATACTATAGAATTGCTGTTGGATTTTCAAAAAAATCCCATGAATGTGTAGTAGATATTATTCCCTTTCCAACGCATCTTTGGGATTCGAATTCCGAGCCCCGTGGCATCCGCAATCATCCACCGAAGTTGGCGGGTTTTCGGTTTTCGGCGGGTTCGAGCGGCGGCGCGACAAGGGCGGACGATGCGACAACGGGGTGCTCGGTCGGCGCCGCGGGTGTTCGGTGGAGCGGTTGGGCGAGGCCGGGGCACGGCGTGCCTTCAGCCGAGGGCGAGGGGGGCAGCGTCCGGAGGAGGCCGGGGCTCAGGCGGAGCGCCTGGCGAGGCGACGGTCGCCAGGGAGCGACGACCGCGGGGTCGCGGTGCGCGACCCACGTGCGGCGACAAAGACCCGCGCTGCGCGGGTCTTCACGCTGCTGCCGCGACCAGCCCTCGTGGCCGGCTTGCGCGTGGACCGTGAGTCCACAGCCGGGTGGACCAGTCGGTCCAGGCCGGTCCAGCCCCAGGGGCCTTGCCCCCTCGGTGTTCGGACACCCGTATTTTCCGCTATGGGTGTCCGTTTTGAGTGCCGTCTGCGGCAGAGCCTTCCTGGCGTCGAGGAGAAGTTTTTGAGATGGTTTTGGGAATTTAATTCCTTACACAAGGGGGGCCGCGGAGGCACGACGTGTCTTTAAGTGGACGAGCGTTTTTCCTGAGATCCTTGTTTGGGCGGCGCAGACGCATCCGACGTCCGTTATGAGCACCGTCAGCGGCGTTGCGACCCTGGCACAGAGGCGGAGGTTTCCAGGGTGGTTTTGGGTGTTGAGACTGGATTTGAGGCCTGGGCCCCACGACCCATCTTTTGAGCTTCGTGCAGCATTTCACGACTTTTTCCTCGGACATCCGTTCGGGGCGTGCGAGCAGTCGATGTTGGTTTTTTTCTGAGGGCATCGTGTTGGCGCAGTCTGCCTGCTGTAATTCCACACAATAGTGCGGGGCCCACGAGGGCCATTTGGGCGTTGACGATGATTTTCCATCTTTATCATCGGGCGACCGTTTTAGACAAGTGAATATTCCATTTAGTGTACTTTTTCAAGAGGATCGCAATGGTGCGATCCGTCCATTGTGTTTCGGGACCAGGTTGCGGGACCCACGAAGCACCGCTCGTGTGCGGTGCGTCGGAATGCACTTTTTTTCTCTGGATATCCGTTGCACTCATGTGGGTAGTGCTTTTGATGTTTTTTCCTGAGGGGATCACATTGGTGCGATGCGCCCGACTGTTTTCGAGGCCAAGGCTCAGGATCTCGGGACGACGTTCGGGCGTGAAGCGGTGTTGGTGACTTTTCCGTCGGATATCTGTTGGAGGCGAGTAAGTAGTCGATCTCGCGTGTTTTTCCACGAGGATTACAAGGGTGTGATCCTTTTGGCTGTGCGGAGCCTCTTGCATGATCTTATTAAATGTGGAAGCATGGAAGGTGCTCTAGTGGTGGTTCGCCCTACCTTGTTTGTAGCGGGCCCTTGGCGTGCGATCGTGCACTCTTGGGAGAGTGATATAAATGGTTCACAACATGTGGTTGGCCGTGACCGGGCCTTTGAGGTGGAGTTGTTACGTCACGCCTTCGCGTTGATGCTGGGTGCCGTGTGCACGATAGCCTTTGGGCTGGAAAGAGGTATACTCTAGGAGTATTCGGGAGCACTTGGAGGTACGTGTGGTTGTTTGTACCTGAGAATGTTTGTGCGCTTGGTTGTGGCTGAGATGGGGCCACACATCGTGTGGGACCCACGTGTGTGCCGTGTTCTGATTTACGTACTCTTGACCTCTCGCGACGTAGAGGGTCCCTCTGCGCTCGTTTGTTTGACCAGCAGGGTGGAGTTTTCCCCTGGCCTGGTGATCTTTTGTCTGAACAGCAGGGCTGAGTGGTCTCCCCCTGGTCTTGTTCTCGATGGTTTGGCCGTTAGAGATGGTTTGGTTCCTCTGCTTCTTCAACTGTGAGGGGTTTTAGTACCGTGCCCTTTCACCGGCCTGTGACACCGTTTGCGACTACGGGTGTTCGTACACTGTGGGTGTTTTCCCCACTTTCTAGGGTGAGTTGACTCGGTCCGCTTCGATAGTGACTCAGCGGATTGGAGCAGGATCGCATTTTGAGGCCTGGGGAGTTCCTCCCATCACCCCGTGTTTCCCTGGTATAGTTCTTGTGGATTTGGTGTGACCAACACTTTACGCGGGCACCGATCCTCTACCCAGGATGTTGTTACAACAGGGTTGAGTTTGTTTCCGGCAGGGCTGAGGTTGTTCCAGCAAGGCTGAGGTTTTTCCAGCAGGGCTGAGGTTGTTTCAAGCAGGTCTGAGGTTGCATCGAGCAGGGCTCACCAGTGGGTTACCATTTAGCATGGATGGCCAGTACAACGGTGTTCACCGAGTAGTACCATCCAACAGGGATGGCCAGAGCAGTTCCGGGCTTACCTCTAGCTAGGCTAGGCAGTGGTCCCCGATGCCGGGCTTACCTCCATGAGGGCTAGGCAGTGGTCCCCGATGCCGGGCTTACCTCCAGC
Organism: Viscum album; assembly: GCA_963277665.1. Classification (NCBI taxonomy): domain Eukaryota; kingdom Viridiplantae; phylum Streptophyta; class Magnoliopsida; order Santalales; family Viscaceae; genus Viscum; species Viscum album. The sequence continues at coordinate 349,479,048 of OY728150.1, read as the reverse complement.
TGGGCTGGGTAGTGGTCCCCGATGCCGGGCTTACCTCCAGATGGGCTGGGCAGTGGTCCCCGATGCCGAGTTACCTCCAGCCGGGCTGGGCAGTGGTCCCATCGCTGACTTTAGCCGGGTCACCCTCCAGTGGATTACCCTGCTACGGGACTGGGCAGTGTGGCACCCGTCGACTTTCTGGGTCTCCCTGTAGTGGGAACCCGTTTACTTCCAGGGATTTTCCAGCGGGGTTGGGCAGGGGGTTGCCTGTCGACTTTAAGTAGACTTCTCGACTGCGGGGCAGTGATGAGTTGTGGTTGACGTTCCCCCAGAACTCTCAAGTACGAGGAGCTTTTACCCCACCGAGACTCATCCTTATGACGCGACCTAAAACTTTGCGGGCGAGTCAGTGCCGCCCGAAGCGGATAGTGTCGAGGTGTGGTGATTGATCCCCTTGGATTGCGGTTCGGGGCAGACGTGCGGGATGCTAGGCATCGATGGAGTTTACTTCTGGGACTGTTGGCTACTCTTTTCTTGGGATGAGGTACGGGATGGAGATCCCATTACGACGTTGTTCTGGATTCTTGTTGAGCATAAGGATATGTATATACCTTGTTATAGTACCCACTTCTTGGGTTTGGTTACTCTCCGTCCAGGAGAGGCGAAGACGCACGAGGTATGACACGTGCTTTCCGTGTCTAGATTCTCATGGTTGGACGAGTCTAATCTCCTGCAATGGGTAGCGAAGACTCGAAGAGAAGTTCATCTTATCACTGTTTCCAACTCCTTGTGTCTGGATGAGTCTATCTTCTTTCTCTTGTTGGGTTGAGTTGGACTCTTTACTGTACTCTTTAGTTCACTTTCGGTTGTACTCCTTTACTTTTCCTATTCGCTCTACTTCTCACCCTTCGGTACCTCCTTGGTTTCTCCCTCGAACCTTCGGGGTATCCTACTGAGTATTTTTATACTCACCCCTACTTGGGATTTTCCCGCACTTGGTGTTCCCTTGCAGACGACAGACAGGTGGAGCGTGACTTAAGTGGAGCGTAGGAGCTTGGGAGCTTGGACCGCGTGCGGTGGTCGTGGCTGGGTTCCTGGTGGGAGACCCGTCGGCTGTTTCTTTTTGTTTACCTATTGCCGAGTTGTGGAACTTTTTGGTCGGGCACGTTTTTTGGCCCCTTTTCTTTTCATTTTACTTTCAACTTGTTACTTGTACTGTTTAGAGGTTGATGCACATTTTTGGTATATATATATAGCAGTTTCCCTTTTCTTTACTTGTCTTTTCTTTTACTCTGCACTGTTGCATTGAGTGTGCTGCGTGTGTGGGTACAGGTACTTAGGAAAAGGCCTCCCTGAGTTGTTGTGCCTTCGGCACTGGTCGCCAGCCCTTGGCCTATGGAGCCGGGCTTGGGGTAGTTGCAGCTCGAGCCCGGGTAGGGTCGGGTCGTGACACAAAGACTCATCCAAAGGAAGGTTCCATACCCAAGATCTATTAAAGTATAAGATTAATTCCCAAAACATATTTTCTAGTGTCTAGATGGTCAAATTAATCTTCCCATCTATGTGAGGCTGGAAAATAGTGCTATGGTGAAACTAGGATCCAAAATAATAATGAAATCCCCTACAAAATAATGAGGTAAAATGAGGATCCTAATAAAACATGATGGTCCTTGGTACCCCGTGAATCCTAACCACATCATCCATGTATACAATATCTAAAACATGCACAACACTTAACTCATGGATCACCAGAAAGTGAGATGATTTAATCAGTCAGTCCACTATCACCAAACCACATCACAAACTTCTTGACCTCATGGTAAAACTATGATGAAATCAATCGATGGATCCTCTTATTTATACTCTATAACATCATAGGACTACAAAAAACCTCCAAAAACACATATCTATGCTTTCTCTTATAAAAAACTAGACATCTTTCCACAAACTCCATTAGTAACCATTTTATCTCTGACTACCAAAGCTATCTCATAAATCCATGATATGTCTTTATCACACTAGGATATACTAATAATGGTACACTAGGAAACTCTTAGATAAGTCCCTCATGTATCAATTTATGGAAAAAATCCTCTCCTAGAACAACACCTGGTTCAAATCATCCTATGATCAAGTCCCCATGGACAACACGATCATGCATCATATATACCTCTGAGTATCCCCATTAAGACTCCTCTTAATAGTGTATCAAAAATTAATACCTGGTAATATGATAAATAAAACCTCTTCCACTTCCATCTACAACATCAAGATGCATCACTACAAGATCCTCCATTACTTTCAAACATCTATATACTCTCGATCCACATCCTCTCGAGTCTTTCAACTCAATGCACCAAAAACTACATTACCCTTACCTAGGGATGAAAGAGATCTAAAAATCATAATCCTTAAGAATCTCCATCCACCTCTGTTGGTGTAGTTTCAGATTACATTGAAATAAAACATTTCTCAGGCTCTTATGGTCTGTGAAAACCACAAAATGAACGTTGATGAGGTAATGCTGCAAAAAATTTATCATGAACCTAACTTATGAAAACTCTATATCATGGGTGGTATAGTTACACTCATAGAGATTTAATTTCCTAGAACCATAAGAGATCACCACCCTCTGCTACATTAACACACATCCCAAGACCATACATGACATGTCACATAAAACCTCAGAAAACACACCCTCCTCAAGAAACTAAAACACTGGAGCACTAACCAAATTATCAATCAAGTACCCAAACACTGTATGATACTAATATGTACACAAAAAAATATGGTCTTTCCTATCAAAAATTTTAGAAGGGCTACAACTTGAGAGAAATTGGGTACAAAATTCTGATAATAGCCAACAAGACCAAGGAAAATACAAACCTCTTCAAATGTTTTGGATGTTTACCAAAAACAATAGCTTTGAACTTTGAAGAGTACACTTTCTCACCCTTATGAGACACCAAATGTCCTTGGAAATACACCTCTCGCATCCAGAACTCACACTTAAAAAACATTCTATAAACTGGTGGTGTTTAAGGACATTTAAAACTACATTGAGGTTCTTGGAATACACCTCCACTAACTTCAAGTAGTATAATATATCATTAAATAATATAACGATGAACCAGTCTAGGAACTCATGGAACATGAAGTTTATTAGACCTATGAACATAGATGGTGTGTTTATAAAACTGAATGGCATGAACAAAAACTAAATGTTCCCATACCTGAATCTAAAGAAAGTATTCTAAATATAATTATCTTTCAGTCTCAATTAGTGATATCCAGATCACAGATTTAACTTCGAGAACCAAATATCTCCTATAAAATGGTTAAACATATCATCAATTCTTAGAATATGATAATGATTATTGACCGTTACCAGTATAAACTTTTGAAATTCTATACACAACCTCATACTACCATCCAATTTCTTGGAGAAAACACTACACCACCCCATGATGACACACTGGGTTGGATGAAACCCCTCTTCATAATATCATCCACCTGAATCCTCAACTCGCATAACTATGTGGGATCCATCCTATAATGAACCATAAAAATTAGATATGTACTCATATATAACTCTATCCCAAACTCAACGTCACAAAGAGGAGGTAGTGTCAAAACCTACTTCAGAAAAAATACATGAACTCCCCTACAACCCTTGTATCATCCCCAACCTAAGATTTTACTGACAGATCTTCCATCTATGATGAATGAGGGTCCACTTTCCTACCACATAAATGATAAACTTGCTCACCAATTAATTCCACTCGTTGTCCCTCCACATCGGAAAAATATACTCTTATATGAATGAAGTTGATAAATTAAATGTAACACCCCAAGCTTCCACGGTACATTTCCCTTTGAATAATGCAATAGATTTCACTGTACACAACTTCAAGATTCTAACACACCGCGACCAATCAAACTAGTCGTTATGAATAGTAATACCCAATTTTTGAAATTTTATAAATTTTATTTTTCAAAATGGACTTCATTTTTGAATTCATAATATCAAAACTATATTAGGGTAGATTTTGGGTACTTTTCTAAAAACTTTCAATTTTTGATGAATTGTACTAAATTTTAATTAAAAACAACTTTTTTAATAGAAATAATTTATTGTGTTAAGATATAAATTTGAGTGGTTTCAAAGAATAATTATATTATATTTTTATCATTTAATATAATTTATTTCATTTTGTGTAATTTCACATTTAAACTAAACATAACCAGGTGTCGATCTTTTGATATTTATTATTTCTTAAAAACACGCTTTTTTGTTTTGACAATAGGAATTAATTTTAAATTAATTTCTTCTACTTATGGGTTTTGAATTTGGTAAAATGGATTATATATTTGGAATAAGGAGGTCCAAATTATGTAAAAAGGTAAATTTTATTTTTAGACATTATGAATAATTACTTCGGTAAATATTTTATTTACCATGGTTAAAGGGTAAATCAAGTAAATAAGGGTAACCAATAATATTATAATAATATTAAATTACCCTAACATGTGTCCTATTACTATTGGTTGATACATGTACAACCATGATAATCCTTGGGTAGATTTTGGGACCCCAGGGAACCACTTGGGAGTGATAATGACATTTTACATTAATTAATGTAACGTAAAGACAAAAATAACAAAAGTATGTATCTTTTGTTAAAACATTTTTATACGGGGTTATATAATTGATCTCTTTGACTATAAATATTAATTATAAAAATAAAAATATTTAATACATAATGGTATTTTATTTATAATTTTTAGACATTAAATAATTTAATTTATTTATGACACAATGATGATGCAGTAATTACCTTAATAATGAAATATTAAAATAAATGATATTATAAATATCCAAATAAGTGTAAGTTGAGACTTTTGATAAATTAAACTAATTTTATAGGTTAATATAGCATGTTATAGTTGGTTAAATAAATTTTATTTGAAGTAATAATGTTTTTATGGCTTAAAAAAAATCAAATACTAAATAGTGTCAAAATTGACATAATTGAGTTTTTAAAACAAATTCTATATAATTAATTGATATAATATTACTATAAATATAGGGTTTGGTAAAAGGAATTAGATAAGGTTATATATATTAATAATTAACCACATGGGGTTTCCTTGGCTTGTTATAGTAAGTTTATTATCCATATAATATAAAAATACCAAGAGACATGGTAAATGTGAAACTATTTAACTAAGAGTTAAATCTAAAAGATAAGGTTAATATGATGACATAAACCTATATAAAACCTATTGGTTGAGATTTTTTATATGTATACCCACCTTATACTCTAAATAATTCATTTTGGAGCCATTATAAACAAAAAATGAATTTATTATAAAATAATATTTCAAGCTTTTCCTAAAGTGACCCTCACCTCTCTTATAAAATGGAACTTCCCCTTCTCTTAATTTCACACATCCAATACCTTTTAGATCGGCTAAAACCTGCCCAAATATCTTCCCAACTTTCAACCCTTAATTCTAGAAGCCTTCCTTTGGTCATAAAGACAACGTAAGAATCCTTTTTGATCAAATCAAAAGGAAGAACCCGAAGAAGAGGTAAATATTTCATCACCTCTTTCAAGTTCTTTTCTTCTTCCACTTCCTCTTTATTTGTTGTTTCCATTCTAAAATAATTACTATTGTATATTATATATACTGTTATGTTATTATAAAAATTTTATAACCATATTCATTATTCTATCCTTCATATAAATGAAAAAATCACCATACATGCGTACGTACAGCTTACCGTCTCCACGTTGTGGTGTAGTTTGTTATTCAAACACTTCATTACTTGGATGGGTATAATAATGAGTATAACTGATGTAAATAATAAATATAACAAGTTAATGATTATTTATATATTATATACCATCCAATTACATAGGATTTCTCCATCAATGTAATGATATTGTCGCTCGTGCGTACGTACGGATTACCGTCTCCACGAATGCGATGAGATTTATTTCCCATCGTAATCATTCAAGATATTTGTTCATTTTATGATTAAAAATAATTCTTAAAAACATAATATAATTATGTATATGAATCAAATACATCCTATCCATAACAAACATGGCTTACGTAATCAAGCATATAAAGGAAAACAAATCAGTTAACACCCAAAACGATGATACTACTAAAATATTATTAACAAAGAAATATTATAAGATCATATATGATATCATATTTTTGTATATAGTTCTTGTATAATTTAATAAAAATATTTTAACTATTATACAGGAGGTTAAAATACCATCTACTAAGGAAAATTACAAGGTAAGGGTTAATTCCACAATCTCTTTATTATTCGAGGTTTCTTTTACGTAAGTATCTATTGGGACCTATTTATCATACACATCCATGTTTCTAAAAAATTTATTTCAATTTTTTTTTACTATTTACTAGAATTTGGGTTAAATTTATTTATACCCTTTTTTGACTTTTTATAAATTTTTTTAAAAGGAATCTTTCCGTCATTTTCCAAACAAGGTACTTTATGACCTTTTTAACAAAATTAATTTAAGAATGTCTTTTTTTAACTTATATGGATGGTGTGGATATTTTCCACCATTATATCATCGTCAAATCTTTTCATACAAGCTTATAAGAATATTTTCAAATTAAATGTTTTCTTTTATAATTATGTGACTTTTAAATGATTTCAAAATATAAGGTGGTATTTATTTTGAATAGTTTTCATTTCATCTATGTCAACATCTTTTAATGGATTTTAATTTTGTTTGAAGTTGATTTATTATGATACAAAACATCCATATTTTATTGAAGGTTTTGTAGTATGTTTGACTGTGGATGTGTTATTTTTACACCATTCATGGTTTATGGATAAAGTATTGACATTTTGTGTGCTAGTTTTAATATTAATGTTTATGTTATATTTAAACCTTTTCATATAAGGAATGAATTATACTTAGTAAGTGATGGGTGGAGCTCTCTATAGCTCCTCTATGCATCGGTAGGTCTCATGAGAAAAACTAGTGTCTTGGCACAAGGCCTTGACAAAATCTTATTTGTAGTCTTGGCACAAGGCATTGACTATGTGGTTATGAAGTCTGGCATTATGCATTCCATCATTATGAAAGTGGTTATTGATATTGCATGTGATTATTATACTAGTATAATATCCATGTGAATAAGTAAATGGAATTATTTGATTTTATCTTTGCTATATTATGCAGAATTTTTAGTTTAAAAGGCTTTTGTTTTAGTCTTATACATTTCCTTAAATGTTTATGCTTATTTATTAATGTTTCCCCTATATTGTTATCCTTACTGAGCATCTGAACTCACCCCTTTATATGTTTTATTTTTCCCAGGATGTGAAGAAGTATTTAATGATTGACCTGTAAGGATAGGCTAAGGATATAAGTGTGTTCAAATGGGACAAAATGTTGTTGATGTTTTTATTTCATGATGTGATGTAAAAGTTATGAATGTATCTTGTACTTCCAATGATACTAAACTGATCAGTATTTTGGGGAATGATTCCTTGTATCATTCCAATGTTATGTAATAATTGACCAACACTGGGTAACATAGGTCATGGCGTTATAGTTGGTATTAGAGGTAGTTTAGTACAAACCTAAGAAACTAGATTTAGAAAATATCTGATTAGAGAACACTACCCTAAGATAGCCTTTGAGGATTAATATAGAATAACTTCCTAGAATTTTGTTACTGTAGATATTTTGTGAGTTTTACAGGAAATAAATCCTTGTCTGGACATGAGAAGGTAGAGGCGGCTCTAGCACAGATGTTCATTGGGGTAAAACTTGAAAACACCACTTTGAGCTAGACTCTAACGAGAACTGGTGCATGAAAATGGGCCTTGTTTCACTCTTGGCTATGACACTCCTAGGGGATATGCTTAGGATAATTCTCATTTTATTTAAAAAAAATTATGAAGGGTTTATGAGTATATAATTCTTTAAAGAAAACATTTTTAATATTATTGATTATATTCATAAACTGTTCAATTTATGTTAAGTATTTTACAAGTTTGAAATTATGTAATACAGTTCATAAACAAATCTATTGTATGCCATTGTTTAGAAATGGTGCCTAGTGAAAGGAATGGAAACCGTATCAATGCATGTAATCCATGTAGAAATTTCCCTCTTATTAAAGATAATTATAGTGGAGCTGGTGAAACAACTGGTGATGATCAACTTATCACCACACTAGGACAACTCACTTAGGTTATGAATAATAACCTTACCCATATGGAGAACCCTAATCCAAAATGTGGAGGATTAATGTTAGACCGATTCATGAGGAAACAACCAGAAAAATTCAATGGGAATACAAATCCATTTTTAGCAGAGTAATGGATAAGTTCCTTAGAAAAAATATTTCATGTTTTGGGGAGTAGCAAAAGGGAAAAAGTTGTCATGGAAGTTTATCACCTCACGGGAGATACAGATCAATGGTGGCCATTGATTCAAAACACAAAGTAAGATGATAAAGTATCAAATAAGGAATGGAGGGAGTTTAAAGAGATTTTCTTAGAAAAATACTTTCCTCATGACCATCGAGCGGATAAGGAAATACAATTTCTGAGTATGAGGAAAAATTAGGATGAGAATGTCACAAAGTATGAGGCTAACTTTACAAGGTTAGAAAGGCATGCATCATATTATATATGTAACCCAAGGAGTAAGATTTATCGATTCTTTTATGGGTTAAAACCATTTCTCTGTTGAACATTAGTCTCACAATCTTTCTTATTATATGAAGATATTGTCTCATGTGATATCAAGACAAAAAAAGAATTCTCTAAGTCTTATGAATTTAAAGAAATAGAGGAGAAGAAGAGATCTACTGAAAACTCTGGAAATGGAAATATGGGGAAGAAGGGAAAAGTTGAATATCCATACTGTGTTAAATGTAGGAAGAAACACCTTGGTACTTGCCTAAAGGTAATGAGAGTCTATTATATGTGTGGTGAAAAAGGCCACCAAGATCGTGATTTCAAGGGGGAGAAAGAGGCTGCCAATATTGAATGCTATAATTTTATAGAAAAGGGGAATTATGAAAATGAATGTCCTAATCACCAGGGGAACTTAGCTTAGAAAAGTACAAGGGAGTAAGCCCAATCTTATGCAATCACTACTACTGAGGTTGAATCTCCGAAAGACGTGGTGGCAGGTAATTTAATGGTTTCATCAAGTTTACCCAATGATTTATTTTATTCTGGATCGTCGCATTGTTTTGTATCTTCCCAATTTACTAAGAAAATTAGATATTTTCAATTTGACTTAACAAGGGAGTTGTCAGTCAAAACACCTAAGAGAAGTATTATTGCAACCAAGATTTGTGAATCAGTTCCCATTAGGTCATATAAATGTTCTTTATCTGCTGATCTCATCATCATACCCATGATTGAATTTGATATAATCCTTAGAATGGATTGGATTTCAGACTATGATGCAAAAATTTTTTGTAAGAAGGAGGTTGCAATTTTCGATGATGATAAGAAGTACCATATATTTAGAGTAAAAATTTCCCCACCTGATACTTATCTAGATCCGCTCCCAGTAGCTATACTAAATTCAATTATTGGGGAAGAAGAGAATGAAATAACTATGGGTGAGGAAAAGAATGTTCGAATAGAGGACGTACCTATTGTGCAAGAATATGCTGATGTGTTTCCAGAGGATTTACCTGGACATCATCCAGAATGAGAAATTGAGTTTTCCATTGATTTAATTTTGGGTTCAAGGCCCATATCGAAGACCCCTTATAGAATGAACATTTTGGAATTAGTGGAACTAAAGAAACAACTAGAGGAATTGAGTAACAAGGTATTTATTCACCCTAGTGTTTCTCCGTGGGGAGCCCCTATCCTTTTTGTTAAAAAGAAAACGGATCTATAAGGTTGTGCATTGACTACAGGGAGATCAATTCTATAACAATAAAGAAAAAATATCCCATACCTCGCATTAATGATTTATTCGACCAACTTCATGGTGCTAAATATTTTTCAAAGATTGAATTTTGATCTGGATATCATCAGTTGTGTTTGAAGAAGGAAGATATTCCGAAAACAACATTTCGAACCAGGTATGGGCATTATGAGTTTACAGTAATGCCTTTTGGATTGAATAACGCACCCTATGTCTTCATGGATCTAATTAATTGAGTTTTCAAGGAATATATTGATGACTTTGTAGTGGTATCTATTGATGATATTTAGGTATACTCAAAAATCTACGAATATCATGAAAATAACTTGCACAAATGAATTATATAGGAAATTTAGCAAGTGTAAATTATGGATTCAGGATATTTCTTTTCTTGGCCATATTGTCTCTAAATATGGAATCTCTATTGATCCTTCAAAGACCAAGGCAATCCAAGAATTTCCAGCACCGACAAGTATAAATGAGGCACACAATTTTATTGGTTTATAAGGTTATTATCGACGTTTCGTCCAAAACCTTGCCTGGTTGGATAACCCATTAACCAAGCTCACACGTAAAGAAGTTTATTTTTTTTGGAAAAAAGAGTGTGACGAATGTTTTGAAGAACTGAAGAGAAGATTAGTCAACGCTCTTATCTTTACTATACCATCAGGGAACAATGGGTTTATTATTTACAGTGATGCTTGAAAGAAAGTACTTGGTTGTGTCCTTATGTAGAATGATATAGTTATTTCCTATGAATCATGACAACGCAAAATTCACATGGAAAACTATCCTACTCATGATCTTGAGTTAGAAGCTGTAATCTTTGCTCTGAAGATATGGAGACACTACCTCTATGGTGAAAAATGTGAGATTTATACTGATCACAAGAGTTTAAAGTATATTTTCTCACTGAAGGAACTCAACATGAGGCAAATAATATGGCTTGAAATACTCAAGGATTATGATTTCACTATACACTACCACCCGGGGAAGGAAAATAATGTGGTAGATGCTTTGAGTAGAAAAGATCATGGAGTTTTGAACAAGAAGAGAGTTGAAAGGGATCCTGTTTTCATGGATCTAGTAAAGATGGATATGAGAATAACCATGGAAGGTGAAACATAAATACTTTTTTCAAATTTTTTCCAAACCATATTTACTATAAAATATAAAGATTTCTCAGACTGAAGATTCGGGGTTTAAAAAGAATATTAAAGCCGTGAATGATGGGAGATTGAGTGAATTCATATATGAAGATGGAATTTTAAAATTTGTGAAGATTCTTTGTGTTCCTAACACACCTGATCTAAAAAGTGAATTATTGGATGATGCTCATAGCTCTAATTTCTCTATACACCCTGGGGGAACCAAGATGTATAGAGATTTGAAGGAACATTTCTGGTGGGACAACATGAAGAGGGAGATTGCTAATTTTGTGTCAAGATGTATGGTTTGTCAACAAGTGAAATCTAGAAGGCAAAAACCTGGAGGAGTCATGAAACCACTTCCCATACCTAAGTGGAAATGGAATAATATTACAATGGACTTTGTCACGGGGCTACCAAAGACTAATATAAGGAATACCGCAATATGGGTCATTGTTGATCGACTTACCAGGTCAACACATTTTATTACTATAAGAGAAGATTTACCACTTGAACGTTTAGAAGGACTATATATTAATGAAGTTGTTAGACTTCATGGAGTACCCCTATCGATTGTTTCTTATTTTGATCCCCATTTTACATCAAGATTTTGGAAAAGTCTTCAGAAATCCCTAGATACTAAACTTTTTTTGAGAACTTTCTACCACCCTCAAACTATTAGATAATCAGAATGAACTATTTAAACCGTAGAAGACATGTTGATATCTTTATCACTTGACTTTCAAGGTATGTGGGATCAATATATACCTCCCGTAAAATTTTCCTATAAAAATAGCTTCCATTCAAGTATTCAGATGGCACCATATGAAGCATTATATGGAAAGAGATTTCGCAAACCAACTTGTTGGGATGATGTTGGTGAAAGAAAACTTTTAGGTATAGAACTTGTTGAGGAAACAATAGAAACAGTGAAGGTTATCCAAACCCACATCAAAGAATCTCAAAGTAGAAAAAAGAGCTATGCCAATAACCGAAGGAAGGATTTGGAATTTCAGGTTGAAGATCATGTTTTCTTGAAGGTATCTCCATGGAAGGGTGTTATAAATTTCAGAAAAAAAGGTAAATTGAGTCCCAGGTACATCATACCTTTCGAATTCTAGAACAAATTGGAGTTGTAGCTTGTCGTTTGGTAATGCCTCCAAGTCTCTCCAAAGTTCATGATGTGTTCCACATATCACTATTGATAAAATACATGCCTGACCCATGCATGTACTCACCTATGAGGAAATTGAATAGGAACCAGATCTATCTTATTGTGAAGAGCCTATCAAAATTCTTGATACAAGAGAACAAGTGCTGAGAAACCGAATGACTCATCTAGTCAAAGTTCTATGGAGAAACCATAAGATGGAAGAGGCAACGTGAGAACTAGATGAACTTATGATGAAGAACCACCCAAATATTTTTGTGAGGTAGTATTATATAAATTTTAAGGATGAAATTATTTGAAGGATGGAATAATGTAACACCCCAAGCTTCCACAGTACATTTCACTTTGAATAATGCAATAACTTTCATTGTACGCAACTTCGAGATTCAAACACACCGTGACCAATCAAACTAGCCATTATGAATAGTAATACCCACTTTTTAAAATTTTATAAATTTTATTTTTCAAAATGGACTTAATTTTTGAATTCAGAATATTGAAATTAGCTTAGGGTGAAATTTTGGTACTTTTCTGAAAACTTTCAATTTTTGATTAATAGTAATAAATTTTAATTAAAAACAACTTTTTTAATCGAAATAATTTGTAGTCTTAAATTATAAATTTGAGTGGTTTTAAAGTATCATTAGATTATATTTTTATCATTCAATATAATTTATGTCATTTTGTGTAATTTCACATTTAAACTAAACATAAACAGGTGTTGATATTTTGATAATAATTATTTCTTAAAAACACGCTTTTTGTTTTGACAACAAGAATTAATTTTAAATTAATTTCTACAACTTATGTATTTTGAATTTGGAAAAATGGATTCCATATTTGGAATTAGGAGGTCCAAATTGTGTAAATAGGTAACTTTTATTTCTATACATTATGAATAATTACTTCGGTAAATATTTTATTTACCATGGTTAAAGGGTAAATCCGGTAAATAAGGGTAAAAAATAATATTATAATAATATTAAATTACCCAAACATGTGTCATATTCCTATTTGTTGATACATATCCTACCATGGGAATCCTTAGGTATATTTAAGGACCCCATAGATCCACTTTGGAGTGATAATGACATTTTACATTAATTAATCTAAAGTAAAGACAAAAATAACAAAAGCATATATCTTTTAGTAAAACATTTTTATATGGGGTTATATAATTTATCTATTCGTCTATAAATTTTAATTATAAATATAAAAAAATTTCCTAAATAATGGTAGTTTATTTATAATTTTTAGACATTAAATAATTTAATTTATTTATGACACAATGATTATGCAGTAATTACCTTAATAATGAAATATTAAAATAATTGATATTATAAATATCCAAATAAATGTAAATTGAGACTTCTGATAGATTAAACTAATTAAATAGGTTAATATGACACATTAGGGTTGTTTAAATAAATTTTATTCTAATTAATAAAGTTTTTATGGCTTTCAAAAAAAATCAAATACTAAATAGTGTCAAAATTGACATAATTGAGTTTTTAAAACAAATACAATATTATTAATTGATATAACATTATTAAAAATCTAAGTATAGTCCAAATGACTTTGATAAGGTTATATATATTAATAATGAACCACATGGGGTTTGCTTGGCTTGTTATCATATGTTTATTAACCATATAGTATAAAAATACAATGAGACATGGTAAATGTCAAACTATTTAACAAAGAGTTAAATCTAAAAGATAAGGTTAATATGATGACCTAAACCTATCTAAAACATATTGGTTGAGAGTTTTTTGACCCATAACCACCTTATACTCTAAATTATTCATTTTGGATCCATTAGAAACTGAAAATGAATTTATTATAAAATAATATTTCTAGATTCTCTTAAAGTAACCCTCATCTCTCTTATAAAAGGGAACTTTTCCTTCTCTTAATTTCACACATCCGAAGCCTTTTTGATCGTCCAAAACCCACCCAAATATCCTCCCAAATTTCCACCCTTAATCTTATAATCCTTAATTTGGTCATAAATCCAACACAAGGATCCCTTTTGATCAAATCAAAAGGAAGAACCCGAAGAAGAGTTAAATATTTCATCACCTCTTTCAAGTTCTTTTCTTCTTCTACTTCCTCTTTATTTGTTGTTTCAATTATAAAATAATAACATCAGTTTCTTATATATACTTTTATGTTATTATAAAAATGGTACAAACATATTCATTATTCTATCCATCAAATGAATGACAATGTCACCATATGTGTGTATGTACGACTTACCGTCTCCACATCGTGGTGTGGTTTGTTATTCAAACACTTAATTATTTGGATGGATATAATAAAGAGTATAACTGATGTAAATAATAAATATAACATGTTAATTATTCTGTATATATGATATACCATCCAATTACATGCGATTTTTCCAACAATATAATGATATTGTTGCTTGTGCGTACGTACGGATTACCGTCTCCACGAACACGATGAGATTCATTCCCCATCATAATAATTCAAGAATAATTTTCATTTTATGATTAAAAATAATTTATATGAACATAATATAATTCTTTATATGAATCAAATACATCCTATCCATAATTAACATGGCTTATGTAACCAAGCATATAAAGGCAAACAAATCAGTTAACACCTGAAACGATGATACTACTAAAATATTATTAACAAAGCAATATTATAAGATCATATATGATATCATATTTATGTATATAGTTCTTGTATAATTTAATAACAATGTTTTAACTATTATACAAGAGTTTAAAATACCATTGATTAAGGAAACATACAAGGTAAGGGTTAATTCAACAATCTCTTTATTATCCGAGGTTGTTTTTACGTATCTACTGGGATCTCTTAATCATCCACATCCATGTTTCTTAAAAATTTAATTCAAAACATTTTTACTATTTACTAGACAACTGGTTAAAGTCATTTATACCCTTTTTTGACTTTTTATAAAATGGTTTAAAAGGAATCTTTCCGTCATTTTCCAAACAAGATACTTTATGAACTTTTCAACAAAATTAAGGTATGAATGCATTTTTTTAACTTATACGGCGGGTGTTACTATTTTCCGCCGTTATATCATCGTCGAAGCTTCCTATACAAGAATATACGATTTTTTTCAAAATAAATGGTTTCTTTTATAATTATGTGGCTATTAAATGATTTCAAAATAGAAAGAGGTATTTATTTCAAATAATTTTCATTTGATCTATGTCAACATCCTTTAATGGATTTTAAGTTTGTTTGAAGTTGATTTATTATAATACAAAACTTCCATATTGTATTGAAGGTTTTGTGTTATGTTTTAATGTGGATGTGTTATTTCTACACCATTCATGGTTTATAGATAAAGTATTCACATTTCGTATGCTAGTTTTAATACAAATGTTTATGTTATGTTTAAACGTTTTCAAATGAGGAATGCATTGGACTTAGTAAGTGACGGGTGGAGCCTGCTATAGCTCCTCAATGCATCGGTAGGCCTCATGAGACAAACTAGGGTCTTGGAACAAGGCTTTGAAAAAATATTATTTGTATTCTTGGCACAAGGCCTTGACTATGTGGTTATGATGTCTGGAATTATGCATTCCATAATTATGAAAGTGGCTATTGATATTGAATGTGATTATTCAACTAGAAGAATATACATGTGAGTAAGTAAATGGAATTGTTTTATTTTATATTTTCCATATTATGCTGATTTTTAAGTTTAAAATTCTATTGTTTTAGTCTTATACATTGCCTTAAATTTTTATTCTTATTTATAAAAGATTCTGCTATATTATTATCCTTAATGAGCATCTGAGATCACCCCTTTCTATGTTTTATTTTCCCCAGGATGTGAAGAACTATTTAATAGTTTAACTATAGGGATAGGCTAAGGATATAACTGTGTTCAAAGGGAAAAAAATGTTGTTGATATTTTTATTTCATGTTTTAATGTAAAACATATGAATGTATCTAGTACTTCCAAGGCTACTAAACTGATCGGTCTTTCGGGACATGATTCCTTGTATCATGATAACGTTATGTAATAATGCACTGACTCTAGGTAACTGGGGTTGGGGAATTACATTAAAACATGTAATACATCCAATAAATACCATGGATTAAATTATACGGTGGTATCTACAATAAGAAGAAGTCCCCCATTGATTGGTGCTCACCCATCACAAGTCTATATTCCTGAAAAACATCAAACATGGAAGCCTAACCTCCAACCAGAATAGATAAAACCATAGGAACTGGAAGAATCCACATCTAGTCCCAACATATGGACCAAAGAAGGACCAAAAAATGAGTGTGAGGCACTTGAATAAAAAAATTACACACAAGGATGGAAGATAAGCAGATTGTACCCTGAATAACTCCTGACTCTACTGGAGTTTATTCCTATAGAATGTGCATATGATCACCCCTAGATCCCCTACCAATATAGTATTGGCCAACATAACCAATATCAAGTATAAGTCTATGTAAATAGAGACCATCATGAAGATTCCCTCAACCAACTCCTCATGCTCTCATATTCTGAACAAAAACTTATGGTCCCTGCCATTGGAACTGTCTCAGAGTCAACAACTACTCCTGAAAAGGGACTGAACTGCCCATATGGAGTTGTCCTCCCTAAGTGGTTATAAAATAAGCTTGATAGTTCCCATATCTTCCATATATATGGAACAAAAATTTAAAACCTTGGAATGGAACTTGGAAACCACCAATCCCCGACGGTCAGGAAAGAAACTGTTGCAGCTGTCTCCCCACTGAAAGGAAGCCTGATTGGATGAACACCTATGACCAACATTCCAATGGAATGATCCTTACAAAACCATACTAGCCACCCTGCTATGGCTCAAATCCCAATTAAATAATATTCTTGATCACCTTGTCATTTTTCTGCACCTCTAGATACATCAGGATCAGAAATGGAGTGACAGTATACCTAGTCACTAGATGAAAATCCTCCTCCAGATACCACACTATAGAATCCTTATTTGGGAAAACATCTGAATTAAAGTGTTGGAGTTTCTTGAACAGGATCCCAAGATCCCACTTTCTTAGACTCCCCTACTTAAGGGAGAGAATCCCCTTTATTTTGGATTCCCTCATCGTTTACGATATAAGCTCTACCTGAAAATCCCACTGAAATTGGGAACACAACACATTTGTCTCCTTAAGGTTACCAAGAAACAACTCCACCACTAACATGATTCTCCCCACATATGAATAACTAATAGAAGCACCCAAAACTCAGCTTGTTCTTGGATCATACTAAAAGTGATCTCGATATCCTTAATCCAGTGTTCGATCTCCAGATCTGAGACACTACCCTCATGCTTACCAAAACTATCTACTAAAAGGAACGTAAAACCAACTTCCATGCCTCATCCTCCTATGTTGGGTCAACCATTTTATGGTCATATAGATCATCCTTGTGAACCTCAACCACCTAAGAAACTCACTGATGATAAACATGATCCATCCCCAAAAAAAGAGAACATCCTAAGCCTGGTAACATTGGATTCTATCAAAGATTATTTAATTTACTCATTTTATTTTCCCAAAAAAACCAATTCAAACCTGAACATAATTCATCATGTCACATGTACCTCTCCTAACTATCTAATATAAAAATTGGTACACCTTACTTATCTGTTCAATAAGCTTAGATTTCATTCACTAGATCACATGGGCTATAAAGTCCCGTGTCCTAGCTGGTCTCCCTGGCATATGTCACACACCAAGGTCTACTGGAACTATTGAAATACCAACCAATGAGATATTCAATGTTCCTAACTCCAAAATGCATCCTATATCTCAACTATCATCCTTTGATACCGATATTTCATGACCCCATCCCATTAAAGATACCACAATGAAAAGAGAGAGATAATGAACCCCAAGCCCCGCCTCCAATAGGCACCAGGTTGGTGAATAGAACAAAGGGTATAAAAATATCACAGTATGGGAGGAATTACCCTATATAAATGAAATAAGATTAATAAATAGGGTAAAAAATCACCAAAAAACTCTAATAGACAATATAAAGGTAAACTAAAAATAATCCCATAATGAATGAATAATGTAATACCGATACATGTAAAATCCTCCAAAGTAAATACCAAAAAGAAAAGTCTACAACAACAACACAACAACAACTCCAAACTGGATAGTTATGTTCAGATCTATCCCCAATATCCTCCTAGAATCCTATAAATAGTTTATATACATAAGGTGAGCATAAAAAGTATACTCACTAGGGACATAACCAAGGCCTCAAGTGTACATGTGAAAAGATCTTGATAATGCGCTAGTGAACAAACAAACAAACCAACAAGCACTTATACATGTCATCTAATAAAACCCATCCCCTCCAAAACTCACTCAACAAATAATGAATCCAATATATTAATATAGTATCAAGATTATAACAACTCAGGAATCTGAACTTCCTCTTCCCCACTGATTTACTGCTCTCACACCCCAACATCGAAGGTATAATTCTCCCATCCCTTCTACACATATCACATCACATCACATCACATCACATCCCACATGTAGACACCTAGGCCAAACATCACATCACACCAAATCACATCCCACACATAGACACATGTTCCAAACATCACATCACATCCTGCATAGAGACTCATAGTCCACACATAATAACCATAACCAAAGAAGTATTGTATCATGAATGTGAATGATATCTACCAAATTATGTCATCCTACCATGTATGAAACCAACATATATCACATAACACCACATCATGTATCACCTATAAAAAACTAGGCCAACACATCACATACCACCATAAGACACTTGGACCAACACATCACACACCACTTGAATACACCTAGGACAATACATCATTACTGAACATAGAGTAAGGGAGAGGGTGTATCCAGCCATCCATATAACTACCATCTTGGATGTTGGGGAAAAAATTGGAACTCAACACCTCTAAGTGTTGGTAAGGCTATCTATCTTGGGTGGGGCATGAATAAAAAAACATAAACATAATTGATATAGACATTTCCCACAATACCCAACCTATGGGTTCACATCAACAACAATAAAACAAACCACATCACCACCAACATATTAAACATCAACCATCAAAACTAATTCCACTACTATATGAAACACCACATAACCACTACACAACCCACATAAAGTTCCCCACCTCTAGTTATATTTTCCATTACATTTATTCATTACCCTTTTCATTTCACATTACACAACTCATTAATTTATTCAATTAAATTTAATCCATTCATCAGATATCAATTTCACCCATTCATATTCATTTAGAATCATCATTTATTCCATGTATAACTAGGAATATACCTCAACCATGCCCCACAAAAACTATCCCAAATTACATAACCACGTCCATGGAACCACACATTCACCATTATCATTGTATCACATTACCCAAGCCATCTCACCATAGTAATCCACTACACCAAAACCATTATCCCATAACCCTTGTGTGGAAACAACAATACCATAATCACAACACCAAAACCTCTATGCCATAACCTCTACCCCACAATCATTGCTCCATAACCACTACACCACAACCACTACACCACAACCACTATGACACAACCACTTCAACACAACCATTGTGACAAAACCAAAACACCACAACCACTTCTCCACATCCACTGCTCCAAAACCTCTACGACACAACATCTATGCCACTATGCACAACATCCCATAATGAATTCATACCAACCAACCACCGCATCACTACCCTACACACCACAAAACCCATACAGTCACATCCATCATCAAACAACAGCCAAAACCACACAAGGCAACATAACAAACATAAGCGCACATCAAATACACATTCCAAATTCCCAATTTATTCAAGGGAATTATCACATTTCTTATTAATTTATCATCGGTATTATCACACAAAACATATGTCTAGTGGAAACCAATTATTATCCAAATATATGTTTTTTAGTATTTTATTTGGAAGATATCACAAAACAACCAAACATGAGTCATCAAACCATAACAAAAATAGTGCAAAAAAGGATACCAATAGTCATTATTTTTAGAATTGGAAACATAAATCCATAATAACATCATGAACATATATCAAAGTGGTAAATAATGTGATAACTCCACATACCCATTAATTTTTGACATTCCAATTAATTATATGATTATGGAGACCCTTACTAGCCTTCAAAAGGTATGAAAAAGATTGATTTTTTTTCATTTAGTCAATTATCATGTGAAAAAAGGATTCCTTAACTTGAATAAGTTTTAACGAATCTCTGTGCACTATAGGGTGAAGAAGAAACTGCCTGCAAACTACAACTGCTAGAAAAACACATGGATCGACCTACATTGAACCAAAGGGTTGTCAAAACGCAGCCCAAAACTCCTCCCAAACAAATGAGACATCCCTATAGTGAATTCAGAAGATATTAATGGAAGATAAACACCATTAAAGTGAGATAAAATTATAATATAATTTCAATGGAGATCAACCAGTACCCACAGATCAAAGAGGGAGTAAGAGGTCTAAAAGATCCCACAAAATCGCATAAGGATCACCACAAAATAAGAGGGAGGAGGGTTCAACCAAACGAATACCATTTGTATGAGAAAATGGATTTAAAACCTATATCTAATCCTTTTTAAGCATTATAAACATTACACAACATGTAATTATCGAGTTTTCTGAAAATTACAACTCTCAGCAAAAAACAAATCACCTCGACTATTATTTACTACACATCATGAATCCCACTTACACAACATTTACTAATATCATGTGATAACATTTAGTTGATTTAAAATCCATGAACCTATCTGCTATATATGATCTGAACAACCATTACACATCTTGTAGAAAATACACATTGTGTATTTCCTGTTGTATCTTGGCTACACCTCCAACCTCCACAAGAAACTCTCGGAACCTCTTCATGCATCCTCCAAAACACCTCAAACTCCCAAAACTAGAAAAGTAATGGTCAATGAATTCATATAAAGCTACATTACTACCCTCATGAATAATTAGTCTTGAAATAAAATAGATTAAAATAGAGAAAAATTCCATAAAAAATCATATGTAACCAAATAAATACTAAGTATGTATATTTAAAAATATAAATCCTAGATCCACTATATATTCATACATTTATATATACTTGAGTGGAATAAAATAACTTTTTTTTAAAATATGAATGTTTAGTCAGTATATAAGCATCGTGTAAATTTGAAAAATTCTATATTATGATAGATTTTATTTAAAACTAATAATTATAGTATATAAACATACTCAAAATATACCTAAATTCATGCCAGAAAATTTAACTTTACACCATACCAAGTTCAAACATAATTTTATAAAACACAATAAATTCCAAGGTATTCATAAATATTTCTTAAATCTGATTTTATAAATAAATAAATTAAATACTTATATTTACTTTTTGAAAATAACCCCTAAGAAAATAAAATTTATAATAAATATGATTAGTCCTCAAGTGTTTTAAGCTATTTTTTGAAATAAAATTAGAAGAATTATTATCACAAAATATAGTAATCTTATAAAAATAAAATTAAAATTTTGAATTTTTTCCATATTAAATAATGATTCAGAACAACATGATATTGCAAAATATATATTGATAATAAGTATTTGAAAGAGAAACATAATTTTTATCTTTTACACATAAGATAATAAAGATTTACCAAGTAAACTACACATACCTAATTTTTTTTTCTTTCTATCTTTCCTCAACCAAAATTAGAATCATAATATATTTTCAAATCAAAATTATTATCCAATATTCAATGATAAATTAACATATCTAATAATCATCTTTACAAATTTAATGTGACTTTCTTTGGGGTCACATTTAAATCTAACACACATGAAAAATAAAAACATTAAATAAATCCTGGAAGCAATTCAATATAATAAACTTTCAATAATTCATAATTTAGTATTAACATCAATAAATTTACCATATTTATATAAATATAATTTTTAAGTTGTTCTACCCATGGGAGTATTTTCATCATCATAATCATCATCATTTTTATTTATTTTGGGATAATGTGATAAATACAAACTAAGAAAAAAACATTTGGGGGATAAAGAATTAGAGAGGTCTAAAATAGTGAATCCCAAGTTCATCCCCTCTCACTAGGTTCTCCCCATTAAGGTTGAAAAAGTTTGTGTATGGGAATAAAGTAATGATTTTCCATTGTAAATGTATGGAGACAAGATAATTTGAAACCATGTTACCTTATTACTAAGTATGTAGGAAATTCATGTGATTATTGATAAGTCTCTTACACCATCTAATGATATAAGATATTGAACAGGGAGTGATAAATGTACCACATAGGGAATCTTAAATAGTTGAGGAGTATGTTTCCACCACTTCCACTATAATTCTATTTTGTTTGTATAGGTACAGACCGATTATCATTTCCATAGATTTATCTAAGAGTGAGTGTTCATAGAAAAAGTACACAACAAATGGAAAGGTGATGAAACCCCTAGTATCAAGAACCACCCCTCCTATACACATCTATCCCATAATACATGATCCATTAGTTTTAATTTTGTGACTTCAGAGGTACGGATTTAGCAAACCCA
This sequence comes from Viscum album, assembly GCA_963277665.1. Taxonomy (NCBI): domain Eukaryota; kingdom Viridiplantae; phylum Streptophyta; class Magnoliopsida; order Santalales; family Viscaceae; genus Viscum; species Viscum album. The sequence continues at coordinate 349,456,133 of OY728150.1, read as the reverse complement.
ATGGCCTTGAGTAACTTTGAGATAAGAAGGGTTGGGTGAGGTGCCATCCAAGAGTGGTATGAGAGTTAGGGATTCTTCCCAGTTATTGAAGAGCATAATTATTTCAACCAAGAGGTTACATTTTTTGATAAACAGTGATTTAACTAAGAAAACCCCCCTTCAAAGCAGGATGTGTTCCACGCCTTCCATTTGTATCAACATCCGGATAACATCACCATGGCTCAAGAATTATTATGAGGTCTAGAACCTCCCACAACATATAATTAGAACTCAATAAAATAGAAGTCTAATAACTCTTGGGAGGAAAATCTAGTAATCCAAAGAATCACTAGACCATACATTCCCAATCATCTTCAAATAATAGGCGATCTATGATCTACTATCAACATTTTATGCAACATGATCATATAGAAATATGGTTGATGCTTGTCTGTTTGATGTTCTCATTAGTGGAAAAAACTCAATTTTTTATTCTCTAAATAATAAAATTGTATTTTTTTAGGGTTATCCGTGCACCACAGAACCCCCTTGTCATCAATGTTTCCAGCGGCGATTATCACCCTATAAAAACCGTTCACAGAAAAGTCACCTGATATAGACTCGAAGAAAACGAACTTCTCCAGAAAAGTGTTTATTTCAATGAGGTAAAAAATATATAAATGATTCATGTATATAATGGAATTAATGAAAATGAAGTGCATTATTACATGCTTTAATGTTATATCTGGAGTAGGACACCTAGTGAATCCAATCTTGGAGCCGACCCAGTTGTGATGCAAAAATAAAATATCACCCCTCCCCACTTTCCATCGAGTATGATTTTGAAGAGCTTGGATTGATTTAGAAAAATAACACCATTTAATTGAAATATTTTTAAAGTAAGAATGAATTTCAATTCTATCATCATACTCTAATAAAATTCATAAGGCATAAGTTTTGAAAATTCATTAAAAATACTTACATAGAATGACCCAAAAATAGTATCATCACAAAAAATTATCATAGTCAATGTATATACCCCAAACCTAGTATTAAAAAGTTAGTCATTACTTTATAGGTTGGAATAAGATACAAGAAATTACATCCCCAAGGACCAAATAGTTTATTAGTATTGGAAAATAGGATACATACTTGAATATCACATTTCATTTGAAAACAATTAATACAACATAGTGAATGAAAATATTTTTCATCCTTGAACTCATTCATAGATTCCTTATTCATATATTGGGGAAAGGATAAAAAATAAGGGTGAGATCTGATACTCAATAAGGGTTACGTATAGTGGAATCTATCATGAATCAATAATGTATAATAAATATGGGAAGGTAAATAACTCAAAACATATTCCATTTAATAAATAACATGATAAAATGAATAATATTGAAAGAATAAATGATGATCAAATAATTCCATATAAATAATCACATGATCTTGAAGCTAGTCCATGGATAATATTAATGTAGTAATATCATGGAAAATAATAAATGAATCTGTATAATGGAAATTCATAATTTTGGACATCATGATCTCATACATCATGATATCTATACCATCAACATCTTGCACTACAAAATTTTAATTAATGGTTAAGTAAATACTATAATACGATTTAATGACATCTTACTGATTTCCCTCATTATACCGATTGATTCATTGGGGGGAAATATAATTCATAGCCCCACCTATCACTTCATGTCAAATTAATTCCATATATATCAAATGATCAATTTTATTCATGATAAATATGCTTTATCAAAAAACATCCGTAACAGGTAAACAATTCAAATTATCAATAATTCCACATTCAATTAAATTATTTTCAAATTAAAACACCATATGTGGAAATAATATACAGTTTATTCAATAAGAATATCCATGAAAAATATTATGGATATTGAAGGGAAATTTAATATCTAATTACCATAATAATTTTAATTTTTCAAGAGATGTTAACGACCAAAAAATTAATAAAATATAAGAGATGACTATTGGTTCATTAGGAATATAGGTTTCAAAACAAAAATCATGTAATTAGGAAGAATAAATAGAATTGAAATGAAATATTAAAATAATATTTCCTGAAATATTTTTATTTGTAAAACCATTGAAAAAATATAGAATAAACTAAATTTGGTAAAATGGTTATGGCGGTGGGGATGTCCATTATCATTGTATATGTTTAAAAAAACCTTTGGAATATTTGTAAAGAAAGTTGAAAGAGTCTATATCATAAAAATTAGAAATATTACTTTCAAAACAATTTTAAAAGTCATATATAATGTAGAATACCCTTAATTAATCATTTTAGTAAATAAAAATACATTTTTAAGTTTTTTTTAAAACATAGACACATAAGAAAAATATATCCTATTAAAAGTAAAATAAAATTGGTTTTTCTTTTAAAAATTTATTTGTTTGATTAAGTACTAAATAGATTAAAAATTGGAAGAAAATATGGAAAATACTTAAATATCTAGGGGATAAAAAAATTATTATAGCTTTTGAAGGTTAAATGGTAAAATTCTTTTAACGAAAATGAAATCAATCCCAAAATAAGGTGAGATTGTAATATGGATTCTTTCCTCTATAATACATTTTAAATTGTAACTTCTAATTGAATTGAAAAATTAATCATCATGAATAGATAGGTATTCATGTAAAATACACCAAAGGGTTATTATATACTCCACATACAAGTGAATAAGCGCACTATACAAATATCTCTCAATTGAGTTTACATTATAAAAAAATCTCTTACAAAGTTCATATCAATGAAGTGAGGATTAATAAATGAATTGATTATGTGTATCAAATGTAAATAAACATAAAAAAATAGGAAATAAAATATTAAATAATAAAAAGACATTATACACACAATCTTAGATCATCAAAGAAAGTGAAGAAATAATATAAAAATAAATTGTTTTATAGAGTTATTTACCACTTGTTAACTTTAATATCAAATCCCCTAGGATGAAATGTTTCAAATAGAAACATAAAATAATATGAAGTATTAAGTACACAAGATATTACATATAAAATGGATTTATAAAAAATAGAAAATAGAAACAATGATCATGAAATAAAAATATTACTAAATTAAAGGAAATTAAGACGAGGTCCCATACATTAAGTCCAAATCGTCATGTAGGTTTTTTGTTTTCTTGAATAATAAAATTATGTTAATTTTATAGGTTATAAATAATTTTTTAAATTTTTATTATTCAATTCATTTTATTCATCACCATTTTATATTTTATTACTTAATTGATATATTTTATGTTGAATGTTTTGATGATATTCAGTTCATTTGTCAAAATTAACATATGTAGATTGACTATGGTCAATGAGGTCATTATTACATCATCTAAAGAATAATAATAATTAAATAATAATGTTTTATATATATAAAATATAATTTTTAAACCATCTATGAAATATGGTTATGAAAAATTAACTATGTTACAATTACAGAGATGGTAAGCCATACTTACGTATGAGTAACGTTTTCATTTTTCAATGATAATTATAAAAAGTAGGTAAGTATTATTTTATATTTGTAGAAAAATAATAACATAATAAATAAAATATAATTTCTTTAAATATACTTATATATATCATATATGTGACATGGTGATGAGAAAAAAATCACATCCTTTCATGGTGGTGGTAGTCCACATGTACGCACAACAACGTTATCATTTTTCAGTGAATGAAAAGGTAATAAAGTAAATGATATATTATCTTTTTATAATGATAAATATGTAATGAATATTATATATATATATATATATATATATTAAATCCATCATTATTTCCATTAATAAGAGGAGGTTATGGAAAATGAATTACATCGGTTCCTGAGGCACAAGTCTGCCTTACACAAGATTAGTGGTTTCATTTCCCATTGGATGGAAGTGGAGATAAATATACAGTCTTAAATTTAAATAATAAATTATATTTATATGGTATATATTGATTTTATTATACTATAATTTTTTAATAATTTTTTAATGAGGTTGAATAAGAAATAAAACCAAAGTGATCGGTTAAGAATGGCACCTCTTCTTCAGAAAACATCTTTATGTTTACACCAAAATCCATCCTAAGAGTGGTTTATAATAAATAAAATTACTTTTGGAAATTATTAGGTAATTAAGTAAGGTATTTGGGTTGGTATTATCCAATAAAAATATTTTTATATGTGTGTATAAGAGAGGAGATATGAGGATAAATCCTTCTATAAGTTGAAGGCGCAACATTTTTTGTAAAAAAACAAAAACTATTCAATAAAGGGAAGTCAATCTCAACCCAAGTCCCTATAAAATAATAAAATAATGGAGTTGAAGGAATATTAGGTCGATCCACACCTCCACCACTAAAAATAAACTTGTTTTAAAATTGTTATTCCCTTTACTTACAAGGTTACTCACTTTTACCATTTTAGTTTTTACCATGGTAACTAGTTTTTTAACCTAGGTAATTTATAATTTAAGAATAAAATAAAATAAGATTTATTAGATATTTTAGAACCACATATTATTGATAATAAATCCAAATTATCTAATAAAAATTACTTGTTTGTGGAAAATTAAATATAACAGAAGTGCATGTAATGCACATAACCCTGTTTTAACCTTAACATTGATGATTGTTTTGTTTTCTATTTTTACTATTCATGATGAAAAAAAATTAATTGGAACTTGTTAAATAATAATATTTTTTTGAATAGAAATATTTACTCTATTTTATTAAATTAAATTCATTAAAGTGAAAAAATTTAATTTTAAAATGATCCCATAAAACGTGTCGAAAAATAGATTTTCACGAAATGTGTTTTTAATTCATTAGATGATATTACATAAATAAAATGAATTGTGATAATTATTATAAGAATTATAATTTATTTAGTTAGATATATAATCTATAAATTTTATTTAAATAATTCCTTAATATTTTTTATTTTAGTTTATTATAATGGAGGAATAGTATGCACTTAAAAACTGTTTTCATAAAAATGTTTTTAAGCATAGAAATAAACTTATACAAAATATTTTATAAATAAATTAATATATAATTAATTAATGTTTATATATTTAATGAATAATTATGTTTCTTTAATATCCAACTCAATGAATAATTGGCCATTTAAATTAATTAATTTATCCAAAATAAATGATAGTTTTACAAAAGCAGTATTTTTCACTATTCAATGAAAAATCACCCTTTTTAGAAAAATATAAAAATTTCAACCTAAGTTAATTTTGACATGATGATTTCAAAAATAAATTTAATTATTTAAAATAAAATTTATAATATAGAAATAAATTATTTATATTATATTCTCACAAAAATAAATAAAAACATTATTGATGAAATATATATATTTTTGAAGTATGTAAATAATTTACTAAAAATTGAGTCTTTATTTAGAAATATAATTTATTATATTAAAATATTTATATATATTTTTTAATTTTTTTACTTTTCATTTTACTAATTTTAATATTCACGTTATAATAATCATGCTTAAATTGTATCTTGCAGTTTGTCTAGGCTCGGTGTTGCATGCCGTATATGCTATCAAACATAACCTTCATTTTAAAAAATCACGGGGTTACATTATTCCATCCTTAAATAAATTGAATCTTATAAATTTTTCCTTTCTCTCATAAATCAAGGTTTTTCCATTTGAAAACACATTTTTTGAAATCTCATATTATAAAAAAGGTTAATAAAATATCATCTTAAGAAGAAGAAATTTGATATAAGAAGCTCAACTAAAATACCAAAAAACTATTTTTACAATTAGAATAACATTAATAAGAATTGAAAAGATAGAAATATAGGAGAAAAATATCATCCAATTACTAATAGATAGTGATAGAGAGCATGTTCATGAGGAATTTATTGACCATAATGCCCTAATTCTGTGATGGGTGAAAAGTCCATTGATTCATTAGAAGTTATTGCAACCGGATAATTTTTCTTCAAGATCCTTTTCAAAGAGTTGAGGAATTAATTTAATATCCATAATAATAACATAAAGAAATATAATTACTTTATATCTTTCTAATTTATAAGAACAATTTCATCATTTGGTTGTGTTTTGATCAATTTCAACATCGTCTCTTACTCCATGAAATTAATATCCAATAAGATTTTTTTATGACCGAATCACTAAACTTAACATTTAATAGATTATAATATCCATTAATTAATAATAATATATTTCTCATGTCATTAAATATTAACCAAAACTAACATGTTTACCACAAGGTATGATAATAACAACAATTTATAAACCAGAATATCAATAAATAATGAATTTTACATCAAAATTTAAACCAATGTTTCAACATAGATTATTTCAAAAAATAACCATAAATCCTAATTAACCTAAAAATTCTCAATATTAATGATTTTTTTCATGTCAAACATGATCTCAAACTATATATCATACATCCCAAAAAATTTAATTTATTTATTCCGAATTAATACTTCACTTTAATGCAAATGTTTATATATACCTCAACCCAATAAAATTTCTCCCAAAATATAATTAATTACCACAAAATAAAAAGGGTTTAATAATATAATATTTTTCCAAAAAAAACCTAATATTTAACTAGAAAACCATGGATGAAAAAATAATTTTCCTGTAACAATTATAGTACATAGGCCAGCGGTAGACATTACAGCCTTTCCACCCATCAGTTGTGGTTTCAATTCCTCTAATTTTACCTAATGTGATAGGTTTAAATTTTTAGTAGTCCTATCTTAATATATTTCATATTAAATCCCCCAAAATATGATGAAAATACTCAAAAATAACATAATTAATAAAATAAAATTTTAACTACTATGATTTTATATACAACTTTTTTTTTCTTCTGAAAATCAAATAATTTTAATTGAATATTTTTACCTTAAAATCAATGATCTTATTAACCTTAAAGGTTATCAATACCATTAAAATTATGTATATAAAATATGAAAACATCATTCCTCAAATAAACATTGCAGCAAAACACATACACAACCAATGGGTTGTTTTACTATAAATGGCTCCCAAACCATCCATAATCATATTACACATCAGTCACATAGAATTACAAAAAGAGTATCTATGATTTTTAAAATATAATTTAACATATAATTATAAACACATGACACTTTATGTTTATCCCATATCTCAATGGAATATTATAAGTTCCCATAGGTTCTATTTTATCATTCCTTATAATGGTTGATAATGAAAATGTGATTTAACCCAACTATACCAAAAGTGTGTCAAAACATGTTAAAAACAGGGGAACACTCAATGTGCACCAGAATGATCGCCAAGATATACTCTAAAAACTATTTTCTGGGTTATTACCCCTAGATGAATCTATGCTAAAGACATGTCCACTTGTAGTATCCATACTGTGATTTATTTCTAGGAAAGCCACATAATCTCTACCTTACCATTTTTTTGATTTATTCATATACTTATAATTATCCTTAATTTCAATCATAGGGTTATATTTCCTAATAAATCTTTTATTAAATCTAGTTCCCATGGTTTCTACTAAACTTCTTCTAATCCCGTAGTAAATTCACTGACTCCAGTAGCTAAGAGATGGTTGTTACTTTACTACATTGGAATAAGATAAATAAATCATATCCTGAAGGACCGAATAGTTTATTAGTATTGAAAAAATATATACATAACTTAATATCACATTAAATTTGAAAACAAGAAATATAACATAGTGAAAGAAATCCTTCCACATCTTTGAAATCATTCAAAGATTCATTCTTCATATCATGGAGAAAGGAAATAAAGTAAGGGTGAACTCAGATTCTCAGTAAGGGTTACTTACAATAGAACCTATCATGAATCAGTAAGGTATAATCCATATATAAAGGTAAATAACTGAAGAAAAATTCGATTTTATCAATAACTTGATCTTCAAAGAATAATATGGAAGGAATAAATGATAATAAAATAAGTCCATATAAATAATCACATGATTTTGTAGATAATCAATGCATAATATCAATATAGTAATCTCATGAATAATAATAACTAAATTCTCAATGAAGGAAATTTTTAATATTTGATTTCATGATCTTAGACATCATGATATCTATACCATCAAGACCTTCCACCATCAAAATTGAATTGATGGGTAGGTATACACCAGACACACATTTAATAAATTTTACTGATTTATCTCATGAGACATAATAATGATTTGAGGGACTATATGATGTTGGTCCCTATCCATCACTTCATGTATAATGAATTCATTATATATTGAATGATTAATTTAATTCATGAATAATATTCCTTATCAATAAACACACATATTGAGTAAATAATAAAAATTATCTACAATTTCCCAGTCAATCAAATAACATTAAAAGTAAAAACAATTATGTATAAATGATATAAAGTTTATGAAATTAGTATATACATATAAATAATAAGGATATTTAAGTGAAATATAATGTATACTAATCATAAAAAACAGAATGGTTCAAGATATGATAATGAATACAATGTTTATAAGAGGTAATAGATGGCCATCGATTCATCGAGAATATAGTTTTTGTAATAAAATATAATATTTTAAAAGAATAAATGAAATGAAAGTGAAATTTTAAAATAAAATTTCATAAAATAGTGTTATTTATAAAACCATAAAAACATATAGATGAATGTAAATTTTGTAAAATAATTATGGTGGTGGGGAATTCTGTTGTCACTGTATATATTAATAAAACATATAGTTAATATAATGTGGATAAGAAAATTATTTGTTCTTATGAAGGAAACATGTTAATATTACATTAAATTTAATAAAATCAAACCCAAAAAGAAAGTGAGATTTTAAAATATATCCTTACATATTTGGTAACATTTAAATGATATCCCATGAAATAATATAATTTAATTGAATTAATAATCACAATTAATAAATATTTATTCATGTTAAATACATCAAAAGGGAATTATATACACCAAATAATATTTAAATGGTTTATAAAATCAAATATGTGTCAATGTAGTGTAAATTGAGATGAAATATCTTACAAAGATCATACCATTGATGTGATGATTAATCAATTAATTGATTATGTGTATCAAATTTAAATCCACATAAAACAAGTATAAATACAACATAAAATAATTATAAGACATTACACGCATAATCTTATAATATCAAAGACAATAAATAAGAAATATAAACCCATGACAAGAAACTGTCTTATAAAATTCTTTACCACTTAGAAAATTTCAAGTGAATTAAACTTATATGAAATAACTCAAATTGAAACATAAAATACCAATAATTATGAAATATTAATTATATTTCATGTAAAATTTAAGCATATTCTCTATAAAATATAAATTAAGTTCATATCATCAAAATATATCCCAATGAATGGAATTTAAAAATGAAGTCCTTTATCACATGTGTGACTCATTAAATACATTATTTATATTCTTGAATAATAAAAATATGTTTACTATTTAATTTATAAAGGGAATTTTTTAATTTTATTATTCCATTTGATTTATTTATGACTATGTTATATTTAATTTCTTAGTTGATTAAGTTCACATAAAACATTTTAAAGATATTCTATTCATGTGTAAAAATGACATTGATATGTTGACTATAGTCAATGACTTAATTGTTACATTATATCCAAAGTAATAATCATAAAATAATTATAATTTTATAAATAAACTATACTTTTAAATCATCCATGAAATACGATTATGAAAAATGAACTATGTTGAAATCATGGAGATGATAGTCTATACATACACATCAATAATGTTTCCATTTTGAACGGTCATTATAGATAGAAGGTAAGTATTATTTTATATTTACTTAATTATAATTATATCATAAATACCATAAAAATTATTCAAATGTACGTATATAAATCATCAAAATGATAAGGTGATGAGAAACAAATCACATTGTATAGTGGAGGTGATAGTCCACCTACACTGATGAATGATGTTATCATTTTTCAGTGAATGTAAAGGTAAGAAACTAAATGATAAATTATATTTTCAGAATTATAGATTTTTTTAATTTTATATATATATATTAAATCTATAATTATATCCATCTATAATAGGAGTTGATGAAAATGGATTACATTGGTTCGCGATGCAGTATTCAACCGTACAAAAGAACTACAGTTTCATTTCCCATTTCATGGAAGAGGAGATAGACATAGGGTATCAAATTAACATAAAAACATCATATTATATTGTAAATACTGATTTTGTTATATTATCATGGTTTAATATATATTTATAAGGAAGAAGAAGAAATAAAATAAAGATGCAAGGTTAAAAATGATACCTCTTACTCAGAAAACTTATTTAGGTTTACACCAGAAGCCTTCATAGGAGGGTGTTCTAATAAAACAAAGGCATTTTGGATGTGATTAGGGAAGTAATTAATGGAATATATAAGGTATTTAATTAACTAAATGGTTCTTTAAGATTGGATATGAGAGTATAGGACAATCTATTTTATAAGTGAGAAGGAGTGAGATTTTTGTAAAGACCTAAAAAACTATTAAATAATTAGATGTGACCCTCAACCCATGTGCCTAAAAAAGTGATAAATAATTGGGTGAAGATATTATAATTTTTATCCACACCTAAAAAACTAAATTTAAATGCATTTTAAACATTTTTTCCCTTTACCTCCAAGGATACTCACTTTTACAATTTTAGTTTTCACCACGGTAACTACTTTTTTAACAAAGATAATTTATCCTTTAAGACTAAAATAAAACAATCCTTATTAAATATTTTAGACCTAATGGTTATTAATATGAAATTAATTTTATCAAATAAAAATTACACTTATTTGTAAAATTAAATTTAACACAAGTGTATTTAAAATAAAAAACACCATTTTAACCTTAATAGTGATAATTAATTTTCTTCTTCTATTTTTACTATTTATTATAGAAATAATTAAGTTGAAAATATTATATAATATTAAATATAATTATTATTATAAATTTGGAATCCATTTTTTTAAATTAAATTATTTGAAATAGAAAAGTTTTAATTTAAAAATGAACCCACAAAACGTGTCGAAAACAGTTATTCAAGAAATGTGTTTTTTATAGCCTAAGATGACATTAAATTAATTTATTTAAATAGTGATCATAATTATATAGAGTTAAATTAATATATTTAAATATATAATCTATAAATTTCATTTAAATATTTTCTTATTAGTGGTTATTTTAATTAATTAAAATGGAGGAACATTATGTAGTTGAAAATAATTTGGGGAAAATGCATTTTAAGCCTAAAAATAAACTTATTAAAAAATTTAGTATAAACACAATTCAAATGTAATTAATTATATTAAATATAACTAAATAATAATTATTTTATATTGAAAAAACCTTCAAACCGTAATTTATGTTTCAAAATACATATTTATTTAAAATAAATGACCATTTTACAAAAAATAGTATTTTTTACTATTAACTCAAAAAGAACTATTTTCAAAAAAATCCCAAATTTACACCCTAAAAAAGTTTCTAAATGATGATTTAAGAAATTAAGTTCATTTTATATAATAAAATTTTTATAATTGGAATAAATTAATTATAATATTTTCTCACCAAAAGAAAAAAACAGTTTTGATGAAAAATATAAAATTTTTAAGTATCTAAACACTTTATTAAACACAGAGTCCTTATTTAACAATATATTTTATTTATCTAAAATAGTTATACACAATTTTGAAAAATTGGTTATTCCTTTTTCTAGTGATAATATTAAAGGTTAGGTCATAACAATCACATTTAAATAGCATTTCAGAGTTCATTTTGGATTGATGTTGTGTATTTTATACATTCTCGGTCATAATATTTGTTTTAAAATCTAAGGGTGTCATTATAATGATATCATAACAATTTTTATTAATAAATAAAGTAGGATCAACCATTCCCTTATCAATTTTTTTCTAAATAAAACTATTTAACCTTTCATACTAAGCTTGAGGAGGTTGTTTCAAACCATATAAATCCTTAGAAAGTTTAGAAAAATGACCATTTTTTTATTTCTATAACAATGGGATTGACTGACATATACCTATTCAAAAATATAGAAACTTAAAAATGAAATCTTGACATAAATTTGAAATAGTCTAAATCTATGAATAGTAATATAAAACAATAATATTATAATTTCATCCAATCCAAGAACAAGTGAAAATGATTCTTCAAAATCAATACCTTATGTAGGATCAAAATAGTATATGTTGATGCTCAATTACAAAAGGGGAGTGAATTGTAAGTTTAAAAACTTTCATTTTTAACCTTATAGAAAACTATGTTTAAAAAAGTTAACCAAGTTAAATTCTCAAACCCTATTTTTTTCTTAACTATACTACAAACTTTCATGAGGTCTAAAAGGATAGATCCGAAAAAGAAACTTAAGAACAATTTTCTCAGAGAATTATTATACCTTAAAGCATATAGAATCTTATTTATGAGAGTAAGTAAAGTAAAATAAAGTATAATAAAGTTATACTTTTTTTCTTTATCAAAATATAGAATAAATAAAACTTGAAATAAGAATAAGTAAACAAGTAAGAAATATTTTAACCCAAAGAGTAGGGTATCCGATAACCTTGGATAAAGGTCCCTTGATTTATACTTTCAAGAAATTATGTCTTACCCATACTAGGGTAATCCCTCGATAAGAATATTAGAGTCTATCGTGCTATCAACACAATACCTTGATCTTTAAGATAGTCAGCACCTCTATCTTTCTATCCTTGAAAGCCCTCGATTTTACTCAGAAACAATTAGATTTGCACGAAGAAAGTTGAACAAGGTGTTCACGGCTGAACAAGATATTAATGAACCACACAATACATGAGAGTGTTTCTCTCTCTATAAATCACTTCACAACATGTAATCTAGATAGATAAGGATCTTGTTGAAATGAGATCCTATTTATAGGAAAAACATCAATGGTAAGCTCCCTCCTCTAACAGTCATATTTTTACTTGAATTTTAGAGGGACCTATACATGTTTCACTCAACAAAAAGTTAGTTAGAAACAAAATGTATGAAATCATTTAATAGTTACAAAAGAATGTGTAAGGAAAATGAATTTTCTTAACTAAATATGATTATCTAGAATCTAAGTAAATATATAATTCATAATCTAATAAAAAAAATTCAAATATAGAAACATGGATATTCAGATTCTATTTTTCAAAGAATTCAGAGTCTGATTTCTGAGGAATTTAGTGTTGGAATTTAGAGGAATTTGAGAGTCTGAATTTCAAAAAATTAGGAGTCTGAATTCTAAGGAATTCAGAGTCTGAATTCTAAGAAATTTAGAGTCCAAATTTCATAGAATTCAGAGTCTAAATTTCAGAGAATTTGGAGTCTGCATTCTAGAGAATCCAAAGTCTTAATTTCATAGAATTTGGAGTCTAAATTTTAGAGAATTTAGAGTCTAAAATTAGAAGACTCGATATCCAAGTAACTATATGATTTTGAGGTTTTTAAATAAGGATCTTAATTATTGAGATAGTAAAAATAGACTTGTTTTTGAGAAGACATTGAATAAGACTTTGAAAATCAAGGTAAGGAAAAACTTTTCTTAGAGAAGGGAAATTTTCCTTAATAAAATAATCCTTAGAGAAGGATAATTTTTGATAAGATAAGGTGTTTGTGATTTTCAAAACATATAGTAATGGAGAATTCATAAGGAAACCTTATTGACTCAACAATCTCTCCCTTTTTGAAAAGCACAAACATCCTTTCGAAAAAGAATATAATGGATACAGATTTTTCTTTTTTAACATTAAAAGAAAAACTTATCTCATTTTACTTTTGAATCATGATAAATACGACTAACTGTCCCTTAGGTTTAAAAAACCCTAAGGATCATATTCTTGACTTCCTTGAAGAGATTTTACTTTATTATGCATAAGAAAGTGTTCTTCAAGTAATACCCCCATTACTTAAACTCCCCTATACTTAGTTCTCTCTTATTTTTAATTAATATTATTTTGATCCTTATTTTCTCCCTCTTTTTGATTTTCAAAAAGAAATATAGAGAATGAAAAAATGGCACCTAAAAGATTAGAACTATACAAAACAAAACAAATTAAGGATAAAAAACTTTAATTATGACAGGAAAAAATTTATTTAGGGTAAAAAATAAAACTAAATATCAGAATGTCATGTAAATCACTCATGCTTATTTTTACTTGGCATGATCTTCCTCAAGGTGTACTTTAACTTCTTAAGATCTTTATGATCATCCTCTAACAGCTTGATAAACTGTTCCTGATCCAGATTCTTCTTTTCTAGAGGCTTGATTTTTTCATCTTTAGACTTTAGGATTTCCGTATGAGATTTCACTACTTCTTATTAATGATATAAATTTTCTTATAACTATTCCCTAAGTTCCCTTTCTCTCTTCAAATTTAAAGAAATTGAATTCAACTTCCCATTCAGCTCTTTATCCTCTTGATTCTGGGCTACTTGATTAAGATTCAGTTTCTCTAAAAAATTTATATTATGGTTTTTGATTCTATCATTTTACTTATCAAAATCATCTTTCACTGAATCTTGGAAGTCATCAAGGATTCTCATGTCTTCAATCATTCTTTTATACCATTTTCTTATTTTATTACATGTTCTCTTATGAGTATCATAACCGATATGAAGAGTTTTGAAATATACCTCAAGCTTGATAAATATTTCAATCACCATGCTTAATGAATCTGAATTTTTATTGAAAGAATGTTGAAGAAAATGGAACATCGAATCAATACTAGAATTCAGGGGTATTGTGTTCACTAACTTTTTCAAAGACTGAACAAATAAATCCCGACCCATTGAATATGAAGATTCAGAATTTGATTCCCTTACAGGACATTATTATTTGTCTACTTCTTAAGCTTTACTCTTTGATGAACCAATAACATGCTTCTTCCATTTTACAACAACAACCTTTTTGGGTGTATATTCCACCACCTATTTTCCTTTATCGAATTTGGAAATAACCTCTTAATCCCTTGGAGACTCATGCTCACTATCAGAGAGTTGAACTAGCTTATCTTAATCAACCTCTTATTTCTCAGCATATTCCTTTTCATCATTATGGTGAATGAAATCATGGTTTCTACTATCATCATCTGTAGGTTTATCAACCTCTTCTTTTCTATCATACTCTTTTCCTTGAGAAACAATTTTGGTTGACTCAACCTGAGAGGTTCAAATTGAAAGATTGTTAGAAGGACTTTCCTTCTTATGGTATTCTTCTACTTGATTTATCACATCATCACTCTCATCTTTTTCTTACTCTTGTTCTTCTTATAATTATTCTTCTTGAGCTATCTCTTCTTCAAGAAAATGTTTCAAAATTTTAATTTTCTTTCCCAGAGTCTCTACTAGTAATGGTCCTTGGAGAAAAGATTCCAGTACCTGAATCTGTTCAGAGGATTTTACAGTACCCTTGAGAAGTTCTTGAACAATATCGGATTCATACATTTTCTTTTTCAACATTTTCTGTTTTTCTTGCCTTTCAAGATCTTTAGATTCTTGAATTTTCAAGGCCTTTTCCTCAGTATGATATAGGCCAAAACTTAGATCTTCTTCTTTATTATTCTTCTTATATTCCCTCCACTTCGCTACCACTTTATCAGGGAATGTTTCTTTCTTTTTCAGCTTTGGTGACACTGACTGACTTTCTGGAACTATAGAATTTTCTTTGGTTTCCAGTTCCTTATATTTTCTATTTTTTTGAGATTTCTTGGATGTTTCTCCAACTTCCTATTTCTTAGATAAAGCATCAATATCAATTTCACAAAGATCATAAAATTCTCCTGCTTTTGTGCTGAATCTAAATTTAATTATTCTTAAGGTGTCATCACTCAACAACATTATCTTGAAGGTTCTAGGTTTAGAACTGCATGAAATTTTAAAGGATTCAAAGAATTACACTATGATCTTTGACACGATCTACAAATACATGATGATTTGATATTTGAGAGTTCCATTCTTAATGATGGTGATTGTTAGAAGGATATACTTGACCAAATTTACCTTTCTAAAGTTAACCAAAAGGTCCAATATAAAGATATCACTTTTCATTAGAGAGTCCTTGTCTCTTTTTCTCAGAATGAGAAAAACCTATACCCATAATGATAACATCCAAAAATTTGTTGAAATATGGTTGATCTTCAGTGATTTTACTCCTTTGAGTCCAAGGCACTCAATTACCTTTTCCTTCTTAAAACATCATGACTGGTTTGGCAACTTGAGAGTAGAGAATATTGCCTCACCTTCATATGGAGTTCCAAGAGTATTTGCTAAAATATTTAAAGATTAAGAAATTGTTTTAAAATAACTATTGAATGAAAAATTCTCCCTTACACCATCCTTATAAATTCATACGGTATCATAGATCTCTATTAGTAGGTTAGAATTAACCGAATCTTGACTATTTTCTTTGGCTATGAAAAAACTCTCCCACCCATTCAGCTTAATATTTTTCTTAATAAAAAAAGTATACATAGAAAAGAATTTTGAGACAACTAACCTTTCCATTTAGATTTTCTAATCACTTATTTCCTTAATTGAAGACATCTATTTTTGGGGGGAAGCTTCCATCGACATCTAGAGTGTAGGAAAAGTTGAAAAAATGAATTGTATTTTTGAAAAGGGGTAGAGGTTCAGCGCAAAAAGTCTTGAAAACTGATGTGGGACAAAGAATTGGGAGGCCTTTATATAGGCTTTGAGGTGATGGTTTGTATTCCTGATTTGATCCAATAGTTAAAATAAGCATGATCTCATCTTATGGTTGAGATAAATTTCAAAGAAGGATTTGGTAGATTCTGATCTTTTGAGGTTTTAAGGGAAAATTAGATTTAACTAAAGATAAAAATACCAACAAGTAAAAAATTTAATTATGAGAATTTAATTATGAAATCATACCTTCTAGATTGCTTAGGAATATAATGTTAGTATAGATAATTTTTTTCTTGAATAACTTAGATTCCATAAAATTTTGTTAAGGAAAGGAAATTTTTGATTCTTAAAATTTTAGTTAAGAAAAGAAATTTACGATTCCAAAAAATTTTGTTAAGGAAAGGAAATTTTTGATTTTGTAAAATTGGTTTGTGAAAAAATTTGTTTGCTTACAAAAAAATTTGATTAAGAAAAAAATATTTTGGGAAATAAACAAATGTACCCCCCCTATGAAAAGGAGTTTCTTAATATAAGGAGATAAATTTAAACAAAAAGTTAATAGGGAATATTACCTTATAGTTATAATTCCTAACTTTTATTTAATGTATTCAAATATATCGGAGGGTAAATATTTTGTAAAAATATCAGCAAGTTGACCTTGTATTGTGATAAATTTAAGAATGATATCTTCTTTAAGTGTGTGATCTCTAAGAAAGTGAGGCCTAATGTTTATATGTTTTTCAAGGGAGTGATGTGCATGTTTTTTTCTTTGGGAAATGGCCCTTGTATTATCACACAATATCTATGTTTTGATAAAACTCATGACATAGTTTGTAATTGTATGTTGAATCCATAATACTTGAGCACAACAACTTCCATCTGCTACATATTCAACTTTAGTAGTGGAAAGTGGTAATGAGTGTTGCTTCTTGCATGACCAAGAAATTAATGAATCTCCTAAGGAATGAAAAGTTCCTAATGTACTTTTTGTATCCATTATACATCCACAAAAATCCTCATCCGAATAACTTTTTAAAACAATATAATTTTGAAATGTATAGAAAAGTACTAAATCCATGGTTCCCTTTAAACAACAAAAAATTATTTTTACTAATTTTAAATGAGATTCCTTTGGATTAGATTTATATCTTGTACATAAGAATACTAAAAACATTATGTAGGGATGAATAGATGTCATATATTGTAAACTTTATATCATACCTCTAAAAGATGCTTGATCTACTGGTTTCCTAGCTTCATCAAAATCAAGAGAATTTGAGGTACCAATTGGAGTGCTTATACATTTAGTGTTTTTATATCCATATTTTTTAAGAAGATTTTTAATATACTTATGTTGAGATATATAGGTTCCTTACAGTTCTTAAGAAAGTTGAAAACTGGGGAAAAATGTTAACTCACCCATCATACTAATTTCAAAATTAGATATCATAAGATTCACAAACTAATCAGTTAAATATTTCTGAGTTGATCTGAATAAAATTTCATCAACATAAATTTGAACAATGAAACCATTTTTTTATCTTTCTTTATAAAATTAAATGTATCAGTAGTTCCTTTAACATAATTTTTTTGTAACAAAAATCTCGTAATCCTTTCATACTAGGCTCTAGGGGCTTGTTTAATTTTATATAAAGATTTGGTAAGTTTGAAAACATGTTCAGGATGTTTTGTGTCTTCAAATCCAGGAGGTTGTTGAACATAAACTTACTATTGAACATATTTTTTAAGGAAAGAACACTTCAAATCCACTTGAAAAAAGTTTTAAATTAAAGAATGTTGTAAAGGAAAGTAAAATACGAATAGATTCATGTCTAGATACTGGAGAATATGTTTCTTCATAGTTTATTTTTTTCTCATTGATTATAGACTTTACTAATTAATCTGGATTTATTTCTTACTAGGATTACATTTTCATCATATTTATTTCTAAAGACCCATTTTACACTAATTAGAGAAGTTTCATTAGGTTCTTTCAACCAAGGTCCAGACATTGTTCCTTTCAAATTCATTTAGCTCATCTTTCGTGGATTTAATCCAATCATCATCACCTAAAGATTCATCAGTCCTTTTTGGTTGTAATTATGAAAAGAATGCTAGATGTTCTACTTAATTTATTAAGTAACTTCCAGTCCTTACTAGTTGATTTACATTACCAATGATTCTATCACTCGGATGATTCTTAAGAAACAATTGATTTGGGTTTTGTAATACATGTTCATCAACATATAGTGGAAAATATTCTAGAGTAAATACTTCTGAAACATTTTCTTGAGTATTTTCGTTATAAAAATAATCTTCTATCAAAGGCTAATAATCAGTTTTTTAAAAGTCATATGAGGATGTAGGTTGGGTTTGTTTGAGAACAAAAGGATCAGTTTCATCAAATTTAACATGCACTGTTTATTCAATAGTACATGTATTTTTGTTAAAAACTCTATGAGCCTTATAAGTGGTTTAGTATCCTAGGAAAATTCCTTCATTGGATTTTGGTGCGAATTTATGTAGATTATATTTAGTATTCAGATTGAATACTTTGAATCCAAATACTTTTATTTAAGAAAATCTAGGATTTCAACCAGTCCACAACTCATAAGGTGTTTTGTTAAGAAAAGGTTTGATTAAAGCTTGATTTATAATATAAAAATCTATACTAACAGGTTCATACCAAAAGTGTTTAGATATATAATATTCACTCAACATGGTTCTGGTTATTTATTGAAGAATTAAATTTCTTCTTTCAATATCATGACTCTATTGAGGTGTTCTTGGAGATGAGATGTTATGAATAATGCCTTTATTACTACAAAAAGTTTCAAAATCTGAATTTTGAAATTTTCCTCAAATAACTATGGATATATATCAATGAATTTTTTTTATCATTTTCAACTTGGGCTCTAAAATTTTTAAAATAACAAATAACTTCATATTTTTTTACAAGAAAATAAGCCCATGTAAATCTTGTATAATCATCAACTAAAATAAATACATAATATTTTCCTCCAATACTTCCAGTTTTTGTTAGACTAAAGAGATTCATATGCACTATATGTAATACATTAGAAGTTGAGACTTCACCAATTGATTTAAAACTTGACTTATGTTTCTTTCCATATTAAAAAGAATCACAAAATTTTGAAGAATCAAATCTAAGCTCTGGTAGGTCGTTAAAATGTATTTTCTTTGAGAGTTCACATAAGTTCCTATGGTTACAATTTCCTAGTATTATATTCCATAACTATGATTGTTCTTCCACTGTAATGAGTAAATATAGATCTTCACTCCTAAGGTCTTTTAATTTTAGTGTCTAAACATTCTCATGCTTATGGGAAGAAAGAATATACTCTTCCTTTGAATTGTGTGCTAAGCATTTATCACTCCTAAAATTCACAAGGTAACCTTCATAAAATATTTAATTATGCTAATGAGGTTTTTATTAAGACCTTTAACAAATAAATCATTTGAAATCAATGGTTTTCCAAGAAGAACAATGTTACCTATACCAACAATTTCTTCTTGAACATTATCTCTAAAAGTTACTTTTCTTCCTTTCATATTGAAAATATTTTCGAAGAAGTTTTTTTTACTAGTAATATGGTAGGAATATACACTATCCATGTACCATGTATTGTTGTTGTTACTTTATTTATTTTCTTGAAAATAAAATAATTAGACTTTTGGAATCCAAACTTTCTTTGATCCAGAAATTTCAGAAAGTAAAATCTTAGGAATCCACATTTTATTACAAAAAAATATTTATGAAAACCTAAAGATTGGGTTTTATTTAAAGAAAAATTTCTTTCCCAATGTCCACCACATTGAAATTTAGTATAAAATATTTCTCTTTGGGGAACAAAATAATTATTATTAAAAACTGGTTTTGAGTGAGTATAACCAAATCCATAACTATTCATAAGAGGATAAAGTTGAGAATACATTTTATCAAATTCCTTCCTTCCTAAAGTAAAATTTGATAAAGGTTTCTTTAAGGAAAAAATTTTGGACTTTAGTTTGATGAATAAATTCTTATCCTCAATGTTATTAGTTTTAAAACATGAGTTATTCTCTAAAATATTTTCATTAGAAATAAAAATTTCAAAATCCTTAGAAAGTTTATACTTCTCAAAATTAACTTCCTTAATTTTTTTAGAAAAAATTTAAATATCAAATGTTTTCTAATCATGATCTTTAGAGAGATATGATACATCTTTTATTAAAACTAAAATTCTAGAATTTTAATTCTCTAGCTTCTTTTTTATCATAATTTTTTTTCAAGTAGTTTAGAAAATCTATAAACTTCTTCAAGTGAAGGTAATGTATTATCTTTTGATGAGCTAGATTCATCACATTAAGATTCATAATATTATTTATTTGTAAAATTAACATTTAAAGAAATATTGGTTAAGGATTCAACATTTTGTACCTTATCCGTAAGAAAATGATTTTTAATAGGTACTTTGGCTATAAGGACAATATTCTTCTGACTAGAAGATTCATATTCTGAAGATTCATCTGGAGAGTCACCACCATTATCACTCTAGGTGTTATTTGATATCAGGACTTTATTAGCCTTAGATTTGTAATACTTATTTATGCTTCTTTTAGAATGATATTCCTTCCTATCTTTTCTCTTAATAATAGGCCAATCAAGTCTGATATGTCCGGCTCTTTTTCATTCATAATAGGTTACTTTTAAATATTTATTTTCCTTTATATCTTAATTCTTATTTCTATACTAAAAATCTTTCTTTCCAAAAATCTTGTTCATCCTTCCATCAAGATTGTATAATTCATTATCAGACTGTTCATAGTCACTAAATTCAGATATAACAATACCTCTCTTAACTTTGGATCTAGTTACCATTTCTAGAGTCTTGTCTTTATATGTAGTAGTGAAAGATACACTTCCATTACCATTCTTATTTTTGTTGAAATCATTATCTCTATTCATTCCCATTTTATACTAAAGAAGAGTTCCAAATAATTCATCAAGAGTAATGTTAGATACTTTTCTATTTTCATCAATGTATATCATTTTTGATTCCCACTCATTAGTCATGATATCAATTATTTTATCCATAAGAAATTTATCATCAAGACCATTCTCTCCCATAGATTTAAGACTATTGAAAATGGTCATAAATATTTGTTTTACTTTGCAAATAGGTTCTCCATAAGGAAATAAGAATCCATGATATTCAACTATCAACATAGCTCTTCTAGTTGATATCGCTTTCAAAGTTCCACAATGTGTAACTTCAAGTTTCTTCTAGATACAGTTTGCAGATTCACAAGATGATATCTGAATATATATATTCCAAGTTATAGAACACAACTAAGTATTGCATACCTTGTGATATAGTTGATATTCTTGTTTTTCCTGATTAGTGATGGTTATAACTTCCTTGTTTAGAATTTTGTATTCACTAGTGAGTATAACAAAATTTCGACTCTAGTGTTGATAAAAAAAGTCTTCATCCTATATCTCCAGTACTAATAATCATTTCCATAATAAATTGGTGGTCTGGAAGGATTACAGTTGTCTACTGAAGAATTATTCATACTACCATTCTATAGGAAAATACTTTATCAAAAGTCTTGTTAATAGAAAACGTTTATAAACAATGATAAAAATAATTAAGAAAAATTTGAACAAGAAAAGTCACGCAAGAAAAATTTAGAACAAAGAAAAACAGAAGCAAGATAACTTATATGTGAGTATAAGTATTTCAGAGACCTCCTTTGAAACTCACTAGAGGATCTAAATAGTATATGTAGATGCTCAATTACAAGAGGGGTTGTGAAATGTAAGTTTCAAAAAAATTCATTTTTAACCATACAAAAAACTATGTTTAACAAAGTTAACCAAGGTAAATTCTCAAACCCTATTTGGTTCTTAAGTATACAACAAACTTGCATGGGGTCTGAAAAGATGGATCTAGAAAAGAATCTTAAGAAAAAATTTATTAGAGAAATATTCTATCTTAAAGAGTATAGAATCTTATTTATGAGACTAAGTAAAGTACACGAAAGTATAAGAAATTTATACATTATTTATTTATAAAAATAAAATAGAAATAAAACATGAAACAAGAACAAGTAAACATGTAGGAAATATTTTAACCCAAAGAGCAGGGTATCTAAAAACCTTGGATAAAGGTCCCTTGATTTATACTTTCAAGAAAGTCTATCTTATCCACTCTAAGGTAATCCCTTGATATGAATATCAGATTCTATATTTCTATCCCTGGAATCCCTCGATCTTTAATGCAGTCGACACCTATGTCTTCCTATCCCCTAAAACCATCAATTGTAATCAACAACAATCAGAGTTGCATGAAGCATGCTGGACAAGGTGTTCATGGCTGAACAAGATGTTCATTAAACACACATGGCACGAGAGTCTTTCTCTATCTAGAAATCACTTCACAACATTAAATATAGATTGATAATTAGATCTTTCAAGTGATATCTTATTTATAAAAAAAACTTCCACAGTCAGCTCCCTCCTCGAACCATCATATTTTTCCTTGAAATTTAGAGGGACCTGTAAATGTGTCACTCAACTAAATGTTAGTTAGAAATAAAATGTACGATATCATTTTATAGTTACAAAAGAATGTGTAAGGAAAATGAAGTGTCTTAACTAAATCTTAATACTCTAAATTTAAGGAAAAATACAATTCATAATTTAATAAAAAAATTGAGTATTAGAAACCTAGATATTCAGATTATGTTTTAAAAAAAATTGGAGTCTGATTCCAAGGAATTGGGAGTCTCAATTCTGAGGAATTAAACATCTAAATATGGAGTAATTCAGAGTCTGAATTTCATAGAATTAGGAGTGTGAATTATGGAAAATTCAGAGTCTGAATTCTAAGGAATTCAGAGTATGAATTATGAAGAATTTATATTCTAGATTTTAGAGAATTCAGATTCTGAATTTTAGAGAATTCAGAGTCTGAATTATAGAGGATTCAGAGTATGAATTTCAGTGAATTTGGATTCTAAAAAAGAAGACTTTATATCCAAGGAACTATAAGATACTAAGGTTTTTAAATAAGGATACAAATTTTTGACATAGTAACTATAGACTTGATTTTGAGAAGACATTGAATAAGAAATTCAAAACAAAGGTAAATATAAAACTATTCATAGACAACAAAAAATTTCCATAAGAAAATAATCCTTAGAGAAAGATACTTTTATTTAAGATAAAGTGTTTATAATTTTCAAAACTTTGAGGAATGAAGAAGTCATAAAGAAACCCTATTAACTCAACAATCTCCCCCTTTTTGGAAAGCACAAACATAATTTTGAAAAATAATATAAGGGATAAGGATTTTTCTTTTTGAACATTAAAAGAAAAACTTATCTCCCTTTACTTATGAACTATGATGAATAAGACTAACTCCCCTTAGGTTTAGAAATCCCTAAGGATCATATTATTGTTTCCCTTAGAGAGATTTTACTTTTTCTTTCATGATAAAATATTCTTCAAGTAAACCCCCCATTACTTAAACTACCCCTTAATTAGGGATATCTTATTTTTACATAATATTCTTTTGATCATTATCTTATTCACCTTTGTGGTTTTCAAAAATGAATATAGAGAATGAATAAAATGGTAACTGAAATATTTTTACTATACAAAACAAAAAAAATTAAGGATAACAAAAGTTTAATTATGACAGGAAAAAATTTATACTGGTTAAAAAATAAAATAAAAGATCAGAATTTAATGTAAATCACTCATCCTTATTTTCCTTTTAAATGATATTATCCAAAGTGGCCTTTAAATTGTTGAGCTCTTTATGATCATCATCTAACTTCTTGATAAATTGTTCCTGATCCTAATTTTTATTTTCCTTACCCTTAATTTTTTCATCTTAAGACTTTTGGATTTCTTCCTGAGATATAATTACTTTTTTCGGATAGAAATTTTCTTGGAAATCTTCCATGAGTTCCCTTTATCTCTTGAAATTTAAAGCAACTAAATTTAAATTCCCATTAAAATATTTATCCTCTTGCTTCTAGGCTACTTTCTCAATATTTAGCTCCTCCAAAAAACATGTTGTACATTTTTATATTCTATCATATGACTTATCAAAATAATCTTTCACTAAATCTTTGAAGTAATTAAATATTATCATGTCTTAAATCATTCTTTTAGACCTTTTTGTTATTTGGTTACACGATCTCCCACGAGCATAATAACCGATATAATTTTTTTTGAAATATGCCTCAAGATTGATAAACGTTTCCATCACCTTGCTTAACGAATCTGACATCTGATTGAAAGAATGTTGAAGAAACTAGGACCTCAAATCAATACTAAGAATCAGGGATATTGTGTTCACTAACTTATTCAAATACTAAACAATGAAATCCCGACCCATTGAATATGAGGATTGAAAATCTAATTCCCTTGTAGGAGAGGATTCTTTGTCTATCTCTTCAGCTTTCCCCTTGGATGAACCACCAATATCCTTATTTTCTTTTACAACCACCTTCTTTTTGGGTGTATCATCAACCACCTATTTTCATTTATCAACTTTGGAAATAACCTTTTCATCCCTTGGATACTCATGCTCACTATCAGAGAGTTGAACTATCTTATCTTCATCAACCTTTTATTTCTCAGCATCTTCCTTATCATTATTAGGGATACTTTTCCTCAAGTACTAATTTTTAATTTTTAACTAAATTTATATATTCACCATGTTTTTATCTAAATATCCATTTTGGTTTAATAACATGTGAATAATTTGTTGGAAAAAATAAATTCAACACATTATTTTTGATTCATCTCATCTTGCATATCCAAGATCCAATTGAATTCATTTAATGATTTATCAAAATTCTTAGGCACAAAATCATAATTGAAAGCATGATAATTTCAAATATTCATAATATATTTTCTAGTTTGAACACATTACTAAACATTTCTAAAATAATTATTTATATTATGATATATATAAGTCTTATATGATATTTCAAGTATAATTTTAGATTGATAATAAATATTCTTCCCCTAAATAAGCGCATCCTTATCTTGTAATTATTTTTCTGCAAAACTAAAATTTGTACATCATCCTCAAGTTAATGAATATCTTAATATATTTTAATAAAATAATTTTCATCAATATTTGCATGAATCTATTCTTCAAAATCACAAGTTTTTTTTATTGTAAACTCTATAAGCCTTAAAATTATTTTAATATCTTAAGAAAATTCCTTCATCAGATTTTTCATTAAATTTTTCTAATGGACCCTTATTATTGAGAATAAAAAAATTACACAAAAAGACTCTAAAATATCTAAGGTGTATTTTTAAATAAATATCATAAGATAATTGTATTTTTAACATAAAAATATGTCTTCACATATTCAATCCAAAACTATTTAGGAAAATTAAACTCATTTATCATAGGCATACCCATTTCATATAGGGTTATATTTTACCTTTATACTATACTATTTTATTGGTGTTCTATGGTGTAAGAAATTATGAAAACAATCATTTACATCATAAAACATGATAAATTTAATATTCTATACTTTATAACCATGATGACCTCTAATTGATTTAATCACTTGTCCTTTCTCATTTTGATATAATTTAATAAAAATTGATAAACTTTCATAAAATTTAAAATTTAAGTGTATGAAAATAAAATCATGTGTATCTAGTAAAACAATAAATAATGAAAAAACAATATATCTTAGCTCAAAGACTATCATATTTGATAGGATCAAATAAATATAAATAAATATGAACATGAGTCCTTACAAATTGTAATTCTTCAAATGACTTGAAATGAATTCTATGTTGTTTACCTATCAAGCATGATTAACCTGAAAATGTATTTTCCCCTTTATATTTAGGTAGCTGTAAAAAAATTAGATTCTTGGATAGATTATACATCAACTTAAAATTATAATTTCCCAATATCCTTTGACAGATGATTTTTTTATATTTTATAGCATTTATACATTTGAAACTTTTATCTAATTAATCCATAAAAATAATTTGAATAACTGTTGTCTTTTCTATGTGCATAAAAAAATAGATTTATATTCAAATATAATGCATTTAGAATTCTAATATTTAACAAACATTCCATCATCACATATTTGTGAAATTATTATTAAATTATGTTAAAATCCATTGACATATTACACTTTAGAAATAATATTAGAATATGAAATTCCAACCTCACCCAAACCATTTAACTTTCCTTTAAAATTATCAATAAAAGTAATATTACCTTAATCAAATTTATTTAATGATATAGTGTTAGATATATCACTATTAATATGTATTGATTATTCATTAAATATTCATTTTCATGCTTCAAAGATATATTTCTTACAGAGGAATATTTATTAATGTTTTGGTACCCATTTAAAATTCGGTTCAATGTTTTTAAAATATGAATTCAAAGAAATGAAAAATGATATCAAATATTTATTTATAGTAAATATAGAAGATAAATATTTATTAATGAAATCCTTAGTATGTCTAAAATATTTTGGAAATCTAAAGGAGGACTCATTTTCATAATGGGATTCAATTTGAAATCTAAAACATATAGAAGTAGAAGTAATTCCACCAGTAATAATAAGAAATACAATATTATAGATTTTCGGTAAATTGTAATCATAACCAATACCTGATCTTTTTTTTTTATTTTCTAAAAAGTCATCATTTTATTAAATTATTATCTACCTTGAGAAAAAATTTATAGATTTTACTTATAAATTTAATCCTCAATGACGATCTATTTATTCTCTCTACGAACAGAAAAAAACTTCCTTACTATAGCTTCATAGATTTTTGACTTGAAATAAAATTATTTCTTTGATTTTTCATTTATAGGAAGTGAATTTTTTAAATTTTCTTAAGAATATTTCAGATCAATATGTGCAGATTTTATGTCTTTCTAGAATGATTTATTCAATTTTCCATTTTCCTTAATAAAATATTAATATTCATTCTTATGGTTCTTATATAAACTAGTTTTCTTTTCAACATTATGATCAAGACTGTCAAACTATTTAATAAATTCTTCTATAGTGATTTTTTATAAATTAGATTATGAGGAATAATAATAAGTAGAGTCACATACTTGATTTGATTAAGAAATAAAACATAAATTTTACACATCCTTTTTTAAACCTGATTCTTCACTAGAACTTGAATTCTTAGTGGAACTCTATCCATATTCCATTTCTTTTTTTTCTTGTATTGAATCCTCTTGTTTCTTCCTTCTTTAATCTTGGTTAATTAGGCATGATTTTCCCCATTTTACATCACTCATAAGAGATTACATATTAAGAATCATTAAAAGTGAAATTACTTCTCTTATTTTCCATGAAATCATCTTTAGGATAATATTTTCAAAATCTTATCAAGCAACCTTTATTTTTTTAATATACCCCCACTGTAACATATGAAGTATCATACCTATCACTGTTCTATAACTCATAATCAGAATAGTACGTAGAGACATTTAAATTAAAATAAATTCACATATTATTTTAATTATCTTCCATAGTATAATTTTAATCTCTAAATAATACTGTAATAATGATAAAATAAGATTATCAAGTGTATATTCCATAATTTCCCTATTTTCATCTATAATAACCTTTTTATAATTACACTTCTTATAAAGTACTCTATGAAATATTTCAACAAGAAAATTATTATCCAAAGATTATCTTAAATAACTCATACCATTTAAAATACTAGAAAATATATGGAATATTTGATTAACAATTCCTTCTTTACCCTTTTTATATTCATGATATTTATCTATTAATATGCCTAACATAGTTCTAATAATATTTTATGATCCATGATGTGTGACTTTCATTATTTTCCAAATTTCATCTATATTTTTACATGAATATACATGAATATAAACATTTATATCTTGTACACAATATAATATATTCACCACCTTAATATTTAACACATCCTTTCATACATAATTTCTAAGTAATGACTGGTTTCACCTTTGGTCAATTTGTATTGTTTTTCCATTATTGTCTAGTGATTAATGCTATATTTCATTATGAATGCTTCCATATGAGATTCACAATATCTGTAGTCTGTACCATGAAAAATAGTTGGTATTTCATTCATTCGTCTCTTATTCATAATTGTTTCTACCACCCTAAATATATCTTTTCCCCTTGATGGTTATTTCTGGGAATGGTTAGCACAAATTAAAATATATATTAGGATGGGGGTGAAGCCCAGAAAACAATTGTTTTCCCTATAATAAATATAGGAGGATAACTAAAAATTTAGTGAACTATCCATTTTAAATAAAATAATATTAAAGTTTATATCTATGTTTTAATGTTAAATTAAAGTGTAAAAAAAATGATAAATGAACACAATATTTTTTATAGTGGTTTAGATCTAAATGATCCTACTACAATATTCACACATATATTGATACAATAGATATTGAACCCAAAATAATAGACTCTATGAAATTTTAATAGAGATAAAAACCATTTTAACACTTCACTTTTAACCTCTAGAGTCACAACCCATGACAAAGACATCCTTTTGCACACTAGGTGGATTAACTAATAACCTTACTGTTTTCACACCTGGAGGCTCAACCTAGAAGATCAGTTTTGAGGATGTGGTAGAAACCCAAAATACCTATTAACTTTTCCAATTCATAATATAATACCTTACCTTTTATAGTTATGATAGAACCAAAATTACCACTCCTTTTCCTTACCCAGAGGCACAACCCAAATCTCGACTTTTTTTGGGAGTCAAAACCTTGTATCCTACCATTTAAACGGTATTATAGCCCATTAAAATTAAATAAACATAAAATAATTGAAATACCTAAAACTGAAAAACCATATGACCACATGAAAGTTTGAGTTTTTTAGTTGCAAGGAACAATCTAGTAGAAAAGGATCAAATGATTTAAGTTTGACCAAGTGCAGTAATTGGTATCCAAAGTATTAAACAATTTTACAATCCAAAAAAATCTATAACATCATTCCTTGTCTTTAACTAGTTCTATAAATTATATATATAATGTTTCTTCATGAAAAATATTTCATCTTTAATGATTCTTTCATCTTTTTATTTCCAAAATCAAAATTTGTATATAAAAAATCATTGAACTACTTCATAGTTTTCTATGATTACTTCAATAAAAATGATACACATGAAAATGAGAAATTATAGTTAGGTAAATCTTCCATGAAACTCTATATAAAAAATAAAAACTATAAAATTGAACATATTATAACATTTAATTTAGATGTTAATAATAATATTTAATATCCCAGAAAAATCCCACATTATATTTGAGACTGAACATTCATATTTCAATTTGAAATTGAAAATTTCAAGATTTAAATCTTAAGTGTAAATATATACACATGGTTAATCCTATGTAAATCTCATTTAAACCATCGTAAAAACATTCTAAACATATTCACATGGATTTTTTAAAATTAATGTGTAATTATAGAACAAATAAAAGAATAATAATTTTCATAATAGTCTTGTAATAGATGAAAATATTAATAACATGTGAAACAAAGTAAAATTTTAGGTTCTAGAAAAAATTATCAAAACTTATAGAATTATTTTGGAAAATTTATCTATTTAGCTTGTTTTTACATAGATAATATATCCACATATACAATTTCATTACCTTGGAGAATATATTTAGGTACCTGTTTTTTATATAACCATTTTCACTTTGTAGCCAATTATATTTATGTAACCAATTTTCACAAAAGAAAATTATCCACATAACTGAATTTACAATATAGTGGAATTTGTTTCTACCATTACATGAAAATTACCCACTGATTAGGGGTAATGAATTTGTATACTGACACAACTTATAACCCTTATATATTGTTTAGAGATCCCTACGTACCTTTTCATGAGATTTGGGTTACCCATATTCAGGCATTGAAAAAGTTATGGGACCTCACTTGAGACTCAAGTTACCCTTAAACATATATTGAAATATTTATAGAACCCCTTTTAAAATAATTGAAACATGTTGGTATATTTAAAAAATAAATGGAAACATGCTCACACATTGACAAAATTAATGGAAACACACCATCACCCTTGCACAGGTATTGGGTTATGTTTACATAAGAAGAGCTTACCCTTACAGAAAGTTTAGGTTACATTTACATACTAATTAAAAATCACTGGTTACCTTTACATAGCTATTAAAAACAATGAGTTACCTTTGAGAAATATAATAATTAATGGGATAAATTCTTGTAAATGTTAGAATTCACAAGTTACCTTTACTTATCGCATGGAAACTTAGTTCCACCTTTAAAAAAAATTCAAAAAAATCAATATAACATTATACAAAACTCATAATTCCAATGTTACCTTTATGCAACACCACAAAAATTTGTCTACCCTTAAATACCCCATTAACAGATCAGGTTACCTCTGTGTAACACTATAATATGATATTTTAAGGTCATAAATGACATATTTAGCCTTGTAATTAAAAATGAAACTTATAGAACATGTTATAAAAAAATTAAAATATGTAATTTAAAGATAAATTAAATAATGTATAAAAATATATAATCAAAGTTAAACATAATTTAAACAATACATAAAATAACAGATTAATGATAACTCTTAGAAAATGTATGAAAATTAATTTTAATATGATATTTTTTAATTATCAAAAGAAACTTAATTAATTAGATCTAATTTTACACTAAAATAGTGGGTGGTTGGAAAATGGAGAGGAGATTTTTTGATATTAGACAATAATGATGATAGATCAAGCACATTATAACCTCGATGAAGAGCAATAAGTGAGTGAGGCTACAAACAGGCGATCGATGGAGGGAAGAGGTGGCATACACTCCAGAAAAGGGGTGATAGGTGCAAGCCAAATTAAATTAAAGGGACTTAGCCTTGGGATTTGGGAGACCAACTTACAATGGACTTGTTTCAATGGGCGTTTAGATCAAATAATTGGTTACCTCTAACCCATAATAAAGGAGGACATTCTTCTATTAATAAAATAGGGATTGAATTATAATATTGTTTAATATGAATATTTTTTCATTCTTTGACTATGTATGAAACAATTATCTTTTATTCATTATAATTTTTATTGGTTTTATTAGTATTATCATTATATAGAGTTATATACACATTTTTGTAAGAAAATTAGAGTTATATACTTCCCAATCAGTAGAGTTATACTTGTCCTATTAGAGGCGGGGTTTCAATTATATGATTATATCTTGAGTATTTATACCACTTCTCTTAGGGAATCATTTTTTCTTTCATATTACCATTTTATCTTAAAGGAATATTAATGTTTTATTATACCACCATAAAAACATCTATATATGATTATTTTATTTAACATATATTACTTTTAAATATATTCATTCCTTGACACATCATATATATAATGCTGTTATATTTATAAGAAAATAGATGAAAATTATCCAAGGAAACGAAATCATGTAGAAACCTTAAATAATACTATACCATCCTTGTATTTGATATATATATATACATATATATTATAAATGAATAACATTACTCTTTAAATGAATTTGAGGCTCCTTATACATTTTTATTCATTGTGGTTGGTGAATATATATAATAAGTGGACAATAGAATCCTTCTTATTAGGTTATTAATTGGTCAGGAAAATATCACAATGTTTGAGAAGGGTTTCCTTCAAACCACATCCTTTAATTACCTCCATTAATTTTAGGAATGAAAGATTGTTTTTTAATGTTTTAGTTTTTCATACACCAACCTTAATTTCCATCATTATTTTATTGGTCATATATATAATCAATGAGGATGATCTCCTTATTATTCGTGTTTTTGAAAAATAATGAAACAATGATTTTCTATTAAAAACATTTTATAAAGTTATAGTCATTAATATTTTATTCATTTAATAGTTTTAATAAATATTTTTTAGACTCCAATTCTTTATCTTATAACATTTAAGTGACATGTGATTGAAAATTTTCCATGAAAATCATACATAATTATTTTTTTGTTTCATAAAAAATTATGTACAACCCAGTATTAGGTTATCTAAAAATCATAGTAAAATATATTCTAAAGGACAAAGAAATAGAAATGAATAATTTAATAAAAAAGGATATGACTAATATGTTTTTTTGGATCATCATATGATCCTTGTAAGTGGATGAAAACACAAAAATAGGTTGATTTATAATCAAGAAATCAATGTACTAAAAATATCAAAAGAATAAATAAAAATAACGTTCCATTAATGCATAAATAATATCAAACAACATGTTCTTGATCAATGGAAGATGTCTGATTATTATCAATAAAGTAGGAAACAATTTACTTCTAACTCTGAGTGAATTCACCTGCCACTGGATCCTAATATCTATCAGAGGACACCAGAATCTCTTGAAGGTGTACTAATGAATTTTCATGAGGTATGAACAAGTCTCAAGAATATGAAAAAATCAATAATATTTCCTGAAATTAATGATCATCACTAGAATCAAATAAACATGATAAACCCTCAAAAAACATTAAAGATAACTATTTCTATCTTATAAGAAATACATGAAAAGTTATTCAAAAATTAATAATGTGTATCATTACATTGGGTTTTATCTAATAATACTCAAGATTTATACCTCATTGATGAGTGTGTTAAATTGTTCAATGATCATCAGAAAATACATTAAATAACGGTGAAACCATATGGGGATGATTCTAATGATCTAATCTAAGGTTCCACTTAACCTGGTGCCCAATATGTTTTTTCTACTAACATGAAGGGAATTATTGATCCCTACAGGATGGAAAATAGTCCCTGCACATAAAATAATCATGATTGGAAATGATTTAACCACTAAATAAAAGTTAAATATAAATAATAATTTCATTAGAAAATATGACATGCCATGTTTGTAAATAAAACATCTATGAGAAATAAAATAATTGGTTTTAAATAATACCTAATAAATGTAAACAATATAGGATATAATATATTCAAAAATAAACCCCTAGCCAAACCTCTAACATCATTAATAGAAATAGGACCATGTTCCACTAAATGATCTATAGATATAGTACCTCTTTCAATAACAATAACTAAAAGAATTTAAAGTCCAATTTAGTCACTATAGTAAGGAAACAAACTACAGAAATAAATATTACCTCAACCTAATCCCAATGGATGCACATGAATGGGTCATGATAATTTAGGGGGTGTTGTGTGATTTAATGGAGGGGAGTTAGGTGAATTTAGTTTTTAATAAGGCATGGGAATTCTATAAATTCACAAAATTTAATATTATGAGAAACATTAATGGTTATCCCGCATATTTTATAACTCAATAAAAAAACATATGGAAAACACTAGACACCCAAACAATACTCACACTATTTACTTTATAAGCATACATGGTTTGAAAAACAACGAGTTAACAATTATAATTTTAATTATAAAAAAATAGATCAAAATTTATGGTTTCTACATGGTTACTTCTGACAATGTGAAAGCTAAAAAATATAAAAATCTTTCCAAAATTTGAAAATCCCATCCCAAAACTCTCATGAACTCATATTGAATGAAAATAATAGAAAATAAATTATATAGTCACATGACGAGTGTCACAATTCTCCCCATCATGCCTCTTTCTACCCCTATAAAGTCTTAGGTCCATGTAAAGGTACTATAAAGAATGGAAAACTCAAGATTACACTAATACAAAGGATATAATACTAAATATCCACCCTCCAATAGTTTTTCACATTCCCTAAAAAGGAACAACAACCCCAAGCAAGAACTGATCACAACATCTAACATGAATATCTAAATTAAGAGAGGTAAAATGTGGGTCTCCCTACCATTAAATTTTTTTTAAATGGGTAAAACACGACATGATCACTCATAGGATGGGATTTTAAACAAGGAAAATATGGTTATATAAATCCATAAATTAGAAAATCAGATTCAACTATATAAGAATATCTACATAACCAAATAAACACCCAAAAAGAAGAATCATCCAAGAATAATCCAAGTATCACTATATTAGGTTTCTAGAACCCTAAACTACCTAAATACCTAAATCATATAAAGATAATCCCATGTCTAAATCAATTAAATGATATGATTTCTAACATTAGATCACAAATCAAGACAAAACATTAAAAACTAGGACCTCATACTTGGGAGACACTATCATAGTGAGTCAAAATATATTTGAATAGACACAAGTAAGTGAATATTATTAATTGGTTCCACACCTATCCTAGAGAATATAATCATTAAACCAAGTATATCCAATGTCCATTAAATGATTTGTAACTCATGAAATTCCCTTAATATAATGTCAATATTACAAAAATCCACCACAAAAGGAACCTAAAACAAAGGGAAAGGTAAAATTCAAAGAACCACCACTAAAACTAAGAAACCCAAAATAAACCCCTAAAAACAGACCAAAAAATCAACCTAATGGCTGTATGGTTCCAAATTCGTTATGAAAAAAATCCTCAAAATAAATCATCATCCTAAGATGAAACTTGCACCCGAAATTTAAAGAAGACCGATCCTAAAAAATTTAAACAACTGACAAAGGATAACATAGCCTAATATCAAAACAAAAAATGATAGATACTGTGCCAAAAAACCAAAATGTGATAAAAAACTCACCACTCCATATTGAGTCTTGAAACGATCTAAGTAAAAAATAGAACTACCCCTAGTGGTAAACAACATACATTGACTTGAAACTTTTCTAGGTGGAATAATTTATGTAAAAAAAAGACCCCTTGTGACAACCCAATAAATCCTTGAAATAAATAAATATTATAATCTATATGTTTTAATTTTATATTTTTATATTCAATATATTTTTATAAATTTTTAGTCTAAAAAGGAATAGTTTTATTTAACTAAATTGTTTTTCCATAGATTGTATGGTTTTATTTATATAGATTTTTTTCTTTAATTTTATAAATTTAATTTGATAAAAATTAATTCATTTCTTGAATTAATATATCAAATATAAATTTATGTGAATTATATGTGTTTTCTAAAAATATTTATTTTTCAGTTTATAGTGGAAAAGGAAATTTTTTGTAAAAATGTATTTTCTTTTCATTAAATATGGTAATATAAAATTACCGCTATATTCTGGATTTTGTTATAAAGTAAAATATGATCAATTTTATTAATAAATATATAAACAATTTCATATAAATCAATATTATATTTTATTTTAGTATAAGTTCATTTTTATTCTTAAAAACACAATTTTACCAAAGCTATTTTTCATTTTGTGTACTTATTTTAAAAGGAATCTACACCCCTTACAAAAATAAAATCATGGAAATAGGATTCCATATTTTAAATTATGAAGTTGAAATTTACTAATGAGTTAGATTTTAAATTTTTCATTATGAATAGTTGTTAGGTCCATAAGGTCGAGTACTCTAGGGGGGGGGTGTGAATTAGGGTGTGAAAAATTAAACCTTCTTTCCTTTAAGATCTTGATTCATAGTTAAAATAACTCAATTATCTCTTCCTCCCATTGTAATTTATGAACGGATATGAAATCATTCACATGACACAACAATTTTTACTTGGTTCACCCTCACTAGGCTACACCCAAGAAGTATACAACAACAATGTGCCGATGTAACCAATTAACTAATGCTCACTACCAATAATGAGTAAAATGTTCAGTCAAGATATTAAATGCCTAGGATCACTACATTTAAAAGGTATAGGGTCTTATCACTACATTTCCAAGGGTCACTCCCTATGAAACTTGTTCTCAATCACTATTGGTGTAAAGGGTCATCATCTTCCTCTTCCTTTACTCACTACTCTTGGAAAGGAATCTACTCATATTTTATAGACT
This sequence comes from Viscum album, assembly GCA_963277665.1. Taxonomy (NCBI): domain Eukaryota; kingdom Viridiplantae; phylum Streptophyta; class Magnoliopsida; order Santalales; family Viscaceae; genus Viscum; species Viscum album. The sequence goes on along the minus strand of OY728150.1, from coordinate 349,419,395 downwards.
ACTAGGTCAAACAAAGTTTATGGATATGTGGGTATCTTCATTTTCATGAATTCTTGCATCCTTAACTTTAGGTAGATGCTCTGCTAAATTCTCTTTTTCACCTACCAATGAAGTCCAACATCCCAGGTACTACTAGGTGCTAGAAAATACTTTTTCAAACTGATTTGAAGCTTTTTTAAGCCGCCTTGAGAAAACCACGAACCACATACTTCTCCCATGTATTGAGTAACAGGTATGGTATGCAGAACACCCCATCCGCATACTGCTACTGCTTCCGTGAATAGCCCTTCATATGCAGACTCCTATTCTTTCGCAGCCGCGTACTACCTTCACGTACCGACTCTATGAACCTCCTCTGCGAATCACCCTCTATCTTTGAAATGTTCTTTGTTCGTAGAATTCCTTTTTTAACTATATACTGGGCCTTCTACCTCCATGTACCATGACCTTTGTGGGATACAATTTCCTACAAAAAGCTTCTATAGAATTTCTTCCATGCAAACCACTTCAGCCTTTATAGAATTATCCTCTCAAAAATTATTTTAGACTTCGCCTACATCCTATAGAAAATAGTTATTCTCTAATGATATTCAATCTATTCTAATTGGTGGGATTTGTGCTCCTTATATAGGCAGAGATATCCACGAAACCCACTAATCCAAGATTTACCAAATATTTGATTCGGTATAGCCTCCACCGCATACTGATCCTCCTACCGCAAATTACACCTATTCCACATACCTTTTTTCCACAGTGGTCCATGTACTGACTTTGATCCAACGTGGAAACATTCTATTCTACCATACCACGAACCATCATGCCTTCCTCTTACTACACTCCCTTCACTGCAAACTATTGCCACAAACCATTTTCGCTGCTCCGTGTACCATTCCCGCTTCCTGTTATGTTGCCTTGCACCGTTCCCAGGCATGGTACGCGGTCCATGTCATGGGATCTGCGTTTCTCTTTATTTTACTATTTCATTCCCCATTCTTCAGACCATTTATTCTTATGAATAGAACATTTCATTTCCAAACACAAATTCCCAACTTTGAGGCTTAAAAATTTGGAAAACACAAGGAAACAATGCCACCTTAAAAACCTATCTTCGACAAACACCAAACATACTCATCTATAGTCATCTATATTTCTAAAAAAACAAAATCTCACCCAAAACAAATCGAGAGGACACGTTAAGGGTTTTTTTTCCCAACAATCTCCCCTTTAGATTTGTTGACAACTCTTCTTGTAACAATTTTTCACACTTTGATACATCATTAAAACTCCTTCCATATTTAACCACCATTCTCTTCATGTGATTAAGATAGAGATCAAGGATTTACACATCAAATACTCTAATCCTATATGATCCATTCTTGGTGTGAGAAAGAAGAGTATAATGGAAAGTTCATTAATGAATCACTTCATTCCTATCACCGACTCTTGAAACCAATCAACCGCTTTCATCACGAACCTCAGCTATTGTGATATATAATCTTCGATCAATCGCTTTTAACATCATCATATTTAATACCCCCTATGTTAAAACTCCTCCAAATAGCTTCATCTCAACTTCAACTCCCCCTCTATTGCTGCTCAATGTAACAACTTCTCCCCGTGTCTTTTCTCCCCCTTGAATAGTCACACTTTCTCCCCCTTTTGTCAACAAACCCGAAGGGCACTTCAAAGTTATCTGTAATAGGGTAAATAAAACATATCATTACAATAGAGAAATACACATCATACCTCTGAGGGAGGGGGTCCCGTATCCACACCTTTTCAAGATAGGAGAGTCTACTGGACTCCCAGAGCCAATCAATGTCTTTAAAATGCTTCTTTGGGTAAGGCCTTCATTATAATATCTGTAACTTGTTGTTCTGTTCGCACATACTCTAACTTCACAGGACCTTTCTCCACTTTATTCTAGATAAAATGATATTTTATTTCAATGTGCTTTTTCCTTGAGTGATGAACTGGAATTTTTCTCAGATTTATAGAACTTGAATTATCATAATGGATTCTGATCAAAGATTTCTCTTCAACTCTTATATTATCAAATTTTTTCGTTATCCACAGTTACTGTGTGATTGATTGAGAAGCCACAATATATCCAGCTTCTGTGGTGCTCAATGAAATGCAATCTTTTTTTCTTTCTCAACCAAGAAATACACAATCTTCCAAGATAAAAGGCACCCCTTGATGTTGGTTTCCTATTATCAACTGAACCAGCCCAATCTGCATTTGTGTTTCTCAATAGATCTAGGTGAGATTTTTCATTATACATTATTCCAAAATCCACTGTTCCCTTGATATACTGAAGTGTTTTTTTTCACTAAAATCATGTGGCTTTCCTTGTGATTGCTTTGATACCTCACTGCTTGGAATGTGGAAAATAAAATATCAGGCCTCGTCGCTATCAGTTACAAAGGACTTCAAATTATTTTCCTATATTCCATGATATTATCTGCCTTGACTTCATCATCCCTTGATAGTTTCAACTGAGTAGCAAGCAGAGTCTTCATCCCCTTGGAATTATCCATTTCAAACCTTTTCAATACCTCCTTGGAATATTTAGATTGATAAATAAAAGTGCCACTCCTTCATTGCATCACCTGTAAGCCAAGGAAAAATGTTATATGACCAATCATCGACATTTTGAACTTGATTTTCGTGAATTCATAAAACTGTTTTTATTATGCTTCATCTTATCCACCAAATATCATTTCATCGACATAAACTAGCACCATCATCCTTTGAATACTGTCATTGTTGAAATAAAATTGTAATAAAATCCACCATGATGGAAACTAAGATTCTTTATAAACTGATCAATCCTTGAGTACCATGATCTCGGTGATTGCTTCAAACCATATAATGTCTTATTCAGTCAATAAACACTTTTATAATCTTCATGAATGGGAAAACCATTCGGTTTTTCAATGTAAAATTCTCCTTCTAGAACTCCATTTAGAAATGATGAGATGAAATCCATCTAGAAGATCATAAACTTTCTTTGCATTGCTATGGCCAAGAATAATATGATTGTCTCCAGCCTTGAAACATGTGAAAATGTCTCATCAAGATCAATACCCTCTATCTGGGAGTACCCTTTTCACACCAGTAGTGCATTTTTTCAAATCAAAACACAATCTTAATTCAATTTGTTGTGAAATACCTATTTTTTCCCAATTAAATTCTTGTCCACTAGTCTCAAAACAATATCACATGTCTGATTCTTCTCAATTTGGTCAAGCTTTTTATTTATTTCTTAAACCCAATTCTCATCTCTAGCAACTTAATCAAAGCATTTAGGATCCACTTGTGATAAGTATGATGCTTTCTGTAGAGACTTCATCATACTTGTCTACTCTATAGATTTTTAGTCACCAATTATGTTTTTTATACCAATTTCATCTCTTATTGCTGGTATCTGTGCAAAAAAATATTTATTATCATCATTCTCACCATCTAAGTCTTATTTTGAATCAATATATGAAACTGAATCATCTCTTGATCTAATTATCTCTTCATCACTATCCTCTTAAGACTGATCTTTCATTTTATGAAGACTCTACTCATTCTCCACTATGGTAACATCATGGATTTCAACAATCTTCTCTAGAAGCTTATTAAAGCATTTATATGCTTTTATCTTCTTTGAGTAGCCAAGAAAAATCCCTTTATCTCCATGATATTAAAACTCTTATATTTATTCTTATTGAGAATGAAACACTTACATCTGAAGACTCAAAAGTATTTCAATGATGGATTCTTTCCATACCATAGCTCATACTGAGTCTTCTCTTCTTTTCAGAACAATAAGGCTCTGTTTGATGTGTAGACTGCTATCATCCCTACTTCTTTCCAAAACTTATCTGGAAGATCTTTCTCAATGAGAATTTTTCTAGCCATGTTGTTCACAATACAATTAATTCTCTCTACTAATTCATTCTTCTAAGGTGTTATTACTCCTGAAAACTAATGCCTTATCCCAGGTTTCTTGAGGTAATCCTCCAATTAGATATTTTTGAACTCTATTCTATTATCTGTTCGAATCTTTTGGATTTTCTAATCAAACATCTTTTCACATTCTTGTTGATATCTTGTAATGCAACTGAACACCTCAGATTTGTGGGTGATGATTGAAAACCATGCCATTATTCTATAATCATCATGGAAGAGAACATAATATCTCATCCCATCAGCAGACCTTGGATAAATTGTCCCACAAACATAAATATAAACAAACTCAAGAAATCTTTTTGACATTTTCTCCTTTGGATTATATGTATTTCAAATGATATTTCCTTGTTGGAAGGAATCAGACATATGAGTACGATCACATGATAATCTATGGAGATTTCTGATAGCATCATATTTCACCAGATATTTCTTGGAAGCATGACTTATGTGTCAAATATACTTATGCCATAACTTGTTTTCTTCACCATTGGACAGAAAGCACATATCTTCTTCTCCACTCACGAGGTAGAGATTACCTTTTGTATGAATTCCTTGAAACACTACTACACCATCCTTTTCCTTTATGATACATGATTTATTTGAAAAACTAATGGCATGTCCCGAGTCACACAATTGAATGACACTAAGAATGTTGTGACTAATACCCTTAACAACCAAGACATCTACTCACCTCATGTATTTTCCTCCAAACTTGGATTTTTATGAACCAATAATTTTCAATCCCTCATCATCACCAAATCATACAGTACCTTATTTGTCGTACCAAATTCCGATCACTATGTACTTATTTCCTATCATATGAGAAGTACATCCACTGTTAATGATCCATATACCAGTGCGATCTGATGCCTTGAATGTAATTTCTGCAACCACTACCTGATCGAACTTTTTATTTTTGACCCAAGTATTTACCATTATATCTGACATGGAATGATAATCTTGATATTCTTCAGAATTGATGGACTAGATTCAACTTGAATAGATGCAAATCAATTTTGAATTTTCAGCTCTCTTGATGATACATTTGGCTTCTCTTTATGAACAAATTTTGTCTTCCTCGACAAATTCCACTACATTGTTGATGTGCAATATCTTTCCATATGTTCAATTACTTTACACCTGAAACAAAGACCATAGAATGATGACATGGAATTTTGACCTATGTATGACCACCTTTGTTGGTCGTGTTCCCATTGGTCTCTCTTTACTATGGAACATACATTTTGAGAGTGTACCATCCTACCACAACAATAACATCTTATGTGAGGTACATTCCTCTATGGAAATGAAATACCACTATTGTACCTTGGGGTTTTGAATCTTTCGATTATGCTTCGTACCCAAATCAATCCTAAATCTTAGAGTGGGTGCTTTTGGTCTGACTTGAACTGTAACTGCTTTCGGTTTTAGATCAAGACTCATACCAGCCTTATCATTCAGATTTGATTGTTTCTTTTGTTCTACTAGACCTCTCTACTCAAAACTCATATTCTATGTTTTTTGTATGGTCTTCTTTCCTAATGTTTAACCAATAGTTAATAGTTTCTCCTAATCATTAACTGTTCATCGCAGACCAATGACTTCCTCTTCTAGCTCTTTGATATGTTTGATTTTATCTTTTCTAGTTTCAATTAAACTAAAAATTTCAATTTTCTATTCTTAAATTTTGATTTGGTACTCAACCACCTTTTCTGATCATTCTAGCATCAAAGACCATATATTTTCAATTTCTACATTCAAATCATAATTCTCTTCTTATTGCTATTGCATATAAAGTTTGGCATGATGAACAACTTTTTTTTATTTCTTCGTTCTGGATCTCAAAATATCTACCTCTTTAAGGGAAGCTTCTAATTCCACCATAAGATCAACTCTTCCTTCAATTTATCATTCTTAATTGTCGATTTCTTCTCTTGTTAATGAATTTTTGACAACTTCCAACAAAGAATCTACTTTATGATCCATGCAGTACTCCAACTCTTCTACCTCATATTCTTCTGAACTTTATCTTATTTTGAAACAATATTCTTATTTTTGAAGAACTTTCTCTTAGTACTTCTCCTACATTTCTCATTTGATGAATAATTCTTTTGTGTAATTTCATCATTGTCTTAATTATCATTATCAAACTTCTTAAGACATTTTAATGAAAAATGCTCAGTCTTTCTACATTGAAACCATGCAAATAGAAGTTTACCTTTGAACTTCCCCTTTCCCCTTTACAGATTTTAGGAGAGAAATGACATGAAATTATCCAATTTCTCCTTCCCAAGACTATCTTAAATAGTAGATTCTTTATGACCTTGAATTACTCTTAATTGGACTTCCCCTTTCCATTGTATCATTATCATCATTTCACATTTTATATGATACATGGTTACTGTATAGGTTATCTAGTGTCTACTCTTTCGGGTCTTTGTCTTCCAATACCAAAACATTCAGATTGAACGATGGTGGAAGTTTCTTCAAGATACATTTCTCAATATTTATATCTTTAATGGATTCTCCAAGACCCTGAATTTATTCCAAAATAACATTTACCATATTGAAGAATGCATCAATAATATCATTGGGGTTTATTCTGAGATCCTCATACTTGTTCCATAGAACCTGCAGCTTTGCTTCTCGAACTTTTGTGTCTCTCTCATAAATGTTTAAAAAAGTTTCCCGCATAACATGTGTTGTTTTACAGGACATAAAATTTGTATAAATTGAATTTTATAGGGCTCCTCCTAAAGCATTGATCCCTTTAGAATCAACATCTAATTTCTTTCTTTCAGCTTCTGATAAAGCACAACTATTTATGTCAGTTGATATTCTATGCATAGCTACTGTGGAGACATCCATACCTTCTGATCGAAAGTAGTTCTACATATGATTCTTCCATAGTTGAAAAATATTTCCATATAATATCATAATTAATTTATGGTTGACCTCCTCTAATTATTATTCTGAGAGATAATCACTAAATTTCAACATTTCTCTATAATACCAATTGTTATGTCCACAAGGTTGAATACCCTAGGGGGGGGGGTGAATGAGGGAATGACAAATTAAAGATTATGCCCTTTTAGATATTGTTTCGTAGTTGAAAAAATCTCAATTCTATCTTCCTACCATATCAATGTATGAACAAATGTGAAATCATGTATAGTAAACAATGATTTTTACTTGGTTCACCCTCACTGGGCTACGTCCAATGAGCATATAACTACATTGTGCAGATATACCCAATTCACCAATGCTCACTAATAATAATGAGTAAAAAGTTTGGGTAGATATTATATGCCTAGGCTCACTACCTTTATAAGGTCTAGGGTCTTCTCACAACATTACTAATGGTCACTCCCTATGCCTCTTTCTTTGGATCATTGCGGGTAGAAAGGGTCATCCTCTTCCTATTCCTTAATCACTGCTCTTAGAAAGAAATCCACTCACAATTTATAGACTTGTAGGTCAAACACAGTTTATGGACATGTTGGTCCCTTAATTTTCATGAATTCCTGAACCCTCAAATATAGGTAGATGCTCTGTTGAAGTCCCTTTTTCAAATGTAGATGAAGTCCAACTTTCCAGGTGTTACTATGTACCAGAAAATACTTTCAAAAAATGATTTGAATCTTCTAAAAGCCTCCTAAAAAAAACAGATATCCACCTCCTTCAGCCTTGTACTAAGTACCAGGTTTGGTAAGAGGAACACATCCTCTGCGTACTGTTACCACTTACTCAAACAACCCTTCATCCATAGACTCCTATTCATTTACAGCCACGTACTGCCTTCACATTACGACTCCATGAACCTCCATGGAGAATCTCCCTCTATACCTGAACTGTTATTTATTCATGTTCAACCTTCTATAACCACCTACAAACCATATATTCTTCTTTCGTGTACCATGACCTTTGTGGGATATAGTTTCCTGCAAAAACCTTTTGCAGTATTTCTTCCGTGCGAACCACTTCAGCCTTCGCAGAATTCATCTCACGAACTTCCTTCGGACTTTATTAAATTCCCAAGGAAAATAGCTGTTCTCTAATGATATTTTGTCTCTTCTATTCTATGGTATTATCTCTCCTTTTATAGGCACTGATATCTACGAAATCTGTTAATCCAATATTTACCAAATCTTAGATTTGGTATAGCCTCAATCGCATATTGATCCTCCTTCCAAGAACTGCACATTTTCTTTGAATAATTTTTCCATAGAGGTACACATAATTATTTTGATCCAATGCACCAACATTCTCTTCCTCCACACCAATAACCATCATGCCTTCCACTGACCACACACCTTTCGCCACAAACCTTTGCCGCAAACCGTTTCCACCGCTCCATGTATCGTTCCCGCTGCATGGTATGCAGCCGCACATCGTTCTCAGACATGGTACATGGTCCATGTCCTTAGTGTATAATTTCTATTCCTTTTATTATTTTGTTTACCATTATTCACACTGTTTAGTTCTATAAATAAATCCTTACATTTCCAAACACAAATTCCCAATTTTAAGGCCCAAAAATTTGGCAAACACTGGGAAACAATGCCACCTTAAAAACCTGTCTTCGGGAAACACCAACCACACACATCCATGGTCATCTGGCTTTTTCAAAAAACCGAATCTCACCCAAAACATATTTAGAGGATGAATTGAGGGAATTTTCTACAATAATAGTAACCATTATAAAAATGTGTCACCATGGTAAATGTTAAATCATGTTTATTTAGGTAAAAAATAAGTGGTAAGGAAGAAAAACCTATATTAATTATTATTAGATGAGGATATTGTTACCCTTATAACATTAGATAAGAAATTTTTTAGTTTTTGGGTAACTTTACAATGATTAATACACAATGATATTAAAATATTTAGAAAAATTACAATTATGGAACTCCCCTCACTTACAAAAGGACACATCCTCTCCTACCTTCCTAAAAAAATTTATTAACTATAGTTCATAAAATAGATATAAAAAATATCCCCAAAAACCCCAATACATGTCTTAGAGGTAATTTTATTATCAAAATACCAATCCTTGAAGGCATAATCTATTCTAAATAAAGATATCAGAGGAAAAGGTTTAAGTCATAACTAAACCATTTCAAGTATTTTTTTTATTATACCAGCTTAAATTATTCTTAGACCATGATTAAATAATGAAATTATTACAATAATTAAATTAAATAATAATAATAATAATATTATTTTTTATAACTATTTCCTTCTCATTTTCTACCTTATGAAAAATGAAAACATCACTCATGCATAAAATGTATTACAACCACCAAGAAACGTTTTTCATTTTTAATTATAATATCATATGAATGTTTATATTGATAGAAACAATGAATATATATTACATTTAGTACATAATTATTATTCTAGAAATTTAATATATTACTTACCATCTTACTCTTTTTTCCTATGTAAACTGATAACTTTGTTCGTGAGTACATGTGAAATACTGTCTCCATGAAGTGATGGGATTCATTTTTCATTTTAACCATAATAGGAATGTCATAAGGATGGAAATAATGATTAAATTTAAAAATTTTAATATATTTGATTTGGATAATATATGTAAAATATTATATACTTCATTTATCTTCCACCCATTAGAAAAATAAAAATATCGTTCCTGCGTACGGATAGACTACCATCTTTACTAAACAATGTGGTTCATTTTCCATAGCCGCATTACATGGTTGGCTTTAAAATTGTATATAATTGATAAATATGATAGATATAAAAAATAAAATATTATGGAGAAAATTTAATCATATCCCCTTTTATAACAATCAATACAGAAATGTGGTTTTTAGGTTATCAACCGAATGACCCCAAAACATCCAACACAAACCTAACCATTTTTTATCATAAAAAAAAATTGTAATAAATGAAATAAAATGAATAAAAAATAGTTAAAAACACTTGAAAAGTTTTCTTAATAATGTAAAAATATAATATATTTTTTGTAACGACCCAGAGTTTCATTAATGGAAAATCCCTCTTGATCCAGTTAAATGTTTCTTTATGAAAAATGTTTTTTATAAGATGTTAACTTCCTTAGTTTTACGTTAAGATTTGTGACAGTTAGTTTATAGCCGTTGAACAGTGATCATCTCAGTAGTATAAATATAAGGATTTAATGAACCCATTTCTACTCAGACAAAGGAAGCAATGGCCTCATCCAATAGAATTGCCCCTTACGAAGCCCATTTGTCGGAGCTCGGAAAAGATGTGGTGTCTTTGGGCTTCGCCCTTGACCAATCCCAATCTGAGCTTCATTATGTCAAGCTTGAATGAGACCGTCTACGGGAAAAGTGGAAGTTGATAGAGATTACCACTCGAGCGATGTTATCCGAGCCGACCCAAGAGTCTGTCACCATCGCACACCTTACCCTTAGGTCTTATGCAACTATTTTAAGGGGTTATGTAATAAATATGTAGCACCATGTTCATGTACATTATTTTTGTATATAATAATGAATATAATTTCTAGTCATTTTTGATACATTGTAATTAGTTTTTAAAGTACAAATGGTGTTTTTAGTTATTATTTAATTAAGAATTTTATTTTATTAAATTAAAGGATTTTTGAATTAAATAATATATTAATAAAATATTATTATTAATATTAAATTAATTTTTATTAAATATAAATGATCTTATAATTTTATGAATGCAATTAAAATTTTTATTAAGGTTTGAAAGCCATTTCTGTCAAAACCCGTGAATTTTTTATAAATGTCGGTTTTTATTTTAAAAGTGAAAATTCACATATTTAGAAAATTATTTATATAAAATAATATTATTTTTGGAATCAGGACGTCGAAATTATCCAACAGTGAATTTTTCATAATTTTCTGAGACAGTCAAATTTTTGGGTAAAAATTAAATACCATTTAAATATATAATGTGTTTTATGACATCATAATGACCCAATGGTGATGTAATAAAATACCATAATCCTTATGTTAGGACAATATGTGTTTTATCATTAAAATAATTATGTTTTGGGTTTGTTTGACTAACTTTTCAAAGCATTAATGGAGCCCTCAAGACTTATTCAACACTTTGCCTTTTTAAATTAATTTCCATGGGAGTGCGACTCACCTCCACATAAGAAACCCTAATTTTTTTAATACGTTCTGACCTTGGCCTTGTAAAATATTGTTTTCCTCTTTTTTTTTCCAGAAACCATGGGCAAATACCATGGGATGGTTTGTGGTTTGGATTATTTTAATATAAGGGGTCCCAAACCTAAATAATAAAGAATTCCCTCACCTTTCCTATATAAACCCACCCAAGATCCCACTTCCTCCTCACTCAAAGTACTTTTAGTTCGTCCAATCTCTGACCTAGTCTCTCTATAATCCTCTCAAGGTGCCCCAAGCTCCCAAGAATCCTCTCACAAGCCTCTCTCTAGCCTTTGGAAGCACACTTCCAAGTAAGGGTTTTTTTCTTCCTTTCTCATTTTTGTCAATTTTCTTTAAGTTGTATTGCCCTTTTAATTTCAATTATGAATGTTAGGGTATGGTTTCAAACCTCCCCCATACTTCCCTCTTATTTTTTGATGATGGGAGACCCCTTTATCTCTCATTAAATGCCTCCCATGTACACCCGTTACTATGCTGAAATTCCGAAAGGAATTTTTTTCTCCTCTTTTATATTCAAGCAATAATTTTGTATCATGAATATAAATTCCTTTTCAATTGTTGGGACATGTATCTATATGACCTCATTACTTTCCATTACATGTAAATATGATGAGGAACCCCTTTCTCTCTCATCAACCATTTTTATGAATTCTTATGTCACGCTGTTACGCTGCCGAAATGACACCGATTTTCTAAGCCAATATCATTGTGCAGTGAATACCATGACCATTTCTCCATCAAGGGTATTCACCTTTATGAACATTTAATTTTTGATTATAAAGTTTCATGTATTAATTCCACATTCCTTTGTCGTGGAATAAATGATTATGTTTTATGGATCCATGTTTTATGATCCATGTGGCACACTTATGCATGAAATGAAATGTTTAAGAAGGGTGAGCCCTTATAGCGCTCCAATGCATTGGGTAAAGTATAGTATCATGATACATCATGTGAAATTAGTGTTGACTCATGCTAATTCAAGTGCAACGAGGGTTTACTTGTGATTCAAGTACAATGAGGGTTTACTCATGCTCCATGTGCAATGAGCATTGGCTCATGCTAATTCAATGTTAAGTGTTGTTGCCACATTTCCATGTTATGATTATCATGCTTTATCATGACTTTATGTTCATGTTACTCTTATGATCTATTGATATTCCTATTTCCTAACATGTATTGAACTCCTCATGTTATTCATTGTGTACTCCCTTACTGGGCTTTATAGCTCACCCTTTTCTTATGCATGTCCTCAGGTTATCCCATGCAATGCTAAGTACAAAGGAATGTAGTGGTCATGTAAAGGAAGTTTTCAATAAAGATGTTGTATTTAAATTTTAAAGTTTTTATGTAACAATCCTAATCCCCAAAGACACTGAACCTCTCGATCTTCTTTGTTGTATCAAGTGAAGTTATATGTAATAAAGCATGTTCAAGTTGTAATAGAAAGCAGGGTTGTCATAGTTGGTATCAGAGGATAGGTTTAGTTATTTTTGGGATTAGGAAACCCTAGTAAAGCCTTATATACAAGACTAAGTATAATAAAAACATCCCTAAGTTTTGGTAAATACTAAGTAAGTGGGTTATCAAACAAATACATCCCTGTCTGGATACGAGCAGGTAGAGGCGGCTCTGGCACAGATGTATCCTAGGGGTAAAACCCGAAATCACCGCTTTGAGCTAGACTCGAACGAGAACTGGTGCACGACCATGGGCCTTGCTGCACTCTTGGTTAAGACACTCCTGGGGTATATGTTTTGATAAATTCACAATCTTAGTATGAACCCTTATTAAGGGAAAAATTCCCCTAAGAATATATGTTAGAAAGTAGATCATGAAATGCTTAGATTGAAGCCTATAGACTCATGAGTTAAGGAAATGAAAGTTTATTTTTGAGTCATCAACTTTTGTCTTTGGATTACCCTATATGAGTTACCCACATTTGTTTTAGCGTGGGAAAAAGGAAAATTTCGAGGGCGAAATTTCTTAAGGGGGGAATATTGTAACGACCCAAAGTTTCATTAATGGAAAATCCCTCTTGATCCAGTTAAATGTTTATTTATGAAAAATGTTTTTTATAAGATGTCAAATTCTTTAGTTTTACATTAAGATTTGTGACCGTTACTTTTATAGCCGTTGAACAGGGATCATCTGAGTAGTATAAATATAAGGCTTTAACGAACCCATTTCTACTCAGACAAAGGAAGCGATGGCCTCATCCAGTAGAATTTCCCCTTACGAAGCCCATTTGTTGGAGCTCGTAAAAGTGGTGGCGTCTTTGGGCTTCTCCCTTGACCAAGACCAAGCTGAGCTTCATTATGTCAAGCTTGAACGGGACCGTCTACGGGAAAAGTGGAAGTTGATAGAGATCACCACTCGAGCGATGTTATCTGAGCCTCCCCAAGAGTCTGTCACCATCGCACACCTTACCCTTAGGTCTTATGCATCTATTTTAAGGGGTTATGTAACAAATAAGTAGCACCATGTTCATGTACATTATTTTTGTATATAATAATGAATATAATTTCTAGTCATTTTTGATACATTGTAATTAGTTTTTAAAGTACAAATGGTGTTTTTAGTTATTATTTCATTAAGAATTATATTTTATTAAATTAAAGGATTTTTGAATTAAATAATATTTTAATAAAATATTATTATTAATATTAAATTAATTTTTATTAAATATAACTGATCTTATAATTTTATGAATGCAATTAAATTTTTTATTAAGGTTTGAAAGCCATTTCTGTCAAAACCCGTGAATTTTTTATAAATGTCGGTTTTTATTTTAAAAGTAAAAATTCACATATTTAGAAAATTATTTAGATAAAATAAATATTATTTTTGGAATCATGACATCGAAATTATCCAACGGTGAATTTTTCATAATTTTCTGAGACAGTCAAATTTTTGGGTAAAAATTAAACACCATTTAAATATATAATGTGTTTTATGACATCATAATTACCCAATGGTGATGTAATAAAATACCATAATCCTTATGTTCGGCCAATATGTGTTTTATCATTAAAATAATTAGGTTTTGGGTTTGTTTGACTTACTTTTCAAAGCATTAATGGAGCCCTCAAGACTTATTCAACACTTTGCCTTTTTAAATTAATTTCCATGGGAGTGTGACTCACCTCCACATAAGAAACCCTAATTTTTTTAATAATTTAGGACCTTGGCCTTGTAAAATATTGTTTTACACTTTCCTTTTCCAGAAAATATGGGCAAATACCATGGGATGGTTTGTGGTTTGGATTATTTTAATATAAGGGGTCCCAAACCTAAATAATAAAGAATTCCCTCACCTTTCCTATATAAACCCACCCAAGCTCCCACTTCCTCCTCACTCAAAGCCCTTATATTTTGTACAACCTCTACCATACTCTCTCTATAATCCTCTCAAGGTTCCCCAAGCTCCCAAGAATCCTCTCACAAGCCTCTCTCTAGCCTTTGGAAGCACACTTCCAAGTAAGGGTTTTTTTCTTCCTTTCTCATTTTTGTCAATTTTCTTTAAGTTGTATTTCCCTTTTAATTTCAATTATGAATGTTGGGGTATGGTTTAAAAACTCCCACATACTTCCCTATTATTGTTTGAATGATGGGATACCCCTTTCGCTCTCATTAAATGCCTCCCATGTACACCCGTTACTATGCTGAAATTCCGAAAGGAATTGTTTTCTCCTCTTTTATATTCAAGCAATAATTTTGTATCATGAATATAAATTCCTTTTAAATTGTTGGGACATGTATCTATATGACCTCCTTACTTTACATTACATTTAAATATGATGAGGAACCCCTTTCTCTCTCATCAACCATTTTTATGAATTCTTATGTCACGCCGTTACGCTGCCGAAATCACACCGATTTTCTAAGCCAATATCATTGTGCAGTGAATACCATGACCATTTCTCCATCAAGGGTATTCACCTTTATGAACATTTACTTATTGATTATAATGTTTCATGTATGAATTCCACATTCCTTTATCGTGGAATAAATTATCATGTTTTATGAATCCATGTTTTATGATCCATGTGGCACACTTATGCATGAAATGAAATGTTTAAGAAGGGTGCACCCTTATAGCGCTCCAATGCATTGGGTAAAGTATAGTATCATGATACGTCATGTGCAATGAGTGTTGACTCATGCTAATTCAAGTGCAACAAGGGTTTACTCATGCTTCAAGTGCAATGAGGGTTTACTCATGCTCCATGTGCAATGAGCCTTGGCTCATGCTAATTCAATGTTAAGTGTTGTTGCCACATTTCCATGTTATGATTATCATGCTTTATCATGACTTTATGTTCATGTTACTATTATGCTATATTGATATTCCTATTTCCTAACATGTATTGAACTACTCATGTTATTCATTGTGTACTCCCTTACTGGGCTTTATAGCTCACCCTTTTCTTATGCATGTCCTCAGGTTATCCCATGCAATGCTAAGTACGAAGGAATGTAGTGGTCATGTAAAGAAAGTTTTCAATAAATATGTTTTATTTCAAGTTTAAAGTTTTTATGTAATGATCCTAAGCCCCAAATACACTAAACCTCTCGATCTTCTTTGTTGTATCAAGTGAAGTTATATGTAATAAAGCATGTTTAAGTTGTAATAGAAAGCAGGGTTGTCATAGGTGGTATCAGAGGATAGGTTTAGTTATTTTTGGGATTAGGAAACCCTAGTAAAGCCTTAGATACAAGACTAAGTATAATAAAAACATCCCCAAGTTTTGGTAAATACTAAGTAAGTGGGTTATAAAAAAAATACATCCCTGTCTGGATATGAGCAGGTAGAGGCGGCTCTGGCACAAATGTATCATAGGGGTAAAACCCGAAAACACCGCTTTGAGCTAGACTCAAATGAGAACTGGTGCACGACAACAGGCCTTTCTACACTCGTGGTTACGACACTCTCGGGGGATATGTTTTGATAAATTCAAAATCTTAGTATGAACCCTTATTAAAGAAAAAATGCCCCTAAGAATATATTTTAGAAAGTAGATCATGAAAAGCCTAGATTTAAGCCTATAGACTCATGAGTTAAGGAAATGAAAGTTTATTTTTGAGTCATCAACTTTTGTCTTTGGATTACCCTTTATGAGTTACCCACATTTTTTTTAGCGTGGGAAAAATGAAAATTTCGAGGGCGAAATTTCTTAAGGGGGGAATATTGTAACGACCCAAAGTTTCATTAATGGAAAATCACTCTTGATCTAGTTAAATGTTTCTTTATGAAAAATGTTTTTTATAAGATGTCAAATTCTTTAGTTTTACGTTAAGATTTGTGACTGTTACTTTTATAGCTGTTGAACAGTGATCATCTCAGTAGTATAAATATAAGGCTTTAACGAACCCATTTCTACTCAGACAAAGGAAGTGATGGCCTCATCCAGTAGAATTTCCCCTTACGAAGCCCATTTGTCGGAGCTCGGAAAAAAGGTGGCGTCTTTGGGCTTCGCCCATGACCAAGCCCAAGCTGAGCTTCATTATTTCAAGCTTGAACAGGACCGTCTATGGGAAAAGTGGAAGTTTATAGAGATTACCACTCGAGCGATGTTATCCGAGCCGCCCCAAGAGTCTGTCACCATCGCACACCTTACCCTTAGGTCTTATGCAGCTATTTTAAGGGGTTATGTAACAAATAAGTAGCACCATGTTCATGTACATTATTTTTTTATATAATAATGAATATAATTTCTACTCATTTTTGATACATTGTAATTAGTTTTTAAAGTAGAAATGATGTTTTTAGTTATTATTTAATTAAGAATTATATTTTATTAAATTAAAGGATTTTTGAATTAAATAATATTTTAATAAAATATTATTATTAATATTAAATTAATTTTTATTAAATATAAATGATCTTATAATTTTATGAATGCAATTAAAATATTTATTAAGGTTTGAAAGCCATTTCTGTCAAAACCCGTGAATTTTTTGTAAATGCCGATTTTTATTTTAAAAGTGAAAATTCACATATTTAGAAAATTATTTAGATAAAATAAATATTATTTTTGGAATCAGGACGTCGAAATTATCCAACGGTGAATTTTTCATAATTTTCCGAGACAGTCAAATGTTTGGGTAAAAATAAAATTCTATTTAAATATATAATGTGTTTTATGACATCATAATGACCCAATGGTGATGTAATAAAATACCATAATCCTTATGTTCAGACAATATTTGTTTTATCATTAAAATAATGAGGTTTTGGGTTTGTTTGACTGACTTTTCAAAGCATTAATGGAGCCCTCAAGACTTATTCAACACTTTTCCTTTTTAAATTAATTTCCATGGGAGTGTGACTCACCTCCACATAAGCAACCCTAATTTTTTAATAAGTTAGGACCTTGGTCTTGTAAAATATTGTTTTCCTCTTTCCTTTTCCAGAAACCATGGTCAAATACCATGAGATGGTTTGTGGTTTGGATTATTTTAATATAAGGGGTCCCAAACCTAAATAATAAAGAATTCCATCACCTTTCCTATATAAACCCACCAAAGATCCCACTTCCTCCTCACTCAAAGCCCTTGGAGTTCGTCCAACCTCTTCCCTACTCTCTCTAGAATCCTCTCAAGGTGCCCCAATCTTCCAAGAATCCTCTCACAAGCCTCTCTCTAGCCTTTGGAAGCACACTTCCAAGTAAGGGTTTTTTTCTTCCTTTCGCATTTTTGTCAATTTTATTTAAGTTGTATTTCCCTTTTAATTTCAATTATGAATGTTGGGGTATGGTTTCGCACCTCCCCCATAATTCCCTCTTATTGTTTGAATGATGGGAGACCCCTTTCTCTCTCATTAAATTCCTCCCATGTACACCCGTTACTATTCCGAAATTCCGAAAGGAATTTTTTTCTCCTCTTTTATATTCAAGAAATAATTTTGTATCATGAATCTAAATTCCTTTTCAATTGTTGGGACATGTATCTATATGACTTCCTTACTGTCAATTACATGTAAATATGATGAGGAACCCCTTTCTCTCTCATCAACCATTTTTATGAATTCTTATGTCACGCCGTTACGCTGCCGAAATCACACCGATTTTCTAAGCCAATATCATTGTGCTGTGAATACCATGCCCATTTCTCCATCAAGGGTATTCACCTTTATGCAAATTTACTTATTGATTATAAAGTTTCATGTATTAATTCCACATTCCTTTATCGTGGAATAAATGATTATGTTTTATGGATCCATGTTTTATGATCCATGTGGCACACTTATGCATGAAATGAAATGTTTAAGAAGGGTGAGCCCTTATAGCGCTCCAATGCATTGGGTAAAGTATAGTATCATGATACATCATGTGCAATGAGTGTTGAATCATGCTAATTCAAGTTCAATGAGGGTTTACTCGTGCTTCAAGTGCAATGAGGGTTTACTCATGCTCCATGTGCAATGAGCCTTGGCTCATGCTAATTCAATGTTAAGTGTTGTTGCCACATTTCCATGTTATGATTATCATGCTTTATCATGCCTTTATGTTCATGTTACTCTTATTCTCTATTGATATTCCTATTTCCTAACATATATTGAACTCCTTATGTTATTCATTGTGTACTCCCTTACTAGTCTTTATAGCTCACCCTTTTCTTATGCATGTCCTCAGGTTATCCCATGCAATGCTAAGTACGAAGGAATGTAGTGGTCATGTAAAGGAAGTTTTCAATAAAGATGTTGTATTTCAAGTTTAAAGTTTTTATGTAATGATCCTAAGCCCCAAATACACTAAACCTCTCGATATTCTTTGTTGTATCAAGTGAATTTATATGTAATAAAGCATGTTTATGTTGTAATAGAAAGCAGGGTTGTCATTTTTTTATTATGTTGGATTTGGAAAATTCATAATGCTAGACGAGTCGTAAGGTAAAAGAGTATCCTTTAAATTTTTATTAATGTATTTATTTAAATATTTGTTCTTTTATGTCCATATTAATTAAAATTTTAAAAGAATATTATTATTTATAAACTAAATATTTTTAGATGAAATTTTAAAATACTTTTTAACTTCTTTTTAATGATTTAAAAATATTTTTTTAAATATTTATCAAACAAGTTTTTTGACGTTTTTTTACTGATGTACAAATTTTTTTACATGTTTGAATTAAACACTTTTTTACACAGTGATACCTATTATTCATTATAATATTCAATTACTAGTATATGTGTTTATTTTCAAATAAACTATTTCTCTCTATATTCTATGATTTTTTATATTTAAATATATTTTCAAAGGAAATGAATTTTTTTCTCATCACTATGAGATAACTAAATTTGTTATTACTGATGGAGTTGAATGAAAATTAAAATGAGTTTTATAATTAATGTGAATTATATATGTGTATTTTTCATGATATGGTTCTTGGAAAACTTATATGAATTATGGGTGATCCCAATATAGTTCTGATGATGGGTGAGCCTGATATAGATCTCCAATGCATTGGGTAAAGTGATAGAGTTTTCTAGATATAAGTTACTTCTTATTGATATGGGAATTATCTAGTTAAGTGATTCTATTGGAAGTGTTATTTTGTTTTAGAATGTAGAGATGATGTCTCAAGGTACCTACATGAAATTATTTCAATAGTCTATAAATGAAATAATTTGATTTCAAAATATAAGAAAATTAGATTATGTTTTTAAGAAACATTTATGAAATTTTATAATTAATGTGAATGGGTTGTCTTTCAAAGAATGGTTTTCATGAGTTTTCATTTCTTTTGAGAAACTATTATGATTATTATTTTTCTTTTATATGTAATGTTTCATGAAATCTATTAATAAATTAATTATTTTCATTAAAAATTCAATGAATATTTTATATTAAATGATTATTGTTAAAATGGAAAACATTTTTAAGGATTTTACTTTTTTAAAAATTTACTAATTAGTTTTATTTTCTTTGATTCCCCTTGCTAGGATTTTTTTTATCACCCCACATTTTCAAATAAATTCTTACAGGGCTTAAGTATGGGTAAAAAAGTTAATAATGTTAGAGTTTAAAATATGGGAGTTTCCTTGAATGAAGTAAATGTTTTTTTATGAAAAAAATCTTATGAGGTAAAATTGGATACTATGTATCATTTTTTTCTTTTTTATATAATGTTCTTCTAAATTATATAAAACTAGTAATAAAAAAGATCCCAAAAAATCAATACAGTGAAACCCTTTTTATAAATCTTGTAATTACGGGTCGTTCAAGGTATGAGATACTATAGTTGGTATGAGAATAAAGTTTTTGATAACATTATATGTTAGGAGAATGTTAAATGAAACTACAAAGATACTATAAGTTTTTGTTATATTATCACAAGATAGTTTCTAAATATTTCAATATTGATTGAAATAATCTTTGTTTATTCAGAATGGTTTTCTATAAAGGAAACATTTTTGTTGAGGTAGAAAGAAATCAAGGGGATACAATAATTCCAAATAAGAAACCTAGAATGGTTGGAATATAGAAGTTGGTTACAATGTTAAATTAGTTGATGTAGGATTTTCGGCATCAATGTTTGGATCCATATCTAAGCAGTTGGAAACACTTACCTTGGAATCTATCGATGATATTTCTAATATAATTTTTTAACTATTTTTCACTAATTACATGATGTTTTTACTAAAAATTTCTCAGGTATTATAATGAAAAGATAAGTGGAGTTTATGATTGACCTCTTACTGAGAACAAATCCTATTTCACTTCCATATTATCATGTGACACCAAAAAAACTGAGAGAGTTGAATGTTCTGTTGGAAGAGTTAGAAATAAAAGGTTTATTTGACTAAGAACTACTCCATGGGTAGAAATGGATTTGTTTTTCAATAAGGTGGATGTAAATCTTATAATTTTCATAGTCTATCATAAGATTAACCAAGTTACAAAAAAAAAATTAGTATCCTATTCAATGAATTGATGATCAATTTGATCAGTCTGGGGGATCTTAGTGATTCTATTAAATTGACTTAAGTTTGGGGTATCACTAATTGTGAGTTTTTAAGGATAATATTATGAAAATATATTTTTGAAGTAGATATGTTTATTATGAGTATGTGGTTATTCCTTTTGGTTTTAATAATTCACTGACCATATTTATTGAATTAAGGAATTGATATTTTTAGAGGAATATGTATTCCTTTTTAGTGGATTTTTTTATGATATACTACTATATTAAAGGATAAAAAATATTCTAAGAAACTCATGGATTTGGTGTTAGGTATATTGAAATATAATCACCATTATTCTAAGTTATCAAATTCTGATTTATGGATACAAGAGGTGAATTTACATGGAAATTTTATTTCAAATTAATGTGTTTCTATAGATCCAAAAATGATAGAGGTTGTTATCTCTTAGAAACCACCCAAGAATGCATTTGAGATATGTAGTCTCCATGGATTAATAGGATAATATATATATTTTGTATGTGACTTTTCATTCTTGGAATCACTGATTAAATCTTTGATAAGGAGATGCATTCCTTTCCAATCGAATAATGAATGACATAAAAAATTTCAATAAGATAAGGTTAAACTTACATTGGCACCTATCCCCACATTTCTAGAGACTAGAAAAGGATATGTAGTATATTGTGATGTATTGGGATCTTGGTTGGGAAGAGTTCTCATGAATTGATATCATGTTATTTCTTATGGTTACTATTAGTTATGCTTTCATGAGAAAAAATACCAAATTATTTATTTAGAGTTAGTTGAAATAGTATATGATTTCAAAACATGGTGTCATTGTTTCCTTGGTGAGAAATTCATAGTATTTAAAAATCATAAGAGTTTGAAACACATTTTATCACATAGTTATTTGAATTTAATTTTGTATATGTGGGTGGATTATTTATAGATATTTGAAAATGATTTTATGTATACAATGGGTAAAGGGAACTATGTAGTGGATGCATTAAGCAAGAATTCATATGATCAGTTGGCTGAAGGGTCTTTATACTAGATGAATATAATGGAAGTGATAGTAGATATTCATATTTGTTTCTCAAACTAAGGTGATGTCTTAATTTTCTTTTTTTAATTTCAATTTTTCATAACTAATTTGAGAAGGTTAAATTTTCTCAGACATATGATCCTAATTTTGTAACTATGATATCAAAAATCAATGATCGGGTGAACATTGGGGGGGTGGAATCTAGATGAAAGTTCAGAGTTGTGGTTTGATATTGGATGGTCATACCTTTTGGATTTTCCAGAACATATTCCTATTACCTACCACTATTCGAGACAGGCTATTAATATCGAAATACAAAAGATGAACGAAGTATTGAATGAAATGTTTTGGTGGGTTGGAATGAAAAGAGATATAGTGGAGTATGTTTCAAAGTGCCTCACCAATCATAATGTCATGTAAGAGCATCAACAGACGATCTGTATATTGAAAGATTTATTAATTTTCATTTATAAATGGGAGAATATATCCATGGATTTTGAAATATGTCTACTAAGGATGGTTAGGAAACAAGATTATATTTGAGTGATAGTTTATCATCTCACTATGTCATTTAATTTCATCCATATTTGTGAAATTAATATGGTATAATTCTTGTCCAAAATCTTCATTTGGGAAATTATAAATATTCATGGTATTCTAGTCTTGATTTTATCGAATTGAGAACCCAAGTTTACATTTTTTTTGTAAATACTTGTAGAAAACCATTGGATAATAGTTGACTATGAGTACATCATATCATACTCAAATAGATGGAAAGTCTAAACAGAAAATCCAAACATTGGATGACTTTATTAGGTATTGTGTAATGGATTTTGGAGGCTCATGGGAGGAGAATATACAATTAATGGAGTTATCATATAATAACTATTATTAGTCATCAATATATATGGATCATTTTAAAGCATTTTATAGGATTACATATAGTTATACACATTATTGGGGGGAAATAGGTGAGACTTAACTAAATAGACTCATCCTTATAAAAGAGAGAATATAGAAGATTCAATTGATCTAAAAAGTAATGGAGATGTCTTAGTGTCATTACAAATCATATGTGGATCATCATATATGAACATTTATGTTTGAGGTGAGTGATCAAGTATTTTTTGAGAATCTATCCAATGATTGTGCATTTCCATTTTTATATGTAGGGAATGTATCTCCTCGATATATATTACCTTTTAAGATACTTGAACAATTTTTTGGGGTGGAGTATTGGTTATAATTTCCTCCTAGGTTTAGTTTAGTGTATAATGTGTTTCATGTATATCATTTGAGGAAGTACCAATATGAACCTGATCATATGATTCGATGGGAACATATTGACCTAAATCTAGATATTTTATTGAGTCGTGTGATGATACTGATTATGGATAGAAAATAGAAGATATTTCCTAGGAAAATCATTAGTTTAGTGTAGGTTTTTTGGAAATATGGTTGGATTTATGAAGAAATGTGAGATCATGAGAAAGAAATGTTAGAAAAGTGGTCCAAACTATTTTAGGACCACAAGGGTTCTCTACTTTCATAGAATCAATATTCCTATAGTTTATATAACGTAAAACCCTTATTTTTACATAAATTACAATTTATTTATGTATTTTGAGTCTATATAATGTTTGGTTTGAGTTTTAAGAGGTTAACAAGGGTTTTTTGGAATGCTATTGTGAATTTTTAGAGGTGTATGGTTAGTAGACCCCATGCACCGTCTCCCAGAAACCGTGGAAAGGAAGAAATTGGGCCTTGGGAAAGTGTGAGGTTGGTGCACAGTTTCCCCAAATGATGTAAGTTCCTTTGAGAAACTATGCTTCTTGAAATAGAGGGAGAAGTATGGCTGGTGCACAATTTCTCTAACTATGTAATCCAACCATGCATATTATGGCCTTAAGTCAGTAGCACGACAAACTTGGAGTATGATTTTCCAAACCATATGACCTAGCCATGTGGAGTATAGTTGGCCCTTTGAAATTTGTGGATCTAATATGAATTAATAAATTTAAGCCTTTTTAATACCCTATTATCTCAATATCATGAATACTTTTTTCAACCTAGACATCAGGGACGATTCCCTTCAAACCATAATCGATTCTTCGGTTAATCAAATCTTGTTTGAGGTCCAAATTCATTGATAAATACATATTATTTCTTTTTCTTCCAAGATCAATTCTTCTTTCTCCTTACTTTAACCATAGATATATTCCATTTGGGATATATCTATACTGTTTTATATACATATTGATGAGATGTTATTGGATATAGTGAAGTGAATGTGGGTTGTGATTGGATATTAATATTATTTAGTTTCATTCTATATTTTTCCAAAAATTATAAGGCATGTGGACTATATCTTTTATTTACATATCTTATAACATGAATTCATAGTTTTTATTAAATGTTTTTCTTGAAATGGTTGTGAAATACTTGTGTGATTCTTGATGAAAACTTGTTGTGGTTATGTATTTGTAATTTATGATAAATGGATTGATTTTGAAGAACCCCCATTTTTTCAGAATTCTAAAATGATGATATTAAAATTATGATTTTATTTTAAGGCATGTAAAGTGTTTTTAGAAATGATTTATAGAATTAAAATGTTTTATATAGGTTGGTTTGATGTGGAAATTTAGGATACATGGTTAGTGTGAGTTTATTTTCCTTTAGCGTGACCTTGTAGAAGGGGTGTGTTCCATTCGAGAACCTATTACTGGTCACCTTGTGGCTTCTTGGTCAATCAATGATAGACCTCTCATGAGTATGAAGCTATCACTTGTGGATGCATGGTGGTTGTGGAGGTATGATAATGGGTATGCTAAATAAATTGAGAAATGGTTTAAATTACTTTTTTTATTTATTTCCACTGAGAAATATTTTAGATTTTATACAATTTTTTTTATTCTTAAAAATATTTTATATAAATTTTTCTAACAAGTATTTTTCTATTTTTGTGAGTTGTGAATTTATTGGGGGAAATACAACTGAGTTTTGACTCACACTATGATCAGGAACTTTAGTGCATTTTAAAATTTCATCTATTGGAACATAGTTAAAGGTAAGGTATCTTAGTTATTTAGTTATTCTTTTTGATACCATGGGTATGGAATGTAGAGTTGGAGATGGGATTAGGTTGGGTATTTCAAGTTTATGTCACTTGGGAGTTTTGAGTTTTGTTGTCTCTTGGTTCTCTTGGAGTTTACCTTTTGTTTTCTACTTGTAATATTATATGGTTTATTTAATTAGTTATGTTTTGAGTTGTATTTTCTACTCATTCATCATATATAGTATTGGGTGGTTATTGTATATATATTTTGGATTCTTATGTTTCATAGGGAAAATCATCCCAAAAATGTTCTTGAGGCCCCTGTAATTTATTTCTAACTGTTGGTGTTTTGGGGATTTCACTGAAGGTTTAGTAACATATCAGTCAATTCTTGAGCTAATGAGGATGGGCAAGATGTTACATTAATAGTGTCATCCATGAAAGATAATGACCAATTATTCTTATAGGAATATGTATACAGTGGATTATCTCATAAAATAGAACTCTATTCCTTTTGATAAATCTTCAAACTCAGTGAAAAATAAATGATTCATTAATGCACTATAGAATATAATTGATGTTCTAGGAAGTTTTAGATAACATAATTTAACCCTTTATTTTTTTTATTGAAGGTGAATATGATCAATGGAAGTTTTTGATTAATAAAACTAATAAAATGGAAGAAATTAATGTCTTAGAATGGAATGTAATTAAATAACACTTTCTAGAAAAGTATTTACGAATATTATTTTACTTCAAATAGAAATTAAATTCCTAGAATTGATGTAACAAGACGAGTAATCTAGTGCCACCTTTAAAGATATTTTGACCAGATTAGAAAGGTATGCATCAAATTTAATTATAGAAAATGATAAAAAATTTCCCGATTTTACTCGGGATTGAATCCATTTTTATGAGGGGATGTGGTTACTGATGAGTTTTGAATTAATGAGGAAATTATGCAGTGTTTTGAGAAATTTGATATGAAATTTGTGTACTTTAACAATAATAAGGTTAATAAAAGATCCAAGTGGATAGAAGTGGGAAACCATTCATCAAAGAAACCTGAAGCTAATAAAATTCAATTACCCTCTTGTGATAATTTTGGAAAGAAGAATTCTAGATAATTCCAAATTTGGTATGTGAGGAGTTACCAATTTTAGAAGCCTAGACACAAGGATCATGACATCAACAAAAAGGGAAATGAAAATTGTTAGACTGATAATGATAATAAGGTTATGAAATGTTTTTATGAAAATGAGTAGGGGTATTATGTTAATTCATGTCCAAATTTAGTAGCATAAAGTGGAAATCATCAGGATAAGAAATATAAAGGTGTAAAAAAGTCATTTTCTTCTACTATGGCTGATGTAGGATCCTAAAATGATTTTGGGAGAATTTCATTACATGTTTATTTGGAATATGTCAATTAATTGTTTGATTCTAGATCCACACATTCTTTTATATATAAGAAATTTTCAATTAAAATAGAAATACCATCTCAAGGAATAAAGTAGTAACAATTGGTAAAAACTCGCGGGGGTTGTATAAAGACATCAAGAATTTAAAAAAATATTTATTTTAGCATGTATAGAATGGTTAATTCTATAATCCTTATTCTCTTTCCCCTTATAGAGTTTTATGTTATTATGGGTATGGATTTTATTTGATTTTATAATGCTATGAATGATTGTAGAGACAAGGAATTTATTTTCAGAATGAGTTTTTGTTTCTATATTAGAATGTATTCATGTGACATCTCGGAATTGGATGCCATTTAAGGTTCTCTAAGCTCATTAGCCACATGTCCTCAGGCGCATCTCCCCAAATTTCATAAGATTTCGAAAGTAGCAAGTTCTTGGGGTGTGTCTGCAGGGATACTATTCCATCTTTACTAGATTTTAGCACAACAAATCAAAAAGAAACAAAGGTAAAAGTAGAAACAATATAAGTAAACATTCACAATAAAAGATAACTGAGTAGTAATAATAATCCATAGGTGAAACTGATATAAATATACAAAATCTAATGATGAAATTTCATGTATCTAGAAATGTATAAAACATAGATAAAAATGAGTAGAAAATCCATGGTATAAAAAAGTATAAAAAAGTAATCCAAATACTATCCCAAGAATCTCGAGCTCCAGCTTGATCATCTTTAACCATCTCCATCATAAGTAATCAAGCAATCCAGTGTCTGAAGAAATATACTTCCCCTTTTCAACCCCTATTTACTTATAATCTTCCCATGTTCTAATGGAGACTTAGATAGAGTGTGAGATAAATATCAGTAGGACACCACCAATGGTGTCAATAACATCTTATCTGTCTTATATAAACTAAAATAGTGTGCAAGAATGCATATATAAAAGTAAATAAATATATTAATGTAAACACCCAAGTACCTAATTCAACCCTAGGCTACTATATGATTATGTAACCGATTACTTAATTAATTTTGTTTTAGTTTTTATATATATTGAAGTCATTTGAGGCATATCCATCACCGACATCACCTCATGAGAGTAATAGTATAGGTAATAAGTTGTAACAAAGCATCAATGATGATAATAATAATGAAAGGGTTCCAAGGTAATAACCAAGGAAACAAAGACCTCATGGGTCAAAAACTTAGTATTAAATGTATCGTGTATATAGGGGTAAGAGTGTAATCCAAGGAGCGTCATCCAAGGAATTCCAAAATAAATTATCTATTTGATTCAAAGAAGTACATCCAATGCAAAACAAGGTAAGTTATAGCTAGGTACAAGGATTTAACCAAGGAACCTCATGTCCTTAAAATCCACAAAAGATCTGAAGAGTGTATCCAGGGAATATTTTATAGTTAATAAGGGATCCTATAGTGTCATACTAGGCATACACTAATAGATGAGGATCGGGTTCCAAGGTGGGTGTCAACCATGGAAACTGACATCCTTGAATCGGAATGGTGTCCATGAGCACTGAATGAATTCCCTCAAGAATCCAAAAAGTAACCCGAGTCTGACCACTCCTATAGTATTGTCAAGTTTCATATGTAACTAGGCACCTCAAATTTAATTCATTTATTTAATTAAGACATGAAACATTCATATCATTTACTAAGTCATTTTTTTGAAGACTTTCCTTTCATTATCAGGACAAGGCCAAGGGTCATGCAACCATTTAATTTATTTCATAGATAATTACTTGGTTCTATTCTTTACCATTCATAACATGACAAGGTTGGGATAAGGATGAAAAACCAAATGCAATGAATTTAATATAAACAAGTCCAAGTGGAGTAAATTCTATATACCTTACCATTTAACATTGATTAAACAAGTTGAAGAACTTACCTTAGGTGGGGAAAGTGATTAACATACATGCAACTTTCCATTTATCAATTCAAAATTAAGTAGTCATGTAATGAGGGAGGATTACCATTATTAGGGTCAATCCAAATCACACCCAAATGGTGGCTCATACAAACAAGTGAAACCAATGAAAACTAGAACATGAATAAAACCCTACATGGGGTGGTTGACGTTGTGGAAGTAACCACCAAAAATGAATTAAAAATATGTCCTAGGTCTTAGGACATGATTCAAATGACTAAAATAGAGGCATATAAATTTAACAAACGACATCAGATGAAATTGGCATGACCCCAAAATGATTTATAAAATGAAGAATCTTGAGGAGTGAGTTATAGACCACTTACCTCGTACTCGTGCAACTCTCCTCATCCATTATCAAACAATAATTCAATATGGATTGGAATAGATATGATGAACAGATAAATTCCCTAAAAATAGGAAATATGATCCTATATCTAAATAACATTGTTAAGAGGAAGAAGAAAAAATAAAAATTAAAAAGGAATTGAGAACATCTCGATATGGATCCAATGGGATGAATGGAGATCGAATCGAAATTTGGATGGAATCTAGATCTAAAATCCTAGAATGTACCTTCATAGAGCTCAAAAGGGAGGAAACTAGAGGTAGTTATATACTGGAAGACCAAAATAAGGAAGGGCATGTTAAAAAACATCATTTAAGGGAATTTTGGAATTTTTTACCAATTTTATATTTCGCACAATTTTACCATATATTTAGCCAAATCATTCAACAAACGTGAATGTTTATCTATAGGAAGGGGGATCCTATATGGTTAGTCTACACAGTTAGGGAAACTGTGCACTAACCATGCAAAAATCAACTGTCAAAATTGCAAACATTCTCACATGGCCATGTGGCCCATTTCACATAGTTTGGGAAATCTATGCTCACTCCAACTACACACTATATAACCTTTCATGGTTAAAACTAACAATGTGGTTTGACTTTCATTATTTCCTATAACATGTGATAGACCATTTTCTCCCATTGGACAAAGTTTTGAGCTTCGAACAAGCACCAGACAGCCACAAAAACTTCTCTAACTCATTAGGAATCAATTTTAGGTCCATAAAATAGAATTATACCAAAATTAAAAGGATCCATACCCGAGTGAAAGACTAGGTTATTATAGTGTTCCCCCTTAAAGGAACCTATCTCCGAGTTCACCATCCAAGGGAGGTGAAACACTATATGAGAACAACTCTTTCCACTGGGCACGTACGTCGACCTCCTACAACTATGTCTCATCCCGTACTAGGTCATGATACCAAAACACACATAGTAAATGGATATACCATCATATAAGATCCTTTGTGCTCCGATCTATGATCTATATAAGGTAATTTTCAAAATAATCATCATTTTCTAGCTCGAATTCTTTGGGATTGAAAGTATGAGATAGGTTGGAATGATACCGAGGAAGATATGAAACATGGAAGACATCCTACATGGAACAATACCTCTAAGGTAGTAACAACCAATTGGATACTAGCCTGAATCTCTCTTGGATCTCAAACAACCTAAAAAAGTACAACAATAACTTTCCTTGCCTTTGTATCCAATTATTCCCTAGCCTAGGTGATACCCGCAATTCGTTGATGGTGATCAACATAAGATTTCTATCTAGACTCAGTAGTATACATACACTTCCTGATCAGCTGGACCTGCTCTTATGTCTCCTGCACGTGATGAGTACCTAGTAGGGCTGTCTCTCCTTCCTCTAGCTAGTGTAGGTGTGAAAAAAACGACCTACCATAAAAGGAAACAAAAGGATCCATAGTAATTATTTCTTGAAAGATATTATTTTTGGAAAACATTACGAATGTGATATGATTCTACCAATAACCACCTAAGTCAAGTACACAAGCTCGAAACATATAATCCAAAACCTAAATTGTTCATTCTGACTATTAATTGTTTTTAGGGTAAAATATTATTCTTTGAAGCACCAAAGTACACATAGATTTCTGTGACCCCTTCCAAATCCATGATGTGAAACAAGAATTACTATCTGAAACTATATTACGAGGGACCCTATGTATTTGAATGATCTCACAGACATAAAGTCTTCCTACCTCATCTACAAATGATGTATCTTGTATAGGAATAAAGTGGAATAATTTCTTTATCCTTTTAATGACTACCCATATTGGTTAGATATCTATAGGTGACCTAGATAAATCGGGACAAAATTACATGTAAACATCTTTCCATTTCTGTTCGGGGACTGAAATTGGCTAAAACAATCTGGTAGGCCTCTGGTGCTCCACCTTCACCTAGTGATAGGTGGAACCCCTAATGATAATGCTTGATATCTGATGTTTCATACCAGGCCACCAATACTTTCATCACTTATCTCAATACATCTTGGAGATTCTTGAATGAACTACCCATGGAGAAGCATAAGACTCTCACATCAACTCATCTATCATATCTACATGAACCTAGAAACGTCCATGTATGTGCAAGATATCATCTTTGTCCACAGAGTAATACATAGGCAGATCATCTCCTGAAAAACTCTTATGGAGAACCAATCCCTCAGGATCTAAAAATTTTATACTCTTCACCTTCTTGAGGAGGTAAGAGGAAATTGTTAAGCCTGATAGATAGGATATATCATGACTCCATAATACTCAAGATGCATATTTGAAAAGAGGGACATCAATTTCCATTCATCACTAGCTTCCCGTATGGCCTGTGCCTGATTTTTATGACACAACACATCAAAAA
Source organism: Viscum album (assembly GCA_963277665.1). Lineage (NCBI taxonomy): Eukaryota > Viridiplantae > Streptophyta > Magnoliopsida > Santalales > Viscaceae > Viscum > Viscum album. The sequence goes on along the minus strand of OY728150.1, from coordinate 349,388,102 downwards.
ATATGTTGCCCTTTCCCGGTGTATATGAAAGCTCAAAATTGAAGGACTAAAGATATTTGACCCATATTTTATGTCTGATATTAAGGTCACACTTTGTAAAGATATGTTTGAATTTCTTGTGGGTTGTATACTCCACAAAGTACTAACCTAATTGACAGTGACTCCAACAATGTAAGGCATGAAAAAATACTACTATCTCAAGGTCGTGCATTGGGTAATTTATTTCATGAGGCATCAACTGAAAAGATCCGCACACAATGAATCTTTCCACATGCATTATAAATGATCCTAGGATGACACCTGATTTATAATAGAACACTGCATAACATTTTCTAAGTACTAGAAAAATCAGAATAGGTGCTGATAAAATCCTCCCTTTCAACTCCTAAAAGGATTTATCACATTTTTATAACCACATGAACTTGAAAGCACTCTTTTTAAGACTAGTAATAGGTGAGGAAAATAATGAATAGTTCTGTATAAAATTATTATAATATATTGCCAACCATAAGAAATTACATATCTTAAATATGTTCTTAGGCTGCTCATAAGAAATTAAAACACTCATCTTATCTGGGTCAATAGAGAATTTTAATTCTGATATGATATGACCAAATAAGTTAACTTTTTAGATCTATAGGCGTCTCTTAGAAATCTTGGAATAATGATGATCCTCTCTCAGTGTACTAAAACTAATCTCATGGTTCCTATAATGGTCTCTATAAATCTGAGAATATACAAAGATGTCATCCACAAATACCATGGAAAAAGATTCTGGATAGTAATATAAAACCTTATTAATTAGATCCATGAAAATTGTGGGATCATTCATAAGACCGAATGGAATAACGAGGTACTCATAGAGACCATACATGATACAAAAAGCAGCATTAGGTTTTTCTGATGGCATGAATCACACCTTAGGATAGCCTAATCTATGGTCAATATTAGATAATACCATATCTCCTTGGATTTGGTCCAATATATAATCTATTAGAGGTAGTGGATACCGGTTCTTCACAGTAAGCTGGTTCAACCATTTATAATCTATGTATAAACAAACAATCCCATCCTCCTTCTTGCCACAAATCATGGGAAGACCCTAAGAGGAAGTACTGGGCCGTATAAAATTGTGGCCTATAAATCCACTAAATACCACATTTATCTCATAGGTATTTTTAAGTTCTATCCTATACAAAATAATGGACACTAAAGTTTCTCCTAGAATAAGTTCGACTGGAAAATCCACCTCTCTATTATAAGGTAATCCAAAAACATTGTCAGGAAAGAACTCCCTTAAAAGATATACTACTTGAGGTAATTATTCCTGAAGTAAACCCTAATCCTCTATGTTGAGATTAGAAATATGGTTGGTAACTCCATATAGTCCATGACGGTCTGGTCCAACTCTACTAGCAAGGATATCCCACTCACCCTTATGTAGATAACTTATGACCTCTAGTGAATTAAGTGATACCCTACAATGATAGTAGTCTACAATGGAATAATTAATAAAAAACCAATCCATATAGATAATGAAATAGAATATCATAATCTTGAGGAAAAAAGGGGTCCCATAATAAAAGATAACTACCTACCTCAAGGGGATAGTCCCTAAACTAGCTTATTCCCTCTAATTGTACTCCCAACGGTGTATCCAAGGTAATTTCACCATAGTAATACTATATTTCAAGCCCAAGGATCTTCATGATAGATAATGAGATAAAAGTGTGAAAAGAACCTATACCAAATTATGAATATACTATTGTAGAGGATATTAGAATAGTACCTCATACTGTAGATGGTATTGCAACCTGATCCTTATGTATCAGCTATAATGCATGAAACTGATCTGATCATTAACCTTATGTTACAGTTGGACTACCATGATCAAAACTGCTCTATTTTTACTTTTGGTGATCTGGAGTCTGGATTCTAATCCCACTACCTCCTCCTCATCCATTTCTATGGGTGCTACTCCAACTACCCACCTAACGCAACACAAAATAACTTTCCCCTGAAGGTGGATATGGTGCAGATCCTCTTCCACTAGAAGATGATGAAAAAGTTCGAAAGAATATTTGAAGATGTGCCACATGGATGGAAGATTAACACTCCATAGGGTCTCTATCACACTAAGACTTCTGGTGAACCTATCACCCACAATGATGACACACCATAGAGATACTGGTACAGATACTATGGATTCCACTTTCCTAATTAATAAAATTTAAGGGTAAAGTTTTGGTACCATAAAAACTACTGGACTACTTCTACAGTGGTCCTCTATACCCAGTAATTTCACCATCCGATCAGGCTGTGCTCAGTGATAAGATCCTGCTAAACTATTTTAGAAAACATAGGTAGGTGAATGATATTCACTTTAGTATGAATGACATACATGAGACCATCCTCTAATAGTCCATCACATAAAAACCCATCACTGTATTGTCGTGGTTAGAATTGTATAACTCAATGAAACCCACTAAATATTACATAACTGACATTAAACCCAACTCGAGATGTATGAACACTTTGGATCTGTCAGCTCTTAGTATTTGAGGAAAGAACTGATCAAAGAAAACATTCTAAAAATAATCCTATACAATTCCCTGATAGAGACTAGCCTAGGAAACTACATCGCACCAACATTTGGATGAATAACACATCTTGTATATAGAAAGATTGACCCTATGCTTCAAGGGTATCTCCATATGGTTAAAGATAGACAAGGTGGACTCTATCCAGGACACAGTAGACTATGGGTTCCATCTCCCAATAACTTAGGAGGATGTTTCTTCTAGAACACACAATTAAAATCAACCACCATAGGTGCAGGATGTGGAGTACCATGCATGGAATGTAAAAAACATAGGAAAATATCTATAACTTTAAAATTAGTGCCCAAATTACTTACAATATGTGATTCATCAAGTTTCACTCTTAGAGGTAAGACTAATAGCTCAGGGCGCACCATGTCTCAATCATTGTTATCACCACCCTCTTGGTGGATGACACGAGGATTCCATGGAGACATTAAACTACAAATGCTAATAACATGCCTCAAAATAAGATATAAGTATATAGATACAAACACTAGTAGAAGGTAAACCTAAGAAAGGGATCACTACCCATGGAATAATAACCCAACTACCTGCTTAAAAGGCTAGGTATTTGTAATTTCTCAAGTTTTAGTTACAGGGGTTCTAGTAGATGAAGGGATAATAACACCTTGACTTATCATTTATTGGAAACCATTCCATTAATTTTATATTTAATTTCTTGGTTAACTCCTTTACCTTTCATAAACAATAAAATATAGAATAAGGTCAGGAAACCATTACATTTTATAATCCATTTTTACATTTATAATCTTCATTTTACTATAACTTATGTCAGAGTTTATTTAAAATGAATCACCATTCCTAGTGAGTCTAGGCCCATACTCCTTATCATTGATAATGACACACATTTGATATTAATCTAATGGATCAACTTGGTAAATTAACCATTCTAACCCATGAGGGCTCATAACACCTCGTTAATTGAAAATAGAAATCAATCAATCAAAACCAAAGAAAATAATAGGCATAATATAACTACCACAACATCTCTCAACAATCATAGGCATATGAAGCAATGAATGAAGTAAAATTCACCTATATGGAATGAAAATATGAATAACATGAAAATTTCTAGGTGCCTATGACGATGTATGTAACAATGATCCTTGCCCTTATATCATTGGGCCATGGATTAAATAATACCCACAATCAGAATAATAATAATCAACACCATATAGCATGTGCATCACCCAATGGTGAAATGATATCAACTGTAATAGGAAAAAGTAAAACAATAATAGTAATTCAAGAAACTCGGCCTTTACCCTGAACATGGGTTCATGATGACCATGAACAACATATGACCATGTTATAATAATTATTAACATAAAATATATTGTCCCCAAATATTAAATCAAGAAAGGAACTTCTCTTATATCGCTTTGTTATGTCTCAGACCCAATGCAACTAAATGTTCTCCAAGACCAGTTTTCCACATTTCTTTAAGAACATCTCCCAAAATGCAAGAGGTTTCTGACTAGAAGTGATGGCCAAGGGTGTGTCCTTAGGGAGACTATACCGTAATTAATAGAGTGTAGAACAATGGATCAATAAGAAAAATATGTAAAAAGTAGAAGCAATATAAGTAAACAGGCACAATAGAAGTTAACTTAACTGTAATAATAATCAATAGGTGCAACTAATGTAAATATAAAATAGTTGATGATGATATTCCATGTATCTAAAAAGCTAGAAAACATGGATACAAAGATGCAAAAAATACATGCGATACAAAACTAGAAAAAAGGAATCCAAATACTATCCCAAGCATCCCAAGCTCCAGCTCAACCATCTTCTGCCAGCTCCATCCTTCAAAATCAAGCAACCAAGTGTCTAAATCAACCCTATTACCTTTGTCAACCCATGCATACATATAATCTACATGGGTGGAAATGAAGACCTTGGTAGAGTGTGAGATAAATATCAGTAGGACACCACCAATGGTGTCTATAACATACCATCCAGTTAATATAAATGGAAATAGTGTGCAAGTTGGAATATATAAAATTAAAACAATACAGTAATATAAATACACAAGTACCTTCTTCAACCCTAAACTAATGCATACACATATAACCATTTTGTTAATTAATAAATTTCTAGTTTATATATATATATATACTTAAGTCATGTGAGCCATATGAAACACTGACATCACCTCATGATTGTAATAATAGAGGTTTCAAGTTGTAACAAGGAAACCATGATGATAATAATAATGAAAGGGTTCCAAGGTAATAACAAAGGCAAAAAAGACCTTATGCATCACCAAATCAGTATTAATTGTATCATGGATATAGGGGTAAGAGTGTAATCCAAGTATATTAATCCTTGGAATTCAACAATAAACGATCTAACTTAGTCTAAGAAGTATATCCAATGTAAAACAAGGTAAGCCATGGCTAACCCCAAGGGTGTAACCAAGGAAACTCAGGTCTGTTGAAGCCACACAAGATCTAAAGAGTGTATCCAAGGCATATTTTATAGTAAATATAGGATAATACTATGTTATAACAGGAATGCACTGATATATTAGGATTGGGTTCCAAGGTGGGTCTCAACCAAGGAAATCGACATCCATGAAATGTAATGGAATCCATAGGCACTCAAGGAATTCCCTTGGGAATCCAAAAGATAAATCAATTATAAAAACTCCTATAGTAATGTCAAGGTCCATATTTAATTAGTAAACTTACATTTAATTCATTTATTTAATTAATTCATGCAATATTCACATCATTTACTAAGTCATTTGGTTCAAGCCTTTCATTTCATTAGTTTGACAAGGAAAAGGGTAATGCAACCATTAAAGTCATTTCACAGTTAATTAATTGGTTATATATTTACCTTCTATAACATGAAAAATATGGTATAAGGATAATAAACCAAATGAAATTTATTTTATATAAACTAGACCAATTGATATCAATACTATATACTTTACAACTTTCCATTTAACATTGATTAAACAAGTTAAAGCCCTTAACTTCAGCAGGTCAAGTGAATGGAGTACCTGTTACCTCCCATTTTTCAATTCATAATTCAATAATCATCTAATGAGGGAGGCTTACCATTAATAGGGTCAAGAAAAATCACACCGAAATGGTGGGTTAGAAAAACAAGTCAAACCAGTAAAAATTCAAATATGAATAACACCTTACTTGGGGTGGTCGGAGTTGTAGAAGTTACCACCAATAATGAGTAACATATATGGAATGGGTCTAGGAAAATGGATATAATAACTATATCCAAGGAATTAAAATTTAAAAAAATGATGCCCAATGAAATCAGTGTGCCCTCATGACAATTTAGAAAATGAAGAATCACAAGGAGTGAGTTATATACCACCTACCATGCACTCATATAAATCTCCTCATTCAATATCTGCCACTAATTCAGTCTAGATTAAAAGATATTTGAAGAATGGATTGACACCCTAAAAATAGGGCATATGAACCTACATCTAAATAGCATTGTTGATAGGAATAATAATGACAAAATATTAAAAAATAATCAAGTCGTTACCGATATAGATCCAATGAGATGAACATAGATAAAATTGGACTCCAGATGAAATCCTGATATCGAAACTAAGACTAAACCATAAAAGAGATTAAAATAGAGGAAAATATAGGTTACTATTTTCTAGAACCCCAAAAGAGTGGAGGTTTTTAAAAAAAGACCATTTTAGGGAATTTTTGTAATTTTTCCCAATTTTAGCCTTTGCAAGGTTTGGCCGTATAGTTAGGAAAACCATGAACCAAGCATGAACAGTCAGCTATAGGAAGGGGGAACCTGTATAGTTTGGCCCAAATGTTATAGAAACCATGTTCCAATTGTGGAAAAATCTACTGTCAAAATTGCAGACATTCACACATGGTCAAACGACCCATTTTACATGGTTTGAAAAAACCATGCGCCCTCAAACCTTTCACTATACTGCCTCACACGGTTAAAACTAACCATATGGTATAACTCGTATGGTTTCATCTAACCTTGAAACAGACCATTTTCTACCATTGACTAGTGTTCCAACCTCTGAACATGCTTCAGACACCCACAAATCTTTCTTTTAACTCAATAGGCATCTATTTTAAGTCCAAAAAATAGAATTAGACCAAAATTAAAGGGATCCATACCTAATTCAAAAATAAAGTTATTAAAATGCATAAATTTTACAACATATCAATAACTAGAGATACTAATAAAATATTAAATTGAATTTTATGTTGAACATATTTTTTAGAATAAAAGATCTTTTAAAATTTATGATATCCTAGCAGTAAATAAATATTAGTATTTATTTCCTAGTGATTTTTTTGGTCTTATTATTGAACGATAGGTTGATTATACTATTTAATAAGTGTATAATGATAATATAATTTCAAAACATTAATATAGAATGGATTTGATTTATTTTTTAATATTGAAAAAGATGTTATAGGAGTTTCTTGATAAGGGTTTCATATACACTAGAACCTATCTTTGGGGTTCCCTTATTCTATTTTTTCATAAGGAAGGTTGTTTCTATGAGACATTTCCTTTATTATAAAACACTCAATAACATCACTATAAAAAACACGTATTTATTACCTCATATTGATGAATTGATTGATTTTATCCAGGGTGAAATTTATTTTTTTAGGATGGATATATTGTTTGGCTTTCACCGGCTGGTGGTGAGGGATGATAACATTTTGAGGACAACATTCTATATTAGGTATGGTCATTACAAGTTAGTTATTTTGAAATTTGAGTTAATAAATTCATCCACTATATTTATGGATCTAATGAATATAATATTTCACGATTATTTAGATAAATTTATGGTTTTTTTCTCGATGATATTTTTTATACCCTAAAAGTTATGAAGATCATTATAAACACTCATTGATTTACTTGCATACATTAAAAAAAATTAGTGGTAAGAAAAAATTTAATATATTTAAAATTTCTATAAAACAAATTTATTTTCTAGGAGACATTATATATAATTATTGAATAATTATTGAACCTACTAAAACCAAAGTGGGGGAAGAGTGTTCAAGGCCTAAAAATGTCACTAGGATTTAAAATTTTACTAGATTAATTGGTTAATGATGAGTTTTTGTTGATATATTTTCATATTTATCTTACCAACTAACTATGTCAACTCTAAAATTATTTATTAAACCAGAAAAAGGAATATGATTATTTATTTCAATAATTGGAATAAGGTTTATTAATTCTCTAGTGTTATGATTGGAAAGAAGAAATGGTGGTTTTTCTTATTTACCATGATTCTTCATTGGAGGGACTCAACTGTGTATTGAAGTAAAATAACTAGTTTAATTCATATGCATCACGTCAATTCAAACCCAACAAGAAATATTATACTACACATGAAATTATTCTTGCTAATGTTTTTTCCTCAAAAATACAAAGAAATATTTTATTTTGGGAGGATTTTGAAATTTATAATGATCATAAATGTTTAATGTATATATTCACTCAAAAAGAGTTTAACATGAGGTATATAAATTGGTTTGAATTGATTAAGGATTATGATCTCAAAATTAAATATCATTTAGGAAAATAAAAAAGGTAGATGATACCCTCTGTCAAAAAGATAATGAATCATTAACAATGTTATGAATGGGAAATGATATTTTTGTTAATGATTTAATTAATGTTGTCATGTAAATTTTATAAGTGTAATTTTAATGAGTTTAATTTTGGTAAAAAAGGTGTTATTATATTTATTAAGCTGTAACTTGTTCTAAGTGATTTCCAGTTGTATATTCAATTGTAAATTTAAGATTCAAAACTCTCCATTTTATGGTCGTTCTGGAAACATAGTGTTATATAGAGACCTTCTAGAATAATTTTTGTGTGTAAATGTATGATGAAAGATATAGCTAATTATATCATGAAATTTTTGAATTGTTAACTGTCAAAATCTACGAAAAAACTACCGAAGGGGTTTATTTATCATTTTCCAGTGCCTAAATGCAATTAGGATAATATATCCATGGATTTTGTTATGGAACCAAAAAAAAATCAATGTAATAAATGATATTTGGTTTGTTATTGATTGTTTAACTAAATCTGTGCATTTTATATATATATGAGATACAAAATCTTTTGATCAGCTTTTCATATTTTGACTTAAGGAAATATTCAAGTTATATAGAGTTACCTACTCCATTGTAACTGATCGTTATCTTAGGCTTGTGTCATATTTTGGGAAAGAATTTTAGAATTTTATAACTACATAATTAAATTTTAGTACAACTTTACATCCCCAATATAATGGAAACTACGATCATACACTTTATAATTTAGAAGATATGATTCAAAATTTCTAATTTAATTATAAAGGATGATAGGGTTAATATATTTATTTACTTTAATTTCCTAATACTAATAATTTTAATTTTACTATACCGATAGAGCCTTTGGAAGAATTATATGTATAATGTTATGAAACTCTATTAAGTATGGATGAAGGATGTGAAAGAAAATTTTTGGGACCAGAATTGGTTAAAAATATGGTTGTAATGGTAAATATGATTAAAAATCATACGTGGATAGCTTAGAATAGAAAGAATATTTATTTATATCATTGGAGGAAAGACCTTTCATTCGTGGTATACGATAATGTTTTTCTTAATGTAACTCCTTGGAAAAGATTTATGTGTTTTGGAAAAAAATATAAAAGTTTGTATATGGTTTATTTAGTCTATATAAAATTTTGGAAATTTTATGACTAGTTTATTACATAGTTTAATTACCACCAATATTATCTTTAGATCATGACATGTTTCAAATGTTGTTTCTATAGAAGTGTTTACCTGATACATCCAATGTTTTGATCCATGAAGTGGTAAAATTAGAGGGAATATATCTTATAGAGAAAAGATATTTAATATTTTGGATCATATAGAGTAGTTATTGAGAAATAAAGTTATTAAAGTAATAAAATGTTTTATGAAAGAATCACACGATTGAGGAAGCAACATTGGAATTAGAAAATGCTGAGGAAAAAATACCCTCAATTGTTTAAGTAATGAATAAAATTGTGAGGAAACAATATGATAAGGTATTAATATTTTTGAAAACCAAGGTAAACCTATAAATAAATCAATATTATAATTTATATTTATTTATTTTATAATTTTATATCAATCATGTTTTTAGAAATAATATAATAATATTCTTTAGTAGAAAAATAAACAGTTTTATTTAACAAATTTGGTTTTCGATGAATTAAATATTTTTTTAAAAGGTTATTATATTCATTTTTGAAATATATTTTGATAAAAATAACTTCATTTTTGAAAAAAATATAAGATATAACTTAGGATGAATATTTGTGAATAGATTGATTTTTAAGTGAATAAAAATGCCATTTTTTTGCCAAATTATGATTTATTTTCAATAAATAAATTCATTTAAATTTTTTTATCTATTATTAATATAGTTTAATGTAAAAAATATAAATTTTATAAATAATATTTTAAATAAATCTATATAAATCAATATTATATTTCGTTTTAGTATAAGTTCTTTTTTTGCTTCAAAACACATTTTTATAAAAACTATAATTCGTTACATTTTTCTTATTTATATTAAAATTAATTTCTAAAATTAATAAAAATTAAATAATCAAAAAAGGATTCCATATTATGAATTAGGAAATTTATATTTTGTAATTATTTAAATTTCATTTTTAGTCATTATGAATTGTAACCATGGTGAAAATGTGTCATCATGGTAGAAGGTAAATTAGGGTTATTAAGGTAAAAACTAAGTGATAAGGCCTCATAAAACATATCTTAATTATTATTGGATGATGATATTTATATCCTAATGAAATTATCATCATAATTGGATATGTTTTTATCCAAATTCCAAATATTTAAACTTTATAATATTTTTTTTTGAAAAACTAAAAGTGTTCCTATCCACTCACTTATGAAAGGGAACCGACTATCCACCTTAAATCACAACTTTCAAGCACTATATTTGAGAAAAAACTAATAAAAAACTCTTAGGAAATAAATAACCTTGTCTTAGTGGTCCTGATGTTTTCAAAAGACCAATCCAAGAAGTATAATGGTTTAATCTAAAGAGTTATATCTGTGGATAAGGTATAAGTCCTGACCGATGCATTTCAAATTTATTGATTCTTTCACCTGCATAAAATATTATTAAAACATGATGAAATAAAAAAATAAATATATTAAATTCAATATTATATTATTATGATTATGGTAAACCCCATTTTATCTCTTTTTCCACCTTATGAGAAATGAAAATGGTGTTCCTGCGTACATGTGGAATACCGTCTCCAAGAAGAGACATGTTTCATTTTTCATCACCTGATCATATGGATAGTAATAATGATAGGAAAATTGAATATATATCATATTTATGAAATAATTATGGTTTTGTAATGATAATATATTACTTACCTTCTTATTCTTTCCATCCTTTGGAAATTGATAAAGTCTATTTTATATATGTATGGAATACCATATCCATATATCAATGTGATTCTTTTTTCATTTTCACCTTAAAATGATGGACCTAAGATAAATTAAATTTAAAAATATTTATTTTATAACATATTTATGATTTTGGTAATGTAATATATAATCTACCTTATTTATTTTTCACCTATTAGAAAAATGAAAACATAGTTCACTCATACATACAGACTACCATCTCCATGAAATGATGTTGTTCATTTTTTATAACCACATTACATGGTTGATTTTTAAAAGTGTATATAATTTATAAATAATATAAATATAACATTTTTCTTATTTTTAATATAATGTAATTATAACCATTTTGACCCTGATAAGTTTATCAAAGTGGTTTTGAGGTTATAAATAGAACGACCCCAAAATGTCCAATGTTAACTAAACCATTTTTGTTACTAAGAAAAATATGTTAATAAGTCGGATAACATTAATAATTATAATCAAATTAATAAGAAAAAGTTCTTATGAAAATTTTAGCATAATATATTTTTATTTCTCAGCTATTAAAGAAGGTATGAAGATATATGAGACATAAGGTAAGAGACTTTTCTTTAAAATCATTTTGAAGAATTCATTTCAAATATAATTCCTTGATGACCATGTTATCCAAAATGGTACAATAATGGTATTATTTATACATCTAATATTGTTAAAATTTATTTTTAACTAATTATTTTGTTTTTTTAATGTTTTAAAAAAGAATATTTTAAAATTTTTCAAATTTGAATATTTTTTCATTTTTTACCAAAGTGAAAAAATGTTTTTGAAATATATATAGATTGACTAAATTTAATTCCTTCATACATATTATTTATTATCAATAATATTGGACATTTTTCCATGGTTATTTTAAATGAATATATTTCGCTCAATATGTTTTAAATTTTTATTTTTAAAATGTTTTTTCTATGAAAATTGAAACTTTTTATCATCCATATGTGACAACTAAAAGCGTTATTGAATATGGAATTTAATTCTAATTCCAATGTTTTTCTAGTTGAAGTGAAATACAGATGTGATTTATTCATTATATAGTTCTTTTAAATTTTATATGAATAATGAGAGATTCTGATATATCTCTCCAATATATTGGGTAAAGTGATGAAGTTTACAAGTTATAGGTTACTATGAAGATATAAGGGAATTATATAGTTTAGTTTTAATATTGTAAGGGTTCATGTAAGGTTTAATTTAAGTATAATATGAAATGATACTTACATGATATTATTCCTTTATTTTACAAATGAAATATTTTGATTTTAAAAGGTAATAAAATAATCTTTTGGAATGCTTATTTTTTTTTATAAAAGGTGAAATGATTGTTTTTCAAGGAAAAATATTGAAGAGTTTTAATGTTTTCCAAGAATCACTTATAATTATAAATTTCTATTAATATAATATGTTTCAATAAATCTTTGATGAAATTATGTTTTTTCTAATAAAATAGAAAGGATACATGAGATATTGTTTTATTACAAAAAAGGAAAACATTATTATATATTTTTCTAGTTTATAGGTGGACTAATAGGTTTATTTTATTTAATTTACCTTTATAAAATTTGTTTTGAACATATCTTGTTTTCAAATTATTTTTAATAGGTCTTAAAAATTGGTAAAACATTAATAAAAAATTAGAGACCCACCTTTGTTTTCGCACACTTTACATTCCAAATTTGTAATCCCTTAATAAGGAGTCCTAAATATAATTTCAATGGGAAACCATATTTAAAAAAATATTCCAATATTTTAAATACCCCAAAACTATAAATAAAATAATTTCACATATTTAAAGGAATTAAAATCCCAATCTCCTTAATTTAAATAATTCACACAATATACACCCCATATTAAATCATGTTACCTCTCTTTAATTTTTTTAAAATCATTCACCAATTCATTTTCATTAAAAAACAATTAGTTATTAAATCACACCCCTTGATGGTCAAAACACCTTACACATACAATTAATATCCTTTTAAATAAAAAAACTTCTTGGATTTCAAAACAAAATCAACAGATTTCAAAATCAATACATTTCCCAACAATGTTTTTTTGGAAAAGAAATTCCATTATATAAGTAATCACAATGGATCCTTTTTATTCCAAAAATAATTTTCCATACAATCCATATTATTCACACAAAAAATAATTTTTCACAAGAACAACATAAATAGGTGACACATCTCAAGTCCAAACCACATTTCAACATATTACAATTCTCTTTGAATTCACCCCCATCCGAGGGTCTCATTGTAATTTGGGCTAAATATAAAACTAAAAATGATACTTGAGAACCTTTATTTACTCATCCACATAATTTTATGGGCTATAGGAAAAACATGATACAATTAATAATACATATCTGATTAAGATTTTTGTCACTTCTAGGTTTATCAAGTCGTGTAGTCTAACCTCATTCAAGAAAACCCTATTTTTCTATACTAAAAACCCAATTAAACTCCAATTGAAATCATCTATAAAAATGAGGATCAAATCCAGAATCATCAATAATGAAAATGAATCCCTAAATTAAATATTAAAATCCCACTTCTCATTTAAAATATAGGCTTGGGGATAGAAAGTCTAGCTATTCTATTACTACTCCTACCTCTTGAGTTATACAACAACTTATAAATTGATTCAACCATGAAACAAAAAAATAAAAAATGGTATACTCTTGAATCTATTTTCACACCATATATAATAGGATATAATACAATTTACATTAAACCTATAAGGGTTTCCCTTATTCTAATGACTAAGAAATTTTTCCACTAGCCCGAAGGGTTTTCCTGATACCTATAACCTGAAAACTAGTGACTGGGATTTAAATGAATATTCATGGGAATGATTTTCCCCTAAATAATAGTTAATACGCAATGGGAATTTCATTAAAAAATCTGGAATAACCCTTCGGTAATTCCAAAATTGACGTAGGATAAAATTATATATACTAAATATAACTTAATAAACATAAAAAATAACTAATATAACAAATATAAAAAATAAAACCTCAGAAAAAATGCCAATTCCCCCTAAATAAAAGCCCCTTATTTTAAAAAAACTTATAAAAATATATTATATACACTAATGACCATAATTTAATGTAGTAAAGTCTAAATTGGACAATGCAATGGGAATATAAATAAAAAAATGATGAAAAATAAAATCCATCTGATTTTAAGGGACTAACCCATCCAAAAATAATCATTGATCAATGAGTAGTCAATATATGAACCAAGATCTTACAACTAATCTAAACTATAGGTGTGAACATAAAAAATATTAGTATCCATTTGTATCCTTTCTAAACTCAAACTATGAATTATAAATACATTTCAATCTAGTTTGAGTAAAAATAGAAAAAAGGGGGTTCACATACACTTTATATAAAAGAAAACATCATTACATAAATCAATTTTTACAAAAATCTCTATATAGACCTAATATAATCATATATAAACAATACATGGATTCAATGGTTAAATTAATATATTCTAAAACTAGTCACATAAAACAAGTGCCAAATGTTTTTTTCTTATAGACTAGGTATATATTCATCTTATTTTATAACAATTATAAAAATTTCTCCAAAATATTTTTCCTCTAGTACCTATTATTGGAATCTCATATAATATAATAAAAATTATAATACAAGGAATGAAAAAATGAGAATAGGTGAGATCAGATTCTTAACAATGGAAACATGTTATCTAGTCATAATAGTAAAATATTAAATATGGGGAAAACATTCATAATAGATTAATATCTGATAAAAATAACATGGAATCAAGGTGAAAAACAAAAGCATGTTTGATTATTAAGGATCACGATATAAGACCTTATGACCAAATAAAGGTCATAAATAACATGACATAGAAACATATAATAATAATAATTAAATTAATACATAAGAAAGAAAAACATCTTTAAAAAATGAATTAACTTTTACATTTAGAATGGTTTGATAATAAGTCACATTTTAAGGAAGTAGCGGCACAAAATTAAAAACATAAAAACATTGTGAACAACTGCAAGTATGTCAACCCATTAATCTTTTTGAAAAAATACATGTATTTAAACCCTTTATTTTTTTGAATAAATCTATGAACATCAAAAAATATTTATATCTTGATATATAAAACCATAACCAAATAATTTGAGGTAGATATATTACCCCACCCATCATCTTCCATACATATTTTACCACATAAAATCAAACCATTACTCTTATCATAAATAAAACCTGGGAAAAAAATGTCTTTCATAATTCTTTCAAATAATATCACATAGTAAACATGATCATTTGATACCAAAAACATAGTCACCCCAAAATACAATATATCTGGTGCATTATGATAAAATAATTTATTAGAGAAGTATCCGTTGAAAATGAAATATAAATAAAATTAGATATTTTTTTAAAAATAATTTTTCAATGTCAACTTAAAAAATATGCAATTTTCAATCAAATTCCAATTTTTTTTAAATGAAGAGGAAACATATTAAAAAATTTATTTGAAAAAAATTTCAATAAAAAGGACATGAAGACAAATAAATCTTCTGTAAAAATGTGACGTTGAATGGAAGAATATATTATCATTGAAAGGAAAATCCAATAATTTTTTTTAAATGACTTTATTGAAAACCTGATGTTATATAAAGATATCAAATCCTTTGTTTTAGAATAAAAGGGAATATTAGGGTAATTATTAGTATATATAATTTTATTTTTCAATATGGAAATATTAACATTGGTAGTAAGAAAAAACATGGATATGGAAGGAAAATGAATCAAAATATATGGGAAATATTTTTAACAAAATTTAATTTCCACTAAATAATTGATTCCTTAAAAAAAATACTTTTCTGTGGAAAAATATTTCCATATAAAAAAAGGTGGAAATAAAACATAAAATTATAAAAGTTTATATAAGATCACGATTGAAACTTCTTATATAAAGAGATGTGGTTATGACCTAAGGAAAACATTTGAGTCATGAAAACCCCATACCTTTACTCATACGAAAACTAATGTTCACTAACCTCAGGTATCGAAAAAATAAATATCTTAATAACCTATTTTAAAAAATTATTCATCTATATAATTTTTTTTAATATTACTTTATATAAATATTCCATTAATTTTTATTAGTTATTTTTCATCTATTTTCAAAATCAGGCATCAAAAATCTTGGTAATTTTGAAGTAGTTTTTAATGGTGGTGTCGATATTCATTTTCTCACCAATTTTAATCATTCATAGATCATTGTAGGTTCTATAATAGATGTTTTAAAATAATTTATAAATTTATAATTGCATTTGATAAGTGATTTGGTAATGTTTTGTGAGGTTGAAATCGATGGCGATATATTTTTGGTGATTTTAATGAATAAAAGGTGATATATTAATAAAATAATTAGATAATAATATTATGAATCTATAATGATTAAAAAATCTTGAAAAAATCATTATTAAATTTTTTTACTTGAAATAAAATTCCATAATCATCCAATACATAAGAATTACCACATTACTCAAGTAGGTGGTAAAAATGTCTTAAATAAGAGTGTGTTATAATGATTGAACAAGTAAGAGAATATTATTATATATTATTAATATAAATCTTATAGAATACTAAACATTTAAAAACTATAATATAACTTTATTAAAATAATTTTCAGAGCTATCCAAGATTGAAGGTTATGAGAAATTAAATTTTTTTCTCATGTAGATGGCACCTGCATATACACATAATTAATGATCCCATTTCCCAATGATTGGATGGAATGACAGTATATAAAAAATTGTCATTTAAGAATTATATTTATGACATAAAAAAACTAATTATTCATAAAATCCATCCTTTATACCATAATTTATAGGATGTGATCGAAAATAAATCGGATAACGTCACATAGGTGGTAGTCCGCATGTTCGAAAGATCAAGTTTATTTTTTTAATGGATGGAATGGGTTGTATATTTTTTTTATCTTATTAATATAATAAAATTTATTTATTGAAATTATAAAGAATTTATTATATTATAAATATTTGAAATTACTTTATGGTGATGTATAATAAAATAAAAGGCCAAGAGAAGGTAATACTCATGTTGGAATATTGAATTTTTTCTTAAACAAGTCCTTATAAGTAAAGGTGTAAATAAAAAATAATGTGTCCATAAAAATATAAAGTTATAATAGGAATATATTATTATAATAATGGTATCATTTATATGATTAATTAAGAGGTGATTTGTTACTGTGAATAGTGTAAGTAGTGAACTTTTATAAGAGAAGAAATGGGAACTTTTGAAACAAACACCATTTTTAGTAATCTCATGACACTATTCATGGTACAATAGATCAAAAGTAAAATATTATGTGTTGTGGAACTTCAATAAATTATTTTTGATATGATGTAATGTTTATTTAAGGATTTTTATACTTTAATCCTTTTACGAAATTTTACTTTTACCATATTAATTAATTTTTAAACTTATTAAATAACAATAATGAAAAATTTAAGATTGGATACTTTCACCTAATTTGATCTTACTGATTTCATATTTTAAAATTATTTTAAGACAAAAATATTCTGTAGTTGTGAATATAAAATTTTAAAATATACATTCTTAATAATATAAACATTGTTTTTATAAAAAAAAGTTTTAAACTATAAAATTATATATAATTTAAAACTATCTTAGATACTGATTTTCATAAAATAAATTTATTTATTATAAAAAAATAAAAGGTTTTAGGCTTTCAAAGAAATTAAAATCCTAATTTCACAATCTAAACACTAAATTGTACAAAAAGTTATAGAATAGTTTTTTATTGATGTTATATTTTAATTTTGTTTTAAAAATATTGGGAAAATGATTTTAAGTTCATAGAATATTTTAAATTGAAAAAAATTATTCCATAAATTCATATTTTATTTCATAAAAGGTTTTTAATTCATATAGTGAAAGATTAAAAGTTTATAAAACTATAAAAAGTGTAATTTTTATATAAATTTTATTTTTTGACTGAAAATAATCCTTTTCAGAAAAATATCTAAAACTACAAAAAAGTAAATATTTGTGTGATGAATTAAAAAATAAATTTTATTTTATTGAATTTTTCTAAAACCTATAAATTTATCTTTAAAATGAAAATACATAATACAAATAGAATTTCTTATAATAAAAGTAACCCTTTTTAATAATTATTGAAGTGAATTATTCACTATCTAAATATTTAATAGTTTACCACTTTAAGATTTATTATTACTTTACTAATAATTTCATCTTAATATGTTGTAGTTTTATTTAATTACATGTAGTATCTAAAATAAGTAATCCAACTTAACATTAGTTTTACTAAGTCTTTAATTTTAGGTCATTACATTCTACCCCTGTAAAATAATTTCATCCCCAATATTTTATTAGAAACAAGAAAACAAAAAAGGTTACTTTTATATCATCACAAAATCAAGTTAAAATGTTGATTACATGAAATTATTACTCCTCTATATAACATTAACTATATAAGTAGTCTTGTTCCACAACACCTTAACTCTTCTATCTATAATTTTAAATAATTGTTCCTCATATAAGAGTTCATGTTTCAGTTGTGCGACCTCTAAATTTAGTACAGGTGATGGGTATGTTATGTACTTCCTCAAAAGTTTTACATGAAATACATCATGTACTTGGTTTAGGATAAGAGGTGGTTTTAAGAGATAATCCACTTACTTGACACTATTTAGTATCTTGAAGTGACTGATGTACTTAGGGATCAACTACACTTTATTAATGAATCTCATAGCCAGCTTTTTTGAAGATATATATAGGAATACCTTATCTCTGACATAAAACTCTAGAAATAATCAATTATTATCTACATTATTCTTATATTGAATATGTTCTATTTTCATATTTCATTTAATAGTTTTAACCTTATCTTTTATTTCTTGGATAAGGTCAGGACCAATCAGCTTACTCTCCCCAATATCATCCCAGCATGTGAGAGTCTTATATATCTTCGCATATAGAGCCTCATATTATTCCATCTAAATACTAGAACGAAAACTATTATTATATGAATACATTACCAATGTATGGTGTTGATCCCAACATCTTTTAATTCCATCAAATAGGATCTCAGAATAACCTCTAGAGTTGGGATGACCCTCTGAGACTAACTTTATATGTATGGTTGATAAGCAGTGTTTACAATCAACCAATTCTATACATATTTTTAACGAAATTTCATGAATATTGAGGCAGAACGTGGATCTTCATTAGATAAAATGAAAATTTGAACCCCATGAATTCTTTCCACTTATATTTTGTATATCTTAGAGATTTTTAAGTGATATATCATGTTTGATTTTGTTAAAATGAACTAAATTTTTATTGCAATCGATAGAAACCTAAATAAGAGTATGGACATTAATATTTTGTGGAGTACTATGAAAAAAATCCACGTTTTTCCTACTTACATACTAGTGTGGGAAGTAGTAACAACATTCCTTTATAATTTCATTATTTAGCCTTAATATGCTAGCATTCAAAGAATAAATATTTGTAATCCACAATTCCCCCTTCATGTAATCCCACCAGAAATTTTTTAGATATCTATACTTCTTTATTCTAGCAAGATGAATAGATAAGGATAAGATATGAGCATCATCAAAAAGTTACTTTTTCAGTTACGGTATTTATGGGACTCTTATTTTTGTTCCGACCCTTATTTCTATATCATTATCAAGGAATACTCACTACATTTTTTTGTGAATGTGCATCGTAATTTTTAGATTTTTTTTCTGGTTATTAATGATTGGTTAAAAAATATTTTGGGAATGATAGGATTCTTATTTATCCATTATTATTTCAAGATCCATCCATTTCAATTCCATGATTATTGAATTTTTTACATCCTCATCAGGGATATTCTAGAATGATCTTTCCTAATTAGGGCATCAACCACCTTGTTCACCTTTATAGGGTGGAAATATATTGAGCTTTCATCATAATTGATCTGTGATGACTATATAATTTGTCGTATGAAAGCTCTTTTTTTGTGAATATATAATTTATCCTCTTATTTATAGTATAAATATCACATTTCTCCCCGTAGATATGATATATCTAGATTTCCATTTCATATGAACTGTGAACCACCTTCAATAGCGGTTTGGGTAAGTTTTCCAAAAATTCCATTACCGTTTCAAAACCCTTCAATTATTTGAACACTGGTCAACATGGTAGGTCAATTTTTATGTTCTGATAGTCGCACCGAGGCGTTCTGCCATCCAGTGAACCCCCAGGTGTGAATTAAAATTGATGCGTCACGCACACCATTTTACTTTGTTTGGATTACGATTGGAGAAGAGTATCTTTGTAGATAGAGAGTTATTTATGAAGATTGGATCAAGTTTTGTGATTCCTACAGAAGGGTGGGACATTCAACTGAGGTATGCCGAAGGGGACATCCGCCACGGTTGAGGGAGAACCACCGTAATGGGAAATATGTTCTGGTGAGCACGACTGATGATACCCGCTTGGAGGTAGGCTTAGAGATGGGTCCTGATCTGAGATCGATAGGGCCT
Organism: Viscum album; assembly: GCA_963277665.1. Lineage (NCBI taxonomy): Eukaryota > Viridiplantae > Streptophyta > Magnoliopsida > Santalales > Viscaceae > Viscum > Viscum album. Next base: position 349,367,344 of record OY728150.1, on the reverse strand, counting down.
GTTGATAGAGGAAGGTGCGCTAGTGGGTCCAGTTTAGCTTTGAATGGTAAGTCAGCTGGGCCCTGTAAGGTGTCTTTTGAGAGAAGCAGTCATGACTCTGGAGATTCGGGGGGTAAGAGGAATAACTCGAAGGATGCTGGAAGTTTTCACAGGTTAAGGCAGGAGGTGGTGTCTCTACTAGATCTTTGGTCAGTGAGAGTGCAGGGAAGGTTGGGGTTGGAGGGACTTTGATTTCTGCGGATGTGGTTAGCTCAGTTGGTGCCAAGGAGGCTAGTGGATTGGACCCTTTGGCTCCGCCTTTTCTTTATTTTAGTAATAGGTTTGATGGATTGTCTGATGGTTTGATGGATGAGGGTCTGGAGGAGGCTGGTCTTACTGGGGGGATTGATGGTGAGGAGGTGTTAGGGAGAAAGCCGATTGAAGGCTTGGAAAATGATCTCATTGGTGACATGGGACATCCAGAGAGTCAGCCGGTTGAAGTTTGCAGAGAGAATGCAGATGAGGTGGATCTAGAGAGACAATCAGTGGAGGTTCCACAGGCTGGAGTCAGGGGGCTTGATATTGTTGGTTTGACAGCGGAAGACAACAACATAGTGGTCAGGTGCTCAAATATGGTTGAAATAGATAGGTGTCCAGATATTCAGGCTAGTGGCGGTGTTAAGGAGGATGCTATGGTGGTTGTGGAAAATGTGTTTACAGAGGGTGAATACCTTCCTTTGATGGAGAACAATACTCTAGATCAACAGAGGGAGAAAAATACTGGGAGTCTTGTTTTGGGTTTGGGGGATAAATCTGGTAAATGAAAGGGGATCTCAGGGGGAGATAAAGAAAAAGTGAGTGGCCTAGTTGGTCATTCTTTCAGCGAGGTTATTCAAGGTGGGAAGCAGCCTCTGGATACAGTTGAAGGGCCTGTTTCAGCTACTCTAAGAAGACAGCCGAGGAGAGATTATTCTTGCCTCCCAAGGCTGATGCGGACTAGGTCCGCCTCTATGAGGGATATCAAGGTGACCGTGGCTGTTAGGAAGGGTTTCTTGATCAAGGGGACATCACCAGATCAATCGGCACTAGAATAGCTCAGGTGCCAGGTACAAAGTGTAAGCTTCTGGAGGTCTCCAGAATGGGAATCAGATATGGCTACTGGTGAAGATGAATCCGGAATGGGATGCAGAGATGACTATGGTTTTTATAATTTGTAAGTCTGTGTTGACTATGTTGCCCGAGTTTGTGGTTTTCTGGTTTGAGTTGTGTTTAAATGTTTGGGTACCAGATCCCTTAAACCAGCTTTTGATAATAAAAAAATATTTGAAGCTTATTTCCTATTTGAATACAAAAATTTTATATATATTAAACTCATTGTAGTTGATTTAATAGATCATCAATATAGGGTAGTGCATATGTTTTCTTGATCATGATCTTGTAAAGTTCATAGTAGTCAATGCATAGGTGCATTGATTAGTATTTCTTCTTAACAAAAAACATTGTTTAACTCTATGTAAAAGCACCTAGGAATACAAATCCCTTATCTTGATTCTATTATAGTTAATTAGTTAATTATTATAACTCAATGGAGGAGATTAAAAATGGTATAATTGAGATAGTCATAGATCTTGGTATGAGATTTATTTAAAATTAAACTTCACACTCTAGGCTAATGACATGTAGTTCAACCTAAAATATATCTATATACTATAATTCAATAAGCATTTCATTAATTTTGTTCCCATCCCCAATAATTTAATCTAATAGTCCCTCAATGTTGGATATCAAAACCAATATTATACAATTTTCTTTTGACATAATCTTAGAATCATCCTTAAATTAATATTTTATCATAAAATGATTTTTATATTAAATGAGATCATATTTCCAAATAATTGATATGCGATCTATGTAGGGATTTCCAATCCTTAACCAAAAACACATCAAATTTAATCAAGGGAAGAAGAATTACATCGATATGAATTATCTTCTGAAAAATATCATTTAGGGAAGAGTTATATATCACATATTATATCATTGTACCTCTTGGGGTTTTCATAGATAGATCATTACCTAGTATTTGAGTTGGAAAATCAACATTCTTTTAAAACTCATGTGATATAAAATAATGTGAAGAACAAGAATAAAATAACGATTCTAAAAATTTATTGTGAAGAATGAGTTTCTTTTAACCAATTTACTATCATGTGCCACATCAGTAGTAGATATAATATATGGTCTCCATTTATATATTTTTAATAGGTTTCTATGTAGAATTATATTTAATAACTTGGGAGGTTAGGGAAGTTTTTTTCATAATTCCCAAACTCTTTATACTTGTATCACTATAGTGTGGGTGGCACATCATTAGAAGACTTCATCTCCTATGTTTATTAAACATCATCATAGAAATAATTTGATATTTTTGTGTAATAATTTTTTTCCCTAATACAAGTAAATCACTTCCCAATTCCCGTGAGTAATTTTATAGTGTTCTTACTCTACCATATATTATAGATAGGTAGTTGGACCTTCATTCCATATGCGGTTTATCATCAGAGCTTATATAATACAACAACATTATTTTCTTGTCCATGAAATTAAGGCAATACAAAATTTCTATCTCCACCTTCAATACACATAAAACCATCTCCTAGAAGCTTCAAAAGTATCCTATTGATAATTACATTTAAAGAATAATTTTAATCCCCAAAATAAATGATCAATATTACATTCATATTGAGATATACAACCAGAGGAATACCTTGAGGGTCTCATGAATGTTTCTTCATAAGTTACAATAGATTCATCACCCATTTGTTTCATTTGAATGAATTCACACTCTATCAATAGGTGAAGAGTTAATGGAATATTTTTTAGGTATAATACATTCTTGAACCCATCCCATTCCATAGATTCCAATTCATCATATTATATTATTTTTGAGACTCTATATTTGGTCGACCTATCCTTATAAACAAATAACTATCAAAATGTACTTCTCATGATCTGATAATTGAAGGATTTAAAATATTTTTTTGTCATATTTATCCATTTCTCAGTAATAAGTGGATTTGAAGGTCCACTGAAGGAGGTTAGATACTGATAAAAAATGGATTCAATAGCAAGATGCTACATTTTTAGTGTGTTTTAGAGCTCAATATGATTCTTATTATTATTCAAAGCCCATGACAGTTGTGTGATAATTACTATGAGGTTTATTATATCAAATCACATTCCACTTTGAATCTTATATGGATAATATCTTCATTGTAACTAACACTTTTTATTACCTCAATTACTCATTTTTCCATACATTACATCAAATAAAAGAATTTTTTGGGACATAAGATATTAAATTTACCAATGGAAAACTAATAGTTTAGAATAAGTAACCCATATATGATTTACACACCCAATATTATGAAAATATAGGATTGAATCTAAGATATCCATGGTATTTTACTTTTTTAGGTTCTCTAACCTAAACAAACTCAAATACAAAATCATTGTTCATAAAGGGAATTTGAATTAACTGAAAAGTATACCCACAAGTTTATATATATGTGCGCGATATTAAGACCAGCCATCATACATCCGAGTGATGATCAAATAAATTATCAATTGACCCTTTTTAGGGTGATTATCACTACTTTCATATGTGACATAGGCACATACACATAGAAAAATCCAAACATGGATGCATTTCTCGGAAAACCATATAATATATACTTTATTGAAACATAACGTTGTTATTGAATACATTGACTAATTACTATAGTTCACCCTAAGGTTATATAAACTAATTCCCAAAATAACTAAACATTTCATTTTATACAAACTATCGAGATCCAGGAAAATCATATATAAATAATACAAATATATCATTGATTAATTAATAAATTACACCAAAATTCAAACAAACCAATTATTAATAGAATTATTATATCAGAGACTAACTACAGAAACATCTTATTTCATAACACTTTTGAACATTTATCCATAACCATTATACTATAGAACCTATTATAAACATATGAAATGACATAATCGTCATTATAACTTGGGGATTGGAAACATAAGAAGTGGTGAGATAGAAATATTAGAAAGGGAATAAAATAATCTAGTAAAAATGGTTAGATCTTAAATAAGATATAAAACTTATGTAAGGGATTAATATTAGATAGAAATATTTTGAGAACATAAGTGATAAAAAAACATGATTGGTAACTAAGGATCACAACATAGAATATAATACAAAATAAAGGTAATAAGAAACATGGATTATAAACATATAGTGAATAGATAATGAATAAATAAGAAAGAATAATATCCTTAGAAAATGTATTGTGACAAATTTTTTTAATAGTTTCAAAATACATAAAAGTTTAGAGAAGTTGTGGAACACAGATAATAATTGGAAAAAAGTGTGAACAAATCCAATTATATCCACCCATTAGTTATTTTGATCAAATATGAGTATGTTTATGCCTTAGTTTTGTGATAAATTACTAGTATATACACACAACATTATCTCATGAGATATAAAATCATAAAAAGTAAAACGGAAGGAAATATATGACCCCACCAATCGTCATCCATACATATTACTATCACTTAAAATCAAATCATTAATCTTGTCATAAATAACTCTTTGAAAGAAAAATAGGTTTCTTAACTTTTCAAAGGTGTAATATAAAAAAAATCATTTTATACCAAAAACCCGATTACCCTAAAAAAGAATATATCATATGATTTTTGCACCATTATTTTTTTGGAGTAAAATCCTTTCAAAATTTTATAGAAATCAAAAAAGAAAATAATGAAAAAATGATTATAAATATCATATTAAAAGTTATTATTTTTGAGTGAAAATAATATTTTTTTAAATTAATATGAATCAAATTAAAAAAGTTACTTTGAAAAAAAATTATAACAAGGATACCATGAAAATAAATAGATCATATGTCAAAATGTGATGATTAAGGGAAGAATTTATGATCATTGAAAATAAAATCCACTGACATATTTTAAAATAGATTTATAAAAAAACCAAATCATTATAAGAATTTTGAAAAAATTGGTTTTAAAATAATGGGGAGTGTAAGGTTAAATTTATATAAAACCAATTTTAATTTTCAAAAGGGAAATTTGAAAATTTGTGGGAATTAAATATATAGACAAAGGGGAAAAATCCATTAAAATATATGGGAATTATTCTTATCAAAATGTCATTTCCATAAAAGAAAAGATTCATCAAGGATGATGAATTTATAATGAAGCATTATTTACCCATTAAATATGGTGTAAATATAAATAACATTATTATATGTTATATGAGATCATACATGAAAATATTTTTGATAGAGTTAAGTTATTATGACCCAAGAGAATGATTTGAGTCATGAAAGCACTAAAATTTTACTCATCCTCTGTCGAATTAAATCTATCCACATGTATCACAAAAAATTAACATGTTAACCATATATTATGTTATATAAAATTATTTTATAAATACTAAATTTATGTTCATTACTTAGTATTCAATTATTTTCAAAATATAGTGTTAGAAATCGTGATTATTTTGAACATTTTTTGTAATGTAAGTGTTGTGATTTATTATTATACCAAAATTTAATCATTCCAATATCATCATTGGTAATGTAAGACATGTTTTTAAAATAATTTATATTTTTAAATTTCCATTTATTATGTTATTTGGTATCATTTTGTGATGAAGGAATTGAATAAGAGCATGTTTTTGAGAGTTTATTGAATAAACAGGAATATATTAATGACATAATTAGATAAAATGATAATTAATTAAAAATAATTGTAATATCTTAAATAAATTATTTTTACATGTTGTTACTAGAATATAAAATTTCTTCATCATCCATGACATAAAAATTACAATATCACTCATATTGGTGGTAAAGATTACCTAAATAAGAGTATGTTGTAATGATTGAATGAGTAATGGAATGTTATTATAAAATGTTAATAAAAAATATTAAAAATATTTATCATGTAATAATTATCATTTATATTAATTCAAATCATTATTATAACTGTCTGAGATTGGTGTTTTGACAAATGAAATTTATTGTTTTTGGGTGCAGTAGTCTGCAAGTAGCCACGATTAATGATTACATTTTCAAATTAATAGACAGAATGATGGTATAAGAAAAATGATCATTTATGGATTATATATTTATCATAAAAATAATATTTATTCAAAAAATATTTATTTTAAACCATACTTGGGACTTAGTAATCGAAAATAGACTATATCATATTGTGGAGGATGTCATCTTCACTTTTGAATGATCGATGGTATTTTATTTTCTTATTGGATAAAATGGATTGAATATTTCATTTATAATAAATATAATGAAATTTTTGTTTAATATTGAAACTTATTTCATTATATTAACATCATTATAAATTAATTTTCGGAATACTTGAATAAATTAAACGACTAAGAGAAAGTAATACTCATGTTGGAAGCTTGGGGTTTCTCATGGAAAACTCCTTTGATGCGAGGGAATTAAGAAAATATAAGTCGAATTGAACCTTATATAGGTTAAAGTTGAATATAGGAGGAGAAAAGTGGTAGAGTTTCAAGGAGTAGTTATAATGTATTGTGTAACTTGAAATGGTGGGATTTGTATAGTGTTTTAAGGGAATAAAATAGACGTTTTTAAAACATATGTAATTATTTAATAATGACTAGACATCATTCAAGGATAAATTGCGCAAAAGTGAAAATAATGGGGGTGTGGTAATAGATAATACCTAATATCCTCTAATCCATTCATTTTGATAGAATATAATAATAATTTATTTCTTTTTTATACTTTTAAACATTTACTCTAATTAACTATTAACTCATTAATTACATTTTAAATTTAGTAATTAACTTTAATGATAAAAATTAAGATTGGATCCTTTTGCATAATTTGAAACATATTATTTAAAATTTGGAAATTATTTTAAAAAATAAAATTTCTAATGTTGTGAAATTTTAATTCTAAAATAAACACACATAATCATGTAAATTTTTTTTTTCAAAAAATAACATTTCTTATCTTTAAATTTATATATAAGATATAATTATATTAGATATATATTTTAATTACATAAATTTAGTTATTTTAAAAAATAAAATTAATTTGGCATTAAAGGACATAAAAAACTAAATTTCACCATATAAACTCTTAATTGGTGGAGAATATAGAAAGTTATTTTTTTTTACTAAAGTAACATTTTAATTTTGTTATAAAATCTTTATACATAAGATTATAAGTTCATAGTTTATTTTAAAATTTACAATTTTATTCCTTAAATAGATATTTTATTACTTTAAAGTTTTTATAATCTTCTACTATATGCTTACAATATGATAAAACCATAAAAGTATAATTTTTTCAAAAATAAAATTTTGATTGAATATCAAGAATTTTATAAAAAATAAATAATTAATACTAAATAAATTTTTATGTGAAGATTTAAAAAATGATTCTTATTTTAGAAAATTTAAATTATAAAAGTTAATAATTTATATTTTTAAATAAAATACATAATACAATGAAAATATATTTTATTGAAAATAAAATTTTTCAATATTAACACATATTAATTATTTAACATTTAAATATTCAATTAACAATACAAGGATTTCTTGTTCTAATTAGTAAATTACAAAAAATGTCTTAAACACCATGGACCAAAATGATTAGTGTCTTAGAAACTTGCTTTATAGAAATTAAATTTTACAATACTTATGAACATTTCTCCATAAATATTCTTATCAAAACCCCCTCTAAGACTTCTCATTTAACAAAAACATATTCATAAAAATGGGAATTTCACATTAAGAAGGGTTGTCCTCAAATACTCAATAAAGAAAACATATCATTTCGTAATAATAGTTAAATATTAAATATGATGTAAAATATGAGTAAGGGAGTAAAATCTTAGAAAGTGATCATGATAACATAAGTGATAAAAAATTTGATGGATCATTAAGGATCATGACATAAGAACATAATAAAAATTAATGTTCCTAAAAATAAGGAATTAGAAACATATATAGAACATGAAATAAATACATAATAAAGAATAATATCTTTAGAAAATGGATTATCACAATCATTTAGAATAGTTTTAAAATATGGCACATTTTATAGAGTTAGTGACACAAGAATAAGAATATGAAAACATTGTGAACAAATATATTTTTTTAATCCATTTAATTTTATGAATAAATCCATTAATATCTGCCCTAGTTTTGTAAAAAAACCCAATTATATCCCTTCTTCCTTATATAATGATATATTAAACCATACACAATGTATTAAGGGATGATATAGGTACCTTAACTTCATCATCCACACATATAAGTTCCACATAAAATAAAACTAATCATCTGATCATAAATATTCATTAGGTAGAAAGATGGGGTACACAACTTTTCAAAAAATATATCACATAAAAAACATGTCCTTTTGATATAAAATACATGATCACCAAATAATATAATATATCAAGTAACTTAAGGTGTATTAATTATATTGGAGAATAATTATTTTAAAATTAAATAGAAGTCACAACAATATTTCTGTTAAAATAGTTTATTAATATCATCTTAAAAAGATGTGCTTCCCAAGTCACATTCCATAAAACATTTTTTTGAAAATTAATTTGAAAAATCATAATACATTTCTTTGAAAATTATTACAATAAAGATAACTTAAAAATAAATAAATCACATTTAAAAAATTTTATTTATAAAGAAATAATAAATAATCATCTAATGAAAAATTCTTTAAAATATTTAAGAAACTCAATAATGAAAAACCCAATCATAAAAAGGATATCAAAAAAATTGTTTTAAAATAATGAGGAATATAATTTTCATTGGAGATAAAAATATTTGAGTCACCATTAGGTAAATAAGAACATTGAAAGGAATTTAAAAAACTTGGATATGGATGAAAAATCTATTAAAAGTGAGGAGAATAATTCTTAAAAAATTTCATTTCCATACAACATTTTTTTCATAAAAGGAGAAGTCTTTGGTGTGAAACAAGATTTCATAATAAAATAAGGTTTAAATATATAATAACATAATCATAGGATAAATATAAACATAATTTAAATGGTTTTATAAAAACAAATGAGGTTATTACCTAGGGAATGATTGGAGTAATTAAATCCCCTTACCTTTACTTCTTCTAATTAAAATGTGATCTAACGTCCTATATCACAAAAATAACAATCTTAATAACCTATATAAAAACCTTATCCATTTATATTTCCATTTATAAAATTCATTTATAAATATTAAAGACATGTTTTTTATTTAGTTACCATGTATTTTCAGAATCGGTTTTCAGATTTGGTGACATCAGATTAAAAATCACTAGTATTTAATTAAATTCATCATAATTATCTCACTTTAGAGTCATTCCAAAACCGTTTATTATATTTTTTCCATTTAAAAATTTGATAACACCAATTAAATTCCATGGGAACAACAATAATAGTGTAAATAGATGATAAGACAAATCCCAACATGAATAAAGGATCATTAGAACACTTTTTTATCAATGGAATTGAATTAAAATGATGTAAGTTTAATTTTGAGAAATGCATGGATTATGTCATGTACAATGAAAAATATATATTTTACAACATGAATACTTGTTGGATAATTATAGTACTACCTACCTTGATCCCATATTACTCTGCTGGTCTAGTATTGGCCCTTTTTTTGGCATGGCTTGAGAGAAAACATAAGTATAGATGAACTCCCTAAAAATAGGGCATAAGATACTTCACAATAATAGAATCATCAATGAAAAGAAAAATAAACAACTGATCATAATAATTTAAAAATTTACCTGGATGAATCTATTGATATCAATAGAATATCTATCTAAATTTGGAAAAAAGAGTTATCAAAGATACTAGGAAGATTAAACGTGGGAGCTCAATGGGTGAGAACATCCACTGCATGTTGGAGAATTAAAAAAATGTAGAGGGGTTAAAATAATATGAAATTAAATTAGTTTTGGTAAATGTTTCCAAAATATATGGGTTGCATGGTTTGGCCACATGATTGGCCAAACCATAGTCCAACTGGGCTCCTCGCAAAACCTAATGAGGGAATCTATACGATTTTATATTCAATGTTTGAATAATCATGAAAAAATAGCGATTCAACTTCTGATTTATTTTACTAAGATAATCACATGAGTGTGAGGCCCTATTTTTATGGTTAGGGAATTCCATGTGCCCTGCTTTCCCCAATGAAAATCCCCATATAGTTAGGATAAACTATGCAGACTAGCTCATCTAGTTTCTATTAACTGTTCAGTCTAATGAATTTTTCCACCGGCTGGGGTTCAGATATTTGAACAAGCCATGGACACCCCCATAACTTTTTTGAACTCATTATACTTCTATATTATTCCCAAATAAAAAAGTTATACCAAAATTTAATGGTTCTTTAACTCATATAAAATCCATCTTTTTATAAGTTTTACCTTATCTTAATATTTTCATATATTTTAATACTATTTATATTAATATTTAACCATGTTAATGTAATGAAATAAATTTCATTTTATATTAAAGTTCCATTTTATTAAATAGAAAAAGTATTTAATCCTTTCCATCTACTAAGATAATAAAATAAAATTTATCATCTAAACGTTTAGACTACTGCATCCACGACCCAATGTAGTTTGTTTTCTATAACCTTTTATAAAGGATGGATTCAAGGATGTAATTGAAGAATAATTATTTTTTATATTTCAGAAATACAATTATTAAGTGGTCATTTTTTCTATACCATCATTCTATCTATTCATTGGTCCATGAGATCATTAATCATGCATACATGCATACTACCACCTCCACGAACAATGAATTTTATTTCTTATAATGTCCCATCATGTATGGTTATAAGAATGAGTTTAATGAAAATATTTTATACTTATTCCTTTTTTAATATAGCATAAAATTATTAGGATCATTAAATCATAATATTCTCTTAGACATTCAATCTTTATAACAGACTCTTGTTTAGGTTGTTTTTACCACCTACACAATAGATTTTATAATGTTTATGTCCTCGATGATTATGGAATATTATATTCTAGTAAGAACATGTGATAATAATTTATTTAATAATTCCTAATTATTTTAGATTCAGAATATTATTTTCAAATGATTTTATTAATATATCACCTTTTATTCATTAAACACAACAAAATGTGATCGCCTTTGTTTTCATCATTAAAAAATATACCAAAACACGTTATATATGGAATTAGAGATGTTGTAATGTATATATCATGGATATTTATTAGTTAGTTACCATTGAGTGGCACCCAGTTTAGGATGTCACAATGTGGCATCCGAGCAGTTCCTTTTCTACCTTTAATATTTTGAGATAATTGATAATATATTAAGAATGATTCAGAACATGGTTGTTACCCATTCCTGAGAGTAACTAACCCACATACAGGGTAACACCATGTTTCCTGAAATAAGAAATTATTTATCATAATTATAATTATTATAGTTGATTTTATTCCACCATTGGGGGGGTTAATTTCAATGGTGAGGTTATTATTAATATGATTTAGGTTTAATTTTTATCCTTAACCAAATGAGATGGAGAAAAGGAAGCATTTATAATGCATAATTTTAGGAACCTTTTTGGAAATTCACATACCATGCTTATGCCATTCTATATAGTATCTTTGTGTAGTCTTCATTTCCCGTGTTTTCCATGAATCCTTTTATTTCTATAGTTTTAATTTGTATCGCCAAAAATTCTTTTAGGGGATTGAGAAAATCACAGTCAGTACTTAGTGTTCCTTCCATAACCTAAACATTGTTTTCATTCCTAGTGTATATCATACACCCGATTTATTTAACTATGGAATGTTTAGTCATGGACCACTAGTCTCATGTATTTAAATGTGTTATAGAATGAATTAAGTGGATGACACATTTTTGTTCATAAGGTGTATAGGCTCTAATATATTTGAATTAGTGAACCATTTATTTAAAAAATTCAAAAAGTAATTTAATAAAAATTTGAAATTTAAATGAAATTAATATGGAAAAAACATAGAGCCTAATTCAGTCCTAACGTTTGTAGTGGGTAGTCGTAGTGTCTCTCGTGTTCTATATAATGTTACTACCACCCAGACCAGGTTCTTTTGAGAAAGAAGAGGGGTGTGTTTATCATAGAATGGGTTTATATTTATTTTATTATTATATATGTGGCTTATGTTATTATATAATCTTTTCTAACACGTGTGTTTGGAGTTGGTAGAGTAATGACAATGTGATATCCTCCGATTGTATGCTAGGATGGTGGCGGCCACCATGATTCGGAGGTGGTGGGCTCTGGGCCACTAATTATATCTCCAGAAGTTCCTCTTGTATCACTTATTCCCATTCCCAATGTAGGCAATGATTCTTATTTTAAAGGATATTTCATGAATCTTAGGTAGATGATAAAGGGTGCTTCACACTCTAACTCTTCTATGGGAGAGTTGACACAAGAGTTCTAGTAGCACCATCCACCAATGTTTTTGGTGTATATAAGATCACATACTATAAATTTATAGAACCATATGGTTATATTTATATTCAATAACCCGGAGACACCTCCTAAGAGTAGATTTAAACTCATAACTTACATGATTAAAGGATTCCCCAAATGCTGGTGGAATATTATAAATCAAGCTGGTCAGTATAGGGATGGTACTTAGAGGGATTTCCAGTTGAGATTATATAGTTATCTTTTCCCTAATACCCCATGGTATGTTTGTTATAGGGTGTTTATAAACCTAAAGTAGGGTTCTATGATGGTTATGTATTATTTAGACCGATTTATAGAATCTCAACACTTTGTTTTTATCTATACAGCTGACGAGCCTGTAAAAGGGATATGATTTGAGGATTGACTCAAGCATCTTATTCATTCTAATATAAAATTTTTCTTTTTTACCACCATATATAATATATTGAACCAAAACCTTATCATTGATCATAACTTTAGGGAAGTAGACAGTGTGATCTAGGGTGGTTCAGAACCTAGGTAGGGTAATTGTTAGGATAGTGGTCAAAAATGGCGCTTTGAGACAACACACATGAGCAATGTCAGTTTGTAGAAACCGAAATACTACTACGTGGAATTTCCCCAATGTGGGAATCTTGGACATTAGAATACCCAATGTCATAGAGACCATGTCAAGTGTCAAGGCTGTGACAGATTGGGGCATCTTCAATGATTCATAAGTACAATCCCATCTATTTTGAGTGTGAGAGGAGTTTCGCTAGCTCCACATTTAGAAGAAGTATCAGTTGAACTTCTCTAGGTGGGTTTTTGGAATATTATTAGCCATTCAGGTATAGGAGGTGATTGGAACCATGGTAGCCTTAATTTAGATATATAGTGATAGTAGAGCGGACCCACTCTAGGTAGTCAGTATGTAGCATATGGTAGTATATCTTGTTAGATTTACTCAGTGTAGCCTCTACCTAAGGAGCGAGATACTGGTCTATCTACTATTTGTGGTACTATTCTAGAGGCATATACTATTTTTTATTTATTATTTGATACAAGTTCATCACATTCCTTCATATGTGTTCTGGTTGTAGAGATCCTTAGGCTTATTGTTGAGTATTAAAGTGGAGTTATGATGCTTTCTACACCTTAGGTTATATGTTATAAGAGTATAAAACAGTGCACAAACTCTCCAATTTAGGTATGAAGCCATATATTCTTATGGAACGTCTTCATCATTGAGATGAACTACTTCGATGTCATTACCTGGATGGCCTGGTTGGTTCGCTATCATGCCTATGTGGATTGTTATCGCTTGATGGTGTCGTTTACATCACCATAGGGGGAATTTATATTCCAAATGGAGAGTGGTATTTATAGGAAGGTAGAGATGAACTGGATAATCATGGTATAAGATGAGTGAAATCACAGATTACTATCGTTTACATGAATGAGAAAGGATTATATTAAGTTTTGTTCCCTATTATAGTAGATTTATTTAGGGATATTTTACCCAATGACACTTTTGGACCATCTCATAAGATATAGGTAAATTTTAAAATCAAGATACTTCCTGGAGCTTCACCAGTATCAATTCCATCATACAGGATAGATACTACTGAGTTACAGGAGATCAAGTGGAAGATAAAAGATTTAGATTCCAAAGGTTTCATATGGACCATTACATCTCCCTGGGGTTCACCAATCCTTTTTTCCAGGAATAATGATGGAACCCTCAGGATTTTCATAGATTTAAATAAGTTGAATCATCATACTATAAAAAACCACTATCCCTTACCTCTTATATATGATCATTGTGACTAGCAGAGAGGAGAGAGGGTATTCTAAAAGATCAGCCTTAGCACAAGTTATCATTAGGTTATATTCAACCCTTTAGATATTCCACGTATATATTTTCATACATGGTATAGATTATATGAGTGTCTCATTATCCGTTTGGTCTTATAAATGCACCTACAATTTTTAGGGCTTTGATGTATAGGGTTCTCCATCCCTATCTAGATTCCTTTTTCACGGTCTATGTAAATGACATCTAGTGAATTATCATACTCAAAGAGACCATGATAATCATCTTGATATCATTTTGAATATACTAAGTGAGAACTAGATGTATCTTAAGATTAGTAAATGTCACTTCTAGATAAAAAATATCCACTTCATGGGTCATATTATCTGAGAAGTTTGAGTTTTAGTTGATCCAGAGAAGGGGAGAGCTGTTTTTACCTAGGATAATCTCAACAAAATATTTGAAATATAGAGTTTCTTAGGGATAGATAGTTACTATATTAATTTTATACAGCACTTCTTACACTTATAAGAACCTATTAAGAGCTTGAATAAGAAGTGTGTAAAGTTTATTTGGTATGAATCCTATGAGATTGAATTTCTAGAGATAAAAGGGATCTTGAATTCAGCATTGATATTGATTCTTTCGAATCCTATAGGAATCAATGAAGTATGTTTTGATGCATCATATATCGGAATATAAAATGTTTTGATTCATAATGATATATTTGGTTTGTATAGGTCATAGTAGTTGAGGTATCATGGGTGGAATTATCCAACACACAATCTCGAGTTGTCAATTTTGGTACACACCTTGCATTGTTGGAGGCATTACCTACAAGGAGAGAATTTTTAGTATTTATGGACCAAAAAAGCCTTAGGAATATTTTTACAAAGCATGAATAGAATCTTAGGAAGTGAAGATGTGTTGAATATATATATTCCTTTGACTTTTAGATGAACCATACACCTATGAAGGGAAATACTGTTGCTGATGCTCTGAACATGAGTACTCAAACATAGGTAGTTTAGGAGGATAGTAGCGAGTGGAAGCTTATGGGTATATTTTTTGTGATGAAAATATAGTTTAAAGACTATCATGAGTAGTCTGTACTTTCATCACTTTCATTGACATCTTTACATATAGAGAATGTGACGATGAGGTAGTTTTCAGATCTTGAGTGCTAGGCCATATAAGTGAGTATTTCTGGTGAGGACCCACATACAAATTATACTATCAATGATGATGACATTAAATGTATACATTATCATATCAATGTTTACAAAAATACAATATTGGTGATGATGCATGGGTCACATTATTAATAATGGTTATTCTTATGGGCATCTCCAAGATGTATCATGATATGCACTGATAGTATTGGTTTCTATGTATGAAACCTCAAATTGAGAGTTTCATCACTAGGTGTTCCACCTTTCAATAGGAGTAGGTTGATCATTAGTGACTTTCATGATTTCTGAAGCTATTAGAGGTCTTAGAATGGAAATGGGAGGATGTTACAATGGATTTTTTCATTGGATCATTGACATCACCTCGTGGTAGTTATGTTGTTTGTGTAGTTGTGGATAGATTGACTAAGGTATAAAAATTTCATTCTATTCATAATAATTTCTTATTTAATGATATTGGATGACTGTACAATCATGAGGTCATATATCTACAATGGGTCGCAAATAATTTCATATTATATAGGGATGTTGATTTTAAATAGAGGTAATGGAAGGGGTTGCATAAAAATATGGGTACCCAGGTTCATATCATCATATCTTCTCACCCCCATACTAATGGACAGTCAAAATGGACTATATATATTTAGAGGGAATGCTCCAAGAATGTGTCCAAGATTTTAGCAGATCTTGGGAGAAGAATATCCCTCTTTTCATGTTTGTCTATAATAGTAGTTATCTAGTGATGATTCAGATGGATCCCTTTGAGATCCTATGAAGTAGGCTACTCTGTTCTCCCATATGATGGATAGAGGTAGGAGAGATAGTGCTACTGGGTCGCGATCTCATTTAGGTGTTTTCAGATCAAGTTCACCTGATCAAGAAAAATACGTCTGCTACCTAGTCTAGAATGAAATCCTATGCTGATCGCCATCAACAACCTCTTTATTTAAAGGTAGAGATCAAATTTTCTTATGGGTATCATATAGGCTTGGTCATAGATGGATACCGATGCTAGGGAATATGTCACCATGTTTTTTAGGGCCATTTTAGATCCAAAATAAAGTAAAGTTGATATCCTATCAGTTTCTATTAACTCAGAGGTATCATTCTATGCACAATATCTTCCAAATTTTTCAACTTCACTGTTATTATGCCGAAACATCTAATAATTTTGATCCAAAGGTTGTTTAAATTTCTTATGATTCTTCTTTTCAGAAGTATTCAATATGAATCATTGAATAGAGAACAAAAGATATCTTAGGCTAGTACATCCCATTAGTATGGGTGTTATGGTTTCATTATCGGGTATAGGATGAGACTTGGAAGTGGGAGGCCGATGTACATTCTCAATGGTTGGAGTTTTTCCAAGACAACATTTCACCACCCATGGATGGTGAAATCTTGGATGAGTTCCTTTAAGGGGGAAAGACTATAAGAACTCAGTATCTATATGGGGAATAAAACCTTTAAATTTAAGTCTCACTCTTTTATTTTGACCTAACATGGATCCTTAATGATTTCAAAGATGTTATGGGGGTGTTTAAGGCCTGTTCGGAGATCAAAACCTTGTATGATGAAAAAATTAATTGGGTCGCATGGTTTGTATAAACCATGCATTCCAATCTGCATAGTTTTTCCTAACTATATTAGGATTTCTAGTGTAAAATGTAGGGACAGTGATTTTCCCTAACTATTCACCCAGTTTCACATGCCCGTGTGGGTATATTAGAAGACTGTATCAAAGGGTACAATAAGGTATGTGAATGGTTAGTCAAACTGTGCAAATGAAACTAGGTGCTATCCATCCATAAAAAGAGGGAGGCACACAATTAACACATGATTTGGAAAAAAGTGTTTCAAAATCATGTGACCTATATATTTTTTGGAAAATTTTATAAAATTAAATTAACAAAATATAATTTTTATCCCTCATATTTTCTTCATTCTTTACTGTGCAATTGATTTTATCTCCTACGCAACTCCCACTTTGGCTCTACCTAGGATCTCTGATTACCCATCCACCCGAATTCTAAAAATTATTTCATTGGTATCATTGGATTTATCTTGGTAATCTCTTCAATACTTATGATCAATTCATTGTTTTTATTTCCCTTGACGACGCTACTAAGGTTCATGATATTATGAACATATTTTTAGGTCATTCATCTATTTTTTTCATTTTCTCTTATTCCAAGAAAAACAAAGGGCTGATACTGGATGTGGAGAGTACAATGAGATTGAACTGGGTAGTAAACTAATTATCCTTCAAGTATTGATGTTTTATAATATGTTTATTTGTGCCCCATTTCAAACTCTCTATCTGTTGTTCTAAATTAGACCTAAATAATGTTTAATTCAAGGCATTGGATAAAATAATTATATTTATCCTTTATCTAAGTTGGGTTAGGTTATATCATCCATTGAACCCTTATTGGTGTTCCCTTGTAAATTTATTAATGTTATTAAATGATTGAATGAAAAAACCCCATTATAAATATTTTTTCATGACTCTGAAGAGAGAAAATTATAATGAATTGAATTGAACAGTGCCGAGTGGTAATCCCACATCACCAAATAAAATGGAACAATAGTCAAACCCTTGTTAGAATAAAATGTTAATGTTTGAAATTTCTATTTGACTATTAATTAATCATGAATTATAATGGGAATGTAGAACCTTATTAAATATGGTAATTAGGGATGATCACCCTTATGTGTGTTGTTATATATGGACATGGTGTCCCTTCTTCAATTGTGATATACTGGCATGTAGTCCATTATAATATCATGATATGGGAATGGAGACCCATTATAAATGCAATATTTTCTTGGAGTAACTTTATATTGGTGATATGAGCATTGAAACCAATATTCTATATATGGGAATGATGACTCTTACTGTGATACTATGCATTATGTCTCTTATTCATGTTATATTGGCCATGGTGTCTATATTCAATGATACTGGGCATGAAACCCCCTACTAATATGACAACTTTAATGAATACCCTATACTATTGTGATATTGGGAATGGCATCCCTACTCTTGTGATACCAGGAATTGGGTCCCTTGTTACTTGTTCAGAGATATTACGGCATGACCTGAAGCTGGTAGCATCAGCCTGGTTTCCTTTAGGAACCAGATCTGACCCATTTTTAGTCATTATTATTACTTTTCATTATTATATATACATAGTACTATGTTATACACATGAACTGGATATTTATAGACACTGTTGGTGGTGGCCTATTGAGTTTATCTGACACCCTATCTGGGCTACTGATGGTAGTCAAGGAGACTATATGATTGTAGATTTAGATTTGGGGAAGAACCCTATTATTGATGCTTTAATTATTGCATGAATTAATATGTGATATTGGTTTTAGATTATTGGTCTTGGTATTGGTATTTTTGGACAGATTTTGGCCTTTTTTACATTTTGTATATCTTGTTTTGGATTGATTGTCTGCTGCCATGTGTACATGTTTTCCCAATTCTGTAGAGACATGACTTCATTATCTATTTTATATGATTCATTTTACATATTGTTATTATTATCTAGTGATCAGATGTTATATCTTTATCCGCTATCATTCTATTATTATTATGCTTCTACTACGACAAGTTACTAGTCCTACTATGTAGCGTCTATTTCTATTATGCCATTTGTTTACATATTATTCTTGGTATTTATCTATTATTACTTATAAGATATGCTACACTATAACAGGAGGGAATAATATCCTGAAGGACACAACCTAGGACTTCACTACCAGTCGGAAGAATCCAATTTATGGGGAGGCATGCTTGAGGACATATGGCCCACCAGCTCAGGGAACCGTTGAGCGACACTTGAGTTGGGATTCAGAATAGAATTTTTAAAATATTGGGGTTTCTATTGAAAAAAATACATATATGTGAAAGAAATTGGAAAAAATAAAGTCACCATAAGATTATTTATGTTGAATAGTGTTATAGGAGGCGAGAAATAGAAATGTTTTCTGTAGTAATTTGAAGGTGATATGTAACATGAAATGGTGGAAGTGGTATCATTTTATAATAGAATAAATGGGAACTTTTGAAAACACAATTTATTTTTTAGTAGTTTTCATTATGATCAATGAGCTCTTTATCAATGTATTTTTCATGATTTTTTACTTTAATGAAGACATTGTATTTCATGTCCAACCCCATTCTTATCTCAGTGTTCTTGTTTTTTTTTATTTTCTTAACAAATAGACTTATACCCAACCATTCTACCTAATAATTCCATGAAACTATTCGCAGTTCAATGGTTCTAAATTTCAAAAAGAGGGGGTTTTAGACAACATAAGGTCAAATATCGTTCCATATATTCAATTTTACCAATTGTATGAGTGATTTTTGGATTTTTTTCACCTTGAAATATTTACCATAATTAAATTTCCCCTTGGTAATAAAATTTTAACCTTAGTAATTAAAGTTGATAAAAAAATAATATTGGATCCTTTTACATATTTTAATCCTTATTATTTCAAACCTGAAAGTTATTTTGACACATAAAATTTCTAACGGTGTGAAATGTTATTTTTAAAATAAAAACACTTAATTTTTTAAAAACATTATTTAGAAAAATAACGTTTAAGAATGAAATTAATATATAATATATAACTATATTAGATATTGATTTTAATAAAATTAATTTATTTTTTCTAAAAAATAAAATTTAGGATTCCTTAATGGAATTTCAAAATAAAAGTTCACCATTTAAAAATATAATTAGTGGAAATGACAAAAAACTTCTTTTTATTAATGCGGCATTTTAATTTAATTTTAAAACTATCTGAAATAGGAATATATGGTCAAAAAATATTTTAGGATGAATAATTTTTTTGAAATAAAATATTTATTACATTAATGTTTTTATAATATTCTAATATGATCTTACATAATGATAGCAATAGAAAATGTACGATTTTAATAAAAACCTCATTTTTAGGTCGAAGATCAACCTTCTCTAAAAAAACTCAAAAACTCACAATAATTAAACTTTTATGTAATCAATTAAGAATGAATTTTATTTTATAAAATTTCAATTATAAAACTATTAAATTTAGTTTTGAATAGAAAATACATTATACAAATAAAATAAATTCCATTGAAATTAAATTTTTTTCACTATTATCTCATATTAGTAGTAAAAATTATAATTATTTAATAGTTTTATATATTATTATTTATTACAGATTTATAAATAATTTTTCTTAATATACAATTTTTTTGTTATGAGTTTTTTATAAATCATGTTCTCAAATATTACATCAGTTATAAAAATTATAGAATTTCATGTCAATAAAACATACCCTTATTTTAAGAAGGAAAAGAAATGTGGAACCAAAACCTATTCCTAATCATAGTAAAAATCATTGGAAAAAAATAGGCTCGTATGGACAAAAACCATAGTTTTCAATTGAACCCATAAAATGAGGTTTTTAGTTAAAATTATTTTCAAATAAAGTAAAGGGGAAATTTAAAATTCATGCCTAAAACATATTGTGTCTCATTCTCTACCCAAATGTTTATTGAAATCCCTTTTCAAACAAAACCATTATTCCTTCCTCAACAGAAAACACTTTTGAAATCATTTCACATGTCATTTTTATTTTTAAACCTAATTTAGAAAAATAAAACAAGTCATAATAAGCATCCACACATCCCAAACATGATAAAATTCTAAAAGGAAGACCTTGCGAATAAAGAATCAATGGGTGGGTTCTATAATTGAAGAATAAATAAAATATCCCATGTCATCCTAAAATAGGACCACACATCATGAGAAATTTCATAATGAATTCGTAATAATTACATGAAAAAATGACAAGGAACATGGCTAACACTATTGAACCTGTTAATGTCCTCGAAAGTGTCTTCAGACATTCTAGAAATAATTTTCCTAATATCTCCTTCACTATTATTCGATAAAAAATGATTCTAGCTCATATGTCCCACCACCTCTCTCTATCTAAAAACAAGTTTTTGTTAGAAAATATTTTCTATTCATATAAATACTATACACTAGGGAATTTTATCATACATGTTACCGACTATATAATTAAAAATCCCATAAAAAATAAAATCAACCTGATGGGTTGAATGGATTCTGATGAAGGCATCACACACCCTAACATCAATTACTAAAATACATTAGACAAAAAATCTACAAAGGTTTAAAATGAAGAGGGTGTAATGTTGGAGGTAGAAGAAAACTTGAGTAAATAAGAAAGAAAATGAAGATAAATTATTACGTTCGATATTCTATCATGAATCATAAAAAAATAACAATGAAATCCCCAAAGAGAGGGGAGTCAAGAAAATGGAAGGCATGTGAAAGTGGGAGATCATCTTGGGGATTTCATGTTATGTAATATAGGGGTATTATAGGATTTATATTTTTAAATTGGGAAGGTAAAATCCATCAATTCCCCAAATTTATATTTCCAGGAAACTCATGTGGTTAACTTAGATATTTTTCTAAACCGCATGGTAAATGCATGGAACACACTATAAAAGTAAATATAGCTTTCATAATTTTCCATAGGACCCTGAATGATTTAATTGAATCTATTATAAATATTCCAAATGAAACTATCCAAATAAATACCAAATGTGATGTTTTTACATGTTTACTCCTAAACATGCGCACCCTGTGCAATACCTAAAAAATTTATTAAATTTGAATATTCTGTTCCAAAACTCCCAGATACTCAATGCTACCAAAAATTATATACAATAACATATAAAAAACTCCTGGTATCATGGTCAGTGTCACAATTATTCTATAACTATGACGAATACATGGTTTGTAATGCATGTATTCATACATCATATGCATGTATAAATCATGTATATATCTATATAAATAAATTAATAATACATATATGTATTATTTGTGAACTTTTATCAAATACATATACAATATCAAATATTTTATATTAACATTATATAGAAGTATATATTTTATATACCTTTTATTCATGTATTTTATGTACATGTATAATGTTCTTGTATATTATTGTCCCATAAAAACTTTATAAAAAATGTCAAAACATTTTGTGAATCCATCCAAACACTTTTGGATACGAATTCATCGAGATTTATTCATTTTGGAATAGAAAATTATTCCATTATTTTATCATTATCCAAGGGCCTTACTATACTACCCTATGGTCTTTATCATTATTGATAAAAAAATATAAAATCCAAATTTCATTAATGTAAGAGAAGTATGGACTCTATCAAAGAATTTGTGCTACTCTAGCTACTAAGGGGTATGGTGTGATCTCCATTAAACATAATCATATATATATATATATGACATTTGAAAAACTCTATGTATCATATATATTTCATGTAAACCTATATAATCCATTTTTCCATAACTTTAAGTGATCAGTAGAAATGGAACATGTCAATCATGTATAGTCCACCTCAAAAGTTTATAGTTCTCAAAAATAGACTGCCCAAGTCATTGAATATATCACATGTCATTATTCTAACATATGTGCACATTGCATTCCCCTCATTTAAGTTGCGAAGAACATCATATGTGTTCTAACTAAGCACAACCATGAATTTACTCTATCTAAGTCAATCACAGTCTATATATCTTAACATTTCATACAAGTAAAAAATTCCATATTTGTTTTACTCTAAGTGATGACATGATCAGTAATATAATCAATGACCCACAATTATCTAACTTTATATTTTGATAGGTTTATATAGGGTATCAATGATTATAGGATCCAATTCTATGTTACTTTTAAATATCAAGTGAGAAGGATTGATAATAACTATACAACCACAACTATACATATAATCACATGAAATTTCATGAGATAACATGTTTGTCTAAGAAATAACTATATAATTATTAAAACATTAATATATACTTTTCATCTCTTATAAGACCATTTTTAAATGAGTAAAATAATATTTTCAAGATAGCCTTTACATATTATCATATCCCATTATATAGTATGATGATCATTAGTTAGAAAAAACTGAATGTTATATTATTTTATGGGATTTATCATTTTACCATTTATGTTAAATAAAACACACATTATTGAATGATAAATGGATATTTAATTTATATTAATACCATGATACTTTATAGAACCATTGATTTAATATATTAAGTATTATATAATAAAATATTCTACATGAACATCAAGTTTCTATGTCAATAATGGATTTATCAATTGATTACATATTTATATAATGCAGGTCACATCTGTATGTGATAATCTGATAAAATACCCCCATTAATCCATTTTAATGAGTAATATATTTGATAAACTCTGGTATGAATAATTGTGAGACTTAGGAATCATATTCTTATTGTTCAATATCATTAACATATTCAAACTCCTTACTTTCACGTTATCAAATGATATGATGCCAAATTATATTTTCTAAATAGAATTATTTATTTAATACATAATCATAATTTTTGGAACCATTTCCATCTAACATTGTATTTGAAATTATTTCATAAAAAATGTTACTATTTACATTATTCAGTTACCAATACAACCTAAACAGCTTTTTGGATAAAGTGATGTTGGCATTGTTATGATATCCCGAGTATAACTATTTATATTTATTTTTTTTTCACGATACCCTAAATTTTTTTAGGATATCATGTGTAAATAACAATGTAATTTGAATGGAATAATCCCCTAAGAAATAGTGATATTCACAAATTCATGATAAATAATTGTAATAATTTACATTAATCTAAATGATCACATATCCTATACACTACAGTATATTATTGCATAAATCATTATAATCTTAGAATGGTGTAATCCATTATTTTTTTACATATTACCCCACTAAGGTTATACATATTCTGACTATACTCATAGATACTATATTCTCTTGGAAAAAACATGTTATGATTTACACAAACTGCACTATTTTTTATGAAATAACACATATTTTTTTAGGAAGAATATTTGAAAAATAAACAATTATTTCCATTCATATAGATTATTCCTTGTGTTTAGAGTATTCTTTTAAAAAAACTATTTTTTTCATTAAAATACACCACAACTAGGCGGGAATTACATTCTATCATTTTTTAACAAAAATGTGGGTACGCACTTTATAATAGATAAATTTTTATCCATATATTCCATTGAAAACATGTTATAGAATCCAATGAATCATGAAAAATGTGTATAAAAATAATTATCTCATTTTTTCTTTAAATATTTTTTAATAAACAACATATTTTATTATATAATAGAAATTTTAATGACATAAGATTTCTAATCTATTAAAATACATTCTATATTCTATAATATGTGTCACATGCTGCACCTAATATAAATAAACCATATTAGTTAAAGTGAGTATCTCAAAGGAGGGTGTACCGAGTACCCAATATTTTTGTTGTTATTAAAATAGGTTTAAATAAAATCCAACAATTAACTTAAATATGACCTAGTTAATAATAATAACAGAAAAATATATGTTTTAATATTTTAAAATATTTCTAAAAATATTGATTAAGTCTCAGTTAATATAATTTTGGAAACCACTATAACTTTAAAAATTGATTTACTCAATCAAAATATTATATAAACACTAAATTAGATAAGTTATCAAAGGAAAGGTTTTATTTATATTTTAAATTATATTTAGGTTTAAATATAAAAAATAAAACATACAAAACACACCATAAAAAAATGAATACAAGAGGTTCATTCTCAAAATAAGACTTAGTCCTATCCACTTGGAAATCAATCGCTTCAAAGTAGTTTATATAAATAAATTTTTTATCCACAACCTATATTGGGTATTAAACCCAATATAAAAATAGTCCAGGCCACATAGGGACCTCTTCCACAGTATTTGTGGGAATGAAAATAAAACAGTTCATAACTGAACCCCTATCATAATAATTAGAAACAAATAGAAAATTATTTTGAGAAGATATCTATGTATCTTCTAGTTTAATGTATGAGACTATGTGTGTGTAATAAACAGAGTATACCCACAATGCTTATAATGTAAATAAAAATGAAAAAAATAGTTCAAGTTAGATTGTAGAAGTAATTATGTTTCTCTATCTGATAGGACCTGCCTCTCATGACTCTTGAATGTTGCTTGAGTTGGGAATAAAGTTTAGGTTCTAATAGTTTCCATAGAATCGATTGTCACAAACTCTTCGGTTTTGAATGTAGGATCTGAATGTTTGTTAAGATCCACTCCCATGGTCATGTGTAAGTTGAATGAAAGATCTTATAGTTATTATAAATAATTTCATCTCACTTCACATGTGTAGATTTGATTATATCTTAGTTATTCTATACTTTTTTTAAATCACTATATTTCAAGAGGGAGTTTGCTTCTTTTTTTATCACCAAAAAAATAAAAAGTATCCATAGGAGAGGAAATCTAGATATTCTGAATCATTATACTCAAGGATAACATATTCCTTAATAAATCCCTTCTAATAATTAATTAATAATAATTAAAATACGTTTGGTAATTAAATTCCATTAAATATTCATTAGAAACATTTAATTCAAAATGATAAGTAGAATATTAGTGGTAGTGAGTATTTAAAATGGAGACTCTCTGGTGGTGTATGAGTCTAGCAGTGTGACACACTAGCGGTGTCTTGATTAGGAAGTGAGAAACTTTGGTGATGACACATATCCTTGTGGTGAGTGTTTGGAATGGTGAGATCTTCTAGAGGCGAGTCAAGCAATAGTTGTATGTTAGGTTGGTGGTGACTCTTCACCGTGGTAGGTGACTCCAACCCTTATCCATATTTTCGTACGGACAATGAGACATATCCTGGAAGTGTCTCAAATTTTTTCACATGTATATATATGTGGTGACTCATTACTGATGGTGAGACACAGTTTGGTGGTGATACTTCCTTGGTGGTGAAAATTTCTTGGTGGTGAGATTTTTTTGGCGTGACTGATCCTTATCGGTGTGTCTTTTCTAGAATTAAATAATTTTTTTTCAATCTATATTTTAAAATTTAGTGCAATCATAAAACATAAATCTCATTAATATCATACTAAACATGATTTCGTGATCATTAGAACACTGAGGTTAAAAATCTCTCCCTTTTTGATGATAAAAAATCATTTCATTTTATATACATGGAATCAATTGTAAATTAGATTATTTTATTTATATGGTATCAAAGATAAATAAAGAACACATGGTATTAAAGGAATACTAAATACATGAAACAATATCAAAGTAATATTAAGGAATACTTTTTACAGGAACCAGTATCAAAGGAATAGTATAATAAGATATAAATAAATACCATTAAATATTCTCTCCCTTGTGGTATTATTGAAAAGTGAATGAAAAGAAAATTGGAAATTGATAGAAATAAAAAAAATAAGTATGATCAAAGAATTATCATTGAAAAATATTCATTTAAGGTACAAACAAAATATTCTAATAAAAAATTGAAACAAAAACATTCCCATAAAAAAGATAAAGTCTAATCATCAGTGTTTAATCTTAGGCTGAGTATAAGGAAACATATGAGATTTTCACTTATCCTTATCTAAGGAAAAAAGGAACAAAATTATCTAAGGGAGTACGAGGGATTGATATAGGTACACTAGTCAAAGAGGAAGTTTCTATGATGATGATGATGGGTCTGAGGTGCTGAACTACCTCTCTAGGAGATAGATAAAATGCCTTGAATCTAGATGGTAAGGGTGAAAGAGGATCACTGGTTGTAGTAGTCCTAAAGAACCATAGAGTGGTAGCATTAGGAGTT
Organism: Viscum album; assembly: GCA_963277665.1. Taxonomy (NCBI): domain Eukaryota; kingdom Viridiplantae; phylum Streptophyta; class Magnoliopsida; order Santalales; family Viscaceae; genus Viscum; species Viscum album. The sequence goes on along the minus strand of OY728150.1, from coordinate 349,339,957 downwards.
AGATGGGAATAAATTGGTATAGACTCATGAAATATAACTATAATCCTATGATCATGTAGAAATTGTTTTATAAAATTGAAAAAGTCCATTATGATATTTCCACCCCTTTCCATTGAATTGAAGATGAATTTCTTCTATTCCAAAAAAATATTTAAAAGAGGATTCAAAAATCTCTATGTGTTGAATTTCTCCTTGAAGGATTGGGAAGTTTGAGGCATCCTTAAATTTTATACCACGAACATAAAATGATCACCCATGTAATTCTTGGTGAAAAGTATTGACAAATAGTTTTTGATATCTTTTTTATAGTCCCTCTATCAACCTTTATATCTTTCATGTTTTCATGAATAATCTTGTGTTCATGATCACATTCATGTTCAAACCTTATCAATGTTTCCTTAGGTATGGAAGGTTAATCACCTGAAGAACCACTTGATAGAACACTGAGTTCTTCTCGCACAATATATCTAAGCAACTCAATAACAAAAATAGGAGGAGGAGGAGCACTTGAAATGGATACCATATAGGTAATATTTTTAATCATTTTAAAAAGTGATCCCAAGGAATCATAAAGTGTATATTTCATCTCCTCAATGGTTGATTTTAAGGATTCAAATTCACTATCAAACCTTATATTTTCTATTTCAATTTCTTGAATATGGTGCATCATCTTCATCTGAATATATTGAATCACCAGGTTAAAAAAATATCTAGTATCCTATTCACTTAACATAGTAACTATGGAAGGTTGGTTTCTCAACATAACATCAAACTCATAATGAATATTTTCACTGAATATATCCATGTCAACCTTGGTGACCACATCAATTGGAACAACAAGGGTTATAGGTGTAGGAAAAGGCTTCACTTTCACTAATTCAAACCTCTTCAAATCAACAGTAGTATCAATCTGATCAATCAATGATACCTCATGATCCCTTTATCCTTGAAGATCAGGTCCACCATTCTTCGGTGGACACTCAAATTTACGAAGAAATTTGTCTATTATTCCTACATATAGTCACTCTAAATTTCAAAATGCTTACCAATAAAATCAACAACTAATGGCTGGGAATCTGTAGATACAACTACATCAGGAACCAAAACATGATGGGTCTCAACAGTAGGGGTATCAATAGATATATGAGAATCTAAACTCTATACATCAATAGTGTGCTCAACAATAGAATGACCATACTCCATTTTCTCAGCCACAAACTCTTCAAAAGTAGAAATAACATTCATCTACTCAACAAAAATAGAATCTCAAAATGCATGGTCATAAGGAAAAATATGATGAATCTCCATACATAGATATTCACCCCCCTTAACCGATTCTTATATTTCTCGTCTCACATATCTATCAACATCACCAACAAATCTGGGTGTTTATTAAGATTTAGAACTAGATTCATTTGGAGAATCAATAAATTATTGAGGCATCTCAACCTTATCTTCTCTAATTTGACCACTTGGTCCTTTAGGAATATCATAACCACCATCATGGTCATCTTCCTCTTCATCTCAATATTCTTCATCTTCTCCATCTTCTCCATTACTATTTTCATCAAAGGATTTGGATATAATTTTTAATTTATAATCTCCTGAAACTTTTGTATCATCTTCATCACTTCATTTCTTTATAATTTTTTATCTTTTAGAGAGAGACCAAGGTGAACTAGGTGCTCTATAGGTAATATCATGAGATATAGGAGGAAGGTTAGGGTCACTACCTTAATCCACAGAAAAATCTATCTACTCTTCATACATAGAGTCATAAATCTATTAATTATTATTATAATTATAATAATCAGTAATCTCATCAAGATCTAGACCAAGGTGCACAATATCTCTAGGTCTCAAAGGGTGGTCAACTGAATTAAACTAATCATACAACTTTTTATTATCAGCTACCCATTGCATATTCCATGGGTTCCAATTAATTTTCATCCTCATTTATATTATTTTAGTGATGAAGAAATAAACAAAATAAAATAAATATTATTCATCATTAGAAACTATACCTTGGTCTTTAATCAAAGTTGAAACTAACTTCATGTATATTAAGGAGTTGGATCTTAAAGTGGTTTTGGTCATTTATAATATATGAAGAATAATGTAACAAAAAAGATTAATCTTGTTTCCCCTTATTCAAAAGACATAATAAATAAACATATTGGCAACTTAATGTTGCAAATTCACCCTTACATGGGCACAACATATGTTATAGAATTTGAAAACCAATCTAGAATCACCATCATGTTCAGAAGCTACCAACATTCTAACTATGCCATCACTAGTTAAATAAAAAAGGGAATATTAATAAATGATATGATTACTAGACTCTAGAATAGTCCCTTGTTAATCATTAAACACATATTCATGTGGAACTTTCAAACACTTATCCCACTACCTTAAAGAAAATACAAATTTATGTCCATTAATCCTTATTTTAATCCAATATCCACCATCCTCAAAAGAGTACTATTAAAAAATCATAAAACTCATATACCAACCTAGGATAAAATGGTCATTGGTTATAAGAGAACCAATCCATCCATCCTTGGTTCTATATAAGTTGATGAACTAATTTTTTTTAAAGAAACCATGCTTCTTATACTTCATTTTCAGGCACAAACACTATCTTTGAAAGCTTGGGATACATCAGATTTATTGTAGTTGGATGACTCAGTTCCCCTTTTTTTCTTCTTAGTAGGATGTGACTCATCCATAGAAGACACTGAAGTTTGTTTCAATTGTTCAGTGGATAATGCATTGATTTGTTTATATAAAAGTGATGGAAGAAAAACATTCGAGAGAAGAAGGGTCATAACATGCTTCGAGATAAAAGGTGTGAGAGAGGTGAATGCTGGAATTAGAAAAATAATATAATTTATATCATTTTTAGATATTGGGATTCATAAAATAGAGATAAAATTTAAAAATTGGAAAATGAAAAAATTTGAATCAAATAAAAAAATTAAATTAACCACAATGAAATTAAATTCGGTGGTGTAATAACTAATAGTGCGAGACAAAAAAAGGAATGAGAACTCCAATAGTGAAACATTCAATGGTGAGAAATCAAAATGGTGAGAATTTAAAAGGTGATAAGTATAAACTGTGACATAATAACAATGGTGAGACATTCACAACAGTGAGAACTTTTCAACGGTGGGAAATCTTCAATAGTGACTCCTAGAATATTGAACTTCACCAAAATTGACCATACTTAATTCATGTTTTGATGCAATTAATTCTCTTATAATTTAAATTTAGAGTAAAAATAGCATCAATTGGATGTAATGTACCAATGTATTCAAGAGTGGTATCACCTTTTTGAAAATAATCTCTCAAAAAGTGATGTAGTACATAAATATAATTTATTCTAGAATATGATAAATTATTCATAGAGATATTTATAGAAATTTTATTGTAACATTTTATATGGAAATTTCAGAATTGATATCCATAGTCAATTAATTTTGGTTTCTCCCCCATTTTTTTCACAACAACTACCTGCAACTATGTATTGTGCTTCAGAAGTAGAAAGGGAAATAGAATTTTGTTTCTTACTACACCAAGAAACTAGATATTTTCATAAAAAGTGTCATGTTAAAGAGGTGTTTTTTTCTATCTAACTGAAATCCCCCAAAATCTTTATATGAATAAATGAAAAAGACAAATTATTTTCCTCTTGGATAAAATAATCCTATGTTGGCAGTATATTTGAGGTGTATGAAAATTATTTTTACAGCTACCGATTGTGGCTTTTTTGGATTTTATTAAAATTGAGCACACATACACACACTAAACATAATTTCATGTTAGCTAGTAGTAAGTTAGAGAATACTACCAATAATACCTATTTGAATAGTTTGATCTACCAGCTTCACAGCTTCATCAAGATCCAATTTATAGGTATTCCTCATTGGATTATGATTACATTTAGTTCTATCCATGTTAAAATGTTTTAAAATATATTTAGTACATTTAATTTCCTTCATAATAATTTATTATTTATTTTGATGAACCTAAAAACAAATAATGGATTTTAGTTCCCCCCATTAAACACATTTTAAATTCATTTTTCATTATTTTTGAATATTTTATTCATAAATAATTTCTTGAAGATCCAAAAATAATTTCATTTATATAATTTTTTATAACTAAAAGATATTTATAAATTTGTTTTATAAAAATGTTAGGATTAGCTATACCTTTGGAAAAAACATTTTTAAATAAGAAAGGAGATGAGCATATAATACCAATCTCTAGGAGCTTGTTTTAAACCATATTAGTTTTTTGTCATTTTAAATGTTTTTTTGGAAAATGAGTTTTTTGAAAACCAGGGGGTTAATAAATAAAGACATCATTAAATATATACCCATTAAAGAACGAAATATTGGAATCCATTTGATAATGTTTTAAATCTAGATGAGGTGCATATGAAAGAAATATTATAATAGATTCATGTTTGGATACTGGTGAAAAGGTATCTTCATAATATATTCCTTCTTTTTAACTATACCATTGTGAAACTAGTCTATCATTGTTCCTTACTATCATGATTGATTCATCTACCTTGTTTCTAAACATAAATTTAGTGCTAATAGTCAAGGTGTCCATGGGTATATCCAATTTCGCATTCATTATTTCCTTCAAATTGATTTTGTTCATCTTGCATAGACATTACCTAGAATTAATCATTAATTGCATCATTGATGTTATTTGGTTTGAGTTGTGGAAAGAATGCTTGATGTTCAACTTGATTTCGTAGAAAATATACTATTTGTGTACCTTTATCGAGGTCTCTAACTACAACATCTAATCGATAGTACTTAAGGATCTTGGAATCTCTATAAAAAGTAGGGATGGTCACTTCAGGTTCTTCCATAGGATTGAGATTGAGTGGTTTTGGAAATTTCCTAGAATTTAATGATTTTTATTATTTCTTTACAACCACATTAGTAGGTTTGGAATTTAAGTATAGAGAATATAAATCATCCTTAAGGTTTTCTGAAGAGGTACTAACCTCATGTGGATATATATCATCAAATTTGACATGAACAAACTCTTCCTTAATCAACGTCATTTTATTAAAAAATCTATAAGATTTAATAGAGGTTTAATAAAAAAAGAAAATTCCTTCCTCACTTTTGGATTAATTTTTTTACAGATGATCCTTAGTGTTAAGAATCAATACTTTACAACCAAATGCTCTAAAGTAATTAACCATAAGATTTATAATATACCAAATATCAAAAGGGGTATTCTTTAAGACATGTCTTATTAAAACTATATTGATTATATAATAGGATATATTGATAGCCTCTACCAAAAAGTATATAGTTAATTCATATTTATTTAGCATAGTGCATTCTATCTATTAATGTGTTCTATGCCTTCTTTCGATAACTCTATTCTGTAAAGGGGTCCTAGGAGGAGAGAATTTTTGACTATAGCTATTTTTTAAAAAAAAGGATTCAATGTATTGATTTTAAAACTCATGTGCATGGTCACTTATTAGGGTATTAATCCTAATCACACTTATGTTTTATATAGATCTATTATACTTGGTGAAGTAAGAATAGGCTTCACTTTTGTGGGCTAAAAATTACACCCAATTATACCTATACAAGTCATCTACTAGTAAATAAACATTGTGCTTCCCATTTATACTAGAAAATAAAGATAGTCCAAATAAATCCATATAAACCAATTCAATAGGTTGGGAATTTGAAACTTAATTTTTTGATTTTAAATTAATCTTAGGTCGTTTCACTTTTTCAAAGGGGTTACAGACATTTTTTGTTTGGGAACTCTAGTTTATGTAGATCCATTACTAAGCCTTTCCTAGTTATATTACTAAGTGAGTGAACATTACAATGGCCTAGTATCTTATTAGAAAGAGAATATTATTTAAAAAAGTAACTCAATTAAAAAATATTTTAAGAAGTCAATTGATTAAGATCAACAACACAAACATTTTCATTCCTTAATGAAGTAAAAACTAAAGCATATTTAAAATTAAAAAAAGTACATGAATTCTTTTCAAATTTAACATGAAAACCATTATCATAATATTGTGAGATACTTATAATGTTATAAATAAAACCATTAACAATAAATACTTTGGAAATTAAAATATAGTTAATGTTTCCAATTTGTCTATGGATGATGATTTTCCCATTATCATTATCACCATAGGTGACATGACCACCATAAAACTTTGTTAGGATATTGAAACCTGAGTAGTCTCTATTATATGTATTTAACATCTTCTATACATGTACCATATAAATTTACATGAGTTCTTCAAGAAATATTCCCATAAACAAATTATACAATGAATGATTTTGGCACCCAAATTTTCATTGGTCTAGATGTGTTTGTAATCATGGATTTAGAAACCCAAATTTGTTTAATAGGTCTCCTGTAAACAGACTATAAACCTTTTGAAATAAACACCTTTTTTGTTGCTATATAAAAATAACTATATGTAATGATTTTAGAATTATATTTAGGTATATAAGATCTCTTTACTGTTCTTATTTCTCCAGGTTGGTATCCTTGAAATTTAAAATATTATAGAGAAACTTGTTTCTCAAAAATATGAGTAATTGTTTCTCTACCATTTATGAACTTATCTAAATCATTCTTCAATTTTTCATTAGAAAATTTAATTTTAGTATTTCTTTTAATATTGGAGAATTTTTCTATTTTTTCAACAGATATATCAGATTTTATATTGGTAGATAAAGCATGATATCTTTTAAGAACATTATATTTTTCCTTAAGTTTATTAAAAGTATCTTATAGCATTATATAATATTAATAAATTTATTCTTGAGACATGTCATCATTATTGTGTTCACTTTTCGAGTTAAAAAATTAAACATAGATGATAGAATAAGTACCTCAGAGAAATTAGTCATGAAGCACATGTTGGATCAGTCAGACTTTTGTTCAAGAGTGTAGTTCTAGTCATTGAATCTATCCTCAGAGAAACTGCTAGTTTCTTTCATGGATTTCTTTTATTTTATATATTTATCCTTATATTTATTTTTTCATTTTAATATTGGAATGTCTTATTTAACAAGTCCTTTGTTCTTGAACTCATAGTAGGTTATCTCATTAGTATTATCATCAATTTTCCAATATTCCTTCCTGGTTATTTTGTTTTCATATTTTCCCTTGCAATTAGGATTTCTGAACAATTTCTTATTTTTATAAATATTCTTGAATATTCTTGACAGATTTTCTATTTCCTCATCCTTGTTAGTTTCTGACTCACTATCACTAAAAAACTCATCTAGTATCTTTTCCTTTTAGTTTTCCTTTTATTTGGATGAAGTATACGTAAAATCTACTAAATTTCTTTTTATTTCATCATCTTATTCTCTATTGAACTTTAGATCTTTTTCATACATCATCAACATACCAATTAATTCCTTAAAATGTAGTTTTATAATATCACATGATTCTTTGAGTAACACTGGTGTCCACCTCCATCTTTTATGAAGACATTAGATTAGCCTCATGTTCTGATCCGTATCAGACACTGGATTTCCAAGGGATCTATTGGTTTTCACAATTTCATTGAACTCAAGATAAATATTGGAAACTAATTCACCATTATTTATTATAAAAATATGGAACTTAATTATATATGTATTCAATCTCATCTATTTGAAATTGGTTGATCCATTATGAGAGACAAATAATGTGTCCCAAATTTGAAATGTGGTTTTACTAGCAGAAATTCTGTTAAATTCTTTATCTCATATGTCACAATACATGGAATTTATAGCATTACAGTAATTATTATATTTTATATTTATCTCATCATCCTAAGTACTTATAGTAGTCTTAGGTAACTCATACTTATCAACAATAGTATACTAAATCTCAAAACCCATACTTTCAATATGTATTTATACTTTTTTCTTCCACTGAGCATAATTATTTATATTGAAAAATGGATTTTGGTTAATAGAAGAACCTTATTTTATTATATATATTTAAGTAATTAAATTTACAATTGAAAAATATTTAATATCACTAAGGACTACTAAAATCCCAGATTAAAAAGTTTTGAAAACATTGATACCAAAGCTTAAACCTCTAATACCGAATGTGGGTCAGAGTGAGTATCCCAAGAGGGGGGGGGGGTGAATTGAGTACCCAACAAAAATTTACATTAAAACTTGTTTAAATAAACTCCCCCAATTAATTTAAAAATGTACCACCTTATCAAAATAGTAGATTGATATAATTTTTAATATTTTAAAAGATTTATAAAAATATTGATTAGGTTTAAGTTAAAATATTTTTGGAATCCACTTTAACTTAAAAATAATTTCAATGAATCAAAATATTGTATAAACATTTATTAAGATAAAATATCAAAGTAATGATTTTTTATAGTTTAAAACATATTCGGTTTTAATGATAAAAAACAAAATACATAATGGAAAAAAATGAATTCAAGAGGTTCCGTTTCAAGAGGAGACTTAGTCATATCCATTTAAAAATCACCCGATTCCAAGAATTATATATATATATATATATATATATATATTTGATCTACAACCTGTATTGGGTATTACAACATTATGAAAACTTTCTAGGCCATACATGGACCTCTTCTACAATATTTATGGGAATAAAAATAAAATTTTCCACAACTGGACCTCAACTAAAAAATGTGGGAAACATGTGTAAGTAGTGTTTGAGAAGATATATAAGTATATTTGAGTTTAAAGAAGGATATAGTGTGTGTAATAGATATATTATACACACACTGCTCATAATGTAAATATAAATGAAAGAAAGAGGAAGTAAGAATATAGAAATAATGATGTTTCTTTGTATGATAGGCTCTGCATCTCATGACTCTTGAATTTAGCTTGATATGAGGATCGAGTGGAGGTTTTGAATTTTTTTATAGAACAAAGTTTCATAATATATTTTGTTCTTACTTTAGTATCTAAATTTTTATTAAGATCCACTCTCAAAGTTGTGTGTATATAGTATGCAACCACTTTTAGTTCTTGTAATGAATTTCGACTCACTTTTCATGTGTAGCTTTGTGTATGTATTATCTATTCATCATTTTTCATATATCACTATATTTAATGAGGGAGACCGCTTCTTGTTTCATCAGCAACAATAGTAAAATAATCCACGTGATAAGAAATCTATATATTATGCATCCTCGTACTCAGAGATGACACTTTATTTAATACATTTATATCGAGAAATTTAGTAAAAATAATTTAAATAAGTTTGGGAATTAAATTAAATAAAATAATGGTTATAAATATTTAATTCAAAATTATAAGTAGAAGAATAGTGGCAGTGAGTATTTGGAATAGTGAATCTCTGGTAGTGTCATTGTCTGGATATATGACACACTGGAAGTGTCTTGTTCTGGTAGTGAGATACTCTGGTGGTGACACAAAGTCTGGTGGTGAGTCATTTTATTGGTGTGAACTTCCAGTGGTGAGTTAGGCTCTAGAAATATGTCAGGTTGGTGGTTACACTTCTCAGTGGTAGGTGACTCCAACAATTAGCCAAATTTTCTTGATGATGGTGAGATATTGTCATAATATTCTTATACTCTATCAAATATTAATATTAACAATGACTCAAGACTAACAATGAGACATAAATTAGTGGTGATACATCATTAATGGTGATACTTTCTTTGTGGTGATACTTTCTTGGCAGTGAAAATTATTTTGCAGTGACTCATCCTTATTAGTGAGTCTTTTACAAACTCATCCAAAATCATTTCCATCTATATTATTACATACAATGCTATAATAAAACATAATACTCATTAATATCATACTAAAAATGATTTGGTGATCATTTAAAAAAGGAGTTCAAAAAACCACAAGATTTTAAGAATAAATAATCATTAAAGTTGTAATAAGTTATTAGACGACAAAAAATTAATGTTTATTACCTTTAGAAGAATAATAATTAATATGAGTTAATGTTATAATGTTATTTACATTAAAATTATTATTTTTTATATTATATATTTCATTTTAAGAAAAGTTAAATTTAAAAAATTTAGAATATTAATATGATAAATTAAATTTCATTATTTAATTATTCACAAAAAAATTGTATTTATTTTTGAGAATTTTCTCAGTAAATAATTTTTTTTTGAATAATAAAAATTAAAAATTATTTAATACAATCAATTTGAAATGAAATTAAAGTTTTTGAAACAATTTATATATAGAAAATATATATTTATAGATAAAAAATAAATTATTTTAAAAACATGCCAATTTATAAAACCCATGATTATCATTTCTGAAAATCAAGTAATATATTATAAAAACTAATATTCATATGTTTATTTAATTAAATATAACTATTGGTAAAATTTATTTTTGATTTATTTTAATTTTACATAAATATTTTTTAAAAAATTTATTTTTTTAATATCATTATAATCAATACCACTCAATATATTTTCTTATATAAAAACATTATTCTTAAAAATATACTTTTCTAAAAAATGGGTTTTTAGGATTTACATGCGCTAATGTTAAGATTAGTTTTCCAACACATAGAAAGTTAATTTGATAAAATGATTCTTGTATTTGAGATAATAATGTTCATATAACATTACTTCACTTTATTTCAGTTACTTATTGACTCTTGTTTTGATCCCATTTTTTTTAGTGAATTTTAGGCCTTTTCAGGATGGAAAATATTTTCTGAGGAAAATGACATAATGCTTGGGGATGTAAGCCTTTTTTGAGTTAATATTGTTTCAGTATAAATTTATAAAAGGATTTTCAGAGGATTAGGATATTACTGGAAGTTTTATATAGGGTTTCGTAATTGTTAGTACCCAGAGGAGATATTTACGCATTAAATATCTTAATTATGGAGTATGTTTAGTGTTGGGTATAAACCATATAATGGATTCAGGCTAGAAAACCAATTAGTATTTAAATTGATTTTAAACTACAATACCCATTCTTATGATGTAAAGTCATCACTTAGTGTAAAATTAACCAGAGATGATGAGTTTTTGAGCATAGATGAGTAATTGAAAATTTATGGTATAAGAATAAGACTTACACCATAAACCACTCCTACCAAGTGTGTTTTATTCACTGCTTGTGTACTCCCATCCATTTCATTGTGTATCCAGATCCCTTGACCACTAGTTCCTCTTAGGTATTTTTGTATATTTCTCCCTCATCTGGATCTCTTTCCTTAGGGAAGTTTATTACCACTGTGGTTGGGTGTCTTCCTTTAGGTATGTGTGATCCCATCTATACCTATTTATCTTTAATGATACCATTTTGGAAGAGATATATTCTACATTTTTTCCTATTTATAATAATCAAGATGCGATCTTGAATGGACAATTCATGTTTTTACTCATGAAATGTCTTTTAGAGGTTGATCTTATGGTTTTCAATATCTATTATTGAAGGTGATTTGGATTCCTCCATTCTTGAGGTTGATGTCTCTATAAAAGGGGTCAATTTCTTGAATTATTGAGTATTATTTTCAACTCCTTTATTTATTTAGTGAAAATTCATGAGTTTATATTGGAATGATTTTTTTGGATGTAATTCATGTTTATAAATGGCCTTTATTTAATAACAAATTTTTACACACAAAGTGTTTTATTAAATGATCTAAATTGGGGTTTAGTTTTTGAAACATGTCTTCAAGCCTAGAAGAAGAAAGTATTAGATCATTTTTTTATTAAATGTGATAATGGTTTTTAAATGGATTTTAAAAAACTTATCACATATGGTATCTTTGGGTGCATCAGGAAATAAACTTGACTCTTTCTGTGTGTGTTTCCCCAAGGCATTTATGTCAATTGTGTGTGTGTAATTACATTGGAGTTCATATTTTTTTTATTCCCATTTGGTCCATTTTGGGGATTTTTATTTCATGTATAAAAAATTAACCCATTGTTTAGATCCCAAATGTCATGATTTGTTAATTATGATTTATTTATCACATGATGGTATTTTCATGGTTATTTTCTCTCATCCTTATCTTATAGAATATCCATTATTTATTAGTTTTATTTCATACTTTATATATTCATATATTTTTTGAATATGGTATTATTTTATATAAAATAGTGGAATGTTGTATAAAAATGGGTTTACATTATGTAAATGCTTTGTAAAATGGATTTTTTTAAAGAAAGAACCGATGTATTATTTATATTTTAACTTGAATAGATTCTTCTGTAGTATCCTATTGGGATTTATTCTCACACCCTTCTGTTTCATTTGGTTGATTATAGATGTTGTTTTTTAGGACTCAGGTAAAGGTAAGGTTGTTGTGTATTATCCTGGTTTCCCTTATCATCCCCATCTTCATAGCAGGATGGCATAGTTGTGGTGGATGGTCACACAAGGACTTGTTTAATATTTATTATTTTATATTTATGGGTTTTCTTGGATAAATTGTATTTTTACGTCTCATGGATAAATTCTATGGCTTCCACATTACACCCAATTAGTTTGAATTATTCTTTTTTATCATGATATAAGTTTGTTCCAAGTTGTTATACTTCACCTTGTGGAGGACCACCTTGGGTGACATGTCTATTTACTCTGAGTTGGTTCATTACAAATTGGTACCACAGGGAGTAACCAACCTGAAGTTTTGTGGAACACAATAGGTTTGGTTTAATGTCTTGGTACATCATATTTCGGACCATTATAAGTTTGATAGTTATTGTGTAAAAGGGGACAAACCAGCTCAATCCCATGACTGAATCTGAGTTACCATGGGTGGTCATGGATTTTTTCCATGCTTAAGACTTAATGGTTGAAGTTATTTAAATGGGTTTGACATGGTTTTTATTTAAATGGATAGGTTCATTATTTTTTATTTAATATGATTTTTAGATAAATCATAACTTTGTTAAATTATTTTCATTTAAAATCATTAAGACATATACATAAAGTTGGTATTGTGATTTTGAAATCTTCTTGGGAGGGGTTGTTTTTGGTCTTGTGATTATTAGAAAATTAATCATAGAATATATATTACCAATATGACTAAAGAATATGTGAGACATGTTCTATAGGTGATTCATTCAGATGAACCTTATTTGGATGAAGCTATAATATGAATTTTTCAGACTGTAGGTCATGTGGGCTTCGAGAACCCATGATGAGTGGTTGACCATGTCTCCAAATTTACTAAGTAGAATCCACCCATCTTCTTTGGTGAAAAGTAACCTAAAAATAAAATTACTGTCCTAATATTATTTAGGGAATCTTAAACATTCTAAAGTCCCAGAAAGAATATTTGGTGGGTTTTTTGATGTATATTCTTGAGGGACCGAGAAAGATATTGTGAGAATATTTTTTGCAAGATAATTTGATCAAGGATCTTACTTGGGTATCTTTCAAGAAAGTAATCATGTAATAAAAGTTATCATGAGACATTATGAGATAATAAACCATTAGTTTTTTGAACATAGAGAAAGGGGGACATACCATTTTAGAGTATTCCACCCTTTTTTTATTTGGTTTATGTTGCATCAGATTTTGTTATGAATGATTACTTATAGGGTATGAGTTTTTAATTGGGATTGATGGAAGATATTCATTAACTGATTATTATCCTATAAAATTCAAACTCTAGGGAGGTATATGATAAATAAATATTGGAATAAGTAGACATATATTGGAAGATAGGTTTTTTTGGAGCTTTGGAAGGTGTGGTTTTTAGTCTGGGTGTGTGTTATGGATAAAAAGGAAATCAGAAATGTAGCTAGTTGTCTTCAGGACTAGTTTCATGGCTTTTTTTAGGATAGATACAAGTTATATAATATTAGTGTAGAAGGATTAGTATTACCAAGCCTAAATACATATAGTATCTCATGGATTTTCATCATTACGATCAATTTGTCCAACTAAGGTATTTTTGTTGAATGATGTCTTAAGGTAGTAAGATTAGATGCACTCTCACTAAGGGTTCACATGTTTGTTCATGTTTTTCCAATGGTTGTGGGTATTATCCTTAAGAAAAAGGGAATGTTCATGTGGATAATATTGTTTATGGATAATTTGTGATGGAAAGAATTCATGTAGTGGAGTTCTCACCAGAGGAATATGAATTAGGGTCAACTATTGTTCTAGGTATAGTGTTTATTTCATCATTTATGGTGCTAGAATTGTTTTGTACAGGTTCTACTAATTATTTTATATCATAAAAGTTACTTGACATGTTGGTATTCTGTTTATATCTTATTATAATCTTGTTATATATTTATATGCCTTTGGGAAATAGGTATAAACAAGGATTAAAATTTCCATATTTTCGAGTGATGATAACCGACCTTGAGGTGGAGTAGGCCTTCATGGTGCATGATATTGATATCATAGAATATTTATTTGGAAAGGTTATGTTGATCAATGTTAGGTGATAGATCTAATTTTATCATCATTGACTTCATTTTTTATTTCTTGATGTATTCACTTATGTATTTCAGGGTGTGTGGTATTTTAGGTCTGAGAGTGCATGGCATATTATTCCACATGTTACAAAGATCTCCTATTAGATAGAAGAGATGTTCCTTGATGTCATTGATCCTTATTTGAGTATTCCACTTTATGTGGCAGTGTTTTTTTTACTTCATTGTTTTTATAGATAATTTTTATGGTTTACTAATAGAGAGATATGTCAATATTACTATTGATATAGTACTTTTTACGGTTATATTTATTATTTCGTATTATTAAATGGAACCTGACGAGTTATAAAAACTTAATGTTCAGATTTTGAACCTTGAGGATATGGTATTTATGAATCCTAAAATGTAAACATGGGATTATCCAATCATATTTTTTATGAATTCATAAATTATCCTTAGAAATTTCATGGATTATGAAAATTTAATTTAGATGATAATTAAGAAAATATATCCCTTTACCTAGATTAATGATCTATTTGATCAAATTAGAGGGTCTCATTGTTTTTAAAATATTTTCCTTTAATCAGGGCACTATCAGTTGAGAATATGAGAAGAGAATATACCTAAGAAATCATTTAGATCCAATATGGGTATTTTGAGTTTCAATTAATTCCATTCAATCTCAATAACACTCATATGATAATTATTCTATTGTGAAACATTTCTTTCATTGGTTTATGGAATTATTTGTTTTTTTGTTTTTAAATGATATTTTGATGTACTATAATTAATATGAGGATCACACAGACTATTTAGATACCATTCTTAGAACCTTGAGAAAAAATCATACGTATAGTAATATTTCAAAATTTTCTAATTTGGATTCATGAAGTGAAATTTCTGGGGCATGTTTTCCTTTGAGAGGGGAATCTCAATGGATCCATAAAATATATAGGCAGTTATGCCATGGGAGAATCCTATAAATGTGTTTGAGATCCAAATCTTATTGGGGTTGGATATTTATTAACATCATTTATTATAGTTTTTCTCCAAGATCACATCTCCAATAAAATATTTAACCTATAAGGGAAAATAGTTTTAGTGGAAGGAAAAATGTGAGATATATTTTTAGTAAATAAAGAGGGGGTGGAATTAAAATCCAATTTTGATTTTTCAGAACAAGATTTAGGTTATGATGTTTTTAGAAATGCTTCAAGTATGGGTTTGAGTTTTTTTTTGATTTAGGTGATTTTGATCATTGACTATGCCTCTCAGAAGTTATTCCCTCATGAGAAAAACTACCATACCAATGATATTGAGTTTGTGGTAGTTATGAATGCACAAAAAACATGGTGTCACTACCTCCATGGGGAGTAGTTTATGGTATATTATAATCATAAATTACTAAATCATATTTTCAATTAGAGATAGAACATGAACTTACTATATAGACTATTGGTTGATTATATCTATAATTATTATTTTTATATTTATTATAGTCCTGAGTAAGGGAATGTGTTTGTCGATGTGCTATGAAGAAAATTACCAACACAATCCTTTAAGGAATAAGTAGAGGAGTAGTATCTAATGATTTTTTATAGATATGAGTTTGAGTGTGGATGAAGCTATTGGGTAGGTGTAGTTTGATTTGATAAATAATGAACCATTGTTGTATGAGATGGTTCATATCAATCAAGTACATGATACTGAGTTCCAACACTTTAGTGAAATCCAAAATAGTGTAGAGACCTCAGGGGAGTGGTCTCGGTCTCCCAACAATAATTTATTCTTCTAAAGTAGGTTTTTTGTTACATTTTCTCTAAGGCTAGAGTTGATGGAAAGTAGAAAAATTTCATATTATTCTATGTAACCTATAAATAGAAATACATATAATGAATTCTTATTTTGATATTAGTTACCGAGGATGAGATTATTGATTCTGGATTTTCTATTAGGGTATCTTATATGTTATAGAATTAATGTGGAGCACCAGAGATTTTTAGGGTTTGTTTATTTCACTTACCTATTTTGGTATGGAAGTGGGATTATATTTCCATGTACATCATAATATTTTTCAAGGAATACTCGTTATAAAGATTCAATTTGGGTGATTGTTGATCGACTCATTAGATTAGAGAATTTTATCTCTATCAAGGAGATGAAGAATGTGGAATAACTCATATAGAATCATGCATGTGTGGTTTTGAAACATTAGAGGTTTAAATATGTGATTATTTCTAAATGGGACCCTAGGTTCACTTCTTATTTTTGGAAATGTTTTCAAGAGGTGATGGGTTCGCAGTTGAATATTATCATGAAATATCATATTTAGATGGACTGGAAAACATAGAGGTATATATAGTTTCTTTTATTATATGCTCCTGGAATGTGTGATTGATTTCAATGGATATTGGTATTTTTTTATTATGGTCCAGTTTCCTATTCCAATAGTTATGAAACCTCTATTATGATGGCCCGTTTTAGGCATTATATATGTTTCAATTTGGATCTTCCTTGTGCTAGGAAGAGTTGGGAGAGTGGTCCTTGAATGGACCGAGTCCTTTTTGGAAAATGAAAATGGGTGAAATTGATTATAATGAGATTCATCACAACATATAGTCATCAGAAATAACATGTGAACAATTTTCATTAGCTTTCGGAGTTTCAGTTTGGTGATCAATCTTTTATTGGAGTTGCACCTTTCTTGGGACACTATCGGCTGGTTTGATAGGGTATGTTTTCACCGAGGTTTGTTGACCCCATTAAGATTGTGGACCATCTTGTAAAGGGGTAGTGTCAGTTGGAATCACCTTATTGTTTTAATTATATTTACATTGTGTTGCATGTTTCCTAGGTGAAGTGCTATCAACTGGATTCATCTTATTTCATTGAATGGTATTATTTGTATCATGAGCCTGAAACCATGGTCGTGGATAAACCTGTTCAGATTATGGATCACTGAGAGAAGGTATAGTGTGGTAAAAAAACTCCCATGGTCGATGTAATATGGAAGTAAAGAGAATATAACTACAAGATGAAGGAGTAGGAATTATTGATGAGACTATAGAGACCTTAACATTTTGAGATTATAGGACCTTGATCACTTTATAGGGACATAAAGTGTTTATAGTGGGGAGAATTTAACATCCTGTCACCATTTTTCAAGTACTTATTAACCCATTTTTGATCCTACTTATATTTTGAGCTCATTTCATGTTTTTTGGGGACAAAGATAATTTATTAGGGAAAATGACCTAATGTTTTGGGTGTATGTTTTTTTTGAATTAATGGAAAATGGGTGTCAATATATGAAAGAAATTGGAGGGAATCAAGTAGTTTTTTGATTTTTTATTGGGGTTTATATTTCTTACTTCATATAGGATATACTTATATCATAAATGTTTGGATTAGAACATAAGTTTAGTGATATGAAGAAGTCATGGAAGAATTTCAAGACATAAAATAGTTTAAGCCGTAACATAGTTTTATATCACAAAACCCATTCTTACAATGTAAAATCATCACTTGGGGTAAAATTAACCTTAGGTGACATTTTTTTTATTATATTTGATTTATCAAAAATTTACTGTCTGAGTTTGATATTTATTCCGTAAACCCTTCATGACCTGTGGATTTTATTCACCACTCATGTAACTCCCTTCTATTTCATGGTAAAAAAATATACCACAAGTCCTATTTCTTTATTTGTATTTTTATCTTTCTACCTCCTCCATAACACTTTTCATTGGGTAGATTATTTTCATTGTGGTTGGGTGTCTTACTTCAATTACATGAGATCTCCTCTCTATGTTCTGCATTGTAGATCCTAGTTTGGTTGTGGAATGTGCGGTAGTTTTTCATTGGTATAATTACCATGATTAGTTCTTGATCAATCCTTTATAGTTTTCCCACATGCCTTGTCTTTTATAGGCTAATATGATCGTTTTCAATCTCTTTTGTTGAAATCAATTTATTTTCCTCCATTCATGAGGTAGGTTTCTCTATACAGGGGGTGAATTTTTTGAATTTATGTGTGTTATTTTCGACTCCATTACGTTATTAATTTAAAATGTATCATTTTACATTATAATGGGTTTTTAAATTATATTCATGTTTATAAAGGTTTTTACTTTTAAAACTAATTTTTTACACACCCAGTGTTTGATTAAAATATTTAAATAGTGGTTTTGGTTTTCAATGGGTCTTCAATCCTAGAAGTGGAAAGTATTTTGTGAAAATGTTTTATTGAATTTGATCATTTTTTTGAATGTATTTTGATAAAAAGAGCACATTGGGTAGCCTTGGGAGTATCAATAATTTACTTTTCACTCTTTGTGTGTGTGATGCCACAAGAGGTTTATGTAACTTTACTGTGTGTAATGACACTATAAGTTATATTGGTTGGATCCACCTTAGGCCTAGATTAAGGATTTTTTTCAAGTATTTAATTTATACACATAAGTTAGATCCCTAATGGTGTGTTTTTTCATTTATGATTGATTTATCAGATGATGGTATTTTCATGGTTATTTTTTCACAGGTCTAATTTATTGAATATCCATGGTTACTTACCTTATTTTTTTTAATACTCATCATATTCCAAGATTTGGTTAATATGGTATAATTTTATGTATACCAAATTAATGGTTTATAAAATGTGTTTTAATATATGTAAATGATTTATAAAATGGATTTTTTAAAGAAACAACTAATGAATTTTTGATATTATAACCAGTATAGATTATTTGGTTGTATCATATGGATATTTGAGCTCAAACACTACTTTATCCTTTGGGTGGTTGTAAATGTTGTTTTTCAAGACTCTGGTAAAGGGAAGGTCATTGGGTAGCAAGAATGATTTTCTTGTTTCCATAATATTCATTGTTGGATGGCTTAGTGGTGATACATGATCACGAAGGGAATTGTTTAGTCTTTTCTTATCTTAAATTTCTATTTTGGGATGTTTAGATTGTATTTTTTTGTCTCATGGATATGTTCTCCCTCTTATGTGTTATACACTATTGGATTTCCTTATTCAAGTTTATCATGAGACATTTTTCTTACACATTGTTATTCTTCAAGATGTAGAATAATACCTTGGGGGAATTTTCTAGTTTCCTTGGGTTGGTCCGTTATAGTTTATATTATCTAATATGAATAATTTCATTTTTTGGTATTAAATTTATATTTTTAGGATGAATTCTGATTAACATGATAATGGTTAAAGAATTATTTTGAAATTGTTGATTTATTAATATAAACTAACTTATATCAAATTAATTAAATTGAAATAATTGAAATAATTAATAAAATATTTTGTATAAATACATAAATAAATATATAAACACTTATTTAGTTAGTAATGATAACTAAATAAGATGAATAATCCATAATACTAAAAATTTTATTTTCTTATTAAAACAGTTTTCCTACACTTTATCTGTTTTAAATTTTTAAGTATTTTTTTAATTTTTAAAAATTAAATTTATTAAAATAGAGGTTAAACTCAATATAATAACACTGAAGTTCCATTATATTTTATGTTTTCAATAAAAAAATTAAAGCGTTAAAAACTAGTTAACTTGTCTAAAATAAAAATGTAAATATATAAAAAAATAATGGAAAAAACCCTATAACATTTTTAAAATAGGGGTGGAAACACATTGATAATCCTTTATCAACCCAACCATAACCCATACTCAAATTGTTTCTATTATTGATCCACTTACCCTTCAATTGTGTTAGGAAATTATTTAAAAATGTTGAGTGTTTCCCAAGACAACCATTTTCATCTCTTATAAAAATAAAATACGTCCACCCAAGAAAGGTACACCTCTCCTTTAAATTACACCTTAAAACACTTCCATTATAAATTCCCAAGAACTCTATACCACTAAAATAATCATTTTGTTAATCAAAATTAGCTTATGACTTTCAACTTTAAGGGGAACTACAAGGAATGATATTGTATTCAACATATGTATTATCTTTTTATTATGTTTTTATCATTAATACTTGAGAAATTTTTATAATAAATATCAATGAAACTTTTTAAATTAATTAATTATTTTCAGATATATCAAAAAATATTTTAATATTAAATGTTAATTTAATATATAGCTTAGATTGTATAATCATTTATTTGTTGTGATTTTAAATTCTCATAGTTTAATTAAAAACCCACTAACAACTTATAAATCATATTTTTCTAAAAAGAATTTTATAAAACAAAAGAACTTTAGGGATAATATTCTGTAGATAATATTTTAATAAGAAAATATTGTAATTATTATTTTTTGTGTATTATAGAAATACCATTACAATAAGAATTAGTATTCATTAAAATATACCATATATGGGTCAATATAAAACTATCCCTCATATTTTAAAAAATCAATTGAAAAAATGGTTATATCATTGATAACAAAATTTATTCCATATTTTAATATATATTAATGAATTAAATGAATTATAAATCATGTATATGGAAAACATCCTAACTGGTTTTTTAAATAAATTCATTTATTACATGAAAACGAGATACATTACCCTTGATTTATTTAAAATTATACATGATATCATGTATTTTTTCAAACTAGATTATTTTTTAACCCTTTTCTTTACCAGAATAATAAATTTATAATTATCCATTTATCAACTATTCCTTAATTTTAAGTACTTTTATATATATAAAAATTATAAAATATAATTTTGGAATCACATGATCTTAAAAATAAGAGAATTAATATATGTTATCAATAATGAATGTCTACTATATAATGTGTCCCACACCACTTAATGTATTATATTAAATTACATCTCTAGTGTCTAGGATTATAATTGTGGAATCATTTCCCCTCATTAAAAATTCACGATATCATTTTCAAATAATTTATTTATACTATTTATGTCTTTTCATCAACTTTTTACAATTTTTTTATCATTCACATGTAGTTCCATCTTCATGGAAATTATGCTCGGACCTCCCATGTCATACTCATCAATCCTAAACA
The DNA here is from genome assembly GCA_963277665.1 of Viscum album. NCBI lineage: Eukaryota > Viridiplantae > Streptophyta > Magnoliopsida > Santalales > Viscaceae > Viscum > Viscum album. The sequence continues at coordinate 349,318,504 of OY728150.1, read as the reverse complement.
TATTGATTAGTTCAAGATTTTTTTTGAAATATTTTATTTTATATATTATAATGAATGTTCAAAACCTTTTTGATAGTATAGTTGACTGAATTCCATGTCCAAATCATGTATAAGCAATGAAACTAGTCAAAAAATTAATTTACAAGACCAATTGTGTTGATAATGTGTATAATGAACCATCCTAGCATAACCTTTTTCGATATCCCTGAAGGTCCTTTACATTAACCAATGCACATTATTGATCACCATGGGTAGAAATTAATATCTGGGCCTAAACTTTAGTCAATATTATAATAATTTTTTATAATAAAATAGAAATCACTAATGTGTCCAATCTATAAAACTTCCACATTGTTTCAATACCTTGGAAATCCATGCACTCAAAATAAACTGCCTGAATGGACCGAAGGCCTTCATTTTTATTTTATTATGGATAATACCCCTTTTAAGTGTTGAAGTGGAACCCGTAAATGACCTGTAGGACCAAGGCACAAGGCCTGATATGACTTTAAAATACATGATCCGAAGGCCGAGTGGCATACCATGCCCAATACATGACCCGTAGGCCCAACCCACTTGAACTGCCCTTCCCCAGCTTATGTATCCTTGATCGCCTAGCTCCCCACCTTGCATTGCTGATCGACTAGCATTTCCCCATACAAAAAAAAAAACTAGAAAGTGTTCACAATCACATAAAAAGTTCATTCTATTTAACTATATAAAAATAATGTTCTATATTTACATGAATTATGTATATAGTTTTTGAGAAAAATATACCTAGTTGGATTCCACTAGATGCTCAATATAAATCCATAGTAAATTAAACTAAATAATTATTATTTTAACTATATATATATATATAAGAACCATTTTCATTAATATGGAAACTAAGAAAAAGTGTCAGCATATTTATATCATTCATTTAAAAAAAATATTTTTACGTGTGAGTCATAATTTTAATATCTTTATTTAAAGGAATGAAATAAATAATTTATCATAAACAAAGCTTCAGATAATCAGGAAAAATACCTATAAAATTTGGACAAGGAAACCTTGGAATTGGTATGGAGAATAATGTCCTTATTTTTTAGTATACACGATAGTTCCATGTTCCTAGTATATGTACATGGGAGTATCATGTTTTCATGTTTAGATTTCCTTTTGAGGACAATGTATACATGAGAAGATTCAAATAAAATATAATCCATATCCATTTACATTTTTACATTAGTTTTTTACAAGATTGATATCATATACAAGTAGGTAAATACATTATAGGCATAGGTGTATCATAATTTTGAATAGGTTTTAGTCCTAGGAACCATCTTATATACTAAAGGAATTACTATAATGTTTATAATAAACAATGAATTTTAATCAATTCAAATAATGTACGTGAAACAACCTTATAAATCAATATTACATCTATCAATGATGTAATACAATTTTATTATAAGAAATATAGGTAATGTTTACATAAACATAAATCATTTAACAAAGAAATTTAAATCGTAGAAAACATCATTTTATTTTTAAAGATCCTTAATATAGTAACAAAAGACCAGTGATCCCCAAGATTCATGAAAGGGGACTAAATTCCCTCCCATACACTATTATAGGTTGTGGCATGACCTTCACCTATTTCATCATGACACAGAGAATCAACCCCATATAGGTATTTATGTATATCATGTATAGTATATAATATATATAAGGACCGAGGATTAATATAAATGAATATTACATCAAATTAGATTTATATTCACCACATTATAAAAACTATATGTCTGAGGACTATAATAGGTTAGTGTATGTGGAAACTTGGAACACATTATTTAATTTGGTAAATGATCATTAATATCTCCTATAAATATATTCCTCTTTAGTACTCCTACTTAAAACCTTTATTCATAACCAGGGGAAAGGAAACATAAGAAAGGATGAATTAAAATGCATAGTAAGTGTAAAAAATAGAGATATTTAAGCATAGTCATGAGTTTAAATGTATGATAATATGATAATAACATATTAATATCATACCCTACATATCAAAGTTCATAATCAAGAGTCATGGAATAAATATTGGTATTTAATAAGAAATTAATCGTAAGTGAATCTTGATAATAATCCATGAAATAATAACATATGAATAAGACATTGAATTGTGAAATACACATAATCCTAGAAAATATTAGGCCAAGGATAACTTAAACCGTATTCATAACATGTTAGACATGGGATAATCACACATATACCAGCCTCGAGCTTGGTATGACCTCTCGTGTACCATATTTTTTCAGGTTTAGGATTCCCACCCATGTACCCTATTGTTTTGAGCATGGGATTCCCTCATATGTACCATCTTTTTGTGGTTTGTGATGCCCTCCAATTTACACTCTTGTTTCGGGCTTGGGATTCCCTCCTACATTCCCTCTTATTATAGGAATGAGATGCCCTCTCAAGAACCATCTTGTTTTTCACTTGGGATTCCTACCCATGTACCCACTTGTTTCAAGCTCTGGAATCCCTCCCATTTACCCTCTTGTTTTAGGCTTGGGATTCCCTCCCATGTACCCTCATGTTTGGGGATTGGGATGCCGTCCTGTATACATTATTATTGTGGGATTGGGATGACCACCCCTGAACCCATTGAGATCATAAAAAATTTGTCATTACCCAATTAACTGGAGAAAAATATATTTCCCAAACGTCACATAATGAAATCATACAATGTGTGCCATAAGATAAAAAAACATACATCATATAATGCCCCATAAAAAGAGATGGGTTTCATAAATATCATATCATAACCCATGAAATGGAATGAGAATCATAAAAATTTCATTATATTATAACCTATTTAAAATATATAGGTTTTGTTATCATTTAATCATAGAATAATCCATTAGAAGAAGTGGGTTTCATAAGCATTATAACATGGTATAACCCATGGAAGAGAAAATGGTTCCATAAATAACTTGTCATCTTAAACATAAACCATTCATTAAAGAATAAAAATGGTTTCCTTGAAAATATATATGGTAAAAAAATAAAATATATCAAAATATGTAATATTATAAGTAGAATAATTTTGAAATTTCACATGTAGCATTCTGTAAGGAATATAACCTTTCTATGAAAATCATTTGTAGATGCAAAATATTTTCAAAATCCTTTTTTATTTGAAAATATCCTTGAAAACATATAAAGGATTATTTGAAATACAAAATTAGATTTTTTTTTTAAAATAAAAACATTTAAGATAAATTTCCTTCAAAATTATCATATAAATTCATATAAAAACATTTTTGAAAACATTTTTAGAAAATAAGGTTTTTTAATAAGACATATTTCTGACTGAAGAGATGAATATAGGCATTTTTTTCTAAGAAAACATTATTAATTATCATAAGTACAAAATGGTGGAAAAATTGTACCATTAATTGGATATATTATAAAAAACTATAGTAGAATAAAAATCATGAGAGTTTTTAGAGATGGATCATAACCCTTTATCAATATAAGTATAATAAAAAACAATCTTGATAAATGATGAGTTTGCATTAAGAAACTCTTTCCAATTTACTAACTTTGAATCATAATATTCATGAAATAATAACATTAAATGAAACTTAAAATATCATTAAAATAATTATATTCATGATATAACATTTTAAATGAAATTATATACACATAATAGATGAATATAGGTGCAAAACATGACATGTGTCTCAAATAAGGAAAAATGAGACAAAATTATTTTACCGATATTGTAGCTTTTTAACCATAAACCCTATTAATTAAAAATCATTAAATGAATATGTAAATACCCATAAATTTAAGGATAAGAATAATATAATACTTTTATATTCATTATATACAACACACAAAAGAAACTAGTGGTGAGTATGACATATATTTCGTAGAAATAAAAGTGTGACTAAAAACCCCTAACTACTTGAGTAACTTTTGAATCATGATATATGTGAAATATTAACATAAATTGAATCTCTTAATACCATTAAATAAATTAAAATAATTATATAACATTTAATAGGTCAATATACATACCAAAAAACATGATTAAGTGGGGAATATAACATATATCTCAAAGAAATTAAAGTTAGCTGAGAAATTCCTTATCTTAAGTTTTGAATTTCATTATACCAATTCAAAGATCCTATATAATAAATATAAGCTTATTAAAAATATACCAAAGAATAATATTATTAAATATACTACCATATATGATTTTATTATGACTTTATATTACCCGTTTATTAAAAATTTCCTATTAAAGTTATGTTTTGGGTAATAACTGCTTTGTTTTTTATAAATACATTTTTCTTGTTATTCTTGATACTATTAATTTGATAATGATTTAATTCCTTGAAAAATATAAAAAATTATGTAAATATAATATATATATAGTATATAATAATGTATAACAATCTATAAAATATATAAATTTGAATTAGAATACACGGTTCATTGAGATGATAGACCGTACGTATATAAGAACATTGTTTCTGTTTTCTTTTCGTATTGAAAGAAATAAAGTAAATGAAATATATGTATATATATATATATTATAAATAATTTATAATTATTGTTTAATATATATAATATAATATTACTAAAACCATCCTTAATACATTCCATATAATGTGAGAATGAATCACATCACTTTGAGGATGTAGTAGTCCACAAGTCCAAAAAACAAAGTTATCACATTCACAAAATGGAAATCATGAAGGTATACATTATATAATAATTAAATAATTATAAATAAATCATAAATATAATATATATCATCTAAAAATAGTAATTACATCATTATTCACAATCATTAATGTTGGTAATGAAAGAATGAACAACATTCGTTCGAGAGGCGGTAGTCTGCCATACACCCGAACAATGATTGTGCATCCAATTCGATGGAATTTTGTGTGAGTGTAGGTCATAAAATTGACATAAAAAAATCTAAGTATATTTCAGATAATTTTTTTATTATATTATAATTGAATAAAAATAATTAAGGGTGTGGAGAAAGAAATAAAATAGAAATTAGTTTTGAAGGATGTTGCCTCTACTTTTGGTAACTCCTTCTAGTTTGTACCGAAGGGATTACTTGGTTGGATTTATTACCAAAGGTAGGATTATTGTATTAATTTAGGGAATTTGAGAGATTATCTTTCTATGATTTATATGAGACAATGTGTTTTAGAGTTGTGAATAAGTGATGGGGGTGAGTGCCCTTTAATAGTGGATGTGGAGTGACATTCTTGTAAATAAAAAAAGTTAAACACCATTGAGAGATCTCCATTACATTAAATGCCTACAATAATGGTAAATTTTATATTAAAGGGATATATTTTTTAAATATGTTTAGATAAGAGTTCTTCAACATGTTTCTATGTTATTTGGCCCTCAAGTAAATGTTTAACCACCAAGTAAACTTTTTTTTACCTTAATCATTGTAATTAATTTTAATTAGATTCCCTATTATTTTGGTGAAAAAGAATTTAATATTAATATAAATTATAAATCATTATTATTCCTAATATTGAATCAATTTTTACAAATTATAAACACATAAGTGGTAGAAATTAATTTAAAATTAAACCTGTATATGTGATGAGAAAGATGGATTTTTAAGGTAAAATGTTTAAACTTCTAAAATGTTTTTATATCCAATTCCCATGTTAAATTGACTCAAATGAAAAAAATTAGATTCATTTTTTTATAATTGAACAAATTATAATTTAAAAATAATTTAAAAATAGTTTAAAAATATAAATAAATTATACGAAAAAGGAATTTTTAATTGAAATTCAGTATTTTCACTATTATTAAAAAAATAAAACTTATCATAACAATTCAAAACATTAAACCAATGTAAATTTTTATATTATTATATAAAAAATGAATATATTTTTTCTAATAAAATTTATAAAATTCTCAAAAATTATATTTAAAATAGTCATGCTATTAAAAAAAAGTAAAATTACTTTTTATAAAAATTTATCTTTTTATTCATAAAATTGGTTTTATTCTTATATTATACCTATAAAATATATTAACTAAGTGTAAAAAAATTTGAGTGAGTATATAATATATAAATTTTATTAAAAAAATTCATAAAAAGTGTTTTTTTAAATTACTGATTTAAAATTGTTTTTTTACATAGAGAAATAGTTTTCATAGAAAATGAAAATCTTTATTGTCAAATAGGTCTTACATTCATTTATAATTAATTTATATAAAAACAATTATTTTTATATACATATGTAAATTATATTTTAAAAATTACATTAATCTTATTTGTAACTTAAATTCCAACAACTTGGTTTTAATTATAATAATATTTTAATAATAATATTAATAGTATATTGTAGTTCTGTAAAACCTGTCCTTGTGTGTAACACACATTATGGAAGGAACTCGACACTATGTGTAACAGAAGGAAAATATTCATTTACCAATATCTAATGTAAGAGTTATGTGTAATGAAAGATTAACTTTGTTTTTCATGAGACATAAGTCAAACTTAGATCGTTCATATAACACAAGCTATATTCAGTGTTTCTTGAAATGAAAAATACCAAAAAAAATAAATTAATTCCAAAAAAATGTCACAAATTCTTAGGGCGTTCCATTATACACCCCTAAAAATTAATTTCTCCATTATTTTTCATCAGGGTAATTAAAAGATTAATAATTAAATTTTTATTTCATAGGAACCCACAATATAAAAATTAATTATAAAAAATACTTTAAAAAAGGAATGTTGAAGACGTAACAGTTACCCAAAGTAACTCAAAAATAGGTTTCCTCATAGGATAATATAAGCAGAATGTAAAATCAAGGACATGGAAGATAAATCTAACTATCAAGATCTGATTTAGAGTGATAGAGAACATGGTCATAAGAAAGTTAACAATCACAAATCCATAAACCAAAGAGGCTTGAAAATGGTCATTGATATAATAAAAAATGATGATAATGGGAAAATATTTTATTTCTATAACCTTTTCCTAAAGGTGAATAATTTTGATGGGAAAATATATTTTATTTAATTCCCTTTTATAAAAACATTTTCAACCCTTTGGTTGTTCCTTAATCAATTTCCACATCATATCTTACTCTAGGGAATGAAAGAGAACTTATCATTCCTAAAGTTCTAATAGATCATAAATTAAAATGATATATCATTCCATTGATCCTTAGTTATCATAAAAAACGGTTAACATGGGTTATCCAATATGAAAAAAAATCCTCATATAATGGAATAATACTTTAATATCTAAAATCACATATAATGTTTAATATAAACATTCAATAAATGGTTAACCTTCAAACCCTTCCGAATGTTGAAAATTACAAACATTAGAAAAAATTAACTAAATCTATTAAAATCCAATTAACGTTGACCCCCCATATATTATAAATTAGCTTATGGTTATCACATATTAAACATGTAAATACCTTCATCATGTATTCTCTTGAAAAATGGTAATCCCCTATATTACAAAAAATCCTTATTGAAAAAAATTCTTTATTATTCCAATTATTATTAGATATATTCCTTAAATCCAAAAATTTCATAAAATCCATCCATGATTGGGTAAAAAACTTTTTCGGAACAACTTTTATCAGTTTTGTGGTCATCGATACTATCCAATTTACATTATCCAAACCTATATTATCTTTATCCAATCTAAACACAACTTTTTCAACACTAGGAACACATTAAGGGTTACCTTTCCTTTAAAATATGTCACCTTTAAATTAAATCACTTTTCTATCTTGTTATAAAAAATTAACAAATTATTTTAAATTTTTAATTTAAAACATATACTTCAGGATTCATATAACATAAATCTTGAATTCTAATATACACTTCAATAATCTAACTTTATTCTTAAACCATTACATAGGATTCATCCTCTTATTCCACAATACCCCTTTCATATAATATGAAATATAAATCCATTATTATGGTTCCACTACCGGAGATTAATCATGTTTTTTATGTTTAATGTAAATAATATTAGAACATCCAATACCTTTCACACATCATTCAAAGTATCTTTATATTCAATAGTATGACCAATAATCATGAAACATTCCTAATTATATTCATGATATTTTCATGTAGGACATCAATTTTCATACCACCCATACCTTCCACATTTGAAGAATTTAATGTTAACCCAGTTCCATATAGTCCCCTCTATTTACTAAGAGAAGAAAGCATAGTGTGAGTAAAACATATCATATAATAAAACCATATAATCATGAAAAATTACTTATAGTATGTATAATCATGACACCTTCCATTAAATATATGAGGCCATGGGCTTACCCCTAGAGATATCCCTAGAAATATCCTTTAAAATATCCCAATGTATCTCACTGATATTTTATCATCCTTGTTTCCAAAGGTTGACTAAACCTTTACTTTGATACCAAATACATCTACCCATGATTAAAATACAAGGGTATTGCATCATTTTAGATGAAAATTCAACACATTATAAAAGTACATGATGAAGGACTGTAATAGTTTAGTGTCTTTGAAAACATAAAACACATTCTTCTAATTTGGTGAAAGGTATTCAAAAAAACCCATAAAGATATTAAACTTTAGTACTTCAACTTAAAACCTTTCTTCATAACATGAGGAAATGGAACAAAAGAAAGGGTGATCTTAGTTTCCCAATAAGGGTTAAAGAGGGATATATTTAAGCATAATCATGAGCATAAGGGTATGCGAACTTGATCATAACATTATATGATCATACCCCGTGTATCAAAGATCATAATCAAGAGTTATATAATAAATATTGGAAGTTCATATGGCATGACTCATAAGGGAATCAAGAGAATAATCCATACAATCATAACATAAGAATAATACATGGATTTGAGGTAGATTCAAAATCCTAGAAAATCTTATGTTTTTCATACCTAATAAAAACTTAATGACATGTTAGGCTTGGGATAATCACCCATATACCTTATTTTGGATAGGGATGACCTCCAGTGTATCCTCTTGTTTTAGGATTGGGATGCCCTCCCATGTAACCTCTTGTTTCAAGCTTGCGATTCCCTCCCACACGCCCTCTTATTTCAGGAATGTGATTGCATCCCATGCACCCTTTTGTTTCAGGATTAGGATGACCACCCTTGAACTGTCATGTAGCGGGGTTGGGATACCCTCCCGTGTACCCTATTATTTCATGCTTGGGATTACCTCCATTAAAACCTATTATTTTAGGCTTTTGATTTCCTCCTGTGTACCCTCTTGCTTTAGGTTTTGGATTTCCTCCTGTGTACCCTCTTGTTTCATGTTTGGGATGCCCTCTTGTTTACCCTTTTGTAGCGGGCTTGGGATGACCACCCATGTACCCATTGAGCTCTTATAAAATTTATCATTACCTAGTTAATTTTAAGGAGATATAGGTCCCACCCATCATATAATGAAATTATACATATGTGATCCTCAATATAAAAAAATATTCATCATATCTTGACCTATAAAAAGAGATGGGTTTTAGAAACATCATATCCTAAACCATGAAATGAAATAGGTATCATAAAAATTTAATAATATAATAACATATTTATAAGATAACTATTTCATAATCATATCATCATAGAATAATCCATGAAAGGAATAGTTGGGGTTTGGCTTAGTGGTATGAACCCCTTAATTATACATGAAAAATGGGGGTTCAAAACCCTTTGGGCACATGTACTGTAGCAGCACTTTAGCGTACTTTAGCAGCGGCAACACTGTAGCAACGACGGGAACTGTAGCAATGGTGGGCACTGTAGCAGTGATATGTCACTATAGCGGTGGAAGAGTACTGTAGCAGCGGTATGTACTTCGTAGTAATGGAGCAGCATGGGTACTGTAGCAGTACTATTAATAGAATGGGATTTGGGATAAAAAAATGGGCCTACGAGCCATGTAATGGGCTATATGACCACTAGGCCTTTGGGCTATGTAATGGGTCTCTCTCTACCCAGTTAAAGATGTATTTTCTTTTCTTTAATAATAAATGAGGCTCCGTCCCTAACCTTAAAAAAATCTATGAAAGGAAGTAGGATTCAGAAGTGTTATATCATGGTAAAAACCATGGAAGAGAAACAAGTTCCCAAAATAACTTATCATCTTAAACAAAAACCATTCAAGAAAGAATAAGAATGGTATACTTAATTAGATATACAGTGAGGAATAAAATATATCAAAGTATTTTATCTTAGATGGAAAATATTATGAAAGTTCATTTAGATAATTTCTTAATGAAAATAACCTTTGTTTGAAAATAATTTTTAATATGTAAATCATTTTAAACATCCTTTTTATTTAAAAATAACCTTGAAAACTTATAAAGGAATATTTGAAAAAATTTAAACACATTTTAAAATATTTTTAAAAAATTATAAAACTTATCTAGGAAAATTATATAAAATATCATTTATTTTTTTGAAAATATTTTTAGAATATGGTTTTTTAATAATACATATTTCCTACTAAAGAGAAGAATAAAGTCACATTTTCTTGAAAAAACATTCTTAATTATCATAATTAATAGTGGTTAAAGAAATAGTACCATTACTTAGATATATCATGAATAACCAGAGTATAAATTTATTCATGATATTTTTTGGAAGACAGTTCATAATATTTCATCAATGAAATTATAATTGTAATCAATCCTGATAAATGATGAGATTGCAGCAATAAAATATTTATGTTTGGTAAATTTTAATCATAATAAAAATGAAAGAATAAATTAAATGAAAAATAAAATATCCTCAAAATAATGAGATTCATCATATAAAATGTAAAAGGCATTCATATACACCATTAAAAATAATACAGGTGCATGACATGACTTGTGTCTCAATAAAGGAAAATTGAGACAAAATTTCTTTAATGATTTGGAAAAATTTGAACCATAAACCCCAATAATTAGAGATAATATAATGGATATATAAATACCCATAAATTTCTGAATTTTGATAATATAATAAACTCATTTGTAGTATATACACCACACAAAATAAACAACTATTGAACATGATATAAGTCTCGTAGAAATAAAAGTGAGACTAGAAATCCCATTACCACTTGAAAACTTTTAAACCATGAGATAGATGATGAAATAACATAAATTGAAACTTTTAATAACATGAAAATTTAAATTTGTGATATAAAATTTCATTGAATAATATAAACACCACACAATAGGAATAAGTTGTGAATATAGAATATATCTCACAAAAAATAAAAGTGAGAAGAGAAATCCCTTACCTTAAACAATTTATTTTTTTGTACATATTAAAACCTAATGTATATTAAATACATGTTCATTATAAATCAATAAAACTATCATATTATTATATATAATAACCTATATTATTTTATTATGACTTTATATTACCCATTTATTAACAGTTTCATGTTAATGTTACATTTTGGTTAATAACCAGTTCTTTTTTTGTACGTGTTTTCACTTGTAATTAATGATCCTCTTACATAGATAATTATTTAAGTATTTAAAAAATAGAAAAACTAATTTAAATATTATATATATTTATTATATAATTATTTAAAATATTCTATTAAATATAGAAATATGAAATTGAATGAACCGTTAATGCAGATCGTAGGCCGTACGTATGCAAGCACACTGTTTCCATTTAATTTTCATATTAAAAGATAGAATGTAAATGAAATGCTTGAATATATAAATATATAAATTATAATTACATTATAATTATATTTCATATATATCATATAACTTAACTAAACCAATCATTAATACATTAATGTAATGTGTGAAAAAATCACATCGCTTTATGGAGGTGGTAGTCCACACATCCACAAACGAAGGTATCAGATTCTCATAAACGGGAAATAATACATTTATGAGTTATATAATAATTCCAAGAAGCATAAATACACCAAAAATAACATATATATAATATAAAAATAGTGTTTTCAGCATTATTATCAATTATGAAAGTGGTAATGGACGAACAAATGACATTGGTTTGCGAGGTGGTAGTGTGCCATACACAAGGATGATGATTGTAAATCCCATTTGATGGAAGTGTGTGTGATTTTAGTTCGTAAACATAATGTATCGAATACTCACTACACACAGGATACTTATGATTTTATATATTCATATAATAATAATAATTGATGGGGTGTAGAAAGAAACAAAACAAAAGTGCTTATTGAAGGATGTTACCTCTTTTTTGGTAACTCCTATTTGATTTTCAACAAAGGGATTCCACAGTTGGATTTGTAAATAAATTGTGGATTATAGAATGAATGAATGGAATTTGAGACCTTATTGGAGCATGTATTGGATGAAAAAGGTATTTATATTTGTGAAGATGTGATGGGGGTGAGTGAACTTTTAAAGTGGAGGGGGAGTGACATTCTTATAAATACATAAAGGTAAATACTATTGAGAGGTATCCCTTATATAATATTCCTCCAATATTGGTAATTTTTATATATAATAGAGAATATCTTATAAATATGTCCATGAAATGTATTTTTTACACATTTCTAGCTTATTTGGGCCCTTAAGATAAACTTTAACCACTAAGTAAACTCATTTTTACCAAAATCACTATAAGTAGTTCTAATTAATTTCACCAATATTTTTGGTAAAAAAATAATTTTACATTAATATAAATTATAAATTACTATTAATAAAAATATGGGATCTATTTTTTCTATTTTACAATGTCTTAAATGGTACAAATTAATTTAATATCAATCCCGTAGATGTGGCGTTAATGCTGTTTTTTTAAAGTAAAAAGATCAAAAGTTTGAAATGTATTTATATACAATTTAAATGTTAAATTGATTAAAATTCACTAAACATGATTTATTATTTTATAATTTAACTAATATTACTTTAAACTAATTTAAAATAAAATTTAACTATATAATTAAATTATATGAAAAATCATTTTTTAATTTAAATTTAGCGTTTTCACTATTCATCAGAAAATGAAACTTCTCAGAAAAATACCAAAGATTAACCCAAATTAAATATTGATATTATTTGTTAAATAATGAAGTATATTTTTTCAAATATAAATTATAAAATTTTCAAAAAGTTTATTTAAAATCTGTGCGCCATTAAAAGGATGTAAAATTACCTTTCATAAAAATACATAATTGTATTCCTAAATTTCATTTATTATTATCTTATAACAATGAAATATACTTAATGGGTGTAATTTTTTATTTATTATATAATAATTTTCTAAAAACATTCTTAAAAATCAGGTTGTATAATTTATGGAGATAAAATTATATTTGTACATAGAAAAATAGTTTTCGATGAAAATGGATTTCTTTATTTTCAAATAGGTATTACTTTCATTATAAATAATTTATAACCAAAGTATTAATTTTTTTATACATGTGTAAATAACATTTTCACAATTTAGTTAATATTTTTTATAGCTTGAATTACAATGGATAAATAGTAACTATAATAACATTTTAACTAAAATATTAATTGTATATTATAGTTCGGTAAAACTCATCCTTGTGTGCAACAAAATTTATCAAAGGGACTCGAAATTATTTATAAAACAAGACCAACATTATTATTTGTTTACATAAAGATAATCTAAGTGTTTATTGTAGTGAAATCTTAACTTGGCGTTTCATAAAATGAAACCCAAAATTAGTGATTTCATATAACACAATCTATATTTAGTGTTTCATGAAATGAAAAATGTGAAAAGATTAAAATAATTCCAAAAAAATATTTTGAAAAATATTGGGGTGTCAGAATATCACTGATAAATTATACCCTATAAATTAGCCTTTTTATAGTGATGGTTTTTTGATCCCTATTTGAAAAAATGTCAATACACAATGATATAGAGTGGAAAATATTTCTAATAGAGTGATTTTAGGTCCTTTTAGTTGGTATCTAAACCCGGATTACAATTTTGAATCTATGTATTAATGTTTAAGGAGATATTATTGGAACCAAAGACTAGATATCTATAGGATTCATGAAGTGGGACTAACCATCCTTATATGCACTATTTAGGGTTTCAGAATAACCTCTATGTGTTGCACTGTGACCTGTAGTTGTGATTCCCATGTGGTTCTTTGAATGATTTAAGGTGTACTATATATTATCAGAAGGATTTCAACCAATAGAGAGAGGCATTTGAGTGAGTGGTATTGATCTCTAAAAGAAAAAAATAAATGAGGTAGTGATCCAATGTACACAATGTCCTTCATGGAGCAATGGAATATTCTGTTAAATAGGTGGAATCATTATTAATGAATCATGGACCAAAGGACAACAGGGGGTTTATGACATGTAATATTCCTCATGAAATAATGAGGAAATGGGGACCCAAAATCTTTTAATCCCATTTTTAAAATTAAAAAAATTATATTTTTAGGTGGTCAAATAGTTATGCCACATAGTTACCCTAACATAAATATAACCTTTAATCTAATATTACATACCTCACTGTAATTATAAAATTCATATACATGATCTTCATGAACAGTTTAGGTAATCAGGAACTCTAACTATCTAGACTATAATGATGATTTTTTTTTTCAAATTTCACATTCATCCTCAAAATTATATAAATTTGATAAGTAATATACTCTATACCTAAAAGTAAATTAATAGGTGCCATAATTTACTGAAATATAACACATTATACCCCATAAATTCTCTATTGATATAAATTATTCTAAATTAAGTGATTACATTGATCCCCCATTTGTAACTAACATTACCTATTTTTTGAGAATCTCTTTTATTTTACCACAATTCATTAACTAATGAAATTTTTATTCCCAACCAAACCCTTTTTCAAGAATCAATACATTAGACAATTAGATTAATAATTATAATATCATATTCTAACTCTATGTTTTAATAGATTAAGATATTTAAAAGATCCAAATAATAGTATATTATTTGGGAGGTATAAAATACAATAAGAATCAATGTAATTCAGGGATGGAGATTTTACTAGTATGTAACTTTCCAAATTATTACAACAATCTCAAACATTCCCACATATCATATCATCAACATAAATTGTTATCCAAATCATCGATGACCGATTTGATGAGATAATTTCTAGAATATCCAGTCATCTCTCATAATAATTTCAGTCACATTAGAGATATTTATATATCCTAAAACTAAATATATGAGGACCTACAAGTCAGTATATCTAATTATTAAAATGGATATGTATTTATGAAATATTGGATAAAATTATTATATAAAAATTTATCCTATAATAGATGATCATCTCATGGATAAAGAGTTTCCTATAAAATTTTCATTTTATTTCTGTTTTTAAATTCTTTTTGAGAATGTTATTTCTTTTTTTTATGGTTTACATAGCTACCCAAATCCTCTTGAAGAAATTTCTATAATTGTTACATGAATAAAATATCTCTATATTAATGATTTCTTGATGTGAAACTTGAAACTTCTAAATTTTATAGCAATATATTTTTTTAATTTCATTCACTTCGTAATTTCCATAATTAGAAGAAAACATGATGATTTAGTTAGTAAATTAACATTCCCATATAAATTTAATCTTTTTGGGGTAGAATGTAACATTATAATTAAATATGTTGATATCACATCCCATTTACAAGAAGTAATAGGTAAAGGTTAAAACATTTTTTTAATTTTTTAATGTTCTTTCTTCATAATAAAAAATGTAAATCCTCAAGAGGTATAGATGATGGAATCCCTTCCCAAGAATGTCCATTAATACATTTATTTTATAAAATAATTCATTTTGGATGTTTCTAGATTCATATAACTTTAAGAGTGATAGAAATCCATTATCACTACCTATATTATAGATATAAAGACAACATAATTATTTTTGAAGTTGATAATTTCATCAGGGGATGGAGATTAGTAAATAGTGGCCTCCCTACTATTTTAGTATCCTATTATACACATACATTGAGAATTATCTAGATTATCTTAATGAATAATATAAATTAGATAATGTATACTATAAACATCATCAGAAAACAAGAACACCTTATATAACTTTATGTTGAGTATCATTTTTATAAAAAGACTCATCATATTCTTATCTTCTATAAACTCTATCAATATTTGTGATAGTAAATTTCAATTAAGTGCATATATAATCCCATTCCCATTTATTGGAGTATTGGTAAGATATATCTAATTTCTTTATGTGCTCCACCGATCATATTTTTCTGGGGATCAAATCATTTTGTGAGAATATATAACTATGAATTTTATTATAAGTGTAAAATATGGAATTTTGACTAAAAAGTTAGTGATACAAATAACTCAATGCTCGTGTGGAGGATTCTAATTAAATATAATAGGTTATATAATTTCTCTATTTTTATCAATGTTGGCATGAGACATATTCCACCATATTAACATTTTTCATGATCATGAAACCCAATCCCATTCTCAAAGCATCATAGTAAACCACATGGACACTCCTTATCTTAAGAAGAATAAAAGTCAAAGAGAATTTCAATATTCATTTTATCTCAATGATTAATACATGTAATTCAGTAATCCATTACAGGTTTATTCCTTTTCAAGTGAGAATCATTCATGGTGATGAGATCTTCATTAAAATAGTTCAAAAACATCTAGTAGGATACCACTAGGCCCAAATAACTCTAGATCTAAATAACATTTTGTAGAAATACCATTGAATAATAGCTTCCAACTTTTCTATATTGACAAAAATTCCATGTTCATTAACAAAATTACCTTAAAACTTTAATTAATTTATGTGAATTTGATATAAGGTATATTTTTGACAGATTGAGTTATCATAGATAATAGAGAAAATAAGTTTTAAGTGAATCATATGATTCTCTTTAGATTTTGACTTATCCATTATATCATTAATTAAATCCGCACTAAAGGAGTCAAGGTGTCAATGGAAAATTTAATTCATAATATCCATAATTACTATAAATTCACTTCTCTAACAACGTATAATTACTAGGTATTCAAGGTTACTGAATCCAATTTAGATGGTTGTATTTTTTATATAATATTCCATTACTTGATATTTTTGATACCTGTCCTGATATAAAACATAGATAACCCCCTTTCCTCTTTTAGTTAAAAAAAGATATCAATAATATAAGGAAATTATTTTTTCCATTTTGACAATAGGATTTGA
The DNA here is from genome assembly GCA_963277665.1 of Viscum album. Taxonomy (NCBI): domain Eukaryota; kingdom Viridiplantae; phylum Streptophyta; class Magnoliopsida; order Santalales; family Viscaceae; genus Viscum; species Viscum album. The sequence goes on along the minus strand of OY728150.1, from coordinate 349,301,248 downwards.
CATCCTAAAATCAATACATAATCATAATCTTCCATCAGGATTTTTTTAAATGCATACAACTGTTATCTATAGTTATACACTAAGAATAATAAACCAATTCCATTCTAAATCATAAATATATTTATTTTAAACATTTTATTAAACTAGGGAATTTTTGAATGAAGATAACGATATAGGTTTATTTCATCTAATATGGCCAAAACAATAACTAAACATCTCCCAATATAGAAAATAATGAAACATAATCATAAATCATTGCATATAAATCCATCACTATTGAAGGAATATCACTCCTTAATGAAAATACATAAACATCCCTCAAAAGAGAGAATATATGACTTGAATATTTCATTATCATAAAAATATTATGTCTAGCATAGCTTAATAATGGATCATATTTAGCGTAAAATAAATGATATCAACCATTAAAATAGATTAGGATTACTATTTAATGAGAAAAAGTAACATTTTATATTAAAAAAGTTATTCAAAAACCAAAAATTTTGAGTATGAGGAAATCCCATTCTAAACCACATTAGAAATTTAAATAATACAAGTGATAAAAAAACCTTTATTCGTTTTCATTCCTAGAGGAGTTTCTATCTTTATTATATAAAACATTGGTTCAAAAGGAAAATTAAAAAAATCTGTGATGTTTATATATATAAATAAGTGTGATGAATATATAGAAAATAAATAAATAGCTACATATGATCTTAAAATTATCATATCTGGAATAGTGTTTAGATAAACATTAAATGTTTTTGGATCTTTCTCAACAACATATAATGTTGTGGGATTTAGGTTAAGTCTAATATCTCTTGATAAGTTGAGGTTCACCCCTAAATATGTTTTTCCGAAATAAAGTTTCACATAGACATATATTTACCTAAATACCAAACCCAGTACTTTGGAGGAAATCAATTACACCTTGAATTTATTATGAGGGTATGAACCTATAATACTTCTTGATGAATTATATTCTCTATAAAACATTTTATATGGTCGATTATCTTATTTCCAATAAAAATATTAACATCCCCAAAAAATGATGATTTAGAACATCCTGATTTTCTACACCAGTGATTTATAAGGGTCATATAACCTAGTGTTGATGATGTATCATATTTGGATGAACTCTAAATGTTATAAAAAAACCCTCTTGAACTCATCCTAATTACAAATATTCTTAAGGAAGACCCTTTCACTACTGATAAATATATTAGTGGAAGATTTGATCATACATGATAATCATTCCTTTTCCGTCTCCACCATCAATACCTTATTAACCACTTGAAAAAAAGTTGATAATTTGAAATAAAATAATTTATATTGAATTTCCAGGAATATTCACATATAAAACTAATCGGATTTATGTTCCTCTTTTGTAACCATATCCTATGAAAAATAAAAAAATCACTAAATTGATTGGCACATTACATCACTCTTTGGCTTCTTTAGTAAGGAACACAAAATCTATCCAATGTTCCTATGCAATATTATCATGATAGAACTAATAATTATACATGATTTTCAATTCATTACATGCGATCATCTCTGATATCATATCCTTATTTATTAAATCCCACCACTTCCACCTAGGGTGCACATGAATAGATGTGGAATATTATAAATTTAAAGACTCAAAAATCACCTAAAATTAAAAAATTCTATCCATTCTATATAGCCATGCTTTAATTCATTAGAGAGCATTAGATGCTCATAAATTAGGGTTATATCAAATGAAATCTTTGGAATAATCTCTAAATTTTTATGAACCATGATAAAATCAAAATTTCATATCTTTGACTATATGATCAATGATTTCTTGTTCAAATTGAGTATTTAACTACGAAAATTTATCACTTTATACCTTTTATAGATTTATGGGGACTCATTTAGAAGGAATATATATATATATATATATATATTTTAATTAATAAAGAAGATAAATTTATTCTTATATGTTGAAATTAAGTTAAAATCATATAAAAATAATCTTATTAAATCACAATCATGTAATAAAAAATATAATAGATCCTAGAAAATAATTTAGGGAAAATATATGATAAATAATATATATTTTATACTACGAATATTTTGACTGTTTGGTTAGAATAGTTTTTTTCTAACCATTCATATCTTCTGAATTCCATAAAAATGGAATACCTAATTTTACACTCTATATTCTACTAATTTATCTTGAATATGTGTGTTTGAGTTTTTATCTCAGTTCTATTTTAGAGTTATATTTTTTTAGGAAAATAATCCAATAAGTCTCTAAAGTATTAAAAAAATTCTCAACGTCCTATGGTATGTCATTTTTTCCCTAAAAAGTGTTTTCCAGAATCATACATGTAATAACCAACATTGGTTCTAATGATCTTATTACTTATCCTTCATTCTGTTGAAAATATAAAAAATAGGGAATTGACACCATTTTTTAATGAACCAACAATAGGTTACCCTATTTTGAAATTAGAGTGGGTACATAACAAGGTCCAACCTATATTATTGATCCCTAATGAATAAAAAATAGTTTTATGACATTAGGATTTCTAAATGTGTGAATATTATTTCAAGATAAAATAGTTATCTTGAATGTATCCAATGTGTATACTTGACAAGTCATTTACATTCCCTAAAATTATATGGATTTATAATAATCATTTTTTCAAAATCATACAACCAGCATGGAATAATATAAAAACATATCTCCAAAATCTATCAAGAACAACAATATTGGATGAACAAAATTCAGTATATACAAGTTTAATTACATCCAACTAGTGTATATAAAAAAATCAATGGTTAACCAAAGTTGATGAAAAGAATGGATAAGGTTCCAATATAATTAAGTACAATGATTTATATTTAAATAAAAATGGAATAACCCAAACTAAAATTAAAAAAACTACATCCTAATTAAAACTGTGTAAACATAACTAGTTACCACCTTTATAAATGCACCAAACTATTGAGAGTTAGATACCTAAGATTGGTTTTTTACTGTACCTATAAAAAACAAAAAAAACCAATTTAAAAAAGAAGTGTGTATTGAGGGTGTGTGGGATACATTCCTAGTAGTACCATATGGCTAATTACATTGGTATGTTGAATCAATTAATGAATGATTTCATTACTATAATACTGATTAATAGGATTACATTATAGATTATCAAAATCCCAATTACAAAAACTCCCATGTACTGACTGATTAAGTTAAATCTGAAACCTCCATAAAAATGAGATTAATGAATAATGGATAATGCTAAAAAAAATTAGGAGAGGAATTTTTTTTGAGACACGTACCTTTATTATTCAATATTGATAAGCGAGAATTATCATGGTGAAATTATGGATCTAAAGGGAGTAAAGGGTGTAACAACCCAAACCTTTATAAGTAATATTCCCAATTGAATGAATAATTTTCACCTCATCAAATTTTTTTTTTTTTATTAAATAAAATTTTATAGAAAAGGTGTGAAGCCATAAAATTAAAAAAATGGCATCAAACACTATATAAGATGACATATTTGTTAAAATACAACTGCAACCGATTAGATGTGTCCCCCCTTTATAATTCCAAGGAATGTTCTGTTACCTTATTTTTGGGATCGTCATTGATAATATATTCAAATTGATAGGCCAATTTATTCCATGTCTAAACAAACTCTTCCACTATTATATTCTTATAATTGAAGCCTCTGATCAGGATTAAATGTTGCTTGTCGATCAAATCACCCTTCTGCCATTTTGTGTCTACTTGAATCAGTTCCCCATTCAAACTTTCCACATACTAATTAGAAACATTAATGATCAAGACCTTCTCTAGTATCTCTACTTCAAAGTTCACACGAAGGTCACATGGCTTTTCCATGGTCTCTGCATCAGTATCCCACTGTGACCCAGCCGTGATTAACACTAAAAATTTACCCACAAAAACCTCCTTTCCAGACTTCCCCTGAGGAGAAGTTAGAGGGGTAACTAAAACCACTGAGTCTTATAGGATGTGAGACCATTCTTCGACCTTATAAGCCTTCTTATCTAGAATTTGATCCTTATAATTAGGATCTTTAATCGTTCCAATTCCACTCACTATGTTCGAGATAACCTCCATCACCTTTTTATTTGTAGATGACTCACCCTTGATTACCTTGTCCCCTTATTTTCAGTTGATCTTGTCTACATAGGTCTTGGGAGGTATTAATTGTCCTTACGGGATTTGGATTTACTCTTCTTTCTCATAATGTAGATACCCAGGTCCCTGTTTTCTTTCTGTCCCTTATTCTTCCTTGGACTATGAAGTCCTCTACTGGATCCTCCCTTTGCAATGTCCTTTGAGATATGGAAATCACTTTACCTACCTACCAAGTCTGTCCCTAAGGGACACCCTTCCTAATTTGGGTATGGATCAGGAGTGTTAGATCCCAAACTATTGAAATTATTACAATTATTAATCGAGGGAAAAATAAATATCTGATTTCCTCTTCCCCCACCATTCACCCACTTCCCCAATTCACCTGGAAATTCCTAAATCTAAGAATTATGACCCTTTTTGTCCAACACCTCAAGTCCCTTTCCAAACTGAGAAACTTTTTCATAATGAGGAATCATAGAAGAATCAAAATACAAAGGATACTCTACAACCATAACCCCTGACTGCAGAACAAACTTTCCATAAAGATTACGCCCTGACAAGTTGTTTCTTAGCCTATTGAATATGTCCACAAAACTTGGATTAAGATTTTGTCTTTCCTCATTCTGGATGAGTGCATCAAATGTATCCATTATATTCATCTTATCCACAAGGGGTACCAAGGACTCTGGCACAAGATACCTTTCTGTTCTCGTCTAGTCCTTTGAACTCCTCTCTAGCATAGTCGCTGGACTGTTGCATATGAGAACTAGCTCCTCTCCCACCTTTATATAAATATTGTTCCCTAGTCTATTCATGTACTATTCCTTCTAGTGTCTAATATTGGTGCATAATGAATAGAAATAAACCCATGTCTTAAAGAAAATTGTTTGTTTATACCATAATTATTCATTAACTTCAATCTACATGAATTCAACTTTTCCTTTGGAAACACCAACTTCAATGAAAATTTATGGAGAAAATGGGTGGAAAACTACCCTTATTCTACTATAAGAGCAAAAACAATCTACCAAAAAATTTACCTAGAATCCCAATAATTGATTTATTCTTGAAAGGGAGTGGTTGTTCAGGAAACATAACACAAATAACCAAATTAGGAGAGTCCCTCTTCAAGAAGAAGTCATCGGACCATTTGAACAACAAGAAGTGAGATCCATCATAGATACGAGGATCATGGGACTAGGCTTGAATCATATCACTATCTGAAGCAATGAAAACCATAATTTTTATTCAGTTGAGATAGACGACAGTAGAACTTTATTGAAAACCCCACAAACCAAAAACAAAATAGTCAAACACATCCACTAAAGGTTGGTGATGCTTGAATTGTGCTAGCAGAGTCTGGATGAGATGAGATGAAGAAGCTGTAGATTATGATGTCGATATCAGTAGAAATGGAGAAATATCAAGTAAGTCGGGAACATTAGGGATTAGAGAAATGGAGGAGAAAGTGGGAATAGATTCAGAATTAGAGAAGGGGACGAATGAGCGGTGACCGCCCTGGGGGAGAGATCCCCCCTTCAATGGGGGTGGGATCGAAGAAGTAGCCATCACTGCTTCTAGGGAATCACAAATGAGAGGAGTTCTTTTTTATGAATGTATAATTTACTTATTAAGTAATATAGTTATATAAAACCCACTAACTAATTTGGTTATTTTAGACTAATTATAAAATATAGCATGTCAGATTTAAAATAAAATTAATAAAATTAATTTATTATAATATATTTGTTTTATAGTTACTATTTTGATTAGTATACAATAATATTTATGATAAAGACCAATTGACACAGAAAAAAATCAATGGCCTCAAAAATTAGAATTATACCTTATGAAACCCATTTATCAAAGATTCTGAGGGATATTACATCACTAGGATTTTTCCTTAACCACATTGAAGCAAGGATTCAAGAACTAATGGTCAAGAGAAACTATTTGTGGGAGAAGTTCAAAATTATCAAGTTCATAACTCACACTATGTTTTCTGAATCATCCCATGAATGCTCCACCACTTTACACCTTATCGATAGGGTGTAAATTGGTTTAATAAATAGTTATGTATCTAGAACCTAGTAATATGAATTTTATATTTTATTTTAGTGAAATAGTTATTATATTTATCCCTTTAAATTACTACTTTATCAATGATTATTTAATTTATATGATAAAAATAATATTCTTAAAAGAAGAAATAAAAAGTATGTTTTTTGTGAATTATATATTTTTAGTAAAGAAATTATTTTGATAAATTCAAAAATATTTCAATTAAATAAAATTTTATTAAAAGTATTCTTAGTAGATAATAATTATTTTAATATAATTGATGATATAATTTAATGAATCCCAATGGAATTTTTATAAGGGACAAAAATTGGTTAATTTAATAATAAATGAAATTTTCCAGTAAATTGATATTTTTTTAAAGAGATATTTATCATATTTATAAAATTATTTTGATAAAATAAAAATTAATTTTCAAATTCATACATCAAAATTATCCAATGGTGATTGTTTGTATAATTTTCCAAGATAGTTGAATTTTTTGGGTGAAAATTAAATACAATATAAATAGCCGGTCTATATTATGACTTCATAATTTAACATAAAATGCATCCATGACAAAATAGAAATTTTTTAAATGGTTAATTTTTATGTTATTTAATTAATTTTATAAGTACTTAATGAATCCTTTAAAACCTATATTATGTTTTTTGTTTTAAAATCAATTATTTATGAACATGAGTCAATTCCACATCACGAGTGGTATTATTTTAATATTTTCAGTTCACGGTCTTATAAAATATACTAAACCTATTTTTTTTAAACCATGAACAAGAATATGTAGTTGTTTTGTGGTTTTTGATATTTTATTATATAGTGTCCAAAACCAATGTTTCTAAATTAATAAAGAATTAACCTCTATTTTTCTATAAATACCCATCCAACCTCCCACTCATCATCACGCAAAACCCATTGATATTAATTTTCCTAACCTTATCACTATCTAAAAACCATCCAAGGTGTTCTAGACTCTTAATAATCTCCTATCAATATTTTATAATCTCCCCCTAAAGGTATGAGATCCCCTCATCTTACTTTTTTTTCAAGTACTTTATTTGTATCAAGCCTTTTGATTTAAAGTTTTTCATCTAGCAATGTGTTTTTATACATCCATTTACATTAATTATCATGTAAAATTAATTTTATAACTTCTTTTACTCTCATTATACACATCCATGAATCATTATTTACACCCATTATGCTACCGAGATCATCCTTCAATTTTTCCATATCAAACATTTTTATAATGAATAATCATACCCATTTACACTAATGGGTTTTCACCTATATGAACCTATCATTAATTTGTTTGGGGATTATATTAGTGTAATACCACACTCTTTAATCATGGTATTAAAAGTTATGAATGGAATTTTTTTGTTGTATGATTAGTGTGGCACAATAATTTATATACATGATATGAATGTGATGGGTGGGACCAAGATTATACATCCCTATAATGCATTAGGTAATGTTTTTATCTCATGATATTCCATGTATAGTGCATGGAAGTTTATCCTAGTCACATTTTATTATAATTTCTTAGTATTTAATATTGAATTATTCCTATGATGTCATGTTTTTTATTTTTTCTACATTCTTTATGTTTCCTTGATATTATAATATTTTACCATGATTCAACATTCTTGATTATGATTCCCAAATTTTTTTATCATAATATTATATCTCTTGACTCACTTATAACACTTTACATCATTCTATTCTTTTTTAATTCCATTACAAGGATTTATTTGTCACCCCTTTCTTATGTATGTCCCTAAGTTAACCCTTGCGGTATTAGAAGATTAATGGAATTTAATAGAATTTAAAGAGTTTTTTAAAATGTTTTGGTATCCCAATTTCATGTTAATAAGTTTCATATCTAATTAAACAAAATACACCAAGTCTTTCGATCATATGGTATTATATTATATGTGTATTTTAAAAAATAAATCAATAATTAATGTTTTTTAATGTTATGTGCTTTCATAGGTGGTATTAGAAGTATGTTTATTTAATTTTTGGTATGAGGTTTATAAAAATTTAGTGAAATCCTTAGGTATAACTCAAAAAAATATTAAATATTCTCTATATTATGGTAAAGTATAGAGTAAGTGGTTTCCATGAACTAAAATCCCAGTCTGGATAATTAAATTGGATTTGGATCTAACATATTTTTACATAGGGGTAATAACCAAAACAATGAAATTTAGGGCATAAAAAAGGACTTTATTCACACTTGTTTTGAGACTCCCATGGTATTTTCCTTATTAAATTCACAATATCCTTATGAACCATTCTGATGTGTACAAAAATGTCTAAAAACTTTTTATTATGAAATATACCCTAGATAACATAGATTAAAACCTATAAATTCACATGTTAAGTAATATATTTAATTTTTCAGTTATCCAATCAATGTTATTTGTTTCCCATTTATGTGTCTTTTAGTATTAAAATTATAATCCCTAATTTAATTTTAGATGAATTAGATGATGAGAACTAGAATCAAATAGTGAAATACGATCTTATCATATGTTCATGAATATTAAATGTCATATGTGAATATGGTTCTATGAATTATTTTATATCACACATGTTTATTAAAACTACTCATAAGGCACCTAAAATCTTGTAAGTGGATATATTTATGAAACAAGGGTAATGGGGAATTATTTTATCTTAAGTATATATCTATTTTTTTTCCATATTTTATGGATTAATTTCCCTAAAAACCATATGATAATCCCTTTATAGAAATTTAATGCTATTTTAGGTATGTATTGGATTTCCATATATAGAGCTGTAAATAATTATCATGAGAAATAAATCACCCACAGTATCATGAATCACCCTCTGATTCTATAAAATTTAATGGATAATGATGAATATCCTTTAGTACTATCATCTCAAGCATGAATATTATTTCTTTATGAGTAAGAGTATATAGATAAAATGATTGAGACTAACGAAAAGATAAACATTGATGACATAACCATTTTTATGGAATTTCATAATGTGTTCCTTGAATATTTTTATATTATTTCTCTAATAAGTGAGATTGAGTAATCAATTGATATTATACCTAGAGCACTACCAACATACAATAATCTCTATATAATAAACACTATTGAAATTTAGGAGATGGAAAAAAATGTATGAGAATATGGATAAAAGGTTTATACACCCATGTGACCCTCCATGGGGTACTCCAGTCCTCTTCGTCAAAACAATCATGGGTTAATGCACCACCACATTGATTATTGTGAGATCAAAAAGATCATGATAAATAACAAGTATCCTCTACCATAGATTGATGATTTATTTGATCAGCTATGTAGAGCCCAATATATCTCTATGAAATATTTTTTAGGGTATTATAATTTAAAGGAGAATAAGGAGGATATCCCCAAGATGACTTTTCATTCAATGTATGGGAACTATGAGTTCATAATGACGATAATTGGATTCAATAATTCTCCATTTATCTTTATCAAATTAATGAATAGTGTATTTAAGGATTAAATTGATAAAAGTTTGGTATTATTTTTACATGAAATTCTTATATTCTCCAAAAGTATGGAGTTACATGAGTTTAATTTGAATATTTTATGTGTACCTTGTGAAAATTTGTATTAGATATATGACAAATCTGTGTTTCGGATAGAGGAAGAAACATTTATGGGGAATATTATAACTATCAATGGTATATATGTGGATATCCTTAAAAAATTGAGGCAATTGAAGGATATACCAGAAACACCATAGTTTTCTTGTACTATATAGGGACTATCATATATTTTTTAGAAACATATTTGGACTATCAGTACTATTGACCAATATTACACAGAAGGGATTGGATTTTATCTAGACTAATGGATGTCAATATAACCAATGATTCTCTGAAAATGTTTATGGGTTGTTTAATCATGAAAGATGAAAAAGTGAGATCATATACTTCCATATAATTAATGATCTATGAGAATAAATACCCAACACATGAGTTGAACATAAATGTAGTTTTTTTCATGTTAAATATTTTGTGTAATTATCAATATTGGGAAAAGTGAAAAATATACATGGATCATAAAATAATGAAGTATTTAATTAGAAAAAATGATCGAAATATAATCTAAAGAATGTGGTTAGATCTGGTCAAGGATTATGATATTTTAATACATTACCATTTTATAAAGGTGAACACAGTGGTAGATACTCTGAGTATAAAAGATCCAATAACCCAATACATGAAGAGGATTGAAAGGGATCCAATCTTATTGGACATAAAAATGACGGACATATGAAAAATAAAATTATATTCATCCCACCTTACTCAAATAATATCTCAATCATCTATTACTTAGAGGATGAAGGATTTCCCAAAAGATGATAAGGAGGTCTCGAAAATGTAGTGAATATTTGAGAGTTCATCTTTTCTAAAGATTGAGTTATGATATTTGGAACCTAGATATGTGTCTCATAAAAAATATAATTTGAGGGATAACTTATGGAGGTTATGAATTGATCATCATTCTCAACTCATATAGGAATATTAAAGATATATAGATATCTAAAGAAAAACTTCTTATGGTATTATATGAAGATAGAGATTTCACAATTTTTTTCCTGATTCTTTGTAAACTGACAAGTCATGTATGAACGAAATAAGTCTAAGGGTATGATGTAATTATTTCCCATACCCGTATGAAGAGAAAAAAACATAACCATGGATTTTATATTTGGACTCCCAAAAACATCTAAAGGAAATACAATCATCGACTTTGTAATATATTTACATAGAAAGTCCACAAAATAAATTTCTATCAAGGAATATTTTTCCCTTCAAAAAACTCACCATGATATACATAAGGTAAGTGGTAACACTGAATAGAGTTTCATTATATGTTATATCAGATCAATATCCAAGGTTTTCCTCAAGGTTCTAGAAAATCCTTTATCATGAACTAGTTAAAAAGTAGAGCTTTAGTACTTCCTATCACCCTCATATGTATGGACAGTCTTAAAGAATCACTCAAACTCAAGAGGATACATTGAGATAATGTTATATGGGTTTATAAGGATGTTGGTATCATTAAATTTCCCTAATTGAGTTCTAATATAATAATAATTTATATTTTAGAATTCAAATGGAATCCTATTAGGACCTGTATAGGAAGTGGTGTCAGACAACATCATCCTGGGATGATGATGGAGATAAGAAGCCTATGGGACCTGATATCATCCAAGAGATGATAAAGAAGGATCAAAATATTCTACATAATATAAAATCTATAAAAAATCGGTAAAAAAGCTATGCATACAATCATTAAAGATACCCAGAGGTTGAGGATGGAGATAAGGAATTACATTATATATCATCATGGAATAAGGTCATGATGTTTAGGAAGAAGGGAAAGCTTATACCTAGATATATTATCTCCTTTTATATCCTTGATCACATTATTGAATTGGCCTATTGAATATCACTCCCACCTAACCTATATTAAGAACATGATTTGATCAAGGTATATCTTTTGAGGTAGTACATACAAGACACATTACATGTACTGAATCCATAATTGGTACCCTTAGAGAATGATATTTCATATGGGGAGTAACAAATGAAGATTATATATTTTATAGAGAAAGTTCTATGGAATGGGACAACTCTTTTTTTTAAATGTGATATGGAAAACAACATGTTTGAGGAAGAAACCTTGGAACCTGAAGAAGTGGTGAAAAAAATACCCTCATCTATTTTGGTGCAAAATGATATTTCTAGGGTGAGATTTCTAAATAGGTAAGAATGTAACAACCCAAAATTACGTTTTGAAGCTGTCTAGTGACTATAATGATATGTATATAATAAGTGTTATGATAAAGACAAATTTATGTAGATATAAGAAGTAATGGAATAGACATGTAAGAGTGTTCCAAATGAAGCACATTTACTAGTGCTTATAATAGGGATGGAATCCCCTGGAAGTTCCCATAATTTGGCCCTATCAAAATTTCAACTATTGAAGAATAAGAGAATTTTTTTATAGGATAAGTTAATGTTTATAGAGACTATGATCGAAACAATGTTCACTATGCCACCTTAAGAAATATCTGTGGTCACACACCGTACCCTTAGGGATTTAGTTGGTGTAATAAGGGGTTATGTATCGAGACCCAAGAAACATAACCCATTTTTTATATTACTTTATCAATTATTGCTTAATGTTTTGGATAAAAATTAAATTTTGACATGAAAAATTGAAAATTATATATTTTTTTGAATTATTTAGTTTTAATTAATACAATGTAATGATAAATTCACTACTTTTTAAAATATATTATATTTTAATGAAAATATTATTATTAGATAATAATTACTTAAAAATAAAAGATAATATAATTCAATTAAGTCTAATGTAATTTTTACAAGGGCCAGAAAGTGGTTAATATTAGAAGAACTAATATATTCCAACAAATAGTGATTTAAATTTAAAAGTGAAAATTCTTATTTTTAGAAAATTATTTTTATAAATAAATTTTATTTTTTAAATTATCACATTAAAATTATCCAATAGTGAACTTTTCATTATATTATAAGACAATAGATCTTTTGGAAAAGTTAAATATGGTATAAATAAATAGTACGTATTGTGACATAATAATTTATCCAAAGTGATAAAATAAATTTCATATAATTAATATAAGACCAAATATATATTTATCCTTTAAAATAATGTATTGTTGATATAATTTTATAAATTCGTCAAATATTTAATGTATCCTCCAAAACATATATTATATTTTATGGTTTTAAAATCAATTCTTTAAGAACATGATTAACTTAAAGATCACTGATGGTATTATTTTAATATTTTCGGTTATTGTCCTATAAAATATCTAATCCCACTACTGAGTGGTAGAAACCATGGAAAAACCCATGGGATATTTTATTTTTTTTATTAATTTATTTTATAGAATCCAAAACCTATGTTTTGAAATTAATAATGAATTCCACTATATTTTTATATAAATACCCACACAAACTCACCTAAATCCTCACTAAAAACCCTTATAGAATGAATTTACTCTACCAATACCTCTATAAAAGCCTATAAATTTATCCCCATGATCTTAATATGACCCCCTTGATCATTTAGAAGAACCCTCTCAATATAAGGGATCATCTCCTCTTTCTTTTTATTTCAAGTACTTTCTTTGTACTAAACCTTTTAATTTATAAATTTTCATGTTAAAATGCGTTATTAAACATTAATTTACTATAATTATGATTTTATATCAATGGTATATGTAAATACATGGATTTTCCATGTATTGTTTTTAGTTATATAGGAATTTTATGAGCCCACGAAAATTGACGGTGCATGATTCTGAGTCCCTGAGTACCCAGAATGAATTTCTGAACTTTTTAGGGTACGTTTAGTAAACGTGCAAGCATGGTTTTTGGTAACTTTTGAACGGGTGCTTGGAATTGAAATCCGAGGACACCGTTGAACTCGCAACGCTGATATTCACTTAAGGAGACCTACACCTCGACCGTAGTAGGTCGAGAGTGAAAGTTAGTTTTCAGACTTTTTGTGGGTGTGTTAAAAGAATGAAAATAAAATAAAACATCATTATATTATCTTTCTTGTTGAAACCTCCATTTGCGTTATGGAGGTGGGGACCACCCAAGTTAGAAATCTTCTTTTTGAATTTTAGTGGCGGGGACCACCCGAACCCTTCTTTAATGTGGGGAAATTCCTTGGAATCACCCAATTCAATTGTGCCAACGTGAATTTAATTTAATGTTCCATTCAATTGTGCAACTGTAACTCAATTTAATGTGACATTTAATTGTTCCAACTTTAATGTGCCAATATAACCAAATTAATTATGACAACCTTAATTAATTTGATAAACCTATTTTAATATATGTTGGCTCCTCATTTCCTGGTTCGAAATCATTGGAAAAGGAGAGTTGGAAGAACCTTAGAGAACTGGGAAGAACTTTCCCCAATGAAGAACCAACCCCCATTGAAGAACAAGGAAGCAACCCCGGGTTCGGATCATAAGTGTCTTGCGGAAGCGACGAACGACGAGGTTCTTCATCGACTACATCTTTCTTCCTCGCACCAAATCCAACAAAAAATTGAGGTAGGGGTTTTTACACATTGAATTTATTCTATTGAATCTTCATATCCTAAATTTGCAAGGACGATGGACAAATGAACATGGCCATTGTCCAGCACATTGACCCTGCTTTTCTTCTTATTTTTTTCTTCGTGCATTCTACGTGCGCTATTCAACCCCCTTAATTTTTATTGGTTCTTTAAATACCAAGTTTTTCTGAGTGCGATATATGGATGAGAAGCCCTCGACACAAGGATCACAAAAATGTGATCGTATAATATTTCGGGCTTGGAACAAAGCCGCAGTGAATTGTGGAAGAAGGAGATGGCCTGCAAGAGGCTGACCGCAAGGAACAAAGGGCAGCGTGTGTCTGCCCCACCGGTTGAAGAGGAGGCACTGGCCCGTCGGCCGCGACATGGAAGGAAGGTGGACGACAACCGGCTGACTGTGTGGCGGAGCGGCAACACGCGTCCGCACCACTGGTGGAGCAGGAGGCCATGGTGGAGGCGGATGGTGGCCGACACCCAGACGACTACAGGTGGACAGCAGCGCCATCGCGCTGTAGGAAGGAAGACCAGCTGGCCATTCTGACCGGCCGAGGTGCACCACGTGGGACCGCTGAGCGGTCCTGCGTGCCAGCTTGGTCGCACCGCCAGCCGCACAGCAGGCCACACTGCGAGGCCGCACCACCGGCCGCATGGCGGGCCACATTGTAAGGCCGCACTGCAGGCCACACCCCAAGCCTCACCGTGAGGCTCCACTATGAGGCTGCACTGTGGGTGGAACAGCGGGCCGCACCGCGGCCCACACCGCGAGCCGCCCAGTGGGCTGCGCTAAGGGGTTGCACCCTACATGGGCCAGGCCGGGCCACCCCCTACGTGGGAAGTGCCAGACCATAACCCAGTGGGCCGGGCCCACCGAGGCCCAGGGCATGTGGGCCAAACTCGGACTAGATCGGGTCGTGTCGGGTTGGGTCGGGTCGGGTCGAGCCGAACAGGACCCGAGCCCATCTGGGCCCAGTATTACCATTTTGGCCATAACTTGAGAACTGGGAGACCGTTTGATGAACCGTCTGAAGCACCATAATATCTAGGTCGATACAGTCCCTTAGGTATACTCAACTTCAGCTTTGGATAATGTTAGAGTATGGCCGGGTTGGATTGGACCCTGAATCCAACTGGGCCCTCAGAGCAGAAACACTAATAACTTATAGACTGGGTGTCTGATTGACGTGCCGTCTATTGCGTTGGGTCACTTTTGACGTGAAAAAACTTTGGGTTACTCTTTCATGGAAATTAGGGGCTGTTGAGGTTTGAACTATGGCTTGGGGAGTAGTTATCCCAAGCATGATACGTACGAAACCATGCGACTAGCTGAGACTTGATGACTGTTGAATGTTTCGACTCAGAGTGACTCGAATGGCCCAGTGGGGAGTGCCTTTGTGTGACGCGACAGACCCATAGTGGGGAGTGCCTTTGTGTGATGCGATAGACCCATGGTACTCTATAAGAAGATTACCTCAGTAGGCCACGAGGGGGAGCACCTCTGTGTGATGCTGCAAACCCACAGTGGGGAGCGACTCTGTGTGACACGACAAACCCACGATACTCGACAGGAGGAGTACATCAGAAGTCCAAGGTCAGTGGGAAGCACTTATGTGTAGTGTGGCACACCAAATGTACTTGATAGAGGAGGAGTTATCCAGCAGTCAGGATTGTTTTAATGTTACTTGTTACTATCCATAGAGAATCCTGTGGATGTATATCAACTTCTATAGTGATCCTACGTGGGTCAACTCCATAATTCTGTTTCTCATAGTTGTATACCTTTTCTGAGATGAGTCTTTATCTTTGCGATATTCCTTCCTTTATGGAATAGTTGGGATTTGGGATTTTGAGTTGGTCCTCGTGTTTCCTCATGATTGAGATGGGTTTACTCAAAAACTTATGTATATTTATGGGAATATACATAAATAGGGTTGTCATTTGTTTTCAAGTTTTTAGGTTTATCCTTTGTGGATTGTGTGATACATTTTAGGGTATCGGGGTCCCTACTGAGTATCGTTATTCTCATCCCTGAATGGGAAACTCCAACACCTTGTTGTGTTTGGTGCAGATGACAAACATCGCTGACTGCGGATGAGGGTACCAGGACTCAAGGTAGCTTGGAAGTGGACCATCGATGAGGCGTAATGTAGAGATGACTATTCGAGAGTTGTACCTTCCCTTCAGGTGCGAGTCCTTGGCGGGTGATCATAGGATCTGTACTCAGTTTTACTTGCACTTTCTAGTTTTTCTTGTACTTTATAGTTGGGACAGTATTATGGCCCCTTTTAATTTTTGTAAACACCCCGTTTACTACATAGTTTTACGTTGTGATTGCATCCTGATTTGTGCTTATTTTAGTGTGTTATAGGTTATAAAGGCAATGCCTTACCGTTTTTAAGGAATACACCTTTCAGTGCTAGTCACCAGCCCCTGTCCTATGGAAGACCAACTTGGCGTAGTCACAACACAGGCCCTGAGGGACGGTTCGTGATAGTATATCAAATTTATGTCTTAGTAAACCCTTCGATGAATCATTAGGCATAATTTTTATCCTGCCAAAATTATCCTACAATCTTAAATGAAAAACTTTGTGTAGTGAATACCCCTCCACATTTCTAGTCAATGGTATTCAAAATGATGATACTATCCTTATTTGATTGAGGAAATACATGAATATATATATCCACAATCCTTAACCATTGATTATGTAAATCCCCGACCCCAGTTACCCAAAGTCCTTGATTTATTATATAAAATTGTCATGATACAAGGAATCATGTCCCAAAAGACTGATCAGTTTAGTATTATTGGAAAAAAGATACACACACAAGTTCAACATTACAACTTGAAAGGAAATACAACACTAATTTATTCAACTAGATACATCCAAGCCACCTAGATTATGCCTGCAAGGCACTCATAACTAACTTCTTCATATTCTGTGAAAATGAAACATAAGAAAGGGGTGAGGTCAAATGCTCAACAAGGGTAAGAAATACATCGGAAGATAACATAATCATTAGGCATGGTGAATAATTAAAAACAAATTCCATTAGAAATATTAAACATGTACACTTTATGGCTGGAATATGAGAAGGGTAAATATTGCCATAATAAAACATAGTCATGGGTATTCTACTAGTTGAATAACCAAATGAACCATCAATATTATTTTCATAATGAGGGAATGTATAATGCCAGACATTATGGAACATTTTGTCAAGACCTCGACCAAGATGTATAAGAATTATTAAGGCCTCATCCAGAACCATATACCAAATTGGGAAAGGCCTCAGCCAATTCCACGTCTAATGGTCTCATGAGACATAATGATGAATTGAGGAGCTATATCAGGCTCCACCCATCACATACTAAGTCCAATACATTCCTCATATGAAAACATTGAAACATAATATAAACATTAGTATTATAACTAGCATACGAAATGTCAATACATTAACCATAAAACATGAATGGTATAAAAAAACACATCCACAGTCAAACATATCCCAAAACCTTTAATAGAATATGGAAGATTTTTATCATAATAAATCAACTTCAAACAAGTTTAAAATCCATCAAAGGATGTTGACATAGATGAAATGAAAACAATTTGAAAGAAATAAATCTTTCTATTTTGAAACCATTTAATAGTCACAAAATTGTAAAAGAAAACATATATTTTGAAACTATTCTTATAATCTTATAGGGGAACCTTTGTTGATGTTATAATGTCAGAAAATAGATGCACCCGCCATATAAGTTAAAAAAACATTCTAACCTAAATTTTGTCGAAACAGTCATAAAGTACCTTGTTTGGAAAATGACAGAAAGATTACTCTAAAAACATATAAGGTCAAATAAGGGTATAAATGACTTTAAACCATTTTATAGTAAATATTAAAAATGTTTTGAAAAACATTTTTAAGAAAACATTATTGTGGATGATAAAGAGGTCCCAGTAGATACTAACGTAAAAACAACCTCGAATAATAAAGAGATTGTGAAATTAACCCTTACCTGGTACTTTTCCTTAGTTGATGGTATTTTAACCTCCTATATAATAGTTAAAAAATTGTTATTAAATTTTAAAATAACTATATACATAAATATGATATCATATATGATCTTATAATATTTCTTTGTTAATAATATTTTAGTAGTATCATCATTTCAGGTGTTAACTGATATTTTTCCTCTATATGCTTGGTTATGTAAGACATGTTTGTTATGGATAGGTTTTATTTTATTCATATACATAATTATATAATGTTCATAAACATTATTTGCAATCATAAAATGAAAATTATTCTTGAATGATTAGGATGGGGAATGAATCTCATCACATTCGTGGAGACGGTAATCCGTACGTACGCATGAGTGACAATATCATTATATTGATGGATAAATCGTATGTAATTGGATGGTATATCATATATAAATAATAATTAACATGTTATATTTATTATTTACATTAGTTATACTCATTATTATACCCATCTAAATAATGAAGTGTTTGAATAAAAAACAACACCACGACGTGGAGACGGTAAGCCGTACGTACACACGTATGGTGACTTTGTCGTTCATATGATAGATAGAATAATGAATATGGTTGTACCATTTTTATAATAATATCAAAGTATATGTAATATACTTGATTTATTATTTTATAATGTAAACAACAAATAAAGATGATGTGGAAGAAGAAACGAACTTGAAAGAGGTGATGAAATATTTACCTCTACTTTAGGTTCTTCCTTTTGATTTGATCAAAAGAAATACTTAGGTTGGATTTATGACCAAAGTAAGGACTCTAGGATGATGGGAGGAAAGTTGGGAGGATATCTGAGCATGGGTTGGCCAATAAAAATGGTTTTTGAGGTGTGAAATTAAGAGAAGGGGAAGTGCCCTTTTATAAGAGAGGTGAGGGTCACTTTAAGAAAATCTTGAAATATTATTTTATAATAAAATAATTTTCAATTTATTAATGGATCAAAAATTAATTATTTAAAGTATGAGGTTGTTATGGGTCAAAAAAAGCTCAACCAATAGGTTTTAGACAAGTTTATGTCATCATATTAACCTTATTTTTTAGATTTAACACTCAGTTAAATAGTTTGACATTTACCATGTATCTTTGTATTTTTATATTATATGGTTAATAAACTTACTGTAAACCTTCAAGAGAACCCCAAGTGGTTCATTAATGATAAAAATATAATTATATAAGTCTTTTGGCTAAACCTTATATTTTTAGAAATATTATATATATTAATAGTATAATATTTTTTTAGAACTCTTTTACGTCAATTATGACACTATTTAGTATTTTTTTTGTTAAAGTCATAAAAACATGATTATTTCAAAACAATTTATTCAATAAACCATAACATGTCATATTAACCTATAAAATTTGTGTATGGCATCAAAACTTTCTAATTATAGTTATTTTAATATTTATAATATCATTTATTTGATTGTTTCATTAATAAGGAAAATAATGCATCATTATTGTGTCATATATAAATAAATTTTATTTTATGTCTAAAAATTATAAATAAAATATCCTGATGTAGGAAATATTTTTTTTATTTCTAATGAATATTTATAGTCGAATAGATAAATTATATAACCTCATATAAAAATTATTTTACTAAAATATTTTTGCTTTTGTTATTTTTGTCTTTACTTAGATTATTTAATATAAAATTTCATTATCACTCTCAAGTGGCTCCATTGGGTCCCACAATCGACCCAAGGATACCCATGGTCAGAAATATATCATCCATTAGGTTTAGGACACGTGTTTGGGTAATTTAATATTATTGTTTTAACCTTATTTTCTGGATTTACCCCTTTAACCACGGTAAATAAATTATTTACTGAAGTAAATATTCATAATGTCTGAAAATAAAAGATACCTATTTACACAATTTGGACCTCATGATTCTAAATATGGAATCCATTTTTCCAAATTCAAAACAGATAAGTGGCATAATTGTTTTAAATTTAATTCCCGTTGTCAAAATAAAAAGCGTGTTTTTATGAAATAATAACTATCAAAAGATTGACAACTGTTTATGTGCAGTTTAATCGTGAGATTACATCAAATGACATAAATTATATTAAATGATAAAAATATATTCTAATTATACTTAAAAACCATTAAACTTTATAATTTAACACTATAAATTATTTTGATTAATAAAGTCGTTTTTAATTAAAATTTAGTATTTTTAACTATTCATCAAAAATTGAAAGTTTTTATAAAGTTACAAAAAATTCACCCTAAGATCATTTCGATATTTCAGATTCAAAAATGAAGTGTATTTTGATTTTTTTTTATAAAATTTCAAAAATTGGCTATAACTATTCCTAAAGACTAGTTTTATTTGTCACGGTGTTTTAGAATCTCGAAGTTACGCCCAATGCAATATATTTCATTATTCCAAGGGAAACGTACTGTGAAAGGTTGGGGTGTTACATTCTTCCCTACTTCAAATAATTTCATTCTCGAAATTTCTAGAATACTACCGCACAAAAATATTCAGGTGTTTCTTTATCATAAGTTCCTCTAGTTCCCCCTTTGCCTCTTCCATCTTATGGTTTCTCCCTAGAACTTTACCAGATGAGTCGTCCGGTTTCTCAACACTTGTTCTCTAGTATCTAAAATATTGACAGGCTCTTCATAATAAGACAAATCAGGTTCCTGTTCAATTTCCTCATAGGTGAGTACATGCATTGTGTCAGGCATGTATTTTCTAAAAATTGATACGTGGAACACATCGTGATCTTTGGAGAGACTTGGTGTAATTTCCAAACAATAAGCTACAAACCCAATTTTTTCTAGAATTTTGAAAGGTTTGATGTACCTGGGACTTAATTTACCCTTTTTACCGAATCGTATAACTCCCTTCCATGGGGATAACTTCAAGAAAACATGATATCCTACCAGAAATTCCAAATCCTTCCTTTGGTTATCGACATACCTGTAACACCCCAAGATTTCATAGTGTGTTATTTCTTCAAAATAATTCAATAACTTGCACTACACGCAACACCGAGTTCAATCACACCATGACTTACAAAAAAAAATCCATTCAAAAGAGGTTATGAATAGTATTATCTAAATTTTAAACTTTATATAATCCTTATAATTTTAGAATCCATATTATGAGTTTCTTAGATATAATGCAAGAACAAATTCATTTTCAGTATTGCACTTTTATCAACTTTTAATAGTGAACCCTTTTTAAATACAATATTTTAAACTTTTTGACTAAATGGGGACATCAAAAATTTAAAATGAAACATCCCAATCTTCCATAGTACGCTCTCTTTGAATAATATAGTAGTGTGTGTTGTACGCAACCTTGAGTTTTAACACACACCATAACTAATCAAACTAGCCGTTATGAATAGTAATACCTACTTTTTGAAATTATATATATTTTATATTTGAAAATGGACTTTATTTTTGGATTCGGAATATCGAATTTAGCCTAAGATGAAATTTTGGTACATTTCGGATAACTTTCATATTTTGATGAATAGTGAAAATTTACTAAGTTTTAATTAAAAACAACTTTTTTAATCAAAATAATTAATAGTGATAAATTATAAATTTGAGTGGTTTTAAAGTATATTTAGAATATATTTTTACCATTTAATGTAACGTTGGTCATTGGACATAATTTTACAATTAAACCGAACATAAACGAGTGTCAATCTTTTGATAGTTATTATCTCTTAAAAACACGCTTTTTGTTTTGACAGCGGGAATTAATTTTAAATTAATTTCTGCCACTTCTGTGTTTTGAATTTAGGAAAATGGATTCCATATTTGGAATCTGGATGTTCAAATTGTGTAAATAGGTAACTTTTATTTTTAGACATTTTGAATAATTACTGCGGTAAATATTTTATTTACCATGGTTAAGGGTAAATCCGGTAAATAAGGGTTAAAAAATAATATTATAATAATACTAAATTACCCTAAAACGTGTCTTAACCCTATTGGTTGATACATGGTCGACCATGGGCATATTTGGGTCTATTTTGGGACCCCATGGATCCACTTGTAAGTGATAATGACACTTTATTTTAATTAAGTTAAAATGAATACAAAAATGACACAAGCATATATCTTTTAGAAAAACAATTGTTACATAGGGTTATATATGTTGGATTTTAGATTATAAATATTCATTAGAAAGAGAAAAAGATTTCCTACATAATGATATTTTATTTATAATTTTTATACATTAAATAATTTATTGTATTTATGACACAATGATGATGCAGTAATTACTATAATAGTGAAAAATTAAAATAATTGATATTATAAATACCCAAATAAATATAATATGAAACTTTTAATGAATTAAACTAATTTTCTAGGATAATATGATATATTAGGATTGATTTAATGGACTTTTTTCTAAGTAATCAATCTGTTATGAGTTTCACAAAAATCAACTATTGAATAGTGTCAAAATTGACATAAAAGAGGTCTTAAAACAAATATTATATTATTAATTGATATTAAATTCCTAAAAATCTAAGGTTCGGCCAAGAGACTTATATCATGATAGTTTCATCATTAATGTACCACTTGGGGGTCTCTGGGATGTATATAGTAAGTTTATTAACCATATTATATAAAAATACAAAGAGACATTGTAAAAGTGAAACTAATTAACTTAGAGTTAATACTTAAAGATAAGGTTAATATAAGTACCCAAACCTGTCTAAATTCTATTGGTTGAGTGGTTTTCGACCTATCCCCACCTTAACCTTTGAATAATAAGCTTTGGAGCCATTATAAACCGAATATGAATTTATTATAAATTAATATTTCTAGCTTTTCCAAAGGTGCCCCTCACCCCTCTTATAAAAGGGCACTCCTCCTTCTCATTTCTTCACACCTTCAAAGCCTTTTGGTTCGGCCAAACTCTGCCCAAATACTCTCCCAACATCCCTCACTACAACCTAGAGGCCATAGTTTGATCAGAAAGCCAACCTAAGGAGCCCTTTTGATCAAATCAAAAGGAAGAACCCGAAGAAGAGGTAATGATTTCACCACCCTTCTCCAAGTTCATTTCTTCTTCCACTTCTTCTTCCTTTGTTCTTACCATTATAAAATAATAAATCCAGTATATCACATATACTGTGATGTTATTATAAATATGGTACAACCATATTCAGTATTCTATCCACCCTTTAAATAACATGTCACCATACGTGCGTATGTACGGACTACCGTCTCCACGTCGTGGTGTAATTGTTATTCAATATAATATTATTTGGATGGGTATAATAATGATGTGTAAATCATGTAAATAATAAACATAACATGTTAATGATTCTGTATATATGATTTAACATCCATTTATATATTATTTTAATATCAAAAGAATGATATTGTCGCTCGTGCGTACGTACGGACTACCGTCTCCACGAACGCGATGAGATTCATTCTCCATCGTATCCATTCAAGTATAATTATCATTTGATGATTTAAAAATGATGTTTAAGGACTAGATATCATTCTGGATATGAATAAGATACAACAACAATGGCTTATGTAACAAAACATATAAAAGAAAATGAGTAAGTTAACTCCCGAAACGACGATAATTCTAAGATATTATTAACAAATCAATGTTAAAAGATCATATATGATATCATATTATTATATATGATTCTTGTATAATTTAATAACAACTATTTCACCATTATACAGGAGGTTAACCTACCCCAACCAAGGAAAAGTACAAGGTAAGGGTTATTTCACAATCTCTTCATTATCCGAGGTTGTTTATATGTAATAATCTACTGGGATCTCTTTATCATCCACATCCATGTTTCTTAAAAATGTATTTCAAATTTTTTTTACTATTTACTAGAATATGAGTTAAAGTCATTTATACCCTTTTTGACTTTTATAAGTGGTTTATAAAGGAATCTTTCAGTCGTTTTCAAAACAAGGTCCCTTTTTAACCTTTTCGACAGAATTAAGGTAAGAATGTTTTTTTAACTTATACGGCGGGTGCGGCTAATTTCCGCCATTATAAAATCTTCCAAACTTCCCTTACAATCTTATAAGAATATTTTCAAAGAAAATGTTTTATTTTATATGGATCTTAAATGATTTCAAAATAAAAAGAGATATTTCTTTAAAAAGAATTTTGATTTCATCTATGTCAACATCCTTTGATGGATTTTACGCTTATTTGAAGTTGATTTATTGTAATACAAAGCTTCTATATTGTATTGAAGGTTTTGTGATATGTTTTACTGTGGATGTTCTATTTTTATACCATTCATAGTTTATGGTGAAATTATTGACATTTCGTATGCTAGTTTTAATACGAATGTTTATGTTATGTTTAAACCTTTTCATATGGGAATGCATTGGACTTAGTAAGTGACGGGTGGAGCCCGCTATAGCTCCTCGATTCATCGGTAGGTCTCATGAGACAAACTAGTGTCTTGGCACAAGGCCTTGACAAAATCTTATTTGTAGTCTTGGCACGAGGCCTTGGCTATGTGGTTATGATAGTCTGGCATTATGCATTCCAACATTATGAAAGTGGTTATTGATTTTTGCATGTGATTATTCGATTAGTAGAATATCCATGTGAATAAGTAAATGGCATTATTTCATTTTATTTATGCCATACCATGTTGAAAGTTCATATTTAAAAGGCTTTTGTTTTAGTTATACATTGCCTTAAATGTTTATTCTTATTTATGAAAGTTTCCGCTATATTGTTATCCTTACTGGGCATTTGAGCTCACCCCTTTTCTATGTTTTATTTTTCCCAGGAAGTGAAGAAGTAAGTTATGAATGACCTGCAGGGATATTATGTGGAGATATGAGTGTGGATTATGGAGACAATATGTTGTTGTAGTAGTTTTTCATTTTATGATGTAATGTAAAACTTATGAATATATCTAGTGTTTCCAAGGCTACTAAACCAATCGGTCTTTCGAGATTTGATCTTTCTTGTGATCATGCCAATGTTATGTAATAATGCACCGACTCTGGGTAACTGGGGTCGGGGCGTTACAGTTGGTATCAGAGGAAGTTTAGTACAAACCTTGGAAGCTAGATTTAGATAAAATCTGATTAGAGCACGTAGACCTAAGATTAACTTTGAGGATTAGTATAGAAGAACTTCCTTGAATTTTGGTATTGTAGAGATTTTGCGAGTTTTCCGAGCAATACATCCCTGTTTGGATACGAGCAGGTAGAGGCGGCTCTGGCACAGATGTACCTAGGGGTAAAACCCGAAAACACCGCTTTGAGCTAGACTCGAACGGGAACTGGTGCACGACAACGGGCCTTGCTGCACTCTTGGTTACGACACTCCCGGGGGATATGCTTAGGATAACTCTCATTTTCTTTACAAATCATTATGAAGGGTTTATGAGTATATACTTCCTCAAAGGAGGCATTTTTATGATTATGGATTATATCCATAAATAGTTCAATTTATGTTAAGTGTTTTATAAGTATGGGATTATGTATTTTGATTCATAAACTGATCTAGTGTATGCCATTGTTTAGAAATGGCGCCCAGTAGAAGGAATGAGAAATCTAGCAATGCACATGATGCAAAGAGAAAGAAGGATCATATATTTCATGGTCTTATGCCAGAATTTATAAGAGAAATAGTCTCGCATGTATTATCATCATATGAAGAAATAATATCATGTGTTGATAAGATAAGTAAAGAGTTTACTGAGTCCTATGGATTTGAAAGGAAGCAAGAGAAGAAAAGGATGGAAGAGAGAAAGATGGATAAAGGTAAGAGGGAAAAGAAGAATTTTCCCATATGTGGTAACTGTGGAAAGAAACACCCTGGAACTTTCCTGAAAGGAATGGGAGTTTGTTATAAGTATGGAGGAAAAGGGCACAAAGTACGTGACTGCAAGGGTAAGAAAATGGTTTCAAATGTACAATTCTTCATTTGCAAGGAGTTTGGACACTATGCGAACCTATGTCCCAGTCATCAGAATATGCCGCAAATGATGTTATTGGATAATAATCAAGTTATGATACTACCACAGATGAAGAGGAATGATTAGAGTTCTTATGTTGATTATGTCAATTGAGTGTTGTATCAACAATGTACTTGTTATAATAATTATGGAGTATATAAGGATTGTACTGCAGTACTATTTCATTAAGGACTTGAGATTGTGTGGAACAAAGAAAAGTGACTCAATAGCAGGATAAATTTTTGGAAAATATATGGTTGAGAGAATGATAAATCATAATATAGTTCTGATATTGAGGTAGTGATTTTGGAATAATATGTGATTGTTTTGGATAAATTGGATATTCTTGACTACCTTGGAACTGATTAATGATTTGTATATTCCATCATTGTTGGGGTTTAAAACATTTTTGGATTAATGAAGTATATCCAGCATTCTATATGGAATAAGGGAGCATGAATGTAATCAATAAGGAATATGGTAATACATGATGAAGGTATTAATATGCTATTACGGGGTAAAAAGGATATATATTATGTTTACCTTTCTTATAAATGTTGGACTGTGAGTTTGGACAGAAGTATTTTGGATAGTTCTAGTTTGGATTATTTTGGATTGCCATAAAAGGACAACCCGGAGGTCGGGCGGCAACCCGTCGCGTCCGGCAGGGCTGCGAGACATGAACCCGCAACCGAAGGGCGACAAGGGTGTATCACCTACCACTGGCCCACGAGATGTCCTGGGTTAAATAATGTAGTTTTTATTAAAAGATCTTGTAGATGACTTATAAATTCGTTTATTTTGGAACCCTATACGAATAGTGTAAATAGAATTTTTACATTCTATTATCTTTTAGAGTGAAAGATGAGTTTGTAGTAGAAATTTATTAATGGATAAAACTATAATTATAATGTAAGTATATCTCCTTATGATCTTAGCCAATCTCATAAATAAATTCCTCAACATTAAGAAAAGAAACTTAGAACAAAAATGTTTTCCTAGATGGTACCTTAAATCATCACTAATTTATGGCTTTGGGATTGTTGGCCTTTTCATAGCCATGTTATCTACCACTCTCCATCAGAGAATTGATGGTTATATTTTTCTTCCATATCCATATTTTCCTACATGGAACCCTAGTATGTGTTATTTTCGGTAATCTTCATACATTCGACTCTTTATTTTAAATAGAGGCCTCATTAATTCATTTTTCGATGTGGGATTTCAACTAAGATATTTTGAAACGTCAAAAATGTGTTATCCTAATACCCTATGTTTTGTTGAACCGATGGTATTTCAAATCATCATAGATTGATGAGTTTAAGGACCTCAATTTTATACTTGTTTGTGATTTATGACCTCAATCACTACCTATAAATATTTACGTTTTTCCTCCAATTATATGTCTCTAATTGCCACCAATGTTCTCCTAATCGAGATCATAATTTGGTGGTGACCCTTTCATTTCTCTTTTCCTCATATTAAGAATAAATTTTAGTAACCCAATTTCCGATGTGGGTTTTCCCACAAAGATATTTTTTTCAACCTTTTATTTTCGAAGAACAATTTCAAATTGCGAGGACGCAATTTATTGAAGGAGGGGAGAATGTAACACCCCAATATTTCATAGTGTGTTATTTCTTCAAAATAATTCAATAACTTGCACTACACGCAACACCGAGTTCAATCACACCATGACTTACAAAAAAAAATCCATTCAAAAGAGGTTATGAATAGTATTATCTAAATTTTAAACTTTCTATA
Organism: Viscum album; assembly: GCA_963277665.1. Taxonomy (NCBI): domain Eukaryota; kingdom Viridiplantae; phylum Streptophyta; class Magnoliopsida; order Santalales; family Viscaceae; genus Viscum; species Viscum album. The sequence continues at coordinate 349,273,075 of OY728150.1, read as the reverse complement.
ATCCTTATAATTTTAGAATCCATATTATGAGTTTCTTAGATATAATGCAAGAACAAATTCATTTTCAGTATTGCACTTTTATCAACTTTTAATAGTGAACCCTTTTTAAATACAATATTTTAAACTTTTTGAATAAATGGGGACATCAAAAATTTAAAATGAAACATCCCAATCTTCCACGGTACGCTCTCTTTGAATAATACAGTAGTGTGTGTTGTACACAACCTTGAGTTTTAACACACACCATAACTAATCAAACTAGCCGTTATGAATAGTAATACCTACTTTTTGAAATTATATATATTTTATATTTGAAAATGGACTTCATTTTTGGATTCGGAATATCGAATTTAGCCTAAGATGAAATTTTGGTACATTTCGGATAACTTTCATATTTTGATGAATAGTGAAAATTACTAAGTTTTAATTAAAAACAACTTTTTTAATCAAAATAATTAATAGTGATAAATTATGAATTTGAGTGGTTTTAAATTATATTTATAATATATTTTTACCATTTAATATAATGTTGGTCATTGGACATAATTTTACAATTAAACCGAACATAAACGAGTGTCAATCTTTTGATAGTTATTATCTCTTAAAAACACGCTTTTTGTTTTGACAGCGGGAATTAATTTTAAATTAATTTCTGCCACTTATGTGTTTTGAATTTAGGAAAATGGATTCCATATTTGGAATCAGGATGTTCAAATTGTGTAAATAGGTAACTTTTATTTTTAGACATTTTGAATAATTACTGCGGTAAATATTTTATTTACCATGGTTAAGGGTAAATCCGGTAAATAAGGGTTAAAAAATAATATTATAATAATACTAAATTACCCTAAAACGTGTCTTAACCCTATTGGTTGATACATGGTCGACCATGGGCATCTTTGGGTCTATTTGGGGACCCCATGGATCCACTTATAAGTGATAATGCCACTTTATTTTAATTAAGTTAAAATGAATACAAAAATGACACAAGCATATATCGTTTAGAAAAACAATTGTTACATAGGGTTAAATATGTTGGATTTTAGATTATAAATATTCATTAGAAAGATAAAAATATTTCCTACATAATGATATTTTATTTATAATTTTTAGACATTAAATAAGTTATTTTTTTTATGACACAATGATGATGCAGTAATTACTATAATAGTGAAAAATTAAACTAATTGATATTATAAATACCCAAATAAATATAATATGAAACTTTTAATGAATTAAACTAATTTTCTAGGATAATATGATATATTAGGAGTGATTTAATTTACTTTGTTCGAAGTAATAAATCTGTTATGAGTTTCACAAAATTCAACTATTGAATAGTGTCAAAATTGACATAAAAGAGTTCTTAAAAGCAATATTATATTATTAATTGATATTAAATTCCTAAAAATCTAAGGTTCGGCCAAGAGACTTATATAAGGATAGGTTCATCATTAATGTACCACTTGGGGGTCGCTTGGATGTATATAGTAAGTTTATTAACCATATTATATAAAAATACAAAGAGACATTGTAAAAGTGAAACTAATTAACTTAGAGTTAATACTTAATGATAAGGTTAATATAAGTACCCAAACCTGTCTAAATTCTATTGGTTGAGTGGTTTTCGACCTATCCCCACCTTAAACTTTGAATAATAAGCTTTGGAGCCATTAGAAACCGAATATGAATTTATTATAAATTAATATTTCTAGCTTTTCCAAAGGTGCCCCTCACCCCTCTTATAAAAGGGCACTCCTCCTTCACATTTCTTCACACCTTCAAAGCGTTTTGGTTAGGCCAAACTCTGCCCAAATACTCTCCCAACATCCCTCACTACAACCTAGAGGCCTTAGTTTGATCATAAAGCCAACCTAAGGAGCCCTTTTGATCAAATCAAAAGGAAGAACCCGAAGAAGAGGTAATGATTTCACCACCCTTCTCCAAGTTCATTTCTTCTTCCACTTATTATTCCTTTGTTCTTACCATTCTAAAATAATAACTCCAGTATCTCACATATACTGTGATGTTATTATAAATATGGTACAACCATATTCAGTATTCTATCCACCCTTTGAATAACATGTCACCATACGTGCGTACGTACGGACTACCGTCTCCACGTCGTGGTGTAATTGTTATTCAATATAATATTATTTGGATGGGTATAATAATGATGTGTAACTCATGTAAATAATAAATATAACATGTTAATGATTCTGTATATATTATATACCATCCATTTATATATTATTTTAATATCAAAAGAATGATATTGTCGCTCGTGCGTACGTACGGACTACCGTCTCCACGAACGCGATGAGATTCATTCTCCATCGTATCCATTCAAGTATAATTATCATTTGATGATTTAAAAATGATGTTTAAGGACTAGATATCATTCTGGATATGAATAAGATACAACAACCATGGCTTATGTAACAAAACATATAAAAGAAAATGAGTAAGTTAACTCCCGAAACGACGATAATTCTAAGATATTATTAACAAATCAATGTTAAAAGATCATATATGATATCATATTATTATATATGATTCTTGTATAATTTAATAACAACTATTTCACCATTATACAGGAGGTTAACCTACCCCAACCAAGGAAAAGTACAAGGTAAGGGTTATTTCACAATCTCTTCATTATCCGAGGTTGTTTATATGTAATAATCTACTGGGATCTCTTTATCATCCACATCCATGTTTCTTAAAAATGTATTTCAAAACATTTTTACTATTTACTAGAATATGAGTTAAAGTCATTTATACCCTTTTTGACTTTTATAAGTGGTTTATAAAGGAATCTTTCTGTCATTTTCAAAACAAGGTCCCTTTTTAACCTTTTCGACAGAATTAAGGTAAGAATGTGTTTTTTAACTTATACGGCGGGTGCGGCTAATTTCCGCCGTTATAAAATCTTCCAAACTTCCCTTACAAGATTATAAGAATATTTTCAAAGAAAATGTTTTATTTTATATGGATCTTAAATGATTTCAAAATAAAAAGAGATATTTCTTTAAAAAGAATTTTGATTTCATCTATGTCAACATCCTTTGATGGATTTTACGCTTATTTGAAGTTGATTTATTGTAATACAAAGCTTCTATATTTTATTGAAGGTTTTGTGATATGTTTGACTGTGGATGTTCTATTTTTATACCATTCATAGTTTATGGTGAAATTATTGACATTTCGTATGCTAGTTTTAATACGAATGTTTATGTTATGTTTAAACCTTTTCATATGGGAATGCATTGGACTTAGTAAGTGACGGGTGGAGCCCGCTATAGCTCCTCGATGCATCGGTAGGTCTCATGAGACAAACTAGTGTCTTGGCACAAGGCCTTGACAAAATCTTATTTGTAGTCTTGGCACGAGGCCTTGGCTATGTGGTTATGATAGTCTGGCATTATGCATTCCAACATTATGAAAGTGGTTATTGATTTTTTGCATGTGATTATTCGATTAGTAGAATATCCATGTGAATAAGTAAATGGAATTATTTCATTTTATTTATGCCATACCATGTTGAAAGTTAATATTTAAAAGGCTTTTGTTTTAGTTATACATTTCCTTAAATGTTTATTCTTATTTATGAAAGTTTCCGCTATATTGTTATCCTTACTGGGTATTTGAGCTCACCCCTTTTCTATGTTTTATTTTTCCCAGGAAGTGAAGAAGTAAGTTATGAATGACCTGCAGGGATATTATGTGGGGATATGAGTGTGGATTATGGAGACAATATGTTGTTGTAGTAGTTTTTCATTTTATGATGTAATGTAAAACTTATGAATATATCTAGTGTTTCCAAGGCTACTAAACCAATCGGTCTTTCGAGATTTGATCTTTCTTGTGATCATGCCAATGTTATGTAATAATGCACCGACTCTGGGTAACTGGGGTCGGGGCGTTACAATACCTCTTCTGCATACTTTGAGCTACTTTGATGTGGGTTAGGATAACGTTCACCTTTTCCATTGTTTCCTTAACAATTTCTGGGCCTACTAGTTTTCTTTCACCAACATCATCCCAAAAAGTAGTTGTGCAACATCTCTTTCCATATAACACTTCATATGGTGCCATCTAAATACTCGAATGGAAGATATTTTTATATCAAAATTCTACAAAAGGTAAATATTTATCCCACATACCTTGAAAGTCAATGGAGAAATATCTCAACATGTCTTCGAAGGTTTGAATTGTTTGTTCTGTTTGTCCATCATTTTGAGGGTGGTAAGCAATGCTCAAACGAAGTTCAGTATCCAAGGCTTTCTGAAGACTTTTCCATAATCTATATGTAAAATGAGTATCAAGATAAAAAAAAATCGATAGGGGCACTCCATGAAGTCTTAAAACTTCATTAATATACAGTCCTGCTAAACTTTCAAGTGGTAAATCTTCTCTTATAGAATAAAAATGTGCTGACTTGGTAAGATGACCAGAAATGTCTCATATTGCATCACTCCTTCTAGGATTCTTTGGTATCCCCAAGAAAAATTCCATCTTAATATCATCCCTTTTCCACTTAGGTATGGGAAGAGGTTGCATGACTCCACTAGGATTTTCTATTCTAGCTTTCAGTTGTTGTCAAACCATACATCATGACACAAAATCTAAAATCTCTCTTTTCATGTTTTCCCACAAAAAATGTTGTTTCAAATCTCAATACATCTTGGTGATCCCAGGGTGTATAGAGAAATTGGAGCTATGAGCATCATCTAACAATTCCCTTTTTAGATCAGGTATATTGGGAACACAAGTCTCTTCCAAATTTTCAAAATTCCATCTTCATATATGAAGTCACTCAATCTTGCATCATTTACTGCTTTAATATTTTTTTGAAACTCATCATCATCAGTATGAGAACTCTTTATCATTTATAGAAAAGATGGTTTGGGAACCATTTGAAAAAGTATTGATGTTTCACCTTAAATGGTTATTCCCATATCCATCTTTACCAGATCCATGAAAATAGGAACCCTTTCAACTCTCATCTCGTTCAAAACTCCATGATCCTTTCTGCTGAATGAATCTGCCACTTTATTTTCCTTCCTGGGGTGGTAGTGTATAGTGAAATCATAATACATGAGTAGTTCAAGACATCGTCTTCAAATCATGTTGAGTTATTTTTTCTGAGAAAATATACTTCAAACTCAGGTGATTAGTATAAATCTTATATTTTTCACCATAGAGATAGTGTCTTTATATCTTAAGTGTGAAGATTACAACTACTAACTCCAGATCATGAGTGGGATAGTTTTTCTCATAAATGTTTAGCTGTCTTGATGCATAGTCAATTACTCTACCATTTTTCACAAGTGCACAACCATGTCCTTTCTTTGAAGCATCACTATAAATAACAAACCCATCATTCCCTGATGGTAGAGTCAAGATAAGAGCGTTGAATAATGTTCTCTTAAGTTATTCAAAACACTCTTCACACTATTTTTTCCAAACAAATTTAACCCCTTTATGTGTGATCTTGGTTAATGGGTTAGGTAATCGGGAAATATTCTGGACGAAACGTCGATAATAACCTGCTAAACCAATAAAACTACATACCACAGTTATACTCGTCGGTGCATGCCATTTTTGGATTTACTTGGTCTTTGAAGGATCAACAAAGATTCCCTCCTTAGAGACAATATGGCCAAGAAAAGAAATATCTTGAAGCCAGAATTCACACTTGCTAAATTTCCCATATAATTCATTTCTTTTATGAGTCTTCAGAATAATGAGCAAGTGATTTTAATGATCTTTATAGATTTTGGAGTATACGAGGATGTCATCAGTAAATACCACTACAAACTCATCAAGATATTCCTTGAAAACTATATTCATTAGATCCATGAAGATAGAAGGTAAATTATTCAACACAAAAGGCATTACTATAAACTCGTAAGGCCCATACCTAGTTCAAAATGCTGTTTTCGGAATGTATTCCTTCTTCACACACAACTAATGATATCCATATCCATGGTCAATCTTTGAAAAATATTGAGCTCCGTGAAGTTAGTTGAATAAATATTCAATGTGAGGTAGGGTATACTTGTTCTTTATTGTTATAGTATTGATATCTCTATAGTCAATGCACAACATCATAGATCCTTCTTTCTTCTTAACAAAAAGGACAGTGTCTCCCCATGGAGAAACCCAAGGGAGAATAAATCCCTTATTACTCAATTCCTATAGTTGTTTTTGCAGTTCCACTAATTCTACAATGTCCATTCTATAAGGGGTCTTCGATATGGGCCTTGAACCAGGAATTAAATCAATGGAAAACTCAATTTCTCATTCTGGAGGATGTCCAGGTAAATCCTCTGGAAACACATCAACATATTATTGCACAATAGGTACGTTCTATATTAGAACATTTTCCCCCCATAATTATTTCATTCTCATCCTCCCCAATAAATTAATTTAGTAGGGCTACTGGGGGTGGATCTAGATAAGAATCAGATGGTGACATTTCTGCTCTACTGATAAGGTACTTCTTTTCATCATCGAGAATTGTAACCTTCTTCTTATTATAATAAATTTTCACATCATGGTTTGAAATCCAATCCGTACTGAGGATTATATCAAATTCAATCATGGGTATGAAGATTATATCAGTATATAAATATCGTTTATATGCCTTAATGGGGACTGATTCACAAAACTTTGTTGCAATGATACTTCCCTTAAGAGTTTTTACTGACAACTCCCTTGTTAAATCATATTAGACATATCTAATTTTCTTAGCAAAATGGGAAGATATGAAACAATGCAATGATCGAGAATAAAATAAAGCATTGTCTAAACTTGAGGAAACTATTAAATTACCTACCACCACGTCTTTTGGAGCTTCAACCACAAAAATAGTTATCATATAAGCTTATCCTTGATCCCTTGGCATTTTTGGAGGTAAGTTTCCCTAACGCTTAGGAAATTCATTTGCATAATGTCTCATCTCCCTAAACTTTTTGCATTGAATATTGGTATCTTATTTCTTTCCCTTAAAATCACTATCAAGGTAGACTTTGTGTCCACATTTGTAGAATACTTCTTTTCCTTTTAGATAGGCACTAGTGTGCTTCCTTCCACAATTATCACAGGGTGGAAATTAATCTCTTCCCTTCTTCCCTATTTCCTTATTGCCTTTCTCAGAGTGTTCATCAGATCTCTTATTCTCTTGTTTTTCTTTAAAGTTGTAAGACTTAGAGAATTTCTTTTCTGTCTTGATAACACATGAGAAAATATCTTCACATGATGAGAATGTTTGTGAGACTAATGCTCGATGGATAAATGGTTTTAACACATCAAAGAAATTATGAATCTTACTTCTTGGGTTACATATATAATCTGAATCATGCCTTTCTAACCTTGTAAAGTTATCTTCATAATTTGCGACATTTTCATCCTCCTTTTTTCTCAGACTCCGAAATTGACTTTCCATATTTTCTCGATGGTCACGAGGAAATTATTTCTCTAAGAGAATATCTTTAAACTCCCTTCATTTCATACATGATACTTATTCATCCTCCTTTATGTTTTTAATTAATGACCACCATTGATCTGCATCTCCGGTGAGGCGATAAACTAACATGAAAACTTTTTCCATTTCGTTACTCCTCAAAGCATGAAATATTTTCTCTAAGGAACTTATCAATTATTCAGATAAAAATGGATTTCTATACCCATTAAATGTTGGTTAGTGTTTCCTCATGAAGAGATCTAACATTGATCCTCCGCATGAGTTGTCCCAGTATGGTGATAAGATGATCAACACTAGTTGAATCACCATCTCCGCTATAATTAAATTGCGCTGGAGGGAAATACCTACATGGATTACATGAGTTGATACAGTTTTCATTCCTTCCACTAGGCACCATTTCAAAAAAATGGAATACAGTACATTAGTTTATGAATTTCAATAAATAATTCCGTACTTGTAAAAAACATATAATAAATTGAATAGTTTATGGATATAATCTACAATCATAAAAATGTTTTCTTTGAGGAGGTATATACTCATAAATGGTTGATAATGGTTTGTAAAGAAAATGATAGTTCTCCTATGAATATCCCCTAAGAGCGTCGTAACAAAGAGTGCAGCAAGGCCCATTGTCATGCACCAGTTCCCGTTCAAGTCTAGCCCAAAGTAGTGTTTTAGGGTTTTACCCCTAGGTACATCTGTGCTAGAGCTGCCTCTACCTGTTCTTATCCAGATAGGGATTTATTTCTTGGAAAACTCAAAAAATCTCTACAGTACAAAAATTCTAGTAAGTTATTCAAAACTAATCCTCAATGTCTATCTTAGGGTAATGCTCTCTAATCAGAGTTTTTCTAAATCTATTTTCCACGATTTGTACTAAACTTCCTCATATACAAACTGTAACACCACAACCCCTTTTACCTAGAGTCGGTGCCTTATTACATAACAATGGAATGATAAAAAAAATAATGTCCCAAAAGACTGACCAGTTTTGTATTATTGGAAACAATATACACACACAAGTTCAACATTACAACTTGAAAAGAAATACAACACTAATTTATTGCATTAGAAACATCCAAGAATCCTAGATTATGCCTGAAAGTCACTCATAACAAACTTCTTCATATCCAGGGAAAATGAAACATAAGAAAAGGGTGAGCTCAAATGCTTAGTAAGGGTAGGAAATACAGTGGAAGATAACATTCGCATTAGTCATGGTGAATAATTTAAAACACATTAACTTACAAATAAAAAAAATGAACACTTTATTGAAGGAATATGATCTTATTAGATAATTACATAATAAAATATAGTCATGGGTATTATACTAGTCAATTAACCACATGAACGGTCAATTTTATTTTCATAATAATGGAATGTATAATTCCATACATTCTGAAACATTTTGTCAAGGCCTCAGCCAAGACATCTAAAAATGATTAAGGCCACAACCAAAACCATATATAAAATTGGGAAAGTCCTTTTCCAATTCCATGTATAATTGTCTCATGAGACCTACCGATGCATCAAGGAGCTATAGTAGGCTCCACCGGTCACATACTAAGTCCATTACGTTCCTCATATGAAAAGGTTGAAGCATATCAAAAAAATTCGTATTAAAACTAGCATACGAAATGTTAATACATTAACAATATACCATGAATTGTATAAAAATAGAAAATCCACATTCAAAAATATTACAAAACCTTTAATATAATTTGGATGATTTTTATTATAATAAATCAACTTCAAACAAGTTTAAAATCCATCAAAGGATGCTGACATAGATGAAATGAAAACTATTTGAATGAAATACCTCTTTCTATTTTCAAACCATTTAAGAGTCACATAATTATAAAAGAACGAATTTATTTTGAAAATATTCTAATAATATTGTAAGGGAAGATTTGTTGATTTTATAACAGTGGAAAATAGCCTCTCCCTCCATATAAGTTAAAAAAGCATTCTTACCTTAAGTTTGTCGAAAAGGTCATAAAGTACCTTGTTTGGAAAATGATAGAAAGATTCCTTTCAAAACATATAAGGTATAATAAGGGTATAAATTACTTTAACCTATAGTATATTAAACATTAAAAATGTTTTGAAATAAATTTTTACGAAAACATGGATATGGATGATAAAGATGTCTCAGTAGATACTTATGTAAAAACAACCTTGGATAATAAAGAGATTGTGAAATTAACCCTTACCTTGTACTTTTCCCTAGATGATGGTATGTTAACCTTATGTATAATAGTTATAACATTGTTATTAAATTATACAATAAATATATACATAAATATGATATCATATATGATCTTATAATATCGCTAGGTTAATAATAGTTTAGTAGGATCCTCATTTCGGGTGTTAACTGATTCATTTTCCTTTATATGATTGGTTATGTAAGCCATGTTTGTTATGGATAGGATGTATTTGATTCATATAAATAATGATATTATGTTCATAAAAATTATTTTTAATCATAAAATTAAAATTATTCTTTAATGATTATGATGGGGAATGAATTTCATCACGTTCGTGGAGACGGTAATATGTACATATGCACAAGCGAAAATATAATTATATTGATGGTGAAATAATTTGTAATTGGATGATATATTATATATAAAGAATCATTAACATTTTATTTTTATTATTTACATCAGTTATACTCATTATTAAACACATACAAATAATGATGTGTTTGAATAACTAACTACACCACGACGTGGAGATGGTAAGCCGTACGTATGCACGTATGGTGACTTTGTCATTCATATGTCGGATTGAATAATGAATATGGTTGTAAAAGTTTTATAATAACATCAAAGTATATTGAATATAATGGATTTATTATTTTATAATGGAAACAATAATGAAAGAGGAAGTGGAAGAAGAAACAAACTTGAAAGAGGTGATGAAATATTTACCTCTTCTTCAGGTTCTTCCTTTTGATTTGATCAAAAGGGCTCCATAGGTTGGATTTATTACCAAAATAAGGAATCTATTATTAAGGGAGGAATGTTGGTAGGATATCTGGGCTTGGGTTGGCCGATCCAAATGGCTTCGGTGGTGTGAAATTAAGTGAAGGGGAAGTGACCTTTTATAAGAGAGGTGAGAGTCACTTTAGGAAAAGCTTGAAATATTATTTTATAATAAAATAATTTTAGATTTATAATGGCTCAAAAATGAATTATTTAAAGGATAAGGTAGTTATTAGTCGAAAACCTTTCAACCAATAGGTTTTATACTGGTTTATGTCATCATATTAACCTTATCTTTTAGATTTAACTCTTATTTAAATAGTTTGACATTTACCATGTCTCTTTTTATTTTTTTATCATATGGTTATTAAACATACTATAAACCTCCAAGATAACCCCAAGTGGTTCCTTAATGATAAAACTATCATTATATAAGTCTTTTTTCTAAACCTTAGATTCTTATAAAAATTATATCAATTAATAATACAATATTTGGTTTTAAAACTCTTTTATGTCACTTTTGACAGTATTTGGTATCTTGTTTTTTTTAAAGTCGTAAAAACATGATTAATTAGAAAAAAGATTCATTTAATAAACCCTAACATGTAATATTAACCTATGAAATTATTTTATTACATAAAAACTTTAAAATTATATTTATTTTAATATTTATAATATCATTTATTTGATTGTTTCATTAATAAAGAAAAACACTACATCATTATTGTGTCATATATAAATATATTTATTTTATGTCTAAAAATTATAAATAATACATCCCGATGTAGGAAATCTTTTTATCTTTCTAATAACTATTTATAGTCTAATAGATCAATTATATAACCTCATATATTTTTTTTTAATAAATATATTTTTCTTTGGTTATTTTTGTCTTTACTTTAGATTATTTAATATAAAATGCCATTATCACTCCCAAGTGGCTCCATGGGGTCCCAAAATAGACCCAAGGATTCCCATGGTCGAACATGTATCATCAAATAGAGTTATGACACATTTTATGGTAATTCAATATTATTTTTAACCTTATTTACTGGATTTACCCCTTTAACCACGGTAAAAATATATTTACTAAAGTAAATATTAATAATATCTATAAATAAAAGTTAACTATTTACACAACTTGGAACTCCTGATTCCAAATATGGAATCCATTTTTCCAAATTCAAAACACAGAAGTGGAAGAAATTAATTTAAAATTAATTCGCATTGTCAAAACAAAAAGCGTGTTTTTATGAAATAATAATTATCAAAATATTGACACTTGTTTATGTTTAGCTTAATCGTGAGATTACATCCGATGACCAAAGTTATATTAAATAGAAAAAATATAATCTAATGATACTTAAAAACCATTCAAATGTATAATTTAACACTATAAATCATTACGATTAAAAAAGTTTTTTTTTAAATTTAAATTTAGTATTTTCACTATTCATCAAAAATTGAAAATTTTAAACAAAATTACCAAAAATTCACCCTAAGCTAATTTTGATATTTATAATTAAAAAATGAAGTCCATTTTGAAAAATAAAATTTATAAAATTTCAAAAATTGGGTATTACTATTCATAACAGATAGTTTGATTGGTCGTGGTGTGTTAAAATCTCGAAGTTGCGTACAATGCAAGCTATTTCATTATTCAAAGGGAAATGTACCATGGAAGCTTGGGGCGTTACATATTAAAAGTGATGAATGATGTTGTTATGTTGAATTACCTATGTCGAAGAATAATTTATATACATGATATAAATATAACAGATGAACCTTAAATTATATAGCACTCCAATGCATTTGGTAATGTTTTTATCTCATGAGATTTTGTGTATCATGCATATAATTTTATCCTAAGAAAAATATGTTATTATTTCTTGGTGATTTGATGTGACTTATAGTTATGATTTCATTTTTTATGTTTCTACCACATTCTTTATGCTACCTTAATGTTACCATCTTATACCATGCTTCAATATTCATGATTACAATTCTCACCATACTAAGTCCCCTTTCACTGCCTCTCAACTAAAATTTAATTATTTACCTTATTATATTATTTATTTTTTACCTTACTAGGTTTTATATCTCACACCATTTTAATGTACATCCCAAGGTAATCCTGGGTTGTATTAGAAGATCAATTTATTTTATGAGAATTTAATGAGTTTTAATAATGGGATTGTATCCCTATTTCAATTTAATATTTGATGTATATAATTATCCAAATAAAGTAGAAATTTCTATATTTATGTTTTTATTATGTGTATATTTAGGAATTTTTTTTTATTTAAGGTGTGTTAAATTAAAGTGTAGCTATAAAGTGGGTTGAAGACCCTGAGCATTCATCACAAAATGATGAGAAAATTTCCATCGCAACTCATTTAAATTATATTTAAAAATATAAAATAATTTATTTTTATGGAATTCATTTTTAGGTCACATTATTACCCAAAATACGTGTTTAACCATCTAACCTAATATATTTGAAAAATTGAGGTTCATGCTCTGCATACAAGGCTAGGGTAATCATTCACCCTAACCATTCATTATGGATTTCCATAATAGCTTTTAATAATTTAATGAAAACCAAAAAATAAAATATAAAACCATTAAAAAAATATATTTCATACATTAGTATAACTATATGGGTGTGACAATAGGATTTTAGTATAACTAATCTATTTCCATGTTGCACTAAAATAGTGATTTTGAATCATTACATTTACTTTTATTGTTTTTCTTATTATTGAGAGCCTATTTTGGATGACTATCACCCAAAAATAATCCATATATTCATGTTATTTTATATTTTTCGGATCTACCGAATTAAACAATATTATAGTTATTTTAATAATATTTTGATAAAATTTTTCTATATCCATCATTATTTTCATTACTAGTTTCATCACCAGGTGTAATCTAAGGAAGTTTATGCTCTAACTAATGTAATTTCAATCATTAATGTGAACTATTCTAATGTTCTTATAAAATTCCAATAGGTTTCTCCTATAAGGAATACCTTCTTAAAAATTAATCTATAGGTATATATTAATGATGATTTTATTTAAAAATAAAACATATACTTTTATTAGATGAGTATACCATTTTATAATCATTTAGTAAATATTTTTATAAAACGTGATCTCAATAAAATGATAATATCTTTTAAATTTTCATCTTTTTTATTAGTGAACCATGATCTTTATTTCCCAAATTATTCGAGTCCACAATAGAATTCTTATTATTTATTAGCTTTTTTGGTAGTCCATTTTTTCAATAATTACATTTACAACCCTTAGATAGTTTATTAGAAAACCCTTTTCCCAAATCTATCATATATAATATGTAAAATATATTCATTTGGGATACTAAATTTTATGATCCCCCAATTTATTCTGAAATAATTCTCATCACATATAAAAAACCTAAAATTATTTGGGTTAATAATAGTTTTATTCCCTTACACATTTTTTTATGAAAAGTGAGCACATGGGACCTTGTAATAGAAATAGAAAATAAGTTACAAAAGGAAAAATGAAGGAATTTTACATTTGTATCAGAGGAGAATAAGAACCATATCATTAGGAAGAGAGGTCAAGTGATGAAATCCTTCCACATTTACCCCTTCTTTCCAACCCATTAGCAATATAGTTGGCCTCTTGGAAAGTATGAGTAATGAAATAGTGCAGTGTGGATAGCTTTTCAATAGAGTTCACCCATTTAGCTGCCATCCTCCATGACAAGTGCTACTTCCCCATTCATGTAGCTTTCACGATAGTGGTAGAGTCACATTCAAACCATAAATAATTCCAATTACTTTAGATAATGACCTAAACTACCATTATAAGTCTAATCATCTCTGATTCATGTGCCGTTACATTTTTACAGGGGCCATACACGCATTCAAGAGCATCTCTGTTCCCATACCTAAATATGGAACCACAACCTGAGGGGCCTTGGTTGAACCTCAAAGATACGTCTGAATTGAATTTGATCCATCCTAAAAATTGGGATGTCCTTAATAATTCCATGGTATGACGAGAAGCTGAGAAGTTCCCAGCAATGTTGAACCACCTTAGGACCAACCTGTCCTAAATTAATTTGCTGCAGTTTTCCGAATGGAGGCCATTAGTAGCTTGATCAACAAAAAATGATGGATGATAGCTCGCGGTCTACATTGAAGCATGAATTTTTGTGCACGACTAAATTTATGATGCTCCAAATATAGTGTAAAGTTTCAGCACATTACACGTTAAATACCACATGCAACTTCTTGGAGGGAGTGGCGTTGAATAATGCAGTAAGGAGAGTTCGAACAAAATTAGTATAGGGAACCTGAACACCAAAAATCTTCTTCACTGCCGTCCAAAGAGAGGAGGTAACCTCTCAACTCTTGAATAGATGATCAACATATTCTCTATGTTGTGTACATATGGGATATAAAGAGAATAAAGAGACACCAACCCTTTGAGGATTTTCATCCACATGTATCTTGTTGAGAACCAGCCTCCATAAAAGAGTGAACCGTGACGGTGTCATCCATTTTTTATTCAATTATCTAATCCATTGTTTCTCACCATCAATCAGATGATTATATAAGATTTTTGAGTTCATCTAACCATTTTTAGATCCCTCCCATATCAGAGTATCCTCTTTGTTAACAAAGTCATATCCATTTACAGCATTGAAAACATCACCCGATACCATTTCCAAGTTTTCCAGTGGCTCCTTAATTATGATGTTATTAATGATGCGAGAATCTTCTAGGTTAACCTGATTAATGAGTTTTCCACCAGTACAATTATCATAACAAAAATGTAGGGATGGATTCTTGTTCACCATCCATTTGGAGTAGCTGTTCACTTTTTGGAATATTTACCTTATCCCAGTCTAAATGGATGAATTAAGATAAATTGTTTTTTCCTACAATAAGTCCATCCCTAAACAGTTTCTTTAATAAGTCCAGGGTAGTGGATTAGGTATTGGTGAGTTTCCAAACAAACTTATCTTGTAGAGATAGATTGAAGGCCTCCAGGTTATTAATACCAAGATCGCCTAGATTATACGACATGCAACATTTCTTCCATGGGACAATGATTACCTTCATTTACATAATATTTTCACTCTAGAAAATTTTATTCGTCATTGTTTTGAGCTTTATAATGATAGAAACCGACCAAATATACACCATAAAAGAGTTGGCCATATTCGAGATAACAACATGCTTCACAAGGAAAATGCGCCCGACCATTGAGAGGGAAAAACCTTTCCAAGAGGAATGAGATTTCCTCATTTTGTCCAGTGCATTTGAAAAATGTGACTGACGAGGTCTTTCCCAAAACATTGGAACACCCAGATAGACAAAAGGCAAAGCACCCTCTTTGATTCCTAGGTCATAGGTGAGACAGATCTTCCTTGAAGCTAGAATGATCTTACCAAATTAAATGGATGATTTGATCTAGTAGATAACTTGACCAAACACATTCTCATTGTTTCGAACTGAATTTTTGATACTGTTGATGTTTCTTCTTCCACCTTGTGTAAAAATGACAATGCCATCAACAATGAATAAATGAGAGGGAAAAAATTTACCTCGGCCAGCTCGGATTGTGCACAAGTCACCCCTGTTCACCATATCAATTAATATTATACCAAGATAATCTTATGATTTAGGGAAAATAATGGATGAGAGGGGATCCCCTTGCCTCACTCCTCGAGAGAAAGTGAAGTAACCCTCCAGAGACCCATTAATAAGAATAGAGATGTGTGCTGACTAAAAACATATCCTGACACAGTGAATGGATTTTCTACAGAATCCAAAACTGTTCAAAAAAATTCCAATGAAACCCTAGTCCATTTTGTAAAAGGCTTTGGTGATGTCCAGTTTCAGTGCTATATTCTAATTTCGGGTTTCTTTACTAAGAATATTGACGCATTATGAGGTAGTGAGCAAGTGATATTGAATGTTTATACCTTTCATGAATCCAAATTGATTCCAATATACAATCTTATCTGAGAAATAATCAATCCTACTTGAAAGAATTTTAGTAATCACCTTATAAATAGTATTGACAAGAAAAACCAGCATGAACTAACTTATCTCACTAAAATTCTCAACCTTCGGGATAAGAGTATTAAAATGTACATTAAGGCCTTGGGGTAAATTTACATCATTAAAAAAATGTTTAACAAATTGGAAATATCATTTTGAATGGCTTCCCAATATATCTGCAAAAACTAATTTGTAAACCCATCCATCCCATGAGTGTTTTACTTCTTGAGACTAAAAACAACATCTTTAATTTCTAAGTCCATTGGTATAGAGGTGAGATCAAAGTTATCCTATTTCGTAACTTGATTTGGAATAATTTTTTCTCTTATAATTTCATTCTTTGGGGGACAATTTAAAAGGATCCTATAATAGTCGATAATGTGTGCTGAAAGATCCTTCCATTCTTCTAGAATATTACCCCCATCCTTGAGTAAAGTTACAAGCCTGCTTTCCCTTCAAACTCTCTGAGGGGCATATAATAATTTTTTGTTCCAATACCCTTTTGAAATCCACCTAATTTTAAAAATTTATTTTCAAATGTTATCACGAAGATTTAAAATACACCCAAGCTTGGAATAGATTTCAACTTCCTACCTCAGATCCCCACTAATGTGTCCTTTTGTAATGGAATCTTGTAAGCCATGTAAAAGGAATTCTAGCCCATCAATTTTAGCATCCAATGAGCTTAAACTATATTTTCTCCATTGATTCAGCTTCATATTTACAAAAAAGTATTTAGAAAGACAGATCATAGGGTTAGCACCTCCAGACCTCCGTCCATAGGTATCCTGCACAATTCCTAAGCACTTTGGGAGGGAGTCCTAAGCATTGTTAACGATGAAAAAAATTATATGCATTCATTCAATATTCAAAATACCTACTAGAAAGGGATGATGATTTGAGTTATGCCTAGCCAAGGTGACACAAGAGATATACATCCACAGTGAAATTGAGGCATCATTGACAAATGATCAGTCAATTATACTATACTTATTTCCATTAAGATGACTTCTATACCTAGTTGACTTGGCCCACACAAGATTGATTTTAGTCAAATGGGCACCCTCAATACATTCTCGAAATTCAATCATGGATGTAGAACCAACCACTGGTCCAATCTTCACATCCACGTGTATATTGGAGTTAAAGTCCCCTACGATAATATATGGATCCAAAATTAATGTTTCCAGGTCCTGGATTTGGCTCCATAGAAGACTATTGTTAGACTCCATAAATCTATAGGTGAGTATCTGATTATTCTCAATAAAAATAACTAGACTAACAAAACCTTTATGTACTAAAATCCAGACACTATCCAAAGAGCCATCCTACTTGATACAACTTAGAAGAGAGTAGCCAGTTCTGGTAAAGAAGTTTCCCAGTTTTGTGGAGGAATTATTAGGTCTAGATATACCAAATATTTCATATTTGTATTTACCTAAAATCATCCAAATAGAACCCATTGTGTCAGGGTTGACCAACCCCTAGAAGTTCTAAAAATTTACCCTCATTAATGTTTTTACATTGTGGTAATACCCCTTACCTTTGTATCTAAATTTTGAAACTTCCGAGAAGACCTTTTAGAAGAGGCAGACCCCCTATTTTGTCCTCTTTGATAATATCCAAGGAGTGCTTCCATAAAATGACCATTTCAGTCATTTCTATAAAAATATGGGTATCTGAGTCAAGAAAATTTTTCACTGATGACTCTTTTTCTTGACCCCCTTCTTCTTTAACAAGAGCGGTGACCCCAACTCATGAATTAGGCTACAGTTGGGAGAAATTCATGTGGTCTTGAATTCTTGAATTCTGTCCATCAGGTTGGGCATGTCCCAGTTCGAGTCCCATATCCCCTATCCCATTAACATCATAGAGCTGAAAGGGGGATGATCCATATCTTGGATATCATGTATTTCATTAGAGATGAGGTCAAAAATATAGTCTTCTACTTGCAAATAAAGAGAAACCGATAATTTTTTTGAGTAGTCCAAGTCCTTCTCCTCCTACACATCTTCACACTAACCACCCTTTTCAACCCAATTTCCTAATACCTTCTTCCTTGGCTTAGTCAGCCCATGAAGAGTTGGTTCCCCCCTTTATCTCTGATGGACCTTCCTTGATCATTTTAGCTCCATGCTTCTTCACCTTTCCAACCCTGTCACCATCTTTTCCTTGAGAGACCTCCCTCCAAGCAGAGGAAACATGTATTGGTTTTTCTAGTTTTTGTAAAACCTGAAAATTGTTAACCAAATGAACAACCATTTTATAGTGATCACCGAATTTGGGATGATTATCAAATTCATACGAAACCTCCAACTGATAATCACCTGTAGCAAGAAAGATATGAACAGGAGGTGAGACTTACATGTTAATCTCAATAAGGTCTCTTGCATACAAACCAAGATCACCATAGATGGAGCGTTGATCATCATTTAAAGGATCACCCATCCTAGAGAAAATATCACTGAGAATATTAGGATTCTAGTTCACCCATGGAATACAATGTAATCTTTTCCACACATGTACCATGGAAATCCTTTTCTTGAAATGATTGATGTTGGGATCCCACTACAAAATTCGAAGGAGACATTCTTTAAGGATGATGCTTCCAATTCTCCATACCGTGTCAAAATCAACCCTCCTTTCGAGGATAATCTGAAATTAGCCTTTCCAATTTTAATAAGTATTTAGCTTGAGGAACCCCATCATTTAGAGGTTGTTTAAAAACACCTCTAAATGTTTATTGAAATATATAAAATAAAAATAACAGCTCTAACAAAAGTATTTTAATGATTCAAATATTAACTAATGTATATAATAATATAAAATGTCAAAATAAATAGAGTTCAAATATTTTATCCATATCTCATTCAGAGAATAGAAAAAATTCTAATGGTATATAATATTCCATAAAAATGAGTTACAAGAAATTTACTAATTAGAATGTGAATATTGTAAGGTATTTTGTTTCATATAAATATATGTAATGACCTAAATAAAAAAAAAATTAAAATTAGTACTTCTATCCGCATTAGTATGATCTTATAAGAAAAATACCTTCCACTATAATATATTCCATAAAAAAGAGTTCATGAGTCACACTCGATCCCTAACTACATCTATTCCATGACCCATTCAATCTTCAGATCATTAATCACCACTCACATTCTAGATTCCATTTTATGACCTCCATTATATTAATTATTATAGTTCCCCGAAGAAATCAAAAAACATTCCCTAAAAACACCATTGCGTCCAATGATTTCAATATTTAATTCAGTTGTTCCATTAGTATTGGAATTGATCTAGGTATTTGGAGGTACCTTCCAAAAAAAATTTATTGAACCTTTATAAACATTCAAATTAATCAAAAAATTAAATATATTTGACTTTGAAATTTCATGTGGAGAGTTTCCAAAGACCCATTCATGATTATTTAGTATCATTGAAAACTATAGAAATGTGTGATAAAGATACAGGTAAAGTAATAGTAAAGCTACTGAATATGATAACATAAATGTATCAGTAAACCAAATTAAAAAAATCAAGTATAATAGTAATAAAATGTATATGATATAATTCTATAGATCAAAATTCATATATGACATAATTATATAAATAAATAATGTATTAGGAGGTAGAAGAATATTGAAAATATTAAATAAATCTCTCCTTAAACAAAGGGGTTGTAATGAAAAGTGAGATCAATTTCTAAATCAATATATATGTAATGAATACACATATAATCCATGACAAAAACATATTTTAATACATAAATTTGTTGTAAACTATCTATAAAAAAATTTAAAAAGTATAATTGACCAGGGGGTTAAATGAAAGAGTTAAAACAATTACTAACGATACTCATGGGTCTGTGATCTCACTTAATAATATACCTATAGAATGAATTTAAATAGGGATATGATTTAAATCAAACTCCAAAATTATAAAATTTTATGGAATATAGGAATAATAATTTTTAAGGATTTTGATATCAGTAGAAAAATAAAAAACTGAGCCTAATAATTTATAAAAAAATAAGAATGCTATGATAATCTATGTTGACCTCATTCTGCATCATTTGAGAAAAAGGAATACCCATGTTTTAGTCCTTGTAGAACATGTGATAATAAATATGTTATTATGTTTAAAATTTACATGATGGATGATAAGTAAAACCTTTTTAGAGTCCAGATAAAGAGATCTAAATAATTAATGTTCCTCATTCTTAATACCTGAGTGAGCCTACCTTTAAAAATATATTTGGAGTTATATTTATCATTAATAATTCTATACATAAAGTAAATTTTAAAATTCATTAGGTTATTAATAACAATCCCCCCAACATGTTACTTTTATATGACACATTGTCGAGAAAATCAAAAGCCTTCTTCGAAAATATATAACTACTATAACATTATATATCATAAACATTGAATTTTTGTATCAAATCAATGGTCCAATTTGAATATTTATTGGAAATAATAACTACTTTAGTAAATTATATTTTATGATCTATATTGATTTATTTTCCTTTCTAAGAAGTTATCTTATTATCATTTTTTAATAATGACATAAAAGTAATTACAATTTTTTTACTTTTAGTAGTGGAAAAATGATATTTAATGGGTATAATACATTCTATAAGCCCCAATGTTGAAACAAATTCATAGTTCCCATCTTTATTAAATCTATTTATAAAATAGTGGAATGATTTTTTTTAAATATTATTTTAACTAGAGACAAATTTATAATGATTAAATGGATATTTTGGGTTCTAAATGTTCCTTTTATATCTTTTGTTAAAGTGGAAATGATTATCTATATAAAATAAATATGATAGTTTTCTTAATACTATTCCTATTTGCACAATCATTAATGATCAGGTATCAACTATTTTAGAATTAGTGAAACTACATAAATCCTTTTCTATATTAAAAAGTGATAGAGATGACATTCTTTTACAAATATATAAGAACATGAAAAATAACTTCCTAGTTCACTATTTATAATAATATATATTCATTATGATTTAAATGAAGCTGAAAAATTGTTGATAAAATTTTCATCAATAAAATACAATATATGATCCAATTTTCTTACCCCATTTGATTGTGTAAATGGTTTTTGATATGTTTTTTTAACAATATTACAATTTCTTATATTCTACATAATTAGGATGACTAATTATAAATTATTGATTAAACAATATTAAATCATCATACCATGAATTATAGTAGAATAATTAATAAAAACTAATTTATTATTCACCATGGTATGATGAATATAATGACTATATTATTAATAATATAGTAGACAAATAATTTGGTCTAAAAGGATTGATAAAATCAATATTTTTCACATTTGGATTCATAAAAAACATATAATTGACTTTACCTAGATATTGGAATCTTCTAAAAAATTATTTATCAAGTCTCTAAACATCAAGGTGAGTGGAATCCGAATACATTTATTTTTTAGGAAATTCATAAAGCCTTGAAACACGCTCAACGATCAATCCCAAAATAGTATCTTTGATTTTAACATCCAATGGAATGTCTATGAGGAATTGACTATTCTCACTTGTTATAACATTTGGATTAAAATTTTTCTAAAGTAATTGAACTTTAGTTTTACCACGATTTTTTTTATATTATTATATAATGTGATTCCTCAACTCAAACTTATTTTTAATAATTCTATAGCCATATATAAAATCATTAAATGATTATTTATTTTCGAAGACTTCTCTAAATTTTTTAATAATGAATTATTTTTATCCCTTTATTTCCAACACTTCACCCTATATTTATCTTTGTGAATAAAATTATTGATGTTAAAGAGGTAGCTAATTATTCCAACGAGATCAAATTCCATACAAAAAAGACCCCTTAACTGTTTTTGTGTCTAATTATTTTGAAGTGAACCAAGATATTCTTCAATACTATGTATATAAATATCCAAATGCTTATAAAAGGAATTATGTGATATATTAATTTTATAATTAAAAATGAATTTAATTTTAAAAAACATTCATAAAATTATTTGTTATAATGAATACAATTATAAAAATTTGGGACAATATACATTAATGTTTTTTTTTATGTTATCCATGATTTGTTAAACTTAAGATGTATTGGATACCTCCCATACCTATTAAAGAGATAGATAATGATTTCAAAATGATTGAATTCAGTTCTAGTTAGATTGAGCGAAATAACAACATCTTTGATTGTGAGATAATCACATTTCAAAGAATATCTATCAAGTTTACTCTCAAAAATTCTATTAAAAAGTTAATTATATCATTTGTACATTGACCTAGTTAGATTAACATTATAAATCCCATTATACTCTATGAAAAAAATGAAATCATTTTTTGATAAAGGTACCTCAGTATGCCTAAAAGGTTCACTAGAATTACTAAATGAATATATAAAATAGATAAAAATTACTTATAATATAATCTAGATCATAGGATTTTATATATTGGATGATAAAAGAAACAAAAATATAGTCCCGTTTAAAGAAATTAAGGAACCAAGGATATTCAAAAAATATAATAAAAAATTAATTTAAATTATTTTATAACATATTCAATTATAATTTACACAAATAATGTTACTAAAGTGAAAATGGGCTCTTTCACCCAAATTAACAATAATATTTTCTCACAGATAGTCCACTTTATGGTTCTATAAGTCAGGGAGTTATATAAAAAATTTAAATTCCAATTTATATTCTCACTTTTAATTATCCTCTCATTTATAACTCCTTCCACTAGATCCATATGAATTTTTTTAGAGTTTAATTTCATTGGATATTCATTAGAAACCTATGATTTATCCACTTTAGGTGTCACCAAGGTATTTTTAATAGAATCAGATCTATTTTGATACTATTTTTCTAGTGTCTCTTTTGATAATATTATCTCATGGGATAACTCAACATTTTTATCATTCTCTTGATATTCCCATTGTGATATATGATATTTAGGCATGACCAACATTTTATTCTGTGTTAGATAAATGTCAACATTCTTTGTTATAAAATAATATAACCATATGTGAAACTATTAAAATTATTCTTTATGTGACAATTTGGTCCCATAGTTTAACACAAAACGTTCCTCTTCATTTGGATTTTCTCGTTTTCAATCAAATTTCTATTTAACTTTGATGGTTTTCCTTTATCATGAAAGTATTGAGTGTTATTTCACTTAGGTTTCCCAATAACATGAAACTTTCCTTCCATTTTATATACAACATTCAAATAGTTAATTATTGTAGTCTTTTATATGGAAATTTCCTTATGCACCAGTCAATATTTTTCTATAATATGCCCAATAAGTTTTAAAAAAATTATAGAAAGAAGGAATACATTTATATTCAATATGTATTTCATGCTTCTTTCAATTCATAGTGATATTAAAAGATTCAAGAAAACTATAGTCAATATTCAGGTCAACTATAATTTTGGGTAATAAGAAAAGTATTCATTTGATTATATATTCATTAAATTTTATAAGAACACCAATACATGATGAAATATGATTCAGGATCTGATGATGCTAAAAAATCAAGTTCAAACATGTATTCAAATCTATATTTTTTTGTTTGAGTGATTTTGTATAAGGGGATTAATGTTCACATCACAATCTTTCACATGAATTACACTTGTTTATAAATTATATTTCCATTTATTAAATTATTATAAATTTTTTAAGATAAATAGAAAATTATAAGAAGATTTTCCATAAATAGACTTGTATATAGGCTGATCCTATCAGTTTTGTGCTTGGAAAAAACAAAACAATTTATTCATTGGACTTTGTTGGACTAATCCAGACATGACCCATTTATTAATATTTTATTGGGTATTTTATTAATCGGTCCTTAATATATTATTAAATATAATAACTTTGATACATAATTATTATTAATATTAAAAATTAAATACCAATTTTTTGAAAAAAAATTATAACAATAATAAAGTAAAATCATGGAAGGCAGGTTGTATACCATGGAATTTACTAATGCCCAAGGCTAACACAATTATGAATCTAATTTTAAATTTTTCATCATTTAATAATCATACTTAAAAAATTCAGCCTTATTATCATGTAAACCTTATCATATTGAGAGGGTCATTTCACCCTGGTATAAGTATATTATTCCCTATTATAATGGTCTTCAAATACCAAATTCCTAAGGGCTTCATATAATATGTATATTCATTAAATAAATTTATTTGTAGTACATTATAGAAATATATTATAGAAATATATTTGAAAGAAATATATTATGTAAATAAAATAAATTTATATGATTTTTTAAATATATATTTTTAAAATGGTTAAATAAATATGATGTTAAAATGTATTTACTATTTAAGTTAAGAAATATATTATCTATATATTATATAAATATGTATTTATATCATGTGTAAAAAATATAATTAAGTATGATATAAAAATAAATGACTATTTTATATTAATTATTTATTATTAAAATTTATTTTTTCAATTATATATATAACTACATATAGAAATTTTCATAATTGAAATGAATCAGTGGAAACAACTTTTTTTATCATACAGACAGTGAGGTAATGATAACAAATCAACCTTTTCGAATAATTAGTATCAATTTTATTGATTGGAGAATATTCTATACCATTTCTTGAAAATAACCACCACTCTAAAATGTGACTATCCGTGTTACTATTATTTTTAAACAAGTACTAGAAAATTATTTCGAGATGGTTAAAACTAGTAAAAAATTAAAAAACAACCCCTATATTGACTATATTTGTTTTTTGTTGCAACACAAAATAATCCATGGGAACCTAGGGCTAGCATCAAAATTTCCATTATCATGATCATGGACTTTACAAGTGTTCACTTTAAAATGAGTCCAAATATTAATTTATTAGGTTATTAATATGTCACTATCTTATATAATGTGTTTCCTTCATGTACACTTTCTATACAATAACCCAAAACTATTAACCTAGAGACAAAGGATATTTGGATATATTTGGTCAGAATACATAGATAATAATGAATCGGATCCACCAGATCAGTTTTCAATTTCAGTATATACATTAATAAATATTACATTCATTGAAAACGTAAGACAAGTCAATTGAGTGAATAAAAATTTATTTATTTATCATAGTGTGTCCTTATGTCATGTGTAGTAGTATTCATGGTTTTTTTGTGGAAATGATAAATAATATAAAGGGGTGTTTTACTAGAAGACATGTATTTAACTAAAATGAAAATTTATGATTGGCACTAGGAAATATATATGTTTTATCATATGAAGGAGGTGCCACATTTAAGTCATTCACATTGGGTCTACCATTTTTTTATGAACTCAAGGAACATTTTTTTCCTGAAAAGTTTATTTTAGGGTGTTGGTTGTCATAAAATCACTAAAATTAGATAAAAGGTCTTCAATACTCTCCAAATGGTTTATTTCTGGAGCCAGAAACATCCAACAACTCGTATGTCAATGATTTATGGACCTACATTCCAAATGAGATTGCTCGTCGGGTAACTTGGCCAATGATACTTAAGAGCTCACATTGGTTGATGAAGGACCCCGGGACACCCTGAGAGGGGAGGGGTGAATCAGGGTGACCACTTTTTCTTTTAATTTGATGGATCTTGTTCCCACGTTGGTAGGAACTTGTTGAACCTGTATGATGATTATGATCAAAATGAAAACATTCACATGCACAGAGAAGACACAGTCATTTTTACTTGGTTCACCACTAAGGGCTACGTCCAAGGAGCATACGCCGACAGGTTGCCGGTCGTACCTAAATCCACTATTCTTCACTAGCTGCGGATACAAAAGTTCGGGTACAGACACTCTGTCCCAGGCTCACTGCCTTTACAATAGTTCAGGGATAACTCACTGCATCCCTCGGGTCACTCCCGTTGACTCCCCCTGGCTCACTGCCGTTGGTGAAGTCCCACTCAGTTTATAGACGTGTAGGTCTGTTCTTCATTTGCATAAGAGTGCATCCTTTGTTGAATGTAGATGCTCTATTGAAGTCCGATTCTCACCAGAAGAAGAATATCACTTTTCCTCGAATGAACCGAGTAGTTTATCGGCTTTCGTGCAGCTCCAGCAAGGCAGGCGTGCTTTAATAGTGTCTAGGACTCCTTTTCAAGCCCGGCGCGCAAGTCTCCCGGCGGCGCGCAAGTCTCAGGCGCGCAAGTCTAAACTGGCGCGCAAGTGTCACTGAAGCACCTGCGCGACACTGCCTTCTTGAACAAAATACTTGCGCGATCCACTTCCTTACTCTTCCAAACTGCCTTGGGAGAACAGCCAAACACCGGCGCGCAAGCTCTACTTGCGCGACAAAAAAACCACCTGCGCGACTCAACCACCTGCGCGACGAGAGCTCGAGCAATCTCTCGGCCTTGAACTCCGTTGGAAATGAGGAGGGGTGGTCCAGTATTTATAGGCAAACTGGACCCCCTGCGCGGCGGCGCGCAAGTCCCTCGACGGCGCGCAAGTCCTGTCTCCAGATCCTCTGTCGCGCAAGTTACTTGCGCGACCCAACCAACACTTGCGCGACCTTCTTTCCTTAGCCAAATTGTGATGTTCTGATCCTCAAAAACATATGGCGCGCAAGTCTTTCATCCTCCAAGAGCTCAGCGCGCAAGTGTCTTTGCCAAAAACACTTTACTTTATTTACGGATTTTCAGGCCCAAAAATTTGGCAAACACTGGGAAACAGCGCCACCTTCACTACTGTTTTCTTCCTGAACGGTATGATCGCTTTGTTGGTTCACACCCTGAACTTCCACTGAGGATTGACAACAAACACAAACCATACACCAAATCATGCTTTGAAGAACTTGGTTCCAACAATCTCCCCCTTTGGGTTTGTTGGCAATCAGAATAAATTCAATAGATCTCCAACCATGAGCAAATCCAAAACGCAAGAATCAACTCAGCTAACACTCTAAGTCTACGTGAGCAATGCTCGGTGTAGAAAACAAGAGAGAAAGCTTGAATTGGGTCTTAGTGTGTTGAAATCGTACACGACGAAATTCTCCATCCCAATGTTATCCTTATTAAACTTCTCATCACAAGCTTACACTTCTCATCACAGAAGAATTTCTTGCCTTGAATTTATTCCTTTCTCCCCCATTGACAATAAAACCAAAGACCGAAAAGTTTGTTCAACGTTCAGATCAATCCATACTCCCCCTGGATAGTATCTCCCCCATAAACCTGCATCACAGCCATAAACAGATAAAAACAGTTAAAACAAACGGGGAGAGGGGACTTCCGGAGCCTCCTTATGCAGTAGGAGGTGGTCGAACACCGAGGTTCAACCGATGCTTCTCGAACACAGCCGCGGACAATGGCTTGGTTAGAATATCAGCCACTTGATCATTAGTTCCAACATGATCCATTTTAATCACGCCTTGTTCAACCTTTTCTTTGATAAAATGATACCGTATTTCAATATGTTTTGTACGAGAATGCTGAACCGGATTCTTCGTAAGATCAATTGCACTTTTGTTATCACAATAAATCACCATTGGTTGCTGCACCTTATCACCAATATCTGTTAGCTGCTGCTTCATCCAAAGAAGTTGAGTGCATGCTTTTGTGGCGGAGATATATTCAGCTTCAGCAGTACTAAGAGAAGTACTTTCTTGCTTCTTGCTCAACCAGCCAACACATTTATGCCCAATATAGAAAGCTCCACCACTAGTGGACTTTCTGTCTACTACATCCCCAGCCCAGTCAGCATCAGAAAACGCTGATAATTCACTGTCCCTGCCTGCAGCAAAAAATAACCCGAAGTTATGTGTGCCTTGAATATACCTCATGATTCTTTTTACTGCTGACATATGTTCCTCCTTTGGATTACTCTGAAAGCGGGCCGCAAGGCATGTTGCAAAGACAATATCTGGCCTTGTCGCTGTCAGATACAGTAGGCTTCCAATGATCCTCCTGTACATGGTGGGATCAACAGATTTCCCATCCTCATGCTTTCCAAGTTTAGTTCCAACAGGAATCGGAGTTGACATTGGTTTGGAGTCTTGCATATTGAACTTCTTCAGCACCTCTCTTGCATATTTTTCCTGAGAAATGAAAGTGTATTCCTTCTTTTGAATTACTTGCAACCCCAAGAAATATGTGATCTCCCCAATCATAGACATTTCAAATTCTGATTTCATGTGGTCGACAAATTCATCCACTGATTTCTGCCTGCTGCCACCAAAAATGATATCATCAACGTAGACAAGAACCATGAACTGATCTTTTGGAGAATTTTTCACATACAGATTGTGATCAACTCCTCCTCTTTTGAATTCCAACTTCTTGAGATATGAATCTAGCCGTGAGTACCATGCCCGTGGTGCCTGCTTCAAACCATATAGAGCTTTCTTTAGTTTGCAGACCTTTGTTTCATCGGTACCCAAGACAAACCCCACCGATTGTTCAATGTAGACTTCTTCTTCGAGTACACCATTCAAGAATGCTGTCTTAACATCCATTTGATATACTTTATATCCTCTTTGGAGTGCCATGGCAAGGAAAAGCCTGATTGATTCCAGTCTAGCAACTGGAGCAAAGGTTTCTTCAACATCAATACCTTCAATCTGGGAGTATCCTTTACATACCAGTCGTGCCTTGTTTCGGATAACACTTCCATGCTCATCAAACTTATTTTTGAAAATCCATTTGGTACCAATCACATTGTGACCTTCAGGTCTCTGGACAAGATCCCATGTCTGATTCTTATCAATCTGATCTAATTCATCATTCATGGCTTTCACCCAAGATTCATCTTTTGCAGCTTCTTCGAATGAGGATGGCTCTACAACTGATAGAAATGCTGATTGCGTGGTATTCCTCATCCTTCTGGTTTGTGTGGGTGCACTCATATCCCCAATTATGTTGGATGGATCAATCTCAGCTCTTCGATTTCTCCTACGAGGTTCAGTAGTATTCTCTTCAGCCATAGTTTCTTCTTCAGATTCTTCTTCTGAGTCAACATCATTATGTGATTGATGAGTGTTTTGAACAGCTTCCTCTATTTCTGCATTTGTAGTTTCTTCATGTCCACATTCTTCATGACTTTCTATCACATCAGCATATGACGTCCGTGAAGCATTTGTGGTTTTCTCTTCAATTATCTTAACATCATTGCTTTCCACAATCCTTCCCAAATGATTGTTGAAACATTTGTAGGCTTTGCTGTTCATTGAGTAACCGAGGAAGATTCCTTCATCTGCGTTGTCACCATATTTCCCCTGATTTCCTTCTTTGTTCCTGATGAAGCACTTACTTCCAAAAACACGAAAGTATTTTAGAGAAGGCTTCCGTCCATGCCACAATTCATATGGTGTCTTCGTCTCACCCATATAAAGTCCTGTTCGATTCTGAATGTACACTGCAGCTTGAACAGCCTCTTTCCAGTAATGTCGTGGAATACGACTCTCAATCAGCATAGTTCGTGCCATGTTGTTCACCTGTCGATTCCTTCGTTCAACAACTCCATTTTGTTGTGGAGTTCTCACAGCAGCTACCTCATGTTGTATCCCATGCTTCTCCAGATAATTTTCAAATTCAATGGACGTGTATTCTCCTCCATTGTCAGATCGCAACACTTTGATTGTTCATCCAGTATCATTCTCGGCGATTCGCCGATATGTTTTCATGCAGTCAAGGACCTGTCGTTTCCGGTGAATGACCATCACACATGCCATTCGACTGTAATCATCTATGAAAAGGACAAAGTACCTTTCTCCATGAGTTCCGGCAACATTTATTGGACCACAAACATCTGTATGAATCAGATCAAGAAGGTGAGATGCCTTTTTCTTCTTTGGCCGATATGAACTGCAGACCAACTTCCCACGAATACAAGCATCACAGGATTTTTCACGCTCACGCTTCAGGTTGGGAATGTCCATGACAATTCTCAATTTTGATATTTTCTCCATGTCTTGTTGATTGATGTGTCCCAATCTCCGATGCCACAGATTGTTTTCTTCTTCAACAGTCATGTAACATACATTCTCTTCACTATCAACCTGATACAAGTTTCCTTCTGTTCTGCATCCCTTCATGAGAGAATTGCCAGTTTTTCCCTTGATAGTGCAGCCTTTCTGATTAAAAGTAACAACAAGTCCTGAGTCACAGAGTTGACTCACGCTGAGGAGATTATGACGTAGGCCATCTACGTAAAGGACTTCAGTCTTCTTTAGTTCTCCATTAGCTAATTTGGTACTTCCACTCCCTTTGATTTTCAGAGCCCCATCATTACCAAATCTTACTGTACCATCAACATTCTTTATGATATTTGTTAGTAGACCGGCATTACCTGTCATATGAGATGAGCAACCGCTATCTAGAATCCAGGTACTGTTGTTCTTTGTAGCTTTGAGAGCTACCTCTGCAAGGTTTGATTTCTCAATCTTCCTCCTTTCCTTCCATGAGACATTAGATTGAGTATATAGAACTGATGGCCTTTCAACTATCTCTTCCGCAAACCCAGGTTCTTCATAGTCAAAGTCTTCTTTAAGAGGTGAGAACCTGTTTGAAAGAGAAACATCGTCTTGCTGACGAGACTTGACATGTCTAGAACTTCTGTATGAGGTGTCAATGTCCCTTCTCTGCCTGCAATTAATGGCCTTATGACCAAAGTTAGAACAATGAAAACAATATCCATAGAAATTATTTCTTCTATAAGATTTAGGACATGAAATTGTTCTCCTTTGTTGAGCATCTATATCTTCTCCATTCAGATAGCTTCTTGCCTCTTCACAATAGGACATGGTATGGCCCAGATAGCCACAGAACTGACACTTCATGAGAAGAAATGTCTTCTCACTTGAATTTTTCCTTATAGCTTCTTCCTTGGGAGAATAGTAAGACTGTCTGCCATTTTTGAAAGTTTGAGGATAATTTTCAGGTCTCCTTTTAGTTTGGATTGAGGGTTCCTTTTTCAGAACTCTAGGTAACATTTCAACATGTTCAACTTTCATCTTATCTTTATTTTGGATCTTTTCACTTCCAGCAGTTGATGACTCAGCCTCACAGCCAATTCCACTCTTTCCCATGCAAGTAGGTCTTTGATCACTCAAGACTTTTCCAACCCCATCTGAACCACACTTGGCTCTTGCAAGTAATTCTGCATCTGAGAATCTTCCGAACTGTATTTTCTTCCTCGATTCTTTTGGAACTGATTCTGTCTCCATTTTACTCCTCAGAGTAACTACTTCCTCCTCAAGACCCTCAACAGTCTTGGATTTTTCATCCAGTCTGGATGTGAGGTCATTGATGACCTTTGCTTGCTCTTCAATTCTCAGCTTCAGATCAACTGCATCATCATTGCTTTCAATTATTTTAGACTGTACCTTCACAAATTCTTCCAGTCGTTCAATTTCAGCTTCAAGTTGATCAACATATTCAGTTGATTCTTCTACAATTGATTTCCACTTATTGCAGCTCTTACATTTAATCTTAAGCTTACTAACTGCATCCTTAAGTTGCACCTCAGGATCTACAGAAGTTCTCAGTTGTTTTTCACCATCAGTATCTTCTGACTTTTCAACAGTGGCCATCATAGAAGCATGGTTCCCAGTTTTGAATTCTGGTTCTTCTTCATCACAGAATTCATTGTCATCTTCTTCCTCTTCACAGACAAAACTCTTCCTTTGCATTTTCTTACCAGATTTGAAGTCTCCCTTTTTGAAGAACCTTCTTTGAGGCTTCTTGAAGTTTTCATCTTCACTGTCATCATCATTGATATTCTTCAAGCACTGAGAGGCAATATGCCCAACTTTTCCACAACGGAAGCATGCGAGAGGTAACTTCCCTTTGAATTTCCCTTTCCCCTTCTGGAACTTCTTTGCAATGAGAGAAAGAATTTCTTTCTCTTCGTCATCATCACCGCTACTATCCTTTGAGATTTTCAATTTATCCATGGCCTTGAATGCCATTTCCTTGCTCACCCGAGTCGTAGCATCTTCTGGTTTGACTCTCATTTCATATGCTACCAAACTGCTCAGTAAGTCATCTAGAGAAAGTTTGGAAAGATCTCTTTCCTCAAGAGCTGACACCTTCGCATTATACAGAGGTGGAAGTCTTCTTAATATTTTCTTTACAATATCAATGTCTTTGATTTCTTCGCCTAGACCCCGAATTGCTCCAACCACTTCAGTAATTCGATTGAAGAAAGAGTCTGCATTCTCGTCTGGATGCATCTTCAGATCATCAAACCGATTGTGTAGCACTTGTAGTTTTGCCTCCTTCACTTTGCTATCACCTTCATAAATATTCTCAAGTTTATCCCACATAGATTTTACTGAGGTGCAATTCATCACCTTCAGGTAAATCTGATCAGAAAGGGCAGTAGTGAGAGCATTCTGTGCTTTGGCATCTGCATCAAGAAGTTTCCTGTCTGTTTCAGTCATAGCCAGACCTGTTGGATCAGTGACATGTATTCCTTGCACAATAGAAAAAAGAACTTCCATTCCAAGAGATCTTAGATTAGATCTCATTCTGTTCTTCCAGATCTGGAAATTGCTTCCATCGAAGTGAGGGACTCCCCTGACATTGATCGCGTTTTCCATGACGAAGAAGGTCAGATTCAACGCCAGCAACCTTTACGCTCTGATACCACTTGAAGGACCCCGGGACACCCTGAGAGGGGAGGGGTGAATCAGGGTGACCACTTTTTCTTTTAATTTGATGGATCTTGTTCCCACGTTGGTAGGAACTTGTTGAACCTGTATGATGATTATGATCAAAATGAAAACATTCACATGCACAGAGAAGACACAGTCATTTTTACTTGGTTCACCACTAAGGGATACGTCCAAGGAGCATACGCCGACAGGTTGCCGGTCGTACCTAAATCCACTATTCTTCACTAGCTGCGGATACAAAAGTTCGGGTACAGACACTCTGTCCCAGGCTCACTGCCTTTACAATAGTTCAGGGATAACTCACTGCATCCCTCGGGTCACTCCCGTTGACTCCCCCTGGCTCACTTCCGTTGGTGAAGTCCCACTCAGTTTATAGACGTGTAGGTCTGTTCTTCATTTGCATAAGAGTGCATCCTTTGTTGAATGTAGATGCTCTATTGAAGTCCGATTCTCACCAGAAGAAGAATATCACTTTTCCTCGAATGAACCGAGTAGTTTATCGGCTTTCGTGCAGCTCCAGCAAGGCAGGCGTGCTTTAATAGTGTCTAGGACTCCTTTTCAAGCCCGGCGCGCAAGTCTCCCGGCGGCGCGCAAGTCTCAGGCGCGCAAGTCTAAACTGGCGCGCAAGTGTCACTGAAGCACCTGCGCGACACTGCCTTCTTGAACAAAATACTTGCGCGATCCACTTCCTTACTCTTCCAAACTGCCTTGGGAGAACAGCCAAACACCGGCGCGCAAGCTCTACTTGCGCGACAAAACAACCACCTGCGCGACTCAACCACCTGCGCGACGAGAGCTCGAGCAATCTCTCGGCCTTGAACTCCGTTGGAAATGAGGAGGGGTGGTCCAGTATTTATAGGCAAACTGGACCCCCTGCGCGGCGGCGCGCAAGTCCCTCGACGGCGCGCAAGTCCTGTCTCCAGATCCTCTGTCGCGCAAGTTACTTGCGCGACCCAACCAACACTTGCACGACCTTCTTTCCTTAGCCAAATTGTGATGTTCTGATCCTCATAAACATATGGCGCGCAAGTCTTTCATCCTCCAAGAGCTCGGCGCGCAAGTGTCTTTGCCAAAAACACTTTACTTTATTTACGGATTTTCAGGCCCAAAAATTTGGCAAACACTGGGAAACAGCGCCACCTTCACTACTGTTTTCTTCCTGAACGGTATGATCGCTTTGTTGGTTCACACCCTGAACTTCCACTGAGGATTGACAACAAACACAAACCATACACCAAATCATGCTTTGAAGAACTTGGTTCCAACAGTTGAGAGGATGGGAACTTGGGATCATCACACCCTTATTCATGGAAATATCATCTATTTTGAGACTCTATAATATATTTAATTCATGTTCACATGTTGAATAATCATTGGTTCATTCCCAAGCATGTATCTGCATTTTAACCTTAGGGAATGACTGATCATGAATGCACATTGGTTCAGAATAATCTATATGTATTCAAGGTTATCACTTGATAGAGGTATTTGTATGTATCATGGTTCTCAATCAATGTGACCCTTTAGTGGTATGTTTATATATTCCTTGGCCATTGTTTTGGAAGATGCTTTTCTTGAGTCGTATGATTGGGCGCTTTGGAGTTTATCATAATATTGGGGGGAAAGAAGCTATTTTGATGTCAGGATTGAACCCATAAATGGTCTTTCTACATACCGTCATGAGAGGAATCATAACCCGCATTTTTTGGCGTGTCTTTACTAGACACATTATCTTTTAAGGCCATGTGACAAGGAATTGACCATGTAGTTTAATGTCACAGGGAAAGGAAATCTTGGGAAAAATGGTGCCTGTCTAAGGATGAGGTAAGGCTTACACCGAGACGACCCAAGATATGCGAGAGAGATGTGGACTCCTTAGAGAATATGGCCCTATCAGGAATATATACCAAATATCATTAGGGTAGATTTGAGTGTCAAGTTTGGACCTCTGAGAGGCTTTTTATGTATCTGATTTAGTTGGGAATCAAAGCCCATTGAGTTTGGTTTTCTAGGGACTTACACCTTATAGGAGTTTTTCATAGGGGGAATGATTGGGGCTTATGAATTGGATCTCTAATTTGAGGGTATGTGATTATGTTTTACACCTTTTAGAAGGTCTATTTGAATTAAATTTGGGTATTAAATCATGGATAAGGCCCATTATTTTGGACCATGTAGATGTCATGATCACAACTAACGTCTAAGCCCACATGAGTCATGATCGGTGTGAGAAACAAGAGGAGGTAGTGGATCTGAAGACCACACATCCCACTTCATCTGCTAATGGATAGGGCTGAACCCCAAAGGGAGAGATAATGAGGGCGTTGAACGTGCCCATCCCCTCTTTTGTTTTCATATCATATATAGTCCTATTCTTTTATTTATCTGAATACGTTATTGAAAAGGCAAAGAGGAGAAAGAGAGCCACCTCCTTCTAGAAAGGATAGGGGATTAATTCATGGAGAGTGCCCTTTGATTGGCCCTAGTAGATAAGGGGATTTTAAACACTATGCTTCATTGAGGGGAAATTCCATCATTTCTTTTAAATCCCAAGAATGGTGAGGCTCATGCGGGTACCCCAAGGATAGAATCCGCGTTACTGCGAGAATGTTAACTTGGGGTCATTCCAAGGATTTACTTCTTAGTGGAGATTAACCACGTGATTCTTCTTAACATGGGTATGTAAACTTAAAAGGATGCACTAATGTTCCTGATGGTTTTATCATAAGTGTTCAGTGGCTTTGAAAAAAGATCATGGCCTAATGAAATTTGATAGGTTTATAGAGGGGTCATTAGAGGCTTTGTGTGGAACACCCTATGATACCCCATGCCACATAACATGGTTTTACATAGGATGCGCTTCCCTCCGCATAGAGTGGTGCTTCAAGAGTTAGAGGGCCATCCACGTACCATTGTGGTATACCAGACATGAGTTCGGTCCATATAGAGTTTTTCGATGTGGGTCTAGGTTTGATCTGTGTAGCATGTTTCTACGAAGGCTCGAGTTCCTCCCACATAGTGATTCTATATATGGGGAAGGGTTCCTCCTTCATTGTGAATTTTTATACAGGACGACTGGTTGGAAAGGGGCCATTTGTTCTGTGCTTTGTGGGGAATATTCCCACAAAAGGTGTTGAGTTTGTGGAATTCCAATTGGTTTATTTTATCTGTCTTAATTCTATGAGGCTGTTTTTACCTGTGGGGATTCTTCAAAGGATTATGACATTTTTAGAGCTATCAGTATCTTCGTTCTACTTGTTCGTTGAATCCTTGATCTTTTGATCCCCTTTCCGGTTCCCCCCAAGTTATATTTATAGTGAAACAAAGGAACAAGATTCTAGCATGGCCAGTCATATGTGACAAGTCTGCATGCCCACTTTTGTAGAAGCCGATGGGAAATACCTACCCCAAAGATGACTTAGTCAGTGGGGACACATGGTCATTGTTTACAGAGGTGAGAATTATCACATCAGTCCCGCGAATGGCTTTGTTTCACTCACAGAATTTAATGAAACAATGTTTTATCAATGGATTTGCCGTATTATAACTATGTATTATAGTATATTCACATAAAATTACTTATATAAAAAAAATACAAAACTTATAAATGAATAACGAGTGAAATAAAAGGTACTACTTAAATTAAATAAACATATACCAATGAAATAGTAACTTGACCTTTGGAATAGTAATGTGAACCTTATAAATAGTAAACCGACCAATGAAATAGTAACCTCCCCAATGAATGTATAAATAAAATTTATCCTTTTAATAAGTGACACTATGTTATAATTATATCATTGTATAAATAAATAAATATTTTAAAAACTATTAATAAAGGGTAGGTATTTTTGTAAGTCATGTATATTTAATTACTATTTTATGATTAATTTAATAAAATAAAATAAAATTTATTTTATTAAAATGAATTCATAAATTATTATTTTTATATCTTATGATCATAAGATAATTTTATGAGGCCTTAATTAAATTTTTAAATTTGTTTTTTTGAAGAAATTTTAATTTCAATTAAAATTTAAATTTCTCATATTTAGAAAAATATTTTTGAAAAATGGATTTCATTTTTGGATTCTACACATATAAAATGGTTATGATGAATTTTTTGTATTACTTTTGAAATACTTGAATTTTTAATGAATAGTGAAATATGATAATTTACCAAAGAAGCTAAATACGTGAATTATTGAGTCATGAATGATGTAATGCTGAGGTAAGAACCCTTGGTTAGAACTCACATGCTCTATTTGTTGTTTTTGGTCACATGAATAAATACTATTCATAGTCTTGCGTGAAATTATTAAACTAATGATTAAAATAATTGGAAAATCATTCTCTCATATACTATAAACACCACCCCCTTTTACCTCCTCTACTCACACCTCTCAATACCTTTTCCTAGTCCAAATTATACTCAAATATCTCCAAAATCCCCTCTATCACATCCAGAAGCTATTAGTTCCATAAAAAGACCAAAACCTCTCCACTAAGGAGTCTCTCAAGGAAGATATATTCAATAGGTAAATTCTTCTTTTTCATTTCTTTTATTTTCTATTAAGTTTCATTATTTATTTTTCTTTTATCACCTCCTAAATCCAAATTTTATGATAAATCTATTACCTTAATTGTACTGTAATTTTTTATGTTAATGGAATAATCCATCATCATCTCTCATTTCCCCACCTTTTATACTAGAAATGAAAGCACCATCTGAGATGTGTTAATTAATCACATTTATGGATGACGAGTTTTCAAATTCATTTAAAATATTCAATTCTAGTCATGAAACAATATTATTGTTTGAACCAGACTATAATATATGGAATATTTTTTATTTAAGGTTCTACAATATTTTTACAAATGATATTAATCTATAATAAGAGTGTTCATTTTTATCAAAAACCACTAATTAACCTAAATGATTATCATTATAGTTTTATATAATGATTCATCTTCAATATAAATTACCAAATAAATTTTATAACACTTTAATATTTTATATATTCACTAATAACATACAACTTGTGTTCTGGAAAACCATTATCATCTTACATGTTTATCCTTACATGTATATAAGTAAACCAGTAATACAAACCCAGGAAACAAACCCTCTGAAATGATAAAATTTAACCTGTTAACCCATCAAAAAGGTTATGAATGAACTTGAGAAGGTTATAATGAATCAATTACATGTAGAATAAGATCTTTAAATACTAATTAATTAATTTTATTTGGTTATCTAGGACATTAAGATCATGTGAATGACTCCTTCATACATAAGGTAAGGGATTCTACACAAACCTCTTTTATTCCTTTGGGTTGATCTATCTTTATTTTTACACAAAGAAATTTATATTTTCTTTTTTTATTTACATCTTATAAATTATTTCTATATTCTCAAAATTCATGTATCAAGATCTATTCATTATTATATTTCAGGGATATACATGTTTTTAAATGGTTCCCTCATGACTGAATACTAACATTTATATTGATTTAATCGAATACAAGCCGCAAAAAGGTGTATCACATGGGTCTAATGTAGTGAAGGCCCAAAGAATCATTAACAATAAATTTGAGTCCCACAGTGGGAAAGGAACCCAAGTTAAGGAAGTAGGATATAATTTTCCTTGATAGAGCTATGGACGCCAAGAAATCTGCTCCCATGTTTCCCTCCCACCAAGTATGAATGATCTCTGTGTGGGAACCCATAAGCTGTTTACAATTCCTCATATTTTACGAAATGTTCCAAGAGTAATTATTAATTCTTGATAATTATTTATAGAGTATCATTGAGTCTATGTCCACTGCCTCCAGGTTTATGTGCATTTTCTTGCATAACTCCAACCTGAAGACCATAGCCAGAGCCACCACCTGAACTACATCACCTATACCATACCAGGATGAGAAGGCAGTTAAGACTGACCCATCCCTATCCCTAATAACACCTCCACCACACATCTCCTTGATGATTAGAGACCCATATAATTTCAGTTTGAACCGACGACTGGGACGACGCTAACATACCCATTCCCACCGCCCCTTCCTACTGCACTGATTAATAATTGCATGATTCAGGAGAGTTGGCCTAACCGACGAGGTAGCTTGGTAGTTAGTACAAAAAACAGACCAAGTCCAGCAATGTATTCCACATTTTGATGGTGATGCTAGTATGAGATCCTATAGAAATATTCTTTTGAGCATCGTTCTAAGACTTCGAGATGGTCCAGTATCCCGCCATGAGAATAACATCCCGACCGTTCCTCTCCAGACCCCGATCACCGGACCATTAAAACCACAATATGAAAAAATCATCAAGTGTGCCTCTTTGATTATACCAGCCTGTAAGGGCCCTATATCCCTTCCACACCCATCGTGACCGATCTATGTCAACAAAGAGGTGCCCCTCCATTTCTAATTTAGGATCCCTGTAGTAGTAACACTTGGAAGACAAGCTCACTCCAATGTGTTGAATCTTATCGTCTAGGGGTAAAGCATTATGTATCAATCTTTGAAATAGATATTTGAATTTGGATGTCACCTCCTTGCACCATAGAAGATCACCCCATGGATCTACATTTTTTTGAACCATTCTCACACGATAAAAATATTTTATTGTGAACTCGCTCGATGTGGAACCCATAAAAATGAGTCATTTTGGATCACCGCTAAGCACAATGTTGTTGAAGACGGTTCAATTTTTCTCATAAAGAATGGCCCTAGATGATCACATGGCTCTCTAAAGGAAATTAATGGAGTGGGAGATCCTGGAAACCCCATCCTACCACCCACCAAGTCATGCTCCCGGAAGTGAATATCTCCTCTTCCCACCAGCCACCACAAGAGAGGTCTTAGGGTCTTAATATACATGAGGATCATCTTCCATATATTTTAAGGGATTTATCTCTATATTCTCACATCCTAGACATATATATCTTTCATGGTCATGCCTCACAAGGTCCTTCCTTCTATAGCCTCCCACGGTAGTTTCACGTTCACCCTTGAATGGTTGAGGAAACACTCCTCAAGTAGATGCCCCCTTCCGAAACAAGTCTTGCAAGACACTCCCATGAGGCCCAGTGGTGTCTTCCT
This sequence comes from Viscum album, assembly GCA_963277665.1. Classification (NCBI taxonomy): domain Eukaryota; kingdom Viridiplantae; phylum Streptophyta; class Magnoliopsida; order Santalales; family Viscaceae; genus Viscum; species Viscum album. The sequence continues at coordinate 349,232,718 of OY728150.1, read as the reverse complement.
TCCATCTTTCCATCCCATAAAAATTCCACCAAAATCATTTCCATGTTAATGAAGACACTCTTGGGGACCTTCAGGGTGGGAATATTATGCATGCAAATAGACACAAGTAAACTGTACACAAGTGTTATGCGACCACCTAAATTGAAGAAATTATTCTTAGAATAGAAGATGTACCCCATGATATTGCTAATGATATTATCAAATTTATGCACACAGAGATAATTAAGACTAACCGGTGCTCTGATATACTTCATAGAAAAGAATCCACTTAACATATTTAAGATGATGTCCAAGACCCATTCCCTCCTGCCTGATATCTTCTTGGTAGTAAAATAAAGGGTTTTCTTTATATTGAACACCTAACCTCTCCACTTACAGTAGTCACCAAGGATCTCATTCACCCCAATCACTAATATCCTGCTACCATTTATGAAAACAATTCTTTCATCCGTAAGAATCAAGTGCATGGTGCCCCCTAATGCATGCCTGATCCTATATGGGAGGATTTTCCCTATGAAAAGGCCCCGATTAATGGAGTAGCTTAGAGAATTTTGGGAGAGGATGAAGATAGTGGGGGAAAGGGGGTCCACTTTATTGATCCCTCTACAAGCCTTGAGAAACCCAAATTGCTTCCGCAAAAAGAAATTTGAGATCCATAGCAAGATGAAGCAATGAAACAAAAGGTCCCTGGTCCAGTTGGAGAACCCCATGCAGGCCAAGACCCTTAGGATAAATCCCCACTCCATCCTATCATAGGACTTAATCATGTCTATTTTTTATCAATAGATTAATTCCAATGACTTTATTGTTTATTTCAGTAACTATTTCATTCAAAATTCCTATCACAACTTTTATTGACTGCCCTTTGATAAAACTATTCTACTCTAGAGCCATCTAGGAGTCCAAGTAAGGATCCATTCTTCTATTGATAATACTATCCAGAACCTTGTATGGAATGTTTCACATACTTATAGGATGATATTTATCATTGAATTGGGGTTTTCACAGCTTAGATAGAAATACCATATTGGTTTCACATTCAATGCGCGACAGGTTTCCCCATGGAAGTAGTCTTTCACTACCCCCATGAGATTCCCCTTTAACAAACTCCTAATCTTCCAGGTCAAAATATCCTGGTAACTATAGGGCCCTAGTGAACTATCTAGGTTCAAGGTCCAGACCTCCTCACAAGCTTCCTCTTCTTCTAGAAGCCTACTCAACCTCTCATCCACATCCACTGACACACATCCTGGAATGTATTTAGAAACATCTACATCCCCACATGGATACCCTTAGTTCATTTTGGGATTAATGCCTACTAGTAGATCATTAATTTTACCATTGGCCAGCTCCCCACTTCCTTGCGGTCAATAATTTAACTTCTATCTGTTGGATTCATCAAAATTATTGATGAGAGAGACAAAATATTAATGGAGGGATTTATCACATTTATTGATGAGAGAGGAAAATTATTAATGAAGAGATTTTTATCCTTATTAATTGAGTATTTTCTCCCAACATTAATGGATATTTAATTCTCAATATTAATGGATGGAATAATGGATGTTGAATTTTTTAATTGGATATTATGGACTTGGTTTTTATATAAATAGGATGCGACAAAATATTTTTAAAAGGGGTGTGCCAACAAGATATTGCCGGCATAGGAGACCAAGGAAGGGGTTGCTGCATTTGTAGTGGCCCGTGTGTCATGACGAAGACTGCACAATTATCTTGGATGTGTGGAGATGTTCTTGGAAGGGTGCTCAAGATGCAGTCCACCGAGAGCAAGAAGGGGGCCATCGTTTCAGTGGTTGCATGTGTAGCACATCACCATTTTATTAGTGTGGATAAGCGGCGATTAAATTGAAGGTCGGGGCTACGTATCGAAAGTCTTCTTGATAGTAGTGATCAGGTGGCGTGTCCTGATTGAAGATCAGCGGAACATCATGATGGAGAGATCATTCGGGTGTCGCAAGCTAGTGTGAGGATGGCGCATATTCGGGTAAAGTTCTCCAAGGTAGTGACGTTTTGTCGACAGAAGGGTTACATTTTATCACAAATTGAACTTCTGATACATGGAGGTATCCTGATGTTTATCAGAGAGATGGTTTAGTCATATCAGGGTGTGGTTTTCACACAGGTTTTCTATGCTCTCTCATTTGTAATTCAGGTTTGGGAATTACATGTATTCTTGTATTCTCTGATTCATAGTGGATATTATTGGGAATTTCCCAGTGGTTATTTAATTTTCTGCATGGGATGGTTTTCCATGATAAAAAATCCTGTGTGCTGATTTATTTATTCTGATCATATCACATCTATATTTCATCGGGTTTCTCACGATATTTTGGACAAGAAATTTTCGGCCCAGAATCAGGATTCTCCCCAAAAAGTAGTATCATAAGAGATTGGTTCATGCTTGCAGTTTAACATGAGAATTATGGAAGCTTCTAAGAGGATCACAGATGTTTGCACGAAGCAGTATAAGGTTTGGAAATTAAATCAGGCAGAGAGAGGTGATTCACCTATCAGCTTCGAGGATGTTGGGTAGGGGGTGAAGTTTATTCCTACCAGTGCTATAGATTATGTGGCGATCATGATTATGGGGGAGCCAGATGTTTATGGTTCTTGTCTTTTTCTTCAGGATGGTGCAGATACAAATATGACGAAAATTTTGGCATATGGATTTCTTTTTGTAGAGGGCGCTAATATTTTTTCTTATCATAAGTGGAAAAGGACATCGTCATATTTTCTGCAGTTGATGATGGTTGGTTTGATACCAACATATTTTCATTCAAACTAGATTTGTTTGATTGGTCCATTAATTAATGTTATGAAGGGGGAGATTTTTGGATTCATCACATTTATTGATGAGAGAGAAAAATTATTAATGGATGGATTTATGACATTTATTGATGAGAGAGGAAAATTATTAATGAAGAGATTTATATCATCACTAATTGATGATTTTCTCCCAACATTAATGGATATTTAATTCTCCATATTAATGGATGGAATAATGGTTGTTGAATGCATTAATTGGTGATTATGGACTTGGTGTTTATATAAAGGGGATGGAACAACATATATTTAAAAGGGGTGTGCCAGTAAGATGTAGCCGGCAAGGGAGACCTAGGAAGGGGTTGCCTCATTTGCAGTGGCTCATGTATCACGATGGAGATTGAAAAATTATCATGGATATGTGGATAATTTTTTGGCAGGGTGTTTAAGATGCAGTCCCCAATAGAAAGAAGGGGGCTACCGTGTCAGCGGTTGCATGTGCGGCATGTCGATGTTTTATCAGTGAGGAGCAACAACAAAGGAATTGATGGTCAGAGCCACATATTTAAAGTCTTCCTGATAGCGGTGATCAAGAGGCATGTCCCGATTGATGATTGATAGTACATCATGATGGCGAGATCATTCGGGTGTCACAAGCTAGTGCAAGGTTGACACATGTTCAGGTGAAGATCTCCGAGGTAGTGATGTTTCCTCTACATAAGGGTGACATTTTGTCAAAGATTAATCGTCTGATACATGGTGGTAGTGGGATGTTTATCATAGAGAGAGAAGAGGAATATCAGGGTGTGGTTTTCACATAGGTTTTCTACTCTCTCTCATTTTTAATTCAAGTTTGGGCATTACTTAGAATCTTGTATTCTCTGATTCATAGTGGATATTATTGGGAATTTACCCATGGTTTTTTAATCCTTCACATGGGAGGGTTTTTTCACGTAATAAAATCATGTGTGATGATTTATTTATTCTCGTCATATCACTTATATATTTTTTCGATTTTATCACTATATTTTTGGCTAGCCATTTTAGGCTCGGAATCTGGATTCTCCCAAAAAATTGGTATCAAAAGAGTTTGGTTCGTGCTTTCAGTTTAACATGAGAATTATGGAAGCTACTAAGATGATCTTAGATTCATGTGTGGAGCAGAACAAGGTTTGGAAATTAAAGAAGGATGAGAGAGGTGATTCACATGTCGACTTAGGGGATGTTGAGCTGGGGGAGCAGTTTATTCTGGCAGGTGCTCCAGATTATGTAGAGATCATGATTATGGGGGAGTTATATGTTCATGGTTATTTTCTTGTAGTACAGGATGGTGAAGATACAAATGTGATGAGAATTTTGGCGTTTGGTTTTTTTTTGTAGTGGAGTTGATATTTTTTTATCATAAGTGAAAAAGGACGTCATCATATTTTATGGAGTTGATGATGGTTAGTGTGATACCAACATATTTTATTTCCAACTGGGTTTTTTGGATGGTTCCATTAATTAATGTGAAGGGGGAGATTTTTGGATTCATCACATTTATTGATGATAGAGAAAAATTATAAATGGCGGGATTCATCATATTTATTGATGAAAGAGGAAAATTATTAATGAAGATATTTATATCATCATTAATTGGGGATTTCTCCAAACATTAATGGATAATTAATTCTCAATATTAATGGATGGAATAATGGATGTTGACTGTATTAATTGTTGATTATGGACTTCGTGTCAATATAAAGAGGATGAAACAATATATTTTTAAAAGGGGTGTGCCAGCAAGATGTAGCCGGAAAGGGAGACACAGGAAGGGGTTTCCGCATTTGCGGAAGCCCATGTGTCATGAAGAAGACTGTACAATTATTTTGGATGTTTGGCGATGTTCTTGGCAGGGTGTTCAAGAAGCATTCCACTGAGAGAATGAAGGGGGCTACCTTGTCGGCGGTAGCTTGTGCGACACATCAGTGTTTTATCAGTGTGGAGAAGCGGTAATGCAATTGATATTTGGGGACATATATCAAATGTCTTCCTGAAAGCGGTGATTAGGTGGCATGTACCGATTAAAGATCAACGATACATCATGATGGCGATATTATTTGGGTATTTCAAGCTAGTGCGAGGATGACACATGTTCAGGTGAAGATCTATGAGTTAGTTACATTTTGTCGACAGAAGGGTGACGTTTTTCCACAAATTGATCATCTGATACATGGCGGAAACAGGTTGTTTATCAGAGAGAAGGAAGAGGCATATCAGAGTGTGGTTTTCACACAGGTGTTCTATGCTCTCTCATTTGTAATTGAATTTCAGGAATTAATTGTATTCTTGTATTCTTTGATTCATAGTGGATATTATTGGGAATTGCCCCATGGTTTTTTAATCCTCTTCCTGGGAGGGTTTTTCCACGTTAAAAAATTCTATGTGCTGATTAATTTATTCTTCGAATATTGCTTCTATATTTCATAGGGTTTCTCATGATATTTTTGGAAAGAATGTTTCGGCCTGAAATCAGGATTCACCCCAACACTACCACCTTAGGATGTTAGGACTATTGTAGATACGTCTTTCTTTTATGAAAGCATAGAAATAACATGTATTACTGTCTCCCTACTAAACCCATCAAACTCAAGATCCCTCTTTTTCCACTTGTTCTTGACTCATAAGGATATCAGTGAGGTGGTCCTTATTTATCCTTGGCTCATTAAATACTTTCATCTCATTCATATTAAAGACACGTCTTGAGACATTCAACCTCCATGCTGACTTCAACAAGCTCATGATCTTGGGTAGGTAGAGTCTTCCAACATTTATGTAATAAATGATTAAGACACCTTAACATCCTATGGATTGTTATCCATGTGTTCCCTATATGGATGAGAGACCATTCTTCCCTTACCAAATCCTTGAAACTAGGTTCCTCCACCAACATTTTCGAGAACTGCGTATACTATTCTCTCACTGATCTTGACCCTAGGGTAATGTACAGTAAAGAGTGGTCTAAAAGGATCCGAAACAAGTGAGAAACATTTCTTTCCAGGAATAGAGAGATAGATTCCATGTTCATAAAGAACCTATCAAGATGACACCAGGTGCGTCATATACCTTGTTGATTATTGCACCATGTAAAATGGTCCCCCTCATAGCGCGCATCCATAAGCCCATTCCTCACCGTTAATGACAAAAAATCATGTTTAGTTCTTCTGAAAAAGACACCTCCCCCTTGTTTCTTTTATGGACATGTGATGAAGTTAAAGTTGCCCCAAAAAATCCAAAAAGTGTCATCAGAGATTATGGAATCTAGGTTACACCACAGATCCTTCCTATCCTGCACAGTAAACTTGGTGTAGATGAAGGATATGAGTAATTCTTGAGGACCTTCAGAAATAGGTGTAGCTAGATATTGGTCTGATGCACTGAAGAAGTCGATCTTGATGTGGTCCTTCCAAAACAACTAGATATGTGAATTAGTAGGATCCCTTTGCATGTAACCATATACTTTGAGCCTCTGTGCATACCCCTTTAAGGGAATGTCTCGAATTCATACCCATTTTAAAGTACACTATACAATCTATTTTTAAGACACCATTTTTTATAAAACAACTTTTTTTATTATGAAAAAATTCTTGGTTCACTTATGGTTTTATATAAAATATTATTCTCTTTTATGTTTTAAATGAACTTTCATATTTTCCTTTATCCACACAAAAATGTTTTAATTTAATGTTACTTAAGTACTCATTTTTACATGTTATTACTTCAATTTAAAATCACATTTCATGTTATATGACTATTATACCCTATGATAGTCCATGCATGATCAAATTACATTCTTTTATGGATATTTTTGTGATAATCCTATTTTTTATTCTTTATGTCATGATTACGATACCTAATTCTTACCATGGGTAAACCTTATGTTTATGTATGATTGGTTATGTATGATTCTATATTCGGGAATCATATTCATGAACATGTTATGACGAGTGTGCCAAGATAGTGCTCCAATTAATTGGGTAATGTTGAGTCTCACGAGGAATAGTGTGCAATGGTCTTGGTAGTTATCCTTGACTCATGCTACCATGTGCAATGGTCTTAGTGGTTATCCTTGACTTGTGCTTATCTATGTGAAATGATCCTTGACTCATTCTAAAGTCATGTTTTATATTGCTGTCACATTATTATGAATCCTTTTTATATTATCCCATGTTTATATGTTATGATTCTAGATATTCCAAGACTTTTTATATCATTATGTCAGGCCTTCTAACCCATGCTCTACATCGTTATTATTATGATTATTTTATTTATGGGATCTTAGCTCATACTTTTGTTCATGTCATCCACAGTTTATCCTATGAAGATGTATGAGGAAAATTGAAGTTATGATCTCTTTATGAAGATTAAATAAATAAATATTTTATTTAGTCCCATGTTTTTTAGTTTTATGAACCTAGCCTTCCATGACACTAGACTTTAAAATCCTTATATTGTAATATGATGCTTCATTATGCTTCAAATCATGTAATGATATGTGTAAAAGCCTAGGGTCACTATACGGGGATCCGAAGGTTTCGAATTACCCAAAAACCATTTTAGATCATGAGAGAGAATCATTTTTAAGAGGATATACCCCCTCTTTCTCATATAAGATTTAGTATTTTTTTGTGTGGGGGTGGGTGTGTCAACTCCTTCCCATGAACTACTTTGTTCGCAGGATCCTTCATGAAACATATTTCCATGTAGAGTGGCAATCCTTGAAGGATTTATACTTCATGACCTTGTTTTTTTCCTTCTCCAATTTTACTCCTTCAAATAATTTTCATTAAATTATCTATCATTCCATTTACAAATAAATGGTATTTAGTCGATTTACTTTGAAATGTTTTGAGGGACCAAAAAATGCCGCCATCAGAATTAGATCCAATCAGGGAAAAGAGGAAGCTTTTCCAATATATAAAGTGGACCTGACATGAAGCAGCCTGTGATATGTGGGTTGAACCATGGAAGGGGACCATGCATATATATTGTGGTGTTGGTTCATTTTTCCTTTATCGCAATTCTTAATTAAATAAAGGCTCCCACAAATCACTCTAAACTATATTTCATTCGTGAGATGCATCTTTTGTGGAATCCTCCATCCTTGAAATGACACTTTTCATCTGCAAACTGAAACTTCATATGTGGATGGTGATTTCGGTCTTCCACATAGTGGGGTTTGGTTCATATTTTTATTCTTATGAGAATTATTGATTCACTGGCCAATGCTTTGTGGGACAACATGTTGAGACAGATGCTTTGTGTGTGGATTGTTTCCATGAACCGTCTATATGCAGACCAATATTTAGTCCTTTCCTATTTTTGTTTAAAATCGACTTCTATTGATATATCATAGGAATGATAATGGATCTCCCTATCACTTCAATGAGTGTGACCAGAATAATAGAGGCTATGGTTGAGAATGCTTAATATGACCTCCAGACTCATGTTATCCCTCAGGAGAGTATTCTAAAAAGTATCCTTTCACAAGAACTTATGGCCTACCCACTGCCTATTCGATGGAAATTGTATATATTCAGACTTTGAGATGATACTCCCTTTCCACTGGTCCACCGTAAAATCATTACTATTTATCTCCAGATATATTGGAGGTGAAATTGAGAAATTATTTCTACCATGGGTGAGATTGTATCAGATTTTGGCCATGAAGATATATTCATTCTAAATGGATCCATGAGGTTGAAAAGTAATCAATATATCCATAATACATCCTTATAATATTTCACCCATGATTATTATTCCATTTTCAACCTTTCACAAGGTAATCCTAATGGAGGGTGGAGCTCCATATTGGTTTTTTGGTCTAGAGGGTACTTTTCTGATGAATGGGTTTGGCCATTTTGGGTACACCAAAACAGCTTTTAACTTCCCAAATAGTTGTAGGATGTTAATTTGTACATTGAGGAATGATTTTCTCTATTAGAAATTTATTCACTGGATGAGATCCTTCCTAAACATCTTAGCTATTGGTGTTAAACCACACACACCTTCCACTTGTCACATGGTGAAGTGGGAATTATGTTATGAGATTTCTACAAACTAGGAGGACTCACCATCCTTGTTAATATGTATGAAAAATTATTATTGGACACCAATACCAAGAATAATTTCAAAGAGCTGTCTCCACTGGTGAAAGATTTGATAGTTATAGCTGTAAGATTTCTTGGACAACCCCTCCATGCTAACTCCCTTATTACATTTGGTGATTGGATAAAGCAGTTATTGTAGGTGAATAAAGCAAGACCAAAGGTCCTCTATATCCAAATGCATCCTACCCAATAATCACAACACATTATAGGATCATACCATGTTACCCATGAGGTAGACCAATACACCTCATGGGGAAATGAGGTTTGATTAGAAAAATCATATAATCTTAGATTGGTAGGTTTCTTTTCCATGTTCCGGATTTGATGGTGGTCCCCTCCCACAACATTTATAATAGTGCCATAATTTACACCTAAATGATGGTAGCTACATTACTAAAAGTAAAATATCTCAATTTTCCATCCCCACCCTTTCCATTATTTATGAATTAGAAGGGAAGATACTATAAGGGATATCTCCGCATCGTCTTAGTGGACCGTTTTAAGGAGGATTTTTTTCATCGTCGCATGTGCTCATATGGGACTTCATCTTCCCATCCTATCTATCTGGAGAGTGACTCTGACCCTAAATTTTTGATTAACATGGTCTGAAGTCCTACCGAGATCAACCCAAGTGGGACGTCACCATGCATCCATGAAATTTCAGTTAACCCCATATGATTGTCTTCAGGGATTTAACCACCTATACGGAGGGAAAGTTCTCCAACTTTTGTAACTCAATAGAGGTTGACTCCATCTACCATGATTACAATTCTGGATTATATACCGTTGTCATAGAGGAGGAAAACCAAATTTCTGATTCTATTAAGGAACTCCAAGATATGTGGAGATTAGAATGGTATCCAATATGTACTATCATCATAGAAACTCCCCTACCTTAATTTTATGAGGAGGATGACACCCTTTAGAATTTTTTTATTGATTTGGGTTAAGGAAGATTTAACTATGGGTACTTTATCCTTATCATGTACCAAATCATTATATATTGATATGGTCTAACTACTCATGAAGGAAACATTTTTCAGTTAAATTCCTTCCACCATCAAGCAGAGGCCTTTCGTCATATTACCAAGGAGTTACACCACATGGTAGTTGAGGAAGAAAATTCTTAAAACTAAATTATTTACCAAATAGAAGAGCTGCATGAGTTCCAGAATCATGTGGCCCAGATGAAGGAGCATATATCATCAACCAATTCCAATTTTGGGTCTATTAAATATAAATTATGAGATAACAATGCCATTTTAAAACAAGTGAATCCATTAGTTGAAGATAAAGTAGAAAAATGGGCTTCTTTAGAACAAGACCTTGATGAACCATGTCATAAGGTGGTTAATCTAATATCCCAAGTGAGCAAGGATTTATTATAATCATTTTAGTCTATTATATTCCTCCTCCCCCCATTTTTTTTAACATTAGGGAGTGCCTTGAGGGTGTGAATTCTCATCCACTTCTGTTTAGTGGAATGGAAATTTGTTTACTCTCCATTGACAATTTTTATATCTTACCCAAAAATTCAGAATAATTATTGTTGACTGTACTCGAATGATAAATCCCATTAGATATAAATTTAGAATCATGATCGAGTATAATTAAATTCAAATTATCAAATCATGCTCTAATTTTTACCGAGTCGTGGGACCCAATGAGAATAGTTTGAATCTTGGCAGGGGTTCCCGAAAAACCTTAAAAACATGATGTATTTTAATTTATTACCATGATTTTTTCCTAATCCCATTTTTTTGTGGGCTTAGAGGGTGTAACATGCCTTTTTTAAGAATCCCTTCATAGGTTTTCAACCAACCAAGATTTTTTGTCCCTTTTATTTCATAAATTTTTTGATATTTTTCACAAACCATGAAAATCATAGATCTTTCTAGATATTACTTTACTTTTGTCTAGGGTTCTCTTTGTGGGTTTTTTCTTAGTGAGTTTTGCATCTCTTTTCTTAGGTAGTTTATAGTTTTGTGAACCATAATGACATTAATGATATTTTAGGTCGAACCACGTTGACCCTGAATTGTAGGGAATGAGACCCTAAGATTTTATAGGGTGAGAGTTTCCTAATATTTTTCAGAAATTAATGGGAGATTTTTCTTGAATCTGGTTTTATGATTTATGTATAAGAGACTAGATATAGGGAATACAAGCCTTGGGGAAGATAGAGGTTGGAAAATCCTCTCCTAAGGATGAATTTACCTTTAGTTGACATGCCTTTTATTTTTTTTGAAAACTTATGTAGAGATACCAAAAAATATTGTGCATAATTAAACCTTGGTGTCCCTAGGACACCGATCCTCAATTTTTGATGGTTCGCTGATTTTATGGGAGATTCATATTTTTGTTATTATTATTTTTAAAGACCACTGAAGGTGTATCCTAAGTGATGTATGAAAATTACGAGGGAATATATATCTTCTTTGGATAGGGAATTGAACTTATATCTATTATACTTGTTTAAGAGAGGGTCTAATCATAGTGTAATTATCTTCATACAATTTTGACATTGGTGGTGCTGTTTAATGTCTTACTGCAAGGAAATTAAGGATTTTTCACTCTGAACTAAAAAAGGGGTAAATTATTCATCCATTTCATGGTAATCTAACCAGGTATGTTTTATCATATTCAGGAATTAATGGGATGGAAGGGTGTAAACTTTAATCTGGTGAGTTTTAGAGTCCAATGGGTGATATGGGACATAAACGTCACAGGGAAGATGGAGGTAGGAAAAAAAACCTCTCATGAGAAAATTTTTCCTCTGGTTGACAATTATTTTTTGTGGGGAACATATCCAGAGCCACTGGAGTATATTTTTAATAGTCAAACAAAGGTGTACCTAGGAGACTATCAATCCCTCTCTGATGGATGGGGAAGGTTATGGAGATTCATCCCTTTCCAGAAATAGATTTTGGTTTTTGAATGGAGGGTGCCTAAGAATACAAGGGTCATTTTAAGTCATAATTTACCAGGAATGGTATAGAAACGTTTCCCTTTCATAGGTGTGAGGGCGTCTCCTACATAGTTCCAAACCATGCATAGGGAAGGGACGTTTTTGGATGCATAATGGTAGATGCTGATGTAGGGAAAAATGTAATCTTAGATGAAGGAATCATGATGGTGACACGTATTTTATCATCGTACTACTAGTATTGGGGTGTCACAGTTGGGAATCATGTTGTGAGGATGAAGTAACAATGTTCTAATGGGGGAATGTGTTTTGGGGAGGATGTTATGACATGACTTGAATGAGGACCTAGGAGGCCCTACATCTTACCCCACACTCCCAAAGGAAACTCATGCCAAAGGGAAAAAAGGTTGGATAGATTTGTGGCTGGGACCAAAGGAAAAATGTATGGACATTGCTACATATCCCATATGGATGGGAATAAATTCATATATAGTTCATAAAAAAATTTATGCATTGAATTGTTCCATAGATAGGGAGAGGGACATTTTAAATGGGTGATGGATAGACTAGGATATAGAATCCGAGTGTCACTACATTTCCTATATAGAAAGGAATCAAAATGTACATAGTCATTGGGGATCCATACAGTTTAACTTCATGTTGTGAGGTTGTTTTTTCATGCATTCTAACGTCATTAAATTAAGAGAATTTACATTCATTTTATTATTACATGGTTAGGAAGAAGATTCCATGCAGTTTATTGTCATGTGGTTAGGAATATTTTTCATAGAAACCATAAATAGAATGAAGACCAATCATTCCAAGATGTTTTGACATGATCCAGATGTAAAGGGTTAATAAAGTGTAAATAATGATCCAAAGGATTCTTGGATCAAGAGGGATGATACGAGGCATGGAAGAATTTGGGGCATACAGAGGTACAAAAAAGATCTAATGAGGATGAATTTTCATCTAGTTAACAAACCTTTTTGTGGGAAACTTATATAGAACCACCTGGGAATATTATTCATAGTCAAAAAAAGGTGTTCTCAAGAAACTGACCTTCTATTTGTAATGGCCATAAGAAGATTAAAAATATCCAAAATTACCCTAGGTACATAGTCCAATAAATGGAAAGGATGTGTCTGGATAAGCAAGAATCACCCATACCATAATTGGTTTGGAAGTATGAATCACCCTACGTAGATCTGAATCATATGTTGGGGGAATTTTGATTCCTTGATAGATCCTTGACGTGGAAACCAAACTTTAAACCTTATGTATAGATTTGTATTTACTTATAAGAGAGCGGGGACAATATTTTTGTGGTGACTGGGACCAGGAAATAGAATACGGGCATTGCTACATAAATCATTGAAACAAGGATCAAGATACACATAGTACATAAATAATTCATTATACAGATCTGATTCATACATAAGAGAGGCATTTTTTTCTTGATGTGTTCTTTAAAATAGGTCTTGTTTGGGAGTCCCCTGTATCGACTTTTGTTGTATGTAGGGGAGGGGGAATTTTATGCATTTCACGGCTCTTCCCAGAACATAGGATCCAGAATTCACTACTTATCCCATATAATGAGAATCATGACACATGTTTTTCTTATTAAATTTCCTGTGCAGATCTAATTCGTATAGGGGTCATTTTATGATCCTTTGTTATAGATGGACCAAGATGTAAAATCCAAGAATCACAATTGTCATATGAGGGAAGTAATCAAGCCACACATTGTTATTTATTATAACACTACCTACATTGGTCTCACCTATATTCATGGAGGGGGAATCTTTCACTTATGGGGTGTTTAGTCTAGGATGTAAAATGAAAGCATTGATAAATATCTGACATAAAAAGGAATCAAGCCATACATAGTTCTTGATGTTCCTTGAACTGGTCTGACCCATGTACAGGGGAAAGGAGGAATTTTTTACACTTATTTTTAGGTGGCAAGACCAAGATGTAAAATCCAGTCATTGCTACATATCCTGTATGAATAGTAATCAATCCATATGTAGTTATTGAAGTGACATTCTATGTGGATCTGGATCTGATCTAGGAGTGGAGGCATTTCATTTTTCTCCCAGAAAGATCTAACTCATTCGTGGGGTACTATTTATTAAATCCCACAATTAAGTTTAATGTCATGTGATCAAGATGTTGGAAGAAATGTTTAATGTCATGGTGTAGGGATGATATCCATATAGTTCAATGTCCTGTTGTTAGGACTCTAGACATGCAGTTTATTATTGCTTGGTTAGGATGAAGATTCCATGTGGTTTAACATCATGTGGTTGGGATATAGATTCCATGCAGTTTATCATCAGAAAGTGAGGACATAGATTTCATGCATTTTAACATCGTGCGGTTTGGAAGTCAATTCCATGAAAACACACAAAATATTTATTTATAAACATGGCTTTAGTTGGAGTCATAGTGAGATGTCCATCCATTAAAATAAAGGAATAAGATCCATTGGGATATACCATAAAATTGAATATAATACCTTCCATTTGGGATCTAGCTTTGGAGTCTTGTTTCCAAGTATCATTAGTGTCTTGAGAACCAACACCATTTATCCTTTGAGGAAAGACTATCGGTAGACCTTTTTGTTAACATTTCGTGCAATCTAGTTTTGATAAATATCCAAATGATGCAAGGTATGAAATATCTTTTCACAGAGTCCATCCAGTTCATCTATCCATTTTTGATATTTATTATACATGTATAGATGAGCATAGATGGAAACAAAGAGAGATAAAATTTGAATTTCAATGGGAAGGACCCCCTCCATCCCATATACTAATGAGTACGGGGTTTCCTAAGTGGTAATGCGGGTTGTGGTCTGATTGGCCCAGAGGGTATGGATGAGTTTTTACAGCCATGATTTCTTATCATTATCCACCATATTTTAGGGTATACTGGATAAGGTCATGTTTAAAGCCTCTATCTTACCGTTAGCGACTGCATGATAGCGTGATGAATAGTTGGTCCTGATACCATAATCCTAGTATAATTTCTCCAACTCAGATGAATAGAAATTAGTGTCATTTTCTATTAGTATGGAGTCGGGGAAACCAAATATTGTGACTATTTTTGGATTTTACAAAGTTATAAATTTTTCCTACCTCGAGTTTTTTGAGGGGTAGAGTTTCTACCAATTTAGAAGAGAAGTGAATATCTATGTGGATATACTTGAATTTATTAGATGTAGCGAGAGGATATGGTCTCACAACATATATTCCCCATATGTTAAATTGATAGGAGTTCATGACTATGTGATGTAACTCCAGAAGTTGATGAATGGAATTTTCATGAACATTCTAGGAAGGAGACTTCATGGATAATTTAGTGCTTTCCTATGTTAAATTAGGCCAATAATATCCAAGTCTTAACATTTGGTGGGGATGAATGGATCCGATTGGTGAGCCCCATAAGCTCTAACATGCACTTATTTCTTGATAATTCTAGTCTCTTCTCCATAAATGCATATGATAAGGACCCCATAAATCCCAATTTATAAATTTCTTTTTGATTGTTAGTACCATCATAAAGAACCAAGTTAATTTCTTATCTTTAGATTTGTTCTCTTCTCGATTTGTCTAGTGGGATCTCTCCCTTTTGAAGGTAGTACACAATAGGATTCATCTATATGGTGGTAGGCCCATATGTGTCGGGGATGGGGAAGATCTCATTGATTTATTCTATGTTATCATGATCAAACGATGAGACCATACAACAATGTGTAATGCTGATGATCATTTCATTCTTACCTAGATCATCCAGAGATGTAGATGCATTTTCTAATACATCGACATGATAATTTTTCAATCAGGTGTCATGAGTTAATGTCAGATCTATAGGGAATTAAACCATCAGTCCTGATACTTGATTGTTCCACCTATGAGGTGGAACATTTATGGGGATTGCAGAAATGGAACGATGGGTATCATCACCTATCCCTTTTTCCATAGATATAGGTTTCAATCGAGTTTACCACTCATTTGTTTCGACCTGTTCATCATTATTATCCATTATAGAAGATTGAATTGACCCTGTGGGGAACTGTTGGTCACAACGGGTGATTGTGTGGGGGGTCAAGCACTCATGCAATCGATCCTTCTCATATATAAATTCCTTAGATGGTCTTCAATGTGTTTAATAATGGATCTAAGAATTCCCAATGGACCTGGAATCTATGATTCATGGACCTTCTTTCCAAAGGTAGGAGCTCATCGGCTGATGATTTGGCCAACAATACTTAAGCACTCCATTGGTCGAGAGGATGAGAGGTCAGGATCACTGCACCCTTCTGGGGGAGTATTGTTTCCTTTTTTAGTACTCTCTTATAAATTTATGTCATGTTCATAGGTTTGTGAATCCTTTTTTCATTCCTGAAGAGTATGTCCACGGGCTACCGTTGGTTTACATGATCGTCGTGAGAATGCATATGTTTAATGCAATAGAGGTGATGCTGACTTAGATATATTATAAGGCACTCTGGAGTTTATCATCATCCAGGGGGGATAAAGGGTGACCTAATGTTGGGATCTGGCCCATAAGGAGGGATTCCTACGTATCCTTGGGAGAGGAATCAGAACCCACGTATTTCAGAATGTGCAGGGATTACGCATGGGAGCTGCCCATTTGACACACATGATTGGGTGGACCCTTTATGGGAGGGATCCCTTTTGAGATCGGGCCTTCTCGTAGGCGTCGTACGTATCCTGATTTGGATAGAAATAATAGTTCTCGTAGTTCATAATGTGTGGGGCTTATGCATGGAATCTACCCATTTGAGGCAAATGATTGGGTGTACCTATCATGGGAGGGAACCCTTTTGAGGTCGGGCCTTCAGGTAAGCATCCTACATATCCTAATTTGGTCAGGAATCAGAGTTCTCGTAGTTCAGATTGTGTGGGACTTATTCCTGGAAGCATCCCATTTGAGGGGGCATGGTTGGGCACCCTTTTTGAGCTTGGGCCTTCTTGTAAGCATCATATGTATCCAGGTTTGGTCAGGAATCAGAGTTCTCGTAGTTCAGAATGTGAAATGATGTTGTAATCTGCACAAACCTCTAATCCCATGTGAGTCATGCACATTTTAAGAAACAAGAGGATTTCAAATATTCAACAATGCACATGCCTCCTCCCCTACTGGGGGGGGGAGGGAGAGCCCATGGCAGAAGAGGCCTTGGAGACCGTGGGAATGGGAGATGAGCAATGAACCTTTCCATGTGAAATTTAATTAAAGTTCACACAGCCCTGCCTCAGAATATTAGGGACTTACCTTAGTGGGAGGGCCCCATAGCATGTTCTAGGAAGGGTTCGGATTTCTTTCCTCATCAAAGTGGGGAGAGAACATAACCCCTTCGACCGATCACTATTCCTCATTGAATGGAAAAGAATTTGATCACTCCTTATCCCAAGAATAGGGTGGTTCAAGTCAACATCCCAAGGTTGGAATCTGGGTTGCCATGGGAATGTATCCTTACAGGCATTCATGAAGCCCTCACCATTGTTGGGAGGGCCTTGGTGAATCCGCTTACTGTGGGTATTTAGACTCAATAGGGTGCACGGATGCACCCGATGGTCTGATCATATGAGTCGAGAGTATTTGGAGGAGGATATAGGCTAGCGCTGGATGACAAGATAGTGGAGGGTTCATGGAGGACTGGATGGTTATGGAGGGGTGAGGTTGGAACCGGAAGGAACAATACCTGAAAACACCCCATTACGCATACTTATTTCTCATGCGGGATGGGGAAGGCTCTGCATACCAAAGTGGTATGTGGACAAGAGGTCCATCCACGTACTTATGTGGTACGTAATCATGGGTATCGTCAACTGCGTACCAGATTGGTACATGGCTCACCATGCCGCTTTGGGTTAAATTAACATACCGATTGGGTACGCGGTGCCGGGTCCCATCTGCATAGCGGTATGCTACGCAGTGCATCATACCGAAGGAGGGTTCGAGGGATTACCATCCATAGGAAATTCATCCATGAGAAGTCTTTGGTTCGTGGTTCAGCAGTTTAATTCACAATTCTATTATTATTATTCGATTCCCCCATTTTTATGGTTTCCACTCAGCTATACCTATGGAGGAAGTCGTTCACGGTTCGTGCTTTGTTGATGAAACAAGGTGGAAGATGGAGTTAAACCTCTGAGTCTCCCTCATTATTTTATCTCACATGCTTCTCTATATCCATATCCTATTTTCCTCTTCTATTGTGATCCTTTTATAGATCATCAGAACGATCATATCTACTAGGCTTGCAGCACCATTAGTAGAGGCCCATTGAAGCAATATTCTGACCCGCAGAAGACTCGGTCAACCAGGGTTTGCAGAGGCTTCGGTTCACGATAATGGTTTGTGGAACCCTACCCATCCACTTAATCTGCTAACCAAGGAGTTCGCAGAACGATATGTAGATGGTATTCAATGCAGAACTCCTCAGGTTGATGCTGTTCAAGGTTTTCCTTGCTCGCTGGCCGTCGCTACACATGCCATTGGTTCATGGACTGTTCTGCATACCTGGTGGTTCGTGATCTATATTCTTCGTGTAGCATTCCCAATTATGGTATGTTGGACATTTTAAAATTTGAATTCTTTCAAGTTATTTCAATGAAATTCAACTCAATTTGAGTCCCTTCTCCTTGATAAACTTATAAAAGTGATTGATTCCATCTACCAAGAAAATATGGGTGTATTTTCTCTCCTTGGATGAATTTTCAGTACCCTACAAATTCCTCCAATTGGAATGGTGTTTGTTCAGATCAAAAATTGGACAATTCTAGTGTAGAAGAAGTCGTGAAGTGAAATGGTTCACGGTAGAACAGGTAGACCAGCTAGGAGGGGGGAACACCTACATATTGGGGCCCTTGTCATTTGTCCTTTACCATTTATTGTGGTGAAAAGTGATCCCAATTTCCCGAACTCCTTCACTCTCGAGTACCTTTATCCTTGTGAAAAGTTCATTCACGAACTGCTCTGTATGTTCCAAAAACTGATTTCCTTTCCATTTTCCCATCTGCATACCAAATTTTGGTTTATGTGAACGATTCTGTGGAAATTTAAAACATAAAATCCAGATTCCACATGAAAGAATGCTATTTAGTTGACTAGTTTGCATATCGTACTTGAATCGGATAACCGAACCTTAAAAACTATTAATACAGATTTAAAAATTTAATCCACTGCTTCTGAACACATACTTAACTAAGGACGAGGTTCGTGGTCTCTACATTACACAGACCATACTATTCAGTGGACAATGGTTCGCGGGCCTGTATCTCACGGGCATTCTGCATACCATGGTTATACTTGGTGAATTGAATAGGCATACCATAACTATTAGCGGAGTAGATTCCACATGTCATGTTGTACATAGAATGCTCTTTCTGCATACTGTTTTTAGTAATAGTACGTGGATACTTTTGCAGACATGTTTTTAGTCTTCCAACCATATTTTTTTTCTTTTTTATATCCTTTTCCCAACAATTTTTATCAGACTGACTTCTCATCAGCTTCTGGGTCTTCCTATGAATCCTAAAATGGCTGATTCATAGGCTTATGATAACATCACTGCTTCTTCTGAGGCTACTATTACTGCTCCTCTTTCTACTGCTGACGAAAGATTGATGGATATGGCGAGTTTGGTTGACGACAAGACTCTGATCTCTCCATTTCACTAATCCCTTATGAATCTACTAATAGTGGGTCAACAGGATTTCCTGATCTCAGATAGGATTACTTCTTACGAGGTTGGCCTTTTGTACGACATAGTGATCCATGCGCTAAACATGACCAATCATCCCATTTTTCTAGATAATTAATAATTGTATTCTGAAGGCCTTTATTTCTTCTAAGGGGAGGTACCATTAGAGAGAGGCCACTTCTGATCCCTTGGTGCATTATGCGCATCAAAACTTAGAAGGGGTGTAACAGAAACCTGATCAGACTACCCAATGTTATTAGAGCATCGTGAGGAAATATATAATGAATGAGCAGTATAGTTGGTCATCTTGATGGGAACTTCGGCTTGGAGGCTCATTTGACTTTAATTGGGGTGTACCTTTTGGGTTTTTTAGAGTTTTGAAGAATTCCAACCGAGCTATAGCTTGTGGGACTATATGAGGCCTCCTGGGTTTCTCAAACATACACCCATCATTCGACATCCCTTATATCACAAATTTTAAGCTGGTGGAGTCTAGATACTGACAATTTCCATTTGACCCACATGTAGGTTGGAATCACCCATTGGTACATCCATCTAAATTTGGGAGTCCCTATAATTGGGGACATGTACGATGAATTTATCCCCCCTCCATTTTTTGGGATGATGAGGAAAGAATCCCCCCCTTTGGTCAGGAAACTCATCATCCAAGGGAAGAAACTTTTCAAAGAAAGTGATCCATGTCTGAAATAGGATAATTTTTTTGATGACTGGTTTGAAACTTTTTCTAAGCATAATGGTCTTGATCCCAATATGTTGTTACCCATGGCATGTCCTATGAAAGCCACCCGCATGCGATCATGTACTTACTGTCCCACCTTATAAGAGGGGGATTTTTGGAAATGGGGATGGGGTATCATCCCTAACGTCGATCCTTTATTTCGACTAGATTCTTTCTTGTCCATGTTCCTGAGAAGGTGGATTCTACCAGTGTGAGAATTTGGTGGCATAAGAGTGACAACATTTATCATGGCTTCTCAGTTGGTCACTGGTAAATGCATCAATTTTTCTATCCCTGTGTGGGACAATATATATCGCCTACTGGGCTGCATCAGTGAAGGGGGGTCACCCTGCCAGATGGTTGTCCTTTTTAAAATTATTTGGGGATGGATGGGAGCCCACATATGGGGTTATTCCTTAATCAATTCATTACCAATCTTGCATTAGACCCTTCGACCGTACCTTCAAAGCTCCAGTGGGGTCATGCCAGTGGCTTGGGCCTCACAGGATAAGCAGGAGTAGTAGACCAAAAAGAATAAGTAATACTTAATGTATTTCCTCAATGTTTATGAACATCTTTTTAACACCCTTATTATTCCCCCACTAGTACAATTATGAACAACACATCATAAGACTTTGTCAGTCGAGGTTACTTTATTTCATTGTGATAAGGTGTTTTGGTTGCTCGTATTGGCGGGGAACTCATCTGCGATAGATACTCACCTTGTAGTTTTAGATGGAAATTCAATTACCATTAAAAATTAGGCCCTCATACTCTTAATAGAACTCTCTAGGAGAAACATCTATTGATAGATCACCAATTTTGGATAATGTTTACACATGAGGACACTGAGAGCCAAGCTATAATTCTAGATTCTTCCAATTTTGTGTCCTTCCTTACCAAGAATTATGCTGAGGACTGGGTTAGGTCATATCCTGATGGCCAAGTGGACAACTTGGTTCCCATTGTGGAAACTTCTAGGGAATTCAATGTGAAGGGAAAGGGGAAGAAAAAAGAAGTTGATGAACACCCTTAACCTGGAAATGTTCTTTGAAGGTCCCTTCATTCTCTCCCCAAGAAAGTTGTGAAAGATGGGGTTATGAACTCACGAGCAACCGAAAAAGATGCTAGATCTACTGCCAAGAGTCCATCATCCACTCCTTCTGAGGCCAATTTTCCAGTTTCCTAGAGGCAATGGTAACTTTGGAGAGGTCATCAATACTAACATGTCTGGTCCTCTTGCGATTAATGGAAACTCCTCCTGACTAGAGAAGTTTTTCTTACTAGTATTGTATTCATGTCAGCAACAAATAATGTTTCTTTTGATATCGATCCAGATGAGGTGGGATACTACCTTAAGGACCTTAAGACCCGCATCCTCTCCTGAAATGGTTGATGTAGGTACTCGCATTGGGTACTTTCCATGCTGTGATCGGAAATCTCCGATGATGATGACAACGTTGTTGGATTACCTACTACGACCGCCACAAAAAATGTTTGTTTTTCTCCCCCATCATCTCATAAACGATCCTATTCCAAAGGTCTTGAGTTTACCAGGACACCCAGGAAACGTTTACGATTGTTTCTTTTCCTCATGTTAAACCCTCAGCATTGACCATCCCAATTACGACTGTGTTTCTAGAATCTTGGAGAGTCTGATATGAGTTGACGGAGAGCACCACATATGAAGATATATTAAGATTTATTTAAAGGAAATGATTCAATATTTTAGGTTTCGGCGGAGCCCTCACTCCTACCTATATTTTAGATGATGAAGAGCTTGATGATGTGGATTTTTACCTGACTAAAATGGCCAGTGCCTTCATGCTCATACAGATAGACATTACTGGTCTGACCGCATGGCATTGATGGTTATATTCCCACATTATATGGGATAGGTATTATCTATATCCTTAGGATTTAAATTAATTTATTGAAATGAAACTGAAAGATTCTCCCCTTCCCTTATTACTTTTTAGGGGCTTGCCGAGTCTCAAGAGACTGCTTTTTGCCCGTCTTATTCACCTGGAGGTACTGTACCTGGGGAGTATGCACCCTCACCGGTATGAGGTGCGGATGAAGGATATCGTAGATCCCAAGAGCATATGTAGGCTGTTATTGTAGACCCTTCATAGGAATTTCCTCATCCATATCCTCTTGGTGGTCCTATATAGGATCCATCTCCCCAATAGTCAATGAAATATAAGAAAGATTCCTTGCTATCGAAGCACATTCTAAGGGGATCATTAGTAAGTGTCTGTTCAAATGGAGATTGAACCAAATATCCTTACCTTGTTGACTCGTTGCTACATATATGTGTTTTGATATAGGGCCCATTGGTGATCAAATGACGATCACTCGAGTATCTATAGCCCCTATACCTTTCAAGGTAAAGGAAGAATCACGATCTGTTACATCTAATCAGAACATAGTAGTAGGGAATTTTTAGGAGATCAGGGGTGTTGCTACCCCCTCAGATGTTCCTTCCCCTATTCAATCAATTTCCACCCCAACAGTGGAAGGTCATCCGGATGTCTAGGGTTCATTTGTTTATGCTGAACCAATTCTCATGGAGAGGGACATGGTGGCCTTTGTGGTGGGTGCTATGTCTAGTGGAGAGCATCGGGTTTTGCCGGATGTTTTAGGGGATTCGAATAAAATTGATCAAATAAATATGGACCCAGTAGATCTTGTAGGTATAGAGGGAATTTCTTCAAAATTTGATACTCTGTCTACTTATGGTGGCTCTGACAATGTCATAGTTGAAGAGACTGATGTTTCATCCCCTAAAAATCAAGAGCGGTCTATCGTTCCATTTTTTCTAGTTATGAGAGCCATTATTATTTCTACCCCATGTATTCCAAGACCAATATCCTTTTCCGCAATGAATATCCCCCCAAGTCTTATACTGACCAATGACCTTTTAAGGGTCGTCTTGGGGACTGCTGTTCCAGTCGGTCTTGGTTCCGGGTCCTCATCACTCTCTCATATCCCTAGAGAGTGGCTGATGATTAAAGCTGTAGCACCACCTATTTTGGACAACAATACTAATTTTGGTATAGGAGGTATTTTCATCTCCTCTCCATCCTCAAAATCATAATCACAAGCTCTGACAATGGTGGACGTCCCTACCTTGCCATCGACTATGATTAACCAAGAAGAGGTTGTTGTAGGGTCAAGCTGTGAGTAGCTGTTAAACCAAGTCCCTCTATGACGATGTTCATTCCCGACTATATTTTATCACTAGGGAGTGATTTCGAGACTGACTGAGAAATCCTGGCCTAATTTTTTCATACTCAGTAAAAAGTGTGGAGGAATATCTGGGGATTAATCTCTCAGACTCCATTGGAAGAGATGCCAGCAAAATTTCCATGGTTACACATCCAATTTGTAGTCTTGCATTTCAGTGGATTTAACTATCATGAAATTTATGATATAATAAGTCAAGTCATTGCTATTCGAGAAACAAAAGGTTCACTTGAGTCTCGACTCTCTGTGGCAGAGTCGACAAATTATCTGGAGGCTACACGAAAAATAATTATTGACAAAGATGCCACTCATACTGGGATGATTGTGAAGTTGAAAAAAGAACTGGAAAATCAAGAGTATTTGATGGAGCAGCTTGACTTGGAAGTTAATCCACAAATCTATAAACTAGAACAACTAAAATAGGTGTGGGATCGGGCTGTTGTTTTCATTGAGGAAGGGTGATGGAAAAT
Source organism: Viscum album (assembly GCA_963277665.1). Lineage (NCBI taxonomy): Eukaryota > Viridiplantae > Streptophyta > Magnoliopsida > Santalales > Viscaceae > Viscum > Viscum album. The sequence goes on along the minus strand of OY728150.1, from coordinate 349,208,663 downwards.
TTATGAGGGAGAGAGAACCGACCAACAAGCCGGGAGAGAAGCAGAGGCTCTACGATTGATTGCAGAAGCTGAGACTGCGAACTTATTGAACCTTCACAAATCCATTGAGGAATCTCATCAATCATTGACACAACTTTGAGACTTCACTGAATGTCTCCTGTAATGGTCTCATCTTTTTCTCATGGAGAGGCTCCAGGTTGTGTATGCCCACCATATATTTCATGGAATATGATGGAACTGATTTACATCTAAATTCCATATCTTTGCCTTTTATTGTAAACATCATTTAAATCATGTTTTAATTTTAAACCATGACTTGAAATCAGTAAACTATAGATAACCTAATCGAGCTTTGATGTTTTCCTGAGATAAGGGACTTAGCGAGCTTAGTTCAACTACTGATGAGATTGAACGGTATAACTCACAAAATTTTATGTATTTTTCATCATTAGCCAAATTTTTTCATAATATTGTTTGATATAGGCTCAGTGGGTATAACTTATATTTTTCCTAGTCCAGACTTTGTGTGTTTCCAACCTAACAAGATTTGCTCCTTTTCTGATGGCTCAATGTGTTTTTTAGAAAACCAGTAGTCGAATTTTACCTAGAGGTTCCTTTGGAATATTTTCCCTCTGGAGAGTATAGCGTCTATTTTTCTAGAAGTTCATAGTCATACCAATCAATCAAAATACTAATGTTTTAGGTCGAACAACTTTCACAAAACATAATGGGACAGGTCCCCCACATGAGACCGTTAGTCAGAAATGTTCTAGTATCCTTCAGACATTAGTTAAGGTCTTTTCATGACCCTAGATTTATGGATTATATACATGCATGAGGCTTAAGAGCCACTTTAGGAATACAGATGCTAGAAAGGACTCTCCTAGAGACGCATTTCACTTTGATTAATGGCCATTTTTGTGGGTGAAATATATAGAGCCACTAAGGAATGATGTCCATAGTCAATCAAAGGTGTCCCTATAACATTGGCCATCTATTTTTGATGGCCTAGTGAGATTTTCCACATTTTGGGTTTATCTTGATTTTAGGATCCCCAATTGGTGGTTGGCATGAGTAGTGTTTTCTGAGAACATTAGGAACATCCATATCATCCTTGAGTGGGAAATTGTCCTAGCACATTTCATACTTGCATGATGGACAGTGGGTAAGTGGTCAGTTCAGTTAAGAGACTTTTCTTTTCAGGGAAATTTTGGAAGAAGGAGGTACATAAGCCGTTATCCAAGAGTTTTGTAAATCTGGGGGGTGTAAAAAGACGCGAATTTCATTTGAGCATATAAAGGCTGTAAAAGACTCTCCAAAAGACGAAATTGCCTTTTATTGATGTCCATTTTTATACATGAAGTATGCAGAGCCACTAGAGAATGATATTCATAGTCAAGAAAAGGTGTCCACAAGACAATGGCTATCTGCCTTTAATAGCCTTTGAGGACTATGGAGATTGGGAACTTTCCGAATGTGGTGTGTGACCTTCGACTAGGGGTTCCCCTAATCACAACATGAAGATATTTAGCTGAAATTATTTAGGGAAACCCGTAAACAAGTAGGGCCACTCTTCCTTTTCATGTGGATCAACTTCGTGCATGTGGATATGATATATTTTAGAAACCTCAAAAGAGACTAGTGCTGAATTGGTCCCATATGTTCCGATATATCCAGGATGCGTGAAAGGAGGAAAATGTAAACCATGACTCTGAGGGTCCTTGAATTAGGAGGGATGGATTGAGGCTCAGAATCCATTGGACGTACTGAGATAAGAGAGTAATCTCTTGGAGATGAATATTCTATTTATTTATGACCATTTTTGTGGGAGACATATGCAGAGACCCTGGGGAATGATGTGAATAGTAAATCAAAAGTGTATGAAAGACACTATCCTTCCATCCCAGATTGTCTTTGAGGGTTATGGAGATTCAAGATCACTCAAAGCACGATGTTTGTAAAATGGAAAGAGTATATCTGGAAATATTGGGTGCATTTGGGCTACAACTTACTCATAAGATTGGTGTCCCTTATGTAGATGTGACCCGTATGTAGGGTGAGGTATTCATTCTATCTTTGGGATACCCGATCATTTAACGTAACATGGCTAGGACACTGGGTTCTTCTCAGAGGAGGGAACTGTGATATGCTTTTTAGGGTAGTGCTTCTAGGACCAAATTACTAGGATGTTTTTCCATAATGTCATGATGGATCTCTTGCTAAGATCCCTATGCTCATGTGAGCTATGCTCATTGTGAGAAATAAGGGATTACGAGGGTTATATGTCACCATGTGAGAATAGTGAATTCAATACTAGGGGTAATTTTTAGGAAAAATCCATTTCTTTAATGTTTAGTATCGTGGGGTAAGGATGATTTTGGCCTTGTAGTTTAATGTCGTGTGATGATGAAGATTTTGGGATTGTAGTTTAACGTCATGTAGAGGGAATGATTTTGTACTTTTAGTTTAAGGTCATGTAGTGAGTTGGATTTTGGCCTTGCATTTTAAGGTTATGCGGTGAGGATGATTTTGGAGTTGCAAGTTAATGTCGTGTTGTGAGGAAGATTTTGGCCTTAGTGTTTTATGTCACGTGGTGAGGATGATTTTGGCCATGTAGTTTAATGTCATGTGGTGAGGACGATTTTGGCCTTTCAGTTTAATGTCGTGTGGTGAGGAAGGTTTTTCCCTTGAAAAGGTCTTCACAGGTTTTAGGTTAATCACATTCAGGGTGTTCTGATGTTCCTTAGATGTGAGTGATGATTAAAGGTGTAAACCATAAGACCGAGGGAAACCTAGATTAGGAAGGATGGAATGGGGCTTCGAATCCATTAGGCGTACTAAGATATGAAAAGTCTCTCCTAGGGATGAATTTTCCTTCGATTGATGGCCATTTTTGTGGGCGGCATATACAGAGCCACCGAGGCATTATGGGCATAGTCAATCAAAGGTGTTCGCATGCCACTGGTATTCCATCCCAAATGGCCTTGTATGACTATGAGGATACAAATTTTCCCAAGTCATGGAGTGTGACAAATAGGAAATGTTTGTTTGGAAATGTGGGAATACCCATACCATGATTAACTGTGACCTTCTTGGAGCTTCCACATAGGTCCATCCCACGCATGGGGGAAAGGGGAATGTTTTACTGGTGGCTGGGCCAGGACGTTGAATCCGAGCATCACTACGTATCCTGCGAGGGAATGAATCAAGATACAAGTAGTTCTGAGTGTTCCGTACAAATTTTTGTTCGATGTGTTAGGGAAATTTGAGGTCATTTTGGTTTTACTTGAGATGGGTTCCAGGCCTACCGTACCCCCTACTGTTTTTTTTCATAAGAGAATCCTTACCACTGATCCTAAGCTCACATGAGTTGTACTCGATGTGAGAAAAACTGAGTGGTTACAGAGTTTCCTTCACAAGTGTATAGATACAAATAATATGATGGGGGTAATTTTTATTTTCATTCATGGTGGGGCTGTGCCAGGATTTAAGATCAAGGTGTCTCTACGTATCCTGCAAGGAAAGGAATAAATCTAAACGTAGTTCTGTGTGTACTGCATACCGGTTCATCTTGGTCCAAAGGGTAGGATCACTTTCATTCTACCCATCACGGTTGTTAGGTTTGCCATGTTACCCCATATTTGACCTTCGTAAGAGAATCTCTATCACCATTCCTAAGCTCACATGAGTTGTACTTGATGTGAGAAATAAGGAGTGATAATGGTTTCTTCTATGAATATGGGTAGATATGGTCCGTGATGGAGGAATTTTGTTTTCCATGGGGGGGGGGGGGGTGGGTGGGTGGGCCAAGATCGAGGATCAAGGTGTCGCTACGTATCCTACGATAGCAGGAATAAAGCCACATGTAGTTCTCCAAAATAACATGCAGTATATTTTCATACAATTAGGATGTTTTATGTTACGTAGGTTAACGTCTTGAAGCGACAAAATGGGTCACATTTTATAGTCGTGTTCTTGGGATGAGTTTCATATAGTTTAACATCATGTGGAATGAATGATGAATCATTTTTAAGGTCTTAGGGTTTATACCTTAGCATCAGAGGATATTTTTTACTCATAGTTTAGGGTCTTGGAGCTCAGACCTTAACATTGGGGACTTTTTTATGACTCTTAGCTTAGGGTCGTAAAGTTGGGACCATGTTATGGGAGCATTTTTTCCTCATAGTTTAAGGTCTTAGAGTTTGGAAATTAACATGGGGGCATCCTGAATGACTCATAGTTAAGGGTCGTCGAGCTTGGACATATGCGTAAGGGTGTCATAACTCATAGTTTAGGGTCATTGAGTTCAGACCATAACATGGGTAATTGTTCATTACTCATATATTAAGGTCTTAGAGTTTGGACCATATCGTGGGTGGATTTTTGTTACTCATAGTTTAAGGTCTTAAATTTTGGACCATTTCGTGGGGGCATTATCATTACTCACAGTTTAAGGTCTTAGAGTTAAGACTATAACATGGGGACATTTTCCTTACTCATTTTTTATGGTTTTAGAGTTTGAACCATATCATGGGGGCATTTTCGTTACTCATAGTTTATGGTCTTAGAGTTTGGACCATAACCTGGGGCCATTTTCGTTACTCATAGTTTAAGTTCTTAGTGTTTGGACCATAACGTGGGGGCATTTTTATGCAAAGTATTTATTCAATAAATTCACATTTTTGGAAGCCGTGATGAGATTTATGTTCATTGATATCAGGGAATATGCTCCATTGGAATAGACCCAATGTATGACATATGGTCCTTCCTAATTTTGTTCATGCTTTGAGGGATTCTTCCCTAGCATCATTAGGGTTTTGAGGACTAAGACCATTCCTCCTTCGAGGAAATATTGAAGGAAAACCTTTTTGTTGAAGGCTCATTCAACCCAGTTTTGGTAGATTTTCAAATAGGGATGAGTGTGTAATATTTTTTCATCTAACTACTCCAATTCATCAAACCGTCTCTATGATTTCTCGCCCATGGAAAATTGATCATAAATGTCCACACAAAGTGATGAAACTTGGATTTCGATAGGTAACATTGCCTCTTCCTCGTATACTAGTGATTACAGGGTTAACTGATTGGCAGTGCGTTTCATGGTATGGTAAGCCCACAAAGCATGAATGAGCTTGTTTGGAAATGATTTCTTATCATTTTCGACCATATTATGAAGTATGTTGTACATAGTATTGTTGAAAGCCTCTATATTCCCATTGGTCGCTACATGGTTGTGGGATGATCTATTGTCCTTGATTCCATGTTCTCGGTACAAATTATCTAGCTCAACAGAGCATAAGTTGGTACCATTGTCCATTAGTATTGTATGAGGGACACCAAATCTGGCGATGATGTTTCCCTTCACAAATATGACGATGTTTTTCACCTTGACTTCCATAAGGGGTATGTCTTTAGCCTATTTAGAAAATAAGTCCGTCTCTATGAGTATGAGCATGAATTGTCTGGCTGTAGCAGGAGGATATGGTCCCATAACATCCATCCCCAAGGTGATGAATGACTAAGATTATTTAGCCACATGAAGAAACTCTAAGGTTCGGTGTATGAAATTAGCACAAACTTGGTAGGAATGACACTTCTTAGTGAATATGGAACAATCTTGTATCATGGTGGGACAGTAATACCCAAGCCTCCGGATTTTGTGAGAGAGATTGGTTGCGGACTGTTGTTCCCCAAAAGCTCCGACCAGCACTTATTTCATGATGGCGGTAGTCTCTTCTCCATCAATTAAATTGAGAAGGACTATTTCATGGCCTTGTTTGTATAGAGCCTTCTCTTGGTTCACCCCATTTTACAGGGTATAATTGACTGCCTACCTTCAGATATGCTCCCATTCATCTCTAACTGGTGGGAGTTCCCCATTCCAAAGGTAATTTGTAGTGGGTGTCGTCCAACCGGTGGTATGACCATACAGATCATGAAGAAGGATAATTTCATCAATTTATTTCATATTTCTTTGGAATAATGAAAAGACCATCTGACAGTGAGCAATACTAATGAATGTTTATCCTGGTCGAGATCGACAAGGGCTGTGGATGAATTTTCCGAAGCATCATCTTGAGCATTCTGTGACCAGGGGACATGAGTCAACGTTGGTTCTGATGGGAATTCTGCCATCAGTGCTCAAAAATGGTTTATCAAAGGGGAAAATACTTCTTTCTTGATAGTAGAGTCATTGTTGACCTATTTCATGACTAGCTCCGAATCTCCCAATATTTTTTTTGTGTTTGACTTTCACCTAGAGTGCCAATTCAAAGCCCGCAATAAGGACCTGATACTCCGTTTCATTTTTAGTACATCCTTTTGAAAGAAGGTAAGATTAAGGAAAGATGGCCATTTGGGAGATACAAGAACGACTCCAAGCCCCACATTGTTGATCTTAGGATCCTCTATCCTTTTCCTTGTCGGGATTCGGGAAGCACCAACAAAGTACATTTCCCATGTATGGGGGTTTCATTAGACAAAAAACACTTCATCCTCTGGAAGATCGGTATCCAACGGTGTTGTTTCATCTTAGAGGTGCTCGGCCAAGAAGTCTGCTAACACCTAGAAATTGATGTCCTTCTGGGTCACGTATCATATGTCAAACTTTTGTAGGATGACCGCCCATTGTGATAGGTGCCCATTTAGCATGAAAAGATTGAGGATATACTTGAGTGGGTGGTAGTGTGAGACAAGGTGGACCTCATGGTGCTGCAGGTAATACCTGAGATTCTGAACTATGAAGATTAGGTCTAGTTAGTTCTTTTCAATCTTCGAATACTGAGTTTTTGTATCATTAATTGTACACTTGAGGTAGTAGAGGATGTTATCACTACCAGTATAATTTTTTTGTGTGAGGCAGGTGCCTACTGACCATTCCAAATCAGTTGAGTATAAAATGAGCGGTCTCCCCTAAACTAGTGTCATGAGAACCACCTGGATTAAGAGATATATTTTGAGGTTGTAAAATTATTCTTGATAATAGTTATCCCAATCATACGTAACTCTTTTCTTCACGAGCTTTCTGAAAGGTATGAATTTACTTGCTAGGTTGGATATGAATCACCTTATATAGGTGAGGTTCCCCTGGAGGCCACTTATCTTGGTGAGTTTGTGAGGTGGGGACATGACAAGAATGGATTTCATCTTCTCGGGGTCGACTTCGATTCCACCATGGCATACGACGAACCTGAGAAATTTTCCCAAGGTAATACCAGAGGCACATTTTAGGGGAATCATTTTTAATCTGTGATATCTCATTTTGTTGAAGATATTTTCAAGGTCATCCAAGTGGGTCGAATTCTTTCCTAACTTAACCACTAGGATGTCGACATAACAATCGATGATTTTTTCCAAAAAAATCTTGAAGATGCGATGCATAGCGCGCTGATATTTGGCGTCAACATTATTTAGACCAAAGAGAATCACTTTATAATAAAACACTCCCTAAGGGGCCCTAAAAGTGGTAGCTTCTTCATCTCCTTAGGACATCCAGATTTGATTGTATCCAGAATAGATGTCCATAAAGGAGGGGGCTTCATATCTTGTTGTTGCATCGATCAAAAATTCTGTGAGCAGGACAAGGAAGTCGTCTTTTTCGAAATACCGATTAAGGTCCCTGAAGTCATTGATGAATCTAATATGTATATTATTATTTTTTATGGGGACAATTATGGCCATCTAGATCAGATATTGGACCTCCAGTATGAATCTTGATTTGATCAGTTTTTCAACTTCCACCTATATTCTGGCAGCATGCGTTGGGTGGGTCCTTCCACCTGCCTGTTTATATCCCCAATGTTCTTCTTGTAAGCCTAGATGAGAGGTGGAGACTTTAGGATCAAGGTTGGGCATCTCTATGTAATTATAGGCCAACACATCTCGATTCATCTTTTGAAAGGAGGTATATTCCACCTATTCTTCAACAGGAATGGAGACACTGATTAAAGTGAGCCACATGTCATTTTTAGTGTCCAGAATAGTTTCATAATGTTCATATATGGTGGTGGAAACACCTTCTTCAAACATGGGAGGGGCTTATTTGAGGTCTTTTTCCTCCCCTTATTCTTCTTCTTCTTCATCTTCATCATCTTCCCCTTCTGATGGAAAAATTATTATTGTGATAACATCTCCAATATTGGAATCAAAATTGTTTTTTGCCTTAGTGTGTGAGGAAAAGGTAATTTGATGTCCTAAGGACGGGCCATGAGAATCTTTGATAGAAATTTTCCTAAAAATACGGGAGTCATCCCACTCTTCTGTGTCTTTGGACTTGGTGTTCATAACAGAGACCACGCAGACAACTAAGACCGTATACAGGCCTGTAATTACGTATTACACATGGTTGATGTTTAATATGTACATCTCCCCAAGATACTGGAAGGGGTCGGTGGGAGACATCTCCAATCCATTCAGGGCATGGATCCAATCAACATCGACGACTAAAAGATGTTTTTCTTCCAACTCATTGAACCCTGCGTCAATGTAATATGACTCACAGAACTTAAAAGAGGATTTATCAGCTTGAAACGTTCCGTTTTTTCCATTAGTTAAATATTTGATGCACTGATTGTATAATGATGGAATTGCATCTTGTTGATGCGGCCAAGGCCTCCCTAATAGGATGTTTAAGGCCATACTTTACTGCACCACCAGGAATTCAGAATTTGATATGATTTCTATGAGCCATGTTTTATTCTTGATTCGTCCCAATGGTTTCTACCCACTTTTGTCGTATCCCAAAAGACATGTAGTATAGGGTGTCAATATGGATTCATTATATCCTAGTAGATGAAGCATTCTTAGTGGTAGGAGGTAAACTCCATAGCCGTTGTCAATGAATATCCTCTAAACATCAATTCCATTTGTCTTTTCAGACACATATAATGGTTTTATGTGCCCTTTCATGATGGTGTATTCATCCCTATCTGTGAATTATATGACGACATGAAATTATTTGGGACAAGTGTCCCTTTGGTAGAAATCAACCACAACTATTTCATCCTAAAACTTCTGGGGACTTAGTAAGATTTTGTTGAGTGCCTCCATAAGATCTTCTTACAAACTCAACACATCCAGGACTGACAGATTTGTTGGTACTAAATCCTGCTTCATTAAAATTTCATACTTATTCTCTAAAGGTTAGCGCTTCCCAGCTCGGGGTTTCTCTTTCACAGAAACATTAAGGGGTTTAACATTGGATGTAGATGGTTTGGACTCTATAGCAGGAGCTGACGGTGCTACAATCCTTTCCCCCTTTGGCCGGACTGAACTACCTGTATACCTTAGGTGATTCAATGTTTGTTCTTCCCCTGATGGGTACTCTAGGATAAGTGGGATTTGATTTCTTCCGGTGGGGGGAAATGATCATTCTGATTCTCATTGGATCCATCAAAGGGTCCTTCCATGAGTTTCCGTGATGTTAATGATTTAACTTGTGGCGTGGTTGGGAATTTGGCTCCTGCCCTAATCATGCCATCTGGGAAACCTCTGGCCTCTATGAGATCTTCCTCTGACTATCCAGTTGGGTGCATGGAATTTGGGTTTGTGGCCATAGTCTTAATTATATAAGGGGTCCATCAATTGAATGAAATTATGGTAGGTTATTGCCCCTTCTTGATCTGATACTATTCCGGTCTAACTGCCTCCTTCTGATGGTACCATTTGGTAGGGCAGTAACCATTGCACCGTTTGGCTGGGCGGTGCCCGTTGAACCATGTCTATTGGAATGAAGTCTGAAAGTGTCAACACTAACTTCAGAGTTGGTGTCATCTCATCTTCTTACTCTCTCTTTCTACCCTTTTATTCTTTAAAGGGCCGCATGGCCGAGGAGGATGGCTGTGCTTTATTAGAAGATTTTGGGGGCACAATAGGTTGTTTCAACTATGCCTGGAGGATGTTGTGGACTCGGTTGATGATATTTTTGGTCACCCAGTTGTCAAACATTTTCTACTTCTTTCTCAGGACTATTTTCCACATTTCTTCCTCTCTTGAGTTGGTGGTGGAAACATACGCCACTTGTGCTGCTGGTGGTAGGCCTAACTTGACTTTCCCGAAATCCACCATATTTTACAAGAGATTGTTGAAAACAAAGAATTCCAAGATGGTGGGTCCTTGTATCCGAGGATATATAAAATAATTTGGATGGTCATCGAGACCCACATCATTGGCTCGCTTTGGTTCTGGTAGCCGGAGCTGATTTCAATTCATGGTGGCTATGAAATAGCTGCAAACTTGGTCGTCTCAAAAAGAATAAAATCTATTTATTCATTATTTGAAATGATTTATTTTAGCACCCCGTAAATAATCTTGCTGAGGTGGGGGTGGGTTTTGGCATCCAGGGGGTCGTGCACGGTTCAATGGGGGCCTTGCAACTGGGGCTGGTGCCGAAGGATAGCTTATGTGTGGCTGAAGCCACCTTAGCTTTTCCCATTCTTTTCTCAGGGGCGAGTGGGACTACTTAGTACTCAATATTGGTCCTTTTCAAGGAGTATATTATCCTTTGGGAAATTATATAGAAGTCTCTAAACCCACTACTGTACTTCACCGAGATGAGAAGCATTCAAAATTCATCCTGAATGTTATCGATGCACATAGAAAGCATCACATCATGGGGGAGTGGAAGGTTCCGGGAATATGTCAGGTCTTTCCATATAGAAATGAAGTCTGAGAATCTCATTCTCTCGCTGCTTGTAGTTCATGAGATCATTGACTATCATCTTGGGAAACGTCGAGCTTAACTAGAAGAGAAACTGTCACTGAAGGTCCTCTCATCCTTTAGTTTAATTAGGTGGTAGGCTAGTATACCATACAAAAGACGATTCATGTAGGGTTTATACGAAGAAACTGAGTTTTATAGCTTCTTTATACTCTAGAGTTACCATCACAGGGTCACAGTAAGAGGCATAGTGTATTAAATGTTGTTATGGGGCACTCGATCCATTGAATACTAGGAATATGGGGTTTCTGATGTTTTGTGGTGGTCGAACAATGCTTACCCACTCAGGTTAGGGTTTGCACTCTAGTTGTATCAGAGTGTGACACCCTTCCATGGAATCTAGTCGGGCTGTGAGCTACTTGGAAGTGTTTAAGAGACCTTTATGTGTTTCTTGTCAGGATTTATCTTGATCTGGTGTAGTGGGGGCCAAGATTGGGCGTGCTGGCACTGCTGGAATTTGGGGTGGATGCCCTGCTGGGGGCATCATTTGTGGGTGTACCTGTATATTCCGACTACCTTGCCAATGAGGGAAGTATTTATGTCCTTACAAGGCCTCATTAAATGACACTATAAACTTGGCTTCATTCTCTGAAATGAGTGCATGTGGTATGTTCACCTCTTCTGGGAGCACCTGCTGAGGGTCCACAGAAGGAAGACAACTAGAGAGATAACTCCCTCAATATAGCTCAACATTAATTTGTCTGACCTCTTTCATTTCTTCCTCTTGCTTGTAAAACCATTCCTAGGGGGTGATGGATGCACTCTCATGGGGAGGAGGAGGTGGGTCATAGAGGACCTTGGATTTATTTTTCTTCTTATTGGAGTTTTGTAGGGGAGGTAATGTTCGATGGACTGAGCATGCACCCATATTTAGAACTTCCCTCTAGTTCTGGGTATGCACACCATCAGGCTCAGTATGGAACACCTTTCAGAGGGAACCATCTTACTTTTCATCTTCTCCCCTAGTGTCATTTCCTGTGAGATCTGTGGGGTTGATGTTCACTATGTTCGCTGAGGCATACCGCATTGGGGGTGGTGTGCCCAGTGCTGAATGGTAGAAAGGCTTCTTACTCACTTTATTGGACTTTCTCCATCTATTATGTGGTTCTATTTGGGCTTATTGACAAATATTGACCCAAAGGGAGCCCTAGTATAACCTCGCAACACACTATTGTCTTGGAGGGTGTGAACCACGAGAAGGGGTAGGATGGGTTACTCCTCTATCCATCGTTCTTCCTTGATGGTGGAAGACAGACGTCTGCCGTGCGTGGATTTGAGGTAAAAATGCCCCCAGCCCAACAGGCTGGGGTTGTTCCTGTACTCTTGTTGATGTACTATGGCCTAGATTTGTTGGTCTTACAGGAAAATTTTGATTTAAAAAATCCCATTTACCTGTGGGTTGGGATTGCTCCCGTATCACGGTGGAAGCTGCCACTACTGATGCTAATTCAATTTTACGTACACCCGTTCCGGTGTAAGCCATGCGTGGCATTATGCCTGCACGAAGTCTATGGACTTTCAAAGAGATGATTTCTTCTTGCTGGTTGGATTTCCTTAGGTAGGAAGCCTGTTGGATGTTCCTAGTCGCCCGAATTAGATGTTTTTCTATGGATTGATCTCTTTGGCCCTAACAATTTTGAGAATAACTCAGAGTGGGTTTTGTTGAGAATCCTATCGTTCTGAGCATGCATTCCATTTTACATTTTCTTATGGGTGATGACATTATAGGATGTCACTTTCAGTGGGGCTTGCTGGACGGGATGCAGGGTGAAGTGTAAAGCTCCATGTTCTCCCCACCCTCGAATGTGAACTCCATCTGGGGCATTTCCAATGATTTGATGTAATTTATGTAGTGCTAGGAGGAATGATAGTTCAAGGTTTTCTTTCGCCTTTCTGATTTTGGATGCCTTGTCGACAGGGGGCTTCCAAGTCGATTAGACGACGAAGATCCCCTATCGTGATAACATGGTCAGAGTACCCTTCAGAGAGTAAGAATTTTTCTTTCAGCTTTTGATGATTTGCCTATATATTGAGGCAAATGTCATGTGTGCATTCCCCAAACAATTTTTTTGGAGGATCCTATACTAGATATTCCCATCTCAACTGCTTCTTGATGATTTACATCCAAGAAACTAGGTTGGTGGTAGCCTGAGAAATTTTTCGGACGCTGTGGGGCTGGTGTAATGGCCCGGGGTTTTGGGGTCTATTACTTGGTAAAAATCTGATGTTTGAGGTGTTCTGGGTGGTCTGGAAGGCCATCCTAGCTTCTCAATGAAGCTTAAGACTCCTAGCGGTAGCCTCGGCCTACCGGTAGCCTTGGCCTACTGGTAGCCTCGACCTAACGGTAGCCTCGACCTACCGGTAGCCTCGGCCTATCAGTAGCCTCCGCCTACCGGTAGCCTAGGCCTACTTGTAGCCTCGGCCTACCGGTAGCCTCGGCCTACCGATAGCTTGGACTACTGGTAGACCTAGCCTACCGGTGACCTTGGGGTACCGGTAGCTCTCGCCTACTAGTAGCTCTCGCCTACTGGTAGCTCTCGCCTACTGGTAGCTCTCACCTACCTCCACGGGTTTTTCCAGTAGCACCTGCAAATTGGTTTTTATACCTTGTTTTGACCCCTTTAATTCTATTTTAAAGCTCATTAATGACGATTAATTAAATGATTGGTGAGGTACCCTCCTTAAATTAAAAACCATGCTTTGGTCATGAATTTAACCACGTTTTCAGAAACGCTTGTAGGGAATCCTATGAGGAGTCCTTCCTTGGTTAAGTAAGTGTGCATCGGTTTTAACCACCCAGAAGGGCGGGGACCTTTTAATTTGGACGTGTGGGGTGGTCCATCTGCGTGGTCAACCCACAATCCCGCTTTTTCCGTGGTTTCAAGTTTTTCTCTCCATATCTTAATCGTCCCGAGAATGCTGTATCTTAGCCTTTATAACCTAAAGGCTTCTCTTCTCGCTGGTTTTCTCTTTTTCTCACCCTGTGCTCAGAGTACCCTTCCTCCCGACGAGTTGTATCCCCGTTGTAAAGTTTTCCTTGATCACGTTCCATGGAATTCCTGCTACTTTTGATTTCCAGTTTCCCCGCAAGGATGTAATGTCGATCCTTGATCAATCAGGTAGGAATCTTACCTTTGTCTCTCCTCCTTATGTATCATGAGGGGTGGGTGTTCTATGGTTCCCATGAGCTAGTTAATCAATTATGTAATGAAGATAATAACCGGTTAAAGAACGGGGATGAGGAAGTTTGTTAATGTTGTTACATGATTTTTTTATCCATACTTTCCCTATGATGTTGTTATGAATTGAATGGTCTTAGGACTACTGAAAATCACAGTCGTTGGTGGCCTTTATTTGTAAACCTATGCTATGCTCTGTTTTATGCTTTGTCTGGTGTTTCAGAATCATGTATGAATTGGTTAAACACTTAAACTTGGCCGTTGAATATAAATTCCCATAACCTTGTGTGATCACCCAAGTTGAACTAAATAATATAAAAGAATGAATTATGAACTTTAGGCTAGATCAGTTATGGATGGGTGAACAGTGGGGCTGTGAATGGTGTGGTTGGAATGGAATGAGTTGTTGCGTGGCTGTGGTGGTGTTTGGCAGCAGGGTTACATGTTGGGTTGCGAACATGAATAAGTGGAAATTTAATAATGAACTAGGTGGAATGGTAATGAATTAATGCGGGATAACCAATGGTTTTTTGGGTTTTTCATTGGTTCCAGTACTCTGAGGGATCTCACTGATCCCTTTGTTGTTGTGACTTCACAAGAGAACTGGGTGTGAATGCTTAAATTACCTGATGATTTTCCTTCATGATTTATTGTTTTTTATCTATATTTGAGCATGTTAGTTGCCAAGTAGTGAAGGGATTAACTCATACTGGACTGTTATGAAATGATAACTTGATTAGGGAATCCGGGAACTGGTTGTTGTGTGCCTATTTTATAAGGCAGTAGTGCTTGTGCACCTGCTTATATCTATTGGAGGAGCCATAGGTTGGGCTGTGTGTTGATATATATATATATATATATATATATATTTAATTGTATGTTTTGTGTTTAGTCGCACCCCACCCGCATTGGGAACTTAGTGTCGGACCCCCCATATTATGGGGAAGGGTGTTTCCACCCAGTTACTCTCCTTCCTGCTCCCTCTTCCCTTGGCTGTGATGGCTGGAGGCGACCTTACACCCAAGACTCTTTAGGTAGGTTTTTATTGGTGTATTTTTAGCCCAGGACTCTTTGGGAAAGTTTGTTTTTCCCAGGTGTCTTGGGGATGAGGCCCAGGTATGTGCGGGCAGGGATGTGGATGGTTGTGAGGACCAGGTGTGTGTGGACAGGGATGTGGATGGTTGTGAGGCCCAGGTGTGTGCGGGTAGGAAGAGCGTGGTAGCGTTAGGACATTTTCCGTTAGGGATGAGAAGTTAGCTAGTGGGGGAAATGGTGGTGCGGGGTACCCAAATGTTTTTTTCTTTACTATTACATTACTTCTTGTGTTATTTGGTGAGTGTGGCTGGGGAGGTGGGATGGATAGATTCCTTGATATATGTTGGTTCTTTTGCTTCTCACGGGACTTTAGGACGTCTCCCCACTAGTGCAAGAGAGATATAGGTTTTCCTTCTGATTATACTTTTTTATACTCACCCTACGTTTACTTTCAGGTTTCCAGGGAGACTTTGGAGGCCGTGCGAGACCATACTAGTCTGGACGTTGGAGTTGCTGTTGGTCACTGTTGGTTTCTTCTTAGCCTTTTTACTTCCTGTTTGGTTTTGTAATTTGGATTTCTTGTACTTTGTTCATTGTTATTATTAAATCATGCATGTAGTTTGGTTTTCTTTTGGGTTTTCATTACATGGTGATGTTTGGTGTTGACTCATTCTTTCTCCCAATCCTGGTTAACTAAAAAGGGTAATGCCTCCCATATTGTGAAAATGTTATACCCTTGGTGATAGTCTCCACTCTGGAGCCTACTGGAGGTGGGACTCATGGGTCATTATCTCATCTTCGACTTGAGGAAGGAAGTGCGTGGACCTTTGCCGCCCCTTCCATCATCTTGCTGAAGTCCGATCGTGACAGGTGGCTCAGAAGATGAGTGTGGCCTCAGGCCATCCTCTAGTTGAGAAAGAATATCTATCATTATAAAAATAGTGCTTGATGAGTCTGACTCCTTTTAGAGTTCCTCAGTAGATGAGGGATTTTTCATATTTGTTCCGGGAAGGGGACGAACTTCTTTCTAGCATGTATTTTGGTTACGAGTATGACCTTCGCAAGTGGGGTTGCCTTGGCGAGGAATTCCATTTCAACATGATGCACGAACGCGAGAATTTTCTTGATGGTGTGTACCCTAGAGAGGGCCTTTAGGGTGGGCTGTATAAAGGATAGGACCTTATTGCTTCTTGAAGTCACTTTGGGGAGGGCCTTCACAACCATTTTCATTACAGGGAGGACCTTCTCAATGACCATCATCATGGATAGGACTACCATAATAACTTGATACCCGGATATAAGGATAATTTTTGCTGTTTCCATCATAGGGAGGACCTTTATGATGTACTTCAATGATGGGAGGACCTTCTCAATTGTTTGAGTTACTATGGGGGGGACCTTCTCAACAAATGTCATTATTGAGAGGGCCTTTGCAATGACTGTCATCATGGAGAGGACTACCATCATGACATGATGTCTTACTATAGGGAGAAGCATATCTGTAGTGTATACCCTGAGGAGGACCATCAGGGTGGACAATAGAAAGGAGAGTACCTTCTTGCTATTTGATCTTCTGGTTGAGTAGAGGACTACCCCGATGCGCATTAGGAGATATGCTCTCATGATTGATCATTCTTTACCCACAGAGTAAGCACCTGTGGGTGCTCTGTAGAGGACTTTCAGAGCTTCTGGTAGCGAAATTGTGGAGAGGAAATTTACATCTACTACTGTCACTACCATAATTTGGTAATGGAATGACATGGATTTTAGAATTTTTTGATATATGTTGGAGGGTGACATGAACCTCAGCTTCTAGCAGAGCAGGATCATGTATGTGCACTTCATTTTCTGGTTCCCTTTGGTGCTTTTCATTTTTGGGTGCCCTCTTTTGGGTAACCGGGGATATATAATATTGGTAATGGACTTAGTATACATGACCCTATCATGTTTGGTCCTATTATATCATCAGGATATTCTGAAGAGCATCTTGAGTATTTGTAGATATATATGCCTTCCCTGGAGTGGCCACAACATTTGATCGATGTTCCCTGGCTGGAATGAGTATTTATTCATGTTCTAATTGTCCGTATATCGTTTGATTTTTTCGTCGACCATCCTATACTAGAGCATTGATGGATAACTACTCCGGAGTGACTAAATCATCTTTCGAGTGAGTCATTCCAATCGAGGAAATTGGGTCGTGGGCCTGATTTGTCTCCTTTGCCTCCAATGCAATGATATCATGGAATGTTTGAAGGATATGGTCTGGAATCGATATCTGATCTTCTATCATGGATAGGATGTGTAGAGATACATCTTTAGCTGGAATGGGAATGAAGGTCCAGTCTGATGTCGGAGTAGGAGTTTGAGCCTACTCCGGTCCTCCATGAGTTTCCAGTAGATTCTGGCAGTTCTCCTGTGCCGGGACTGAGGAATGAGTCTTTCTCTGTATGTATTCTTCAGTTCCCACCACATTCGACTAGTGGTATTCATATTAATGAGTGGGTATTTTCAGCTGCTCTCTTACCTCTATATTTGTCTCACGATATTTGTATTCATCCACAAGAATTGGACAATGCTCATATTTGGCTGCCACCCTATTTGGATGGCGGGCTTGAAGTGCATTAGCAGGTGTTTGTGCCTGTGTATATCCTATTGCTGCCCTATTTTTATGGTAGGATTGAAATGTGTCAACAAGAGATTTTAATATTGTATATCCTGTTGTCGCCCTTTTTTGAGGGCAGGCTTATTGTGCATCGATAGATATCTGCATCTTCCGGTAGCTAGATGCTCTGTCGGCATGGCGAGACTAGCGATCACTAGCAGAAACATGTGTGTGCTCATATTGTGCTACCCCATTTATGTGGCGGGTTTGAGTGGAGAGGGTAGAGTTGTATGTCAACCCGTTGACTACTGCCACGTCAGTTCGGCAGAGCTACTCCTTAGGAACCCTGGTGATTTCATGTTCTTGATTATGTATTTTTCTCCCTTAACGGGTAGCTCGAGGGGTCTAGGTTTTTTGGACTTTGGTAGGTGCCCTTGACATAAGTTCCTCCTCGATAGGAGGAGGTCTGGTCGTCTGGTGTCAGCGACGACACACTCTGGCGTTGGCCTGTGGGTAGGGCCACTGTGCAGTTGAGATGAAGTCATTATCATTGACTTCATCTGCCTCCCTAAAGAAATGGAGGTACTCACTATCATGTTTTGGGGATAAGATCCCGAAACAATTTGAGATGTCCACCAGGGCCTCCTTTTACGGAGGTACCAGCAGTGGATGAAGAGGCAACTGGAAGACCTATTCAAACTAGAGGGCCTGTCATTTGGCCTCTAACATGGGGAGAGTACCATTTTGGTGGTACTATTTGATCAGCATATTGGACACCCAACGTTGAAGATACTGGGTAGTTGAAGGGGTCCTGCACTTCAATGAGGCCTCGACTGCCTGTGATAATGCTAATGCGTGTGTCTTCATGGATATTGTGGATGTAATTTTGATAGAAGGTCACTCTGTTGGAACCTGCAGTACATGTACATGACATACAGACCACAAAACCTCGTCCAAGTAGAATTAATTTAAACATATTCATATTTGGTGATTCATCTTTTCTCCCTTACCATTTTCTTTTGGTGTGGGGTGAAGGGGCCTAAGTGGGATGAGACCACCACCTTGGCTAAACATTCACATCAGGTTCAACATTTTTGTTCCACCTCTGAGGTGGCGTATTTATAGGTGATACAGAAATGACTTGAAGAGGATCATCACCCATCCCTTTTTCCATGGAGATGGGTTACTATTGAGTTTACCACTCCTTTGTTTTGACATGTTCAGTGTCATTATCCTTTCAATAAGGATGAATTAACCGTGTGGGGAACTATTGGTCTCAGTGGGTGATTTAGAGGGTGGTCAAGCACTCATGAAATCAGTCCTTCTTGGATATAACTTCCTCAGATGGTCTCCAATGGGTTTATTCGTGGAGGCAAGAATTCCCAATAGCCCTGATATCCATGATTTTTGGACCTGCTTACCCAAGGCAGGTGCTTGTCAGCAGAAGATTTTTCCAACAACACTTAAGGACTCCATTGGTCGATTGGAAGGGTGGTGAGGCTCACCGCACCCTTATGAGGGAGGATTATTACATGTTCTAGGACTCTATTATAGATTTATGTCATCTTCATATGTTCATGAAGCCTTGGTTCATTCCCGAAGAGTGTGTCCACATGCTACCCCTGGTTTGCATGATCGTCGTGAGCATGCATATGTCAGATTCCATAGAGGTGATGCTGACTTAGCCATATTATAAGGCACTCTAGAGTTTATTGTCATCCAAGGGGGACATAGGGTGACTTGATGTTTGTATTGGGCCCAGAATGAGGGCTTCCAGTGTATCCTTGGGAGAGGAATCAGAACCCTTGTAGTTCGAAATGTGTGGGGCTTATACCTGAGATCTGTCCATTTAACACACATGATTGGGTAGACCCTTCATAGGAGGGCACCCTTTTGAGCTCGATCCTTCTGGTATAAATCGTACATTTCCTACTTTGGTTAGGAATCAAAGTTCCCATAGTTCATAATGTGTGGTGCTCACGCATGGAAGCTTCCTAGTTGAGGCACATGATTGGGTGGACCCTTCATGTGAGGGAACCTTTTTGAGCTGCGACCTTCTGGTAGGCATCCTATATATCCTAATTTGGTCAGGAATTAGAGTTCTCGTAGTTCAGAATATGCGAGCTTACACATGGAAGATTCACATTTTAGGGGGCATGGTTGGGTGGACCCTTTATGGATGAGAACTATTTTTGAACTTGGGCCTTCATTTAGGAATCCTAATTATCCTGGTTTGATCCAGAATCCGAGTTCACATAGTTCAAAATGTGTGCTGATGTTTTTATCCTCACAAACCTCTAATCCCAAGTGAGTCATGCTTGGTGTGAGAAACAAGATGATTTGAATGACTCAACAATGCACATGCCTCTTCCCTTGTTTGTGGGAGAGGGAGATCCTACGATGGAAGAGGCTAGGACGACCATGGGTGAGGGCGTAGAGAAAAGAAACTTTCTATGTGAAAATGGAATTAACGGTCATGCGGCACTGCCTCAGATGATTGGGTACTTATCTCAGTAGGAGTGCCCCAGATCTTGTTCTGGGAAGGGGATGAGTTTCGTCCTTATCAAAGGGGGGATCAAACATAACCCCTTCAATCGATCATTGTTCCTCATTGAATGGAAAAGAATTTTATCACCCCATATCCCAAGAAGATGGAGGTTCATGTTGGCATACCAATGTTGGAATTTTGGTTACTATGGGAATGTAACCTTACATGCATTTTCGAATCCCACACCATTGTTTGGAGGGCCTTTGTGACTCCGCTTACCATGGGTATGTAGACTCAACAGGGAAAGCAGATTCAACCTATGGTCTGATCATATAGGTTTGAAGGAATTGGAGGAGGACTTATCCTAGCACTTAAGGGCTGGTTAGTAGAGGTATCATGGAGGACTGGATGATAATGGAGGGGTGAGGTTTGAAATAGAAAGAAAAAATACCTGAAAACACCCTATTCAGCATGCTGATTTCTCATGCGGTGTGGGGAAGACTCCACATACCATAGTGGTATGTGGATAGGAGGGCCATCCACGTACTTATGTGGTACGAGGGTATGTGTACCTCAAACCACATACCAGTGTGGTACGCAGCGCACCGTTCTGCTTTGGGTTACATCTGTATGCCGATTGTGTACACAACACTGGGTCCTATCTGCGTTGCAGTACGCCATACAGGGTATCATACTGAAGGAAGATCCAGGGGATTACCATTCATAGAAAATTCATCTGGCAGAAGTCTTTGTTTCACGGTTCAATAGTTGGGTTTGTGGTTCTATTATTATTATTCTATTCCCCCATTTTTATGGTTCGTGGATGGTTGTACCTATAGAGGAAGTGGTTCTCAGTTCATGCTTTTTCGATGAAACCAGTAGGAAGCAACAGTGAAACCTCTGAGTATCCCTCAAGCTTTCTTCACCCATCTTTCTTTTTATCTGTATCCTATTTTCTTCTCCTACTATGATCCTTTTATAGAGTATCTTAGTTATCGTATCTACTAGGCACGTAACACCATTTTCAGTGGCCCATTGATGAAATATTCAGACCCGTGTAAGACTCTGTCAACCAGGGTATGCAAAGGATTTGGATCGCGATAACTGTTCATGGAACCCTGCCCGTCTAGTTAATCTATGAACTGAGGGGTTTGTGGTGTGGTATGCGGACGATCTTCCGCACAGAACTCCTTAGATTGACGTGGTTCATGATTTTCCTTGCTCGCTGGCCATCACTTCGCGGGATAGTGCTTTGCGAACCATTCTACATACCTGACAGTTCATGATCCATCGTTTTCGTGTACATTTCCCAGTGATGGTATGCAGGACATTTGAAAACTTCAATTCCTTCAAGTTCCTTCAAATAAATGGAACTCAATTTGAGTCCCTACGCCTTGTAAAACCTATATATTTTCTTAACTAATTTTTCAAAGATATTACGAGGGTATTTCCTCTCCTTGGAAGAAGTTTTAGGACCCTACAATGATCAAACAAAGGGATTATATCTTCCTTTTTAATGGAATAATTTCCATCAACTTGATTGATGACTATTTTCGAATCAAATTTTATCTTAAAGTATTTTACTTATACTTGAAGTGCTATCTATATCCCCATAATAAGAGACATATATTGTATTGCATTGTTTCTTCACCTCTCCAATAGCAAGAATGAGTAAGGAAGGACCACCTTTTCTAAAGATATGAGTAGGATTCCCATCCCCACTTTATTGAACTTGGGTTCTTCCATCCACATTCTTATCAGGCTTCTGGATGCACTGTAAAAATGAAACTCCCTTGTTTGGGAATAAATTTTTAGAGAAAAAATATCTTCATTGGGTAGTTCAACATTGGATGAAGTCATTTATGCTTATGGGTTCCCTTTCTAGAAATCTACTAAAGCTTGGCCGAAATATTTTTTAGGAATGAACAGTATGTAAAGCTTTTATAAGATGAACACCCACCATGACATACATCTAGTCATCATTAGATAGTTAAGAATGTACTTGAGAGGTTCTACGGGATACCAAGTGAACCTTGTGATGCTGAAGGTATTGCATCAATTTTTGGACAGTGAATATTAGGGCCAAATGTTTATTCTCAATATCTGTATAACAAGTCTCAACATCAATCATGGTTCGGCTGAGATAGTAGAGACTTTTTTCACTACTGACATAATTATTTTTTTCTAGGAAGGTAGTTATGGATCACTCCTATGAAGTCACATACAATATGACTGGTCTTCCTTTGATGGGTGACATTAGTACCAGCTGATTTAAAAGATACTTCTTGATACTATCAAATTATTCCTTAAAATCATCAGTCTATTGATATCAAACCCCCACTTTTCATCAACCTAGTAAAGAGAAAACATTTTCCTACAAGTTTGGATATGAAGGATCGAATGTAAGCCAAGTGTCCCTAAAGTTCTCTCAACTTACTGAGTTTGTGAGGACGTGAGATGCCTAGGATAGAATTTTTCATGTAGGGGTCTACTTCAATGCCATTAAGGCATACAAAGAATCAAAGGAACTTCCTCGAGGTAACGATGAAAGAACATTTTACGGTGTTCATATTCAGATTATGTTGTCTTAATTTGTTAAAGTCAATTTCATGATCTGGTAGGTGATCCAAGAACTGTCATGATTTAACCACCAGGTAATCAACATAGAATTCAAAAAACATACCCAGTAATGGCTTGAAGATGTGACGCATGGAACATTGATATGTGGTGCTGACATTCTTCAATCCAAAGGGAATTACTCGATAAAAAAACACTCCTTGGGGCGTTGAAGGTGTAGCTTATTCATCTTTCTATGCCTATAAAATTTGAATATATTCTAAATAGCCATTCATGAAGGAAAGTGAATGATCTCAAAATATATGAACTTTACATATTAATATGGATATAATGACAAAATAAAAATGGATAATGATAGAGAAAAATATCACAGGAAAGTGAATGATCTCAAAATATGGTAAAATCCATTGATAAGTAATGGTTTATAAAATACCATCAATTAAAGAAAATGAAGTTTTTGAAGTAAGGGACATATTTTTTAGAATTATAAATATAAAAAGAATAAAAATATTTAAATTTATTTCCTAATGTTGTTTTCGTTTTAGTAAAAAAATGTTATAAATCATTTCAAAAATTTGTTAATATAATTGAACAAATAATGACTATTTATTTTAATATAAAAATGAGATTTGTAGGAATGAATGAAAAAAATTACTTGAAACAATAAAAAATATTATAAGGGTAGATAAATATATAATATCATTCAGTGAGGTAGGAAAAACCATTCCCTCTAAATACATTAAAAACATTCATTTTATACTCTTTTTGAAAAATTAAAAATGTCCCTTTATGAAAAATAATTAAATGAATACTAGTTAAACCTTTGTGAATAAATTAAAAGGTGGTAGAAAATGAAAACAAATAATCACTGGAATATAAATAATAACATTATTGTAACAATTTTAACAACATGGAAATAAAGGAAAAATATTAATGACTAAGAACAAGAGATAAGGTTGATATCTCTTACATGTAACTTTCTTGTTGATTCCTGATAAAAAAGAGAATAAATGAAAAATAAATATATATAACATTAAAATAACCATATTATGAAAAATATATGGGGAATAAGAGATTATAATCATATATTTTTTCCAAATAAATTTTGAGTAGAAACAATGTTAAAAATAAATGAGATTGTAATAGAAATCCCTCGCCTTGGGTCTCCTCTTAGTCATACATATTTCATTATCCTATTTAATTATTTGAAAATTTTTACTCTCCCATAAAAACACTATATTCCAACGTATTAGACTAAATATTATTAACTTATAAAATATATTTACTCATTAATTAACAAATATTAATTAGCTTCATTATTCACTGTGTTAACTATTCTTTTTTCATTTATGTTTGGGTTTAACTATCTACTTTATTACATAATGGTCATGGTTTCATCATTTATAGAATAAAAATTAATATATTACTTTAATATTTTCTTAATATATAAAATTTTATAACCATCCATGAATTTAGGTAATAGAAAAATATAATAAACTGTTCATAGAGACTATAGATTTTATGTATGTATAAAGGCTAATTTTATTTTATAATGGAAGCCATGTAGAATTCTTTTATCCTTCAATAATCATAATTATATAATAATAGTAATATATATACATTAAATACATCATTATACGAATCCAAGAGAGGTCCTGATAGAAAATAAACCACATCACTATATAGATATGGTAGTCTATATGTAG
The DNA here is from genome assembly GCA_963277665.1 of Viscum album. Classification (NCBI taxonomy): domain Eukaryota; kingdom Viridiplantae; phylum Streptophyta; class Magnoliopsida; order Santalales; family Viscaceae; genus Viscum; species Viscum album. The sequence continues at coordinate 349,184,356 of OY728150.1, read as the reverse complement.
GTAGGTGCACATTTTTCATTTTCCTTTGAATGTAAAAGTATTAAGTTAGAAAACATATTATAATTAAAAAAGATTAATATTATCATAAACATATTATATAAGTATTATATAAATTATAAGAAATAATCTATAATGGTGTAAATATATAATGAAATACATCCTATCATGGTGGTGGTAATCTGCACGTATACATGAGCGATACATTGATTTTCCATTTTATTAAAATAGGTGGATAAGAGTTGTTGAAAAAGAGTAAAGAAATTTCATTATATTTATGATACTAAATTAAAAATTATATAATGAATAAAATATAATTTTAGGATGTATAATATGAAATAACACTAAAAAGTGTTAATTTAGAGGATTACCACTTTTTTGAGACAACTCCTTTGGTTCACACCTTAGGACTTAGCAGGATGATATTATGGGATAAAAAAGGATATAGTTTGTGGAGAATAAATCAATGAAGTTATCTTTTAAGGTAATGAGATATATATATTTCTAACTTTTTTTAATAAGAAAGGATATGTGGTTCCCTTTTGTAAGAGAGGTTGGTGGAAATCTTATAAATAATTGAAATATTGTTATATATTATATACCGTACCCAAATCATGTGGATAAATAAAATAATAAAATAATATTAAAGGTATAAGTGTATAAATGTATACGAAAAATTAAATTACTCATTTTTAGCTGTATTTAAATGTGATATTTTTAATTTAACCCCTATTAACAAATATTAACCACCATTGTAGTAATTATTTTATCATGGTTATTATGCACTATCGTAACCATGTAATTGACCATTTTAAAGCGCTATAATATCTTGATTCCAAATATTAAACCCATTTAATATTATGATACATCTAAATATGGTAAAAAATAATTCTAAAAATAGTGCTTACAACCCAATGAAAAAGGGTTTCTAGAAAAATATCATTTTTAGTATAAAATTGTGTTTACAACAAAAAAATTTATATTGTTGATTATAATGGAACTGTTTGAATTATGTACAGTAATGTGAGACTTATGTGACTTTAAATATAATAATAAACAAAATGTATCGATGAAAATACTTTATAAATAGAATGAGTTAAAATAGTTTTTTATTATAATAGAAACATCACTTAGATTTAAAAAATATAAAACATCGATTTATATGTTCTATATAATATTTTAAAATACATTATATTAATTATTAAACGAATTTTTTATATTTTAAAAAGTAATAATTGTTTTTATAGTTATTATTATATCATGAAAAATTTAATAAAGTGACTATATTTTAAATAATTTTATTTTTCATTATTCACACTGAATATTTTTTCCAAATAATTATAAAATTTTAACATAAGATAATTTCGAAATACCAAATTAAAAAAAATTAAAAATATTTTTAAAAATTATATTTCTAAAAATTTAAAAAATTAATTCTTATTTTTCATTAAGAGCACCAAATTAATACATTCATATACATTGAAATGGTACAAAAATTAGATGAAGGTAATATTTATTTGTTTATTTCATTATATGTATTAAATTAATCCTTTGTACAAATATTTCAGAATTCATCCTCACTTATCCAATATATAGGTTATATGGTCACATTTAAATAATAATATTTTCATAGTAATTAGAAATTAATTTAATCGTTGTGTAGTGTGTGATACAAATAACAAATAAAGTATTAATTTATAGAAAACTAAAATCATTGGGTATTATATTATCCCTACATTAAATACATTTCAACATGAAAGTTTTAATTTTAATTTTAAAAATAATAAATTTCATATAATTATAATAAAATCAATTATTAAATTTATCATGATATTTAATTTCTAGGATTGGTGTATACAATTTAATATGAATTTAAATCTATAAGCCTCATACATGAGAATATGTTTTTAAAAATGTGCCTTGGAAATTTATTGTTACTTCCCGCAAAATTAAAAATAGATATATCATTAGTTAATTTTTAGTTTTATAAATTAGTTTAATATAAGGATAGAAATTATGAAAAAAATTTCTTAATTAACTTCCTCACATTATATAAGTTTTATATGATATTTTCAAGTGAATTTTATGGGTCATGATGATTTTTTCATTCTTGAAGTACTAAGATAAGATCTTAATCCGTCCTAAGATCAATAAAATTATGAAATTTTATACCTCATATCTAAAACCAAAATGCTTACAAAGAAATTTAAAAAACAATCTGCATAAATAATCATATACATAAAAAATAATAAAATTGTTAAAAAAACCTCAACTAAAACATCCACTGTTCATCTTAAATTATTCAAAAAATAAAAAACCATATATTTATTTAATGTATACATCACCAAATATAAAAAATAGAATGATTTAATCACTTATTCTTACCAAATAATCTCATATTTTTTCCCGAACAACCTTTACCATTTATAAAGTTCTACAATAATATTTTCACATTCCCTAATCACATTTTTAAAAATATATTTTCCCAAAAAAACATGAATTACTATGATATAAAAAAATAATAAATTATTTTAAACTTACCATAGATTCACATTTTTATAAAACTTTCATATAAAGGTGATTAATACCATTCAAATTTTTGAAATATTCTATACACCATATTTTTGATTAAATATATTAGAATAATACTTGGATGTTTTTCACACCAAAATACAATCAATAAATACCAATAAAGTAAAATAATATATTATAACTATTTATCCTTAATCACCATACTTTCAAACCCTTAATGCTTGCATCCATCGACTAGAGATGTAACTTTATTTAATTTTTTAATAGAAAAATTAACATATTTTCAATTCATGGATACAATATTTTCAATAAAAGAATATTCCTAAAAAACATTGACACCGAATAACATTCACATGTAACTCATTTTCCATTGAATTTTTTGAGAATGATTTTAAATTTATTCTCATGAGCTTTATAACTTTAAGAGTATCCACTATATAAGAAATAATGACTATCTATATTTATCATGGAAATCTTTATTGTTTATGTCATTTATGTTCATAATTCCCTATATCCTTATAGTTAGAGAACAATACCACAATAGAATTTTTCTTGTAATAATAATTATGAGCATGATTTCCCCTTTTCACAATTGTAACAAACTCCAAATCCATTTAATCACTTAACCATGTGATTCTGCTCACATTATTTATACTTGGGATATTGAATCTTTTTTTTCATTTTATTTTCTTTATTACCTAAGAATACATGAAACTCCAATTTTATCATATTTTTGGTTCAATTTTTTTATATTCATGTAGTTAATCAGAACTCAAGGCATTTTTTTGTATTAATACTAAGATACTTATGTTATTCTCATATCTTATTCCATTTCTCCATTAAGAAATATGTAGAAAGAATAGCATGAGATAGTTTCCCAAATATATAGATCATCAACTCTAATAAAACACCCATAATATTTTATTGATTTTTAGGTTAATCCTTAAAAAGACAATGGGTATTATTTATCTTACTCTATGATCAATATTTAAACAATGACATAGAATTAGTTAAATGAAAAGTATCATGGATACTAATCTATGTAATATAAATATCTATGAATGTAAATTTTATGAAATATTTTGAAGTATCATAATAATATTCATGTTAACTATGTTATTATAAAATATAGTCCCAAAGGTTTACTATATACTTACTTTGATACAAATTGAAGTAGCCCATACTCTAATAACCCAGATTCGGTTCACAATTGTAACATTTTTATAAGATTCAATGAATAACATCATCAAGGAAAAACTATATTATAATCATAAAAAAAGTATATATATAAATTAATTACATACAAAATTTAAAGTTGAAAACATAACTTAAAAACCATCATGTTTCCTTGATTTTTTTTGAAAACCACTTCTTCAAATTTTGAGGAATAGAAAAAAGTGATCATATATTCATTGTTAGTGTAACATTCAATGGAATATGTTATGAGTAAATAAATAATTATCAATATCTAAAGGTGGATAATCAAAAGAATGTACATTAAACCACAAAATTGATAATCAAATACATCCATATATAGATCAACAACAAAAATAACATGGTTAGTAATAATTGAACTATCAATTAAATAAATGAAAAATTTCATATATTAATGATCATAACTCAATGAATCTTCCAATACATCCTAAATATTATATTATAGGCCTTATAAAAGAAACACTCAATAATGGGAATGGATGCAATTAATTCCGAACAATTATGACTTGATCTTACCCCCTCAGCCAATACATCAAGTGCTTTGTTTTCTCTCGTGAGACCCATTGATGCATCGAGGGGTTATCTATAAGCGGTCCCCACACATCAATTGAATAAGAAATTAATTATTAATAAATATAATGATGAATATAATTCATAATAAATAAGATATATCAGTCAATAATTTCCCTTATTTAATCAAGAATACATAATATCTATATATCCCTACTAAATCCAGAACATTCTTAATAAGAATACTTCAACTAACTATATATGTAAAAATGTTAAAAAATTATTTTAATATTCAAATGATTAATATATCAATTAAATAATTAAATATGGATATTATTTCCAAATAATAATAGAGAATGATACAGATCATGATCATAAGAATTTTAATGATCTAAAAATAATGTCCAATCCATAAATAAATAAAGTACAATTGAAGATGATCAAATCATTAGAAATGTTGGTTTTAATGTAAAGAAAAATATTTTGGTAATTAGAGATGAAAATGGAATTAAATATTTAGAAATTTGTTTAAATAATATTTTTTACTTTATTATAAATAAAATGATATTAGTAATTAAAAAAAAACAAACATTTTACAAAAAATTCAATTTTATTTAAATATAAAAACTAAATTTTCATATCATAATGGAAAATGGTTTTCTTTCAAGACCATGGTAAATATTTTAGGAATATGAATAGAGAATAATTCTTTTTGATGTGTGATATTTTATTCACACCATGTATGTTAAAAAAATTCCTTTCACTATTTTGAAAGGAAATAAAAAATACCCTTTTTGAGGAATCATTAAAATATTCCATATAATTTTTTTGGATAAAGTAAATATTCCTTACATGTAAATAACTTATATAATATAGATCCAAAAAGAGAATAAATAAAAAATAAACATATAAACCCAAAATATATATAGATTAGAATAATTAATAATGAGTTTAATATTTTAGAATGATATAACTTTCACAAATTAAATCTACACATAAAAAATCCAACAGTAAAATTAGATTATAAAAAATCCCCTACCTTTGTTTTCTACTCAAGCGTACTTGTTAGATCACCAACATAATGATTTTATAATTTTTAATCATTCATGTGATAATCAAATTCATTCCTATGATAACATATATGTTTAAAATATGAAATTTAATCACTAATTAATTAACCAAAATCTATATTTTTTTGTATTTTCTAATGAAAATTTTAACGGAGAAATGTAAAGCCTGACATAAACCCACTAGATTCAACCCATTAGGAAAATGAATCTTCTCCCACCAACTTTATAGTACAAAAATTGTTAATGGTAAATTTTTTAAATTTCAAATTCAAAAACCCCAAAATTGATTTTGGGCCACGTTACGCATTGTGCCACCTAATAAACCAACCATCAAGGACCACATTATCTCACCTTGTCATCACATCACCAAAAAATCAGAATCACCACCATAAATTTGTCATGTCACCAAGGTTATCATCCTCATAAAATCATTTCCATCGGCCTATCTCTAATGTCAATCACCTGTACCAAACACTGTTGCTGCTTGAACCAGACAATGCCGTCACCATCATCACCTCCTACATCGAGCTGTCTTCAACTCCAAACCACCACCACCGACGTTGTCACCGTTAAAACATCATCAAGAAAGGATCATGACTCCTGGAATGCCTAATCCACTCAAACAGAACCTCCCAAATCTCTTGTAAAAAACCACCTCACCCAATCGAACTATGGATGAGAGATGGTACAAGAAACCATAGTAGATTAAGAGAGAAAGGAGCCTTCACAAAGATTCATGAGCATCGATGACATTGCCAACCCAAATAAGAAACCACCATCACCTGAATGCTGATTGAACCGCAGGGAACGCCCACCACAATGAAAATTCCAACCCAAAGACTCTTGGAATACAACACACCCAACTGACCAGGGAGAGCACAACAGACCTAGAGGCCGGAGATGAGTACAAGTGTGTGGAACATCTAAATTAAGACATGTCCAAGGATCCACCAACACTCTCACAAAAAATCAGTATCAACGAACCATCACCCGAAAAACATAGAACATCGTTCCAACTAAATTCCCCCACATAAACAGATCTGCATCTCAAAATAACTACGGAATGAGGAAGAAGGAAATGTGATTGAACCCCTAAATGAACACATGAAGGAAATCCAAGGAAGAAAAGGTGAAATTGAAAAATGAATAAGGGGTTTAGGATGAAAATCTAAATAGAAAATAATCAAAAATGATGAAATGAAACCCAAGGAAAATGAATTAAGAAGATTGAAGCTGGGGAGATGCCCCATAGAGAATATCAGGTGATGAGACCCTAAGAAGAAGGAAGGAGATCGCTCTAGGGAGATTTTTTAGAGATTATAGGACATAAGATCACTCTAGGGCTTGGGGATGAAGACGAATAATAATAAAATATACGTTCTCGGTAGATCTCCCCAGGAGTGAACTAGTCCGTCTATAATCCACAATTCATTAACAAATTTTAATTTAAAAAATTATTATAGGTTCTAACTATTTCCAACATCATTTATGTATCAATTTGGTAGTCTATTTTATTATATCAGTATCATTTTCCTATCATCTTATAAATTCTATTAAATAAATATCATATTTATTCATTATATAAAGAGTTATAACCATCCTTTAAATGTGGTAATAGAAAAATGAAGTACATTATTCATAGAGATGATAGTCTGTAAGTACACATGAACATTATTTTAATATTATAATGAAAATAATATAAAAATAATGAATAATATTTTATCATTACAGAATAATATTTATTTAATATTTACTAAATACATTCATTGAATCAAATATTATATCCATATAAGAGTTGGAGTGATGGAAAACAATGTAGATATTTTTTTATGGATATAATAGTTTGAAAGTAATCATGATTGATACTTTAATTTTAAATTGGATTAAAGGGTAATAAGGTTGATTGTATATTATAATTATAGAGGAATAATTATAAAATAAAATTCATATATGAACATTTTTTCCATAATAATAACCAACCATGAATGATGGTGATGAAAAATGAAATGCATCACTTTGTGGAGACCTTAGTCCGCACATACACACGAACAAAGATTTCATTTTATTTTTTGATATAATTGAGGTTGATAAATGTTGTTACAGAAGAATAATAACATTTTAGTATATTTTTTATATTTAATTAATTATTTATACAAATATATATAATATATTTTAAGGAGGCATAAGAAGGAATAAATTTTGAAATTGTTGGTCAATATGATTACCTCTTCTTTGGGAGACATCCTATGTATTAAACACTAATCTTTATTTTAATGGTATTTGGGATTAAAAAAATATCTAAGATATGAAAAATAAGTACATAAATATTATTTTTATGTATTTTCCAATATAAGCGGATCAATGATTTTGAATGTGAGGTGAAAGTGGGTTCCCTTTTAATATTGAAGTAGTTGTCAATCATTTAAATACATGAAATATTTTTATATATCATATGTATCACACAATTAAAGTGGATATAAAATAATTTTTTAATATTAGATGTATAATATTGAAATATGGTCAAACAATAGACTTTACAAAATTTTTTATTTCTTCTTAACCATTATCGTTTGGAGTTGAACCACCTTTTAACCCATTCTATCCTCTACCAAAGTAATAATTTTGTACCTTGGTTACAACTTGTTATCACCAAAAATAAAAGTGAAATATTTTGAAATTTTGATCCATTTAATTTCAAATATTAAATACATTTTATAAAATTAAATTTATTAATATGGTAAAAATTACCTTTAAAAAAATAAATGTAAAGCAATGAATAATTGTTTCAAGAGAAATATCTTTTTATAAAATTTATTTTATACAAAATCATGTATAATGTTTATTAAAATTATATTAATTGATTTATTTTTGATAACATTATATTTACTACACTTAAATGAAAACCAAAAACCAAATTTATCGATGAAAATAAAAATGTAAATAAATGGATCTAAATATTATGTTTATTAGAATAAAAACATTATACTCAGATTTATAAAATTTCAAAACAAGAGATCTAAGTTCAAAAGAATATTTTATAATATATTATATTACATATTAAACATATATTTGATACATTAATGAGGCATCAAATTATTTCTTTTTATTATTATGTCATTATAAATTCAAAAAAGTTATAGTATATCAAAAATTGAAATTTTTATCTATTCTCCAAAAACTCACCCTTTTCAGACAAATCCCAATATATATCCCTAAGATAAATTTGACTTGGAAATTTAAAAATGGACTTATTTTATCCATATTATAGATATATTAATGGAAGAAAATAATTATAATTATTCTCACATAAAAAACATAAAAATATTTTTTATGTAGAATATATTATTATGGCATAAAATGAATTTATTATTATACTTTACATAGTATCAACAATTATAATAATATAAAATTTCATGATTAAATTAACTATTTTCATAATGTAAATTTATTATACAAATAATTTGTAATTTCTTATTCATATAAATCCCCTCCAATACTATGGATTAGTTAGATAAAAACATTTTAGTAATACTATATTAATAGTACTTTTTCTGTTCATTTAATGTTCGCATTGCATGTGATAAATGGTGTCAAACATAGTTTTAATTTAAAGGATACTAATTTTTTTTGTTTTGCATTCTCCTATCATTATAGAAATTAAACACCCCTAAATTTAGTTATTCTTTAAAAAACTGAATATATCTTAAGATAATTCACCTTAGTAGGTTCCTTTTACAACACATTTAAGACTCAATATATTTTTCATTAGTTTTCATGAGTTTAATAAATTCCATTACCAATGATACAAAAACTATGATAAAATTTACTCACTAAATTTCTTCAAATTATATAGGTGGTATTTCATCCTTCTATGTACATTTTTATGATCATGATGGTTTCTTCATGCTTGAATCACCATAATAATATTTTAATCAATCATTGGATCTACGAAATTATGAAAAGTTATTCTTAATTTAAAATCCAAAATGGTAAAAAAAATTAAAAAATACCCAATATGAGTAATCCCTAATGTAATGGTGTAATACAATAATAAAAAAACCTCATTTAAAACACAGAATGTTCATATTAAATCATTCAAAAAATTATTTAACCATATGGTTTTTCAAATTTTATTTTACTAAATAGAAATAATTTGATTGATATGATCAATTATTCTTCCAAAATATTCTAATATATTATCCATAAAAAACCTCTATCACTTATAACATCACATAGATATTTTTTTATCTTCACTAATCACACGTTCCAAAATATATTTTCCCCGATAAAGAAAATTAATATGATATAAAATCAAAATTAATTTCATTAATCCTCTCAAAGGATCACTATGTTTTAAAAATCACTTATCAAGGTTATAGATACCATTAAAATGTGAAAAATATTCCTAAAAAAATCAAATCAGTTGATATCCGCTAAAATATTTAGATTTTTCACAATGAAAATTTACATTAAAAAATAACCATAAATCACTATCATATATTCTCCCAAATTAACTATAATTACCCTAAATTCAAATCCATAAGGGTTACAATAATAAATGGTGCAATTCATTAATTTTCATTTGTCATGAAAAGATTAAAAAATATTTCATACATAGAGAGAATATTTCCAACAATAGAAAGATCATTATACCAACATTCACGCTTACAAAATATATCATATAAATCGATTTCTTATTAATATTTAAATAATGATTCCTAAGTGACTATCATGATATTTATAACTTTTAGATTATCTAGTATATCGTAAATAAATACCATAAAAAATTATGAGGCTAATCCTTAACACTTGAAACAATGATTTTAATAATGCCCTATCTACTTATAGTTATGGTGATGGATCATATTAGACTCTTTATTACCATTATAATCATGACTAAAATGATGTATATTTTCACAAAACTTGTAACAAACTCCCATTTCCATTAATTACTTAATAATTATATTCTTCCCAAATTCACATTAAGATGGATGTTTAATCTTTTTTACTTTCATGGTCTTTATCACCTAATGACTAATGAAAATTATCTTTTCTATTATTTTTTGTGTTATAAAATTCTATTATATTTATATTTTTATTCATTACTCAAGATATCTAGTTAGTATTAATTAAAATATCCCTTACTCTGGCCTATATTATATTTTTCTAACTTCATTAAGGAAAGGATATTAGGCATATCCTGAGATAGGTAAACTAATATTTTTATGATCTTATAAGCTAAAACATCAACTATATTATCTTGATAAATAGGGTAATCCATATACTAATCATTTCTATAAATTCCCTCTTTTTATCTAGGATCTATATATAAACAATAAAACACACTTAGTTTTATCAAAATCATCATGAATATCATGTTGTGGTACAAAACTACCTATGAAATTAACAGTTATCAATTATTATAAAGGGTATTAATAATAAAATGGTTATATATGTTTTTCTTAAATATAATACCCATGTTTTTTACAAAAAAACCTATGAGACCAACTGATGTTGCTCTAACTCCATCCACCTTGAGCCTGTGAACAATCATTACATTGGAATAAGATACATGTAATCATAACACTAAGGACCGGTTAGTTTTAAAGTATTAAAAAACTATACACATGCATAAATTTTATATTATATTTATAATTTAAATCATATCATGAAAAAACTTATTAATCTGTTGTTTTTTTGGAAAAATATTTCTTCTTTATATCCAAGTGAAATGAATTAAATAAATTGTTAGTTGAGATTCCCAAAAATGTTTACATTTAGTTGAATATGTTATGAATAATTAAGGAACAATCAATATCAAAGGTTAGATAATCAAACTAATTTATATTCAATAAAAAATCGACAATGAAATAAGTCAATGGATAATATCAACTAAACAATCACATGGATAATCATAGCAGAATTCACTCTGAAGGAAATACACAATGATAGAAATTTATGATTTTACTATAAATTCAATTCCCCTAACATCATGAATATTATTGTCATGTACTTTTCCAAGATAAATTCAGTAATGGTCCGGTATACACTAAATGAAAAAAATTATGACATAATTTTATAGCCTCAACTTATAAATCATGCAAAATTATTTTTGAATCAGGAGGAAGATCAATGCATATTGGGGCAATATATAACCTGGCCCCACCTAACACTTGAAAAACCAATTCATTCCCAGTATATCTATTTATGAATGTAATTTATAATCAATATTATTTATCAATTAATAATTATCCTTATTTAACAGATGAAATGGAATATTAGTATTTCAACAGATAATGAAATTACATTATTAATAAGCATAATTAAAATGACACTATATGTAGTAATGGTATCTAATTAAGATAATATTAAAAATATAAATATCTATGATATAATTAATATGGATACAAGGTCAAAAAATTAATGGATAATGTTAGAAAATATGATCACAAGAAATTGAATGTACTCAAATAATGATATAATCTAAAAATGAATAATGGATGATTGATGAAGCTCGATTCATAATAAATGAAGGTTCTAAAGAAAATGAAGTTATTTTGATAATTATATAGGAAAATCAATGTAAAAATTTAGAAATTACATTCAATAAATATTTTGTAACATTTCTGTAAAAAGGGAGTTATAAATCATTTTTAAAATTATTTTTAGGCTTTAAAAAAACTATTATTTATAATTTTGAGATAAAAACTAAAAATTTATATAATAATGTTTTTTTTTCAAAAACTATTGAAAATTGTATTGGAATCTAAATAGATAATAACAGTTTTATAGGTGGTAAAATAAATCCATTCCATATACATAAAAAAATCATGTCACATTTTTGTAAAGAAAGTAAAAAATAAATTTTTTTAGAAACTATTAGAAGATTACTTATTAAAACCATTGGAATAATGTAAAATGTAGTTGTAAATTACATACAAGAATAATGGAGTGTGAAGTAGATGATTCTTGAAACAATACGAAGAACATGGATATGGAGGATAAAATATTATTATCCTAAATAAGTTAAAATTTCTATATTCCCTACATTTAACTTGTTGATTCTCCAACGAAAAATATATGAAATGGAAAGTAAACATGTAAAACCAAAAAATAAAAAAAGGATAAGAACATTTATGGGGTTAAAGAGCTTTAAAACATATAATTTTATGAAAGGAAATATGAATATAATAAATCTTGAAATTAAATTATATTTTAATAGAAATTCATTACCTTAGGACTCTATATATCCTTATGTGTTTGATACTCCTATATGGGAATTACATAAAACATCTCATTACCAATTAATTAACAATTATTCATTAACACCGTTATTCTATGAATTAACTATTCCATTATTCATATATTTTTTATTGTAAGTCTATGTTTTTACATCATATTCTTGATTCCAACATTTATGTAATCCTAATTATGATATAAATATCATATTCATTATCTATATAAATTTTTGAGCATTCCATGAAATGAAGTAATAGAAAAATGAAATATGCTATCCTTGGAGATGGTATACCCTACATACAAATGAACAGTGTTTTAATTTTCTAATGAAAATATGCATAGATGGGTAAATAATATTTTATCAATAATGAATAATATTTAAGTTAAAAAAATAATATATATTAATAAAATATATAATTATATCTACCCCATAAAAGGCAGTGATTGAAAATGAACTGGAACACTATTTGGATATGGTAGTATGTATGTGCACACATTTAAAGCCACAATTTTCTATTAGATTGAAGAGTAACAGGGTATATTATCATTTATAATTAAAGAATAATATTTTTTTTAGGACCAAAAGGGACCTATATACCCTAAAAGGCTGGGTGAATCAGGGTATGAATATTCTTTTTCTAAATTCTTCCAACCCACTAGATTCTGACCACTTTATTAATAGGGTCACATTGTTTTCACTTGCGTGTTTATTATGAAATCTAATTTTCTTCTTTATTAGAGGATTATGCATTTTATGCAATGAAAGGAAGAAATAAGGGAAGAAACATAGATTTTTATTTGGTTCACCCTCACTGGGTTATGTCTGTGGAGCTAACAATAGGGATGTGTCATTGTCCCAAATCCACTAAAGCTCACTACTAATATTATTCAGGCTATATCACTTATATGCCCATGCTCACTTCCTTTACAATGTTTAGGGTATGATCAATGCTTTACCATGGGTTACTACCTATTTCCCTCTCTCTGGCTCACTATTGGTAGAAAATATAACCTTCTTCTTCTTCCTATGCTCACTAAACTTGAAATGGATCCACACACAGTTTATGGACTTGTAGGTCTGTTCATTATCACTAATGAATTAATCCCCTAGTGTATGTTGATGCTCTGTTGAAGTCCAACTTTCATCTATATATGAATACCCCTTTTCCACTGTTCACTGGGAAACAACATTTGGAAATACAATAAAAAATCACCCTACTTTTCGAAGCTCCCAATTTGGCAAAGCTCAATGAAGCATTTACAAAGTCCGTACCTATTTTCAAAGATCACATATTCATAGAGCTCAATGCTTCGTAGAGAACATTTCTTTGCAGAGATCAATCCTTCAATAATCTCAAGTCTTTGCAGATCATAGGCTGTCGTAGAGCTCAAGCCATCACAAAGAGACTTCCTTCTCAATGCTCACTGAGCTAACATGGAACACACATATTTTTCAGAGCTATATTAGCCTATGTGAAGCACTTGTCTTTGGTGAAGCACACTGCCTTTGAAAACATCCTTCGTAATTTAAGAGCAAAAACATTTTCTTGCAGAACTCTCTACTTCTCCTGAGGGGGTTGAGGCATGTTTATAGGCGATTCCACCAACTTGAGAACCTTCCATGCGAATTCAGTGCCCCATCATCTCAAATCATAGAGTTCCGAAATTCCCGCCGAATGTTTCTCTATATCGCGAAGCACCAAGTAAATTTTTGGATCATGGAGCTCATCATAATCATGGAGCTTTCCGTCAATTCGTTTTCACCACCGCTTCAAAGCTTCACCACAATTCTCTTCACCTCTGCTATTTGCGAAACTCATCATAATCGCAAAGAACACCATCAACTTTCTTCATGTCTTCACGAAATCCACTCCATGAAGCCTATCTTCTCAAAAATCATTCATTTACCATATTTCTATGAGATATTTATAAAAATTGATATTTCACGATGCTCACAAAATCCCAAATTTGGGACCCCAAAAATTTTGAAAAAATTGGAAAATGGAACCACTTGTATTTGTTCTTTTGTACCACCTCCTGATAATCCATTCCTTTATCATGGTTATTTTTGAATACGTATTTTCAATAAAATCTATATAACTCAATAATTCACCATGAAAATTTTCATTTTCCAGAAACACAACTAACAAAAAAATGCAAAAATGTTACCCTGATGGATTTTTGCACAACATATTCGTATCATAACTATCATATATAAACATTATATCCATCATAAAAACCAACCATGAAAGGTGGCTATGAAAAAGGAAACACATTAATTAATAGAGTTATTAGTCCGAATGTATGAATGGAAAATGATTTCATTTCCCATTGGATGAAAAAGCGATTGATAAAGGTTGTTTCATAAGAAAACTATTATTTAAGAACATAAATGATTCAAAATTTATTATTTTATGATTGATAAAAAATATTTTATGAAGGTATGATATTAAATAATATTTGATAGAATATATTAAGATGATTAAATTTTCCTTGAGTAACCTCCTTTGGAATACACCTTTAACCCTCATAGGATACTCTTAGGGGAAGACTAAAGAATTTGATATGCAGGAAAGGAATATAAGAGGATATTTTTTTGTTTCATAGATAATATATTTGGAACAATGTTTTTGAAAAATATTGGATAGGGGTTTCCATTTATTAAGTGATGTGGGTGATAATGTTGTAAACACATGAAATATTATTATATATTTTATGTCATACTCAAGTTATATAGCTAATAATTACCAATATTATTAATATTATATGGGTAAGGTGTAAATTTGATTAAAAAATATAATTTATTAATGTTTTTAGGGATTTTAAAACCTTATATTTTTTATTTTAACCCCCATTTAACCCATCTTAACCTTTACGATATTAATAAAGTTTCTACATCGGTAACAATTCATCATTAAAAAAATGAAATTGATATATTTCAAAAAAATTTAACTCATGGTTCAAAATATGAAATCCATTTTCAATGATTAAATTTATAAATGTGAATAAATCAACTTTTTATATTAGTACATGTAACACAATGAAAAAAGGATTCTAGAAAAATGATTTTTTAAATATAAAAAGTATTTTAATACCAAAATAAATATTAATGTTGATTATAATGAAATTAATTTAATAATTTATGATAGAAGGATATTTATGTAACATTATATCAAATAATAATCCAAATTTATCAATGTAAACATATAGTTAATTAAATTGATAAGAATATTAACTTTATTATAATAAAAGCATTACTTTGATTTTAAAAAAACTAAGAAATAGATTTCAACGTTAAAAATAATATTTTTAAATAAATTACATTAATTATTGAACACAAATATGATAAAATAACTCCTTTTATTTTTATTCCATGATATTTTTAAATATATAAAATGTAATAAACGTGATATTATTTTCAAAATTGGTATTTTTCATTATTCATTCAAAAATTAAAATTTTTAGAAAAATATTTAAATAATACCCAAACCTAATTTTGACATAAGAATTTCAGAAAATTAACTTCAATTTTATACAAATTTTTAAAAATTGTAGAAAATAATTTAAATTATTCACTCATAAACACCAATTTTTTATGAAGATTCTATTCTTATAGAATAAATTGAATTTATTCTTATACATTACTAGTAAAATAATTTATAAATATAACTTTATTTTTTAACTAATTATTTATATTAATGAAATCCTATCTATATGAATTTTATAATTTAGTTACTCATATTCATTCCCAATAATCTATCAACTATGTTATAAAATCAACATTGAATGACATAATTTTAATAGCACTTCATAGTTCATTTAATATTTGTGTAGCATGTGTTAAATGCTATCAAATGTATTAAGGAATTAATGGATTTAAAAATATTGGGGTGTTATATATGATGCCTCAAAATTTGGATTTACATGATGAAACCACCTTTAGATTAGATGATGATGACTGATACTTAATTACCTAGGTTTCACCCTAGGAAATAGAGATGGCACTTGAGTCATTAGAATTCCATAGTGAAATAAACAATCAATTAATAATATATTAACTAGATTCTAATTCATGAGGGAAATCACCCATGGATTGACATTATAATAATTAGATTGGAATACCTTGTGGAAGAACCCTTTGGATTCAATGATTGTGCCATAGTCATTAATTACATTGGGGTAACCCCATAGGTATTGGTGATGATGCATGATACCTTGGTTTCCTTGGGTAACCCCATAGAATTTAGTGAATTATACATAATGAATTATTTTGGATAGAGAAATTAGGTTTAGTGAAGTGTAGGTATGGTCTATCCCGAGTGTCCCCATGGAACTTCAAGACCGATAATGGTTTTATTTATTTATGTTTTGACCTAGTCCTTTTATGCACATAAACATTCACTATACACTAAGACAGAATATAATGTAGATTTTTTTAGTGGTATCCAACTGATTTATACATACTCATTTCTTGGGTTATTGGTTGGTACTCGATTATACGTCATGGTTGTAGAACCTGACAAGGGTAAATAACCTATAATTGATGATATAACTGGGTTAGGTAGTTTGTGGAGCATGGGAGATTATGACCAGGCCAAGACATGGGAACATTTTTGGAGCAATGTAATATATTTTCCACTTGTTATTTTATAGGATACTATATATATATATATATATGAATTTCATATCATGTATATATCCAGTTTTTATATATCATGGGTTGTGATTATTATGAGTACTAATAGGTTTGTATGTTTAATACTGTATCAAGATGATATACATGATTGTAATTGTTTAAATAGTTATTTCACTAAGATATGTGGGTATGTTATCCCCACCATCCAACTTATATATCACTTCCATTCATTATT
The DNA here is from genome assembly GCA_963277665.1 of Viscum album. Classification (NCBI taxonomy): domain Eukaryota; kingdom Viridiplantae; phylum Streptophyta; class Magnoliopsida; order Santalales; family Viscaceae; genus Viscum; species Viscum album. The sequence goes on along the minus strand of OY728150.1, from coordinate 349,166,922 downwards.
CTCTATTGTATGGGGAGGTGTGCCTTAGGCCACATTGTGATCTATTTTATATCATCAATTAGTTTCTATAGACCATGGTATGTCGCAAATATTATTTTATTAGACAGTTTAACTCTGTAAATTAATATTTTTTCAATATACATTAAACATTTTTTTTGAAATTAAGTGTCTTTAACCTTTTATTTTACTGTGATGTCCCATTGAACACCCTAAGTTGGGGTGGGGGGGGGGGTGAATTTAGGTGTCTTGAAAATTATATCATCTTTAAAACCAAAATGAATTGTGTATTATGATTGGAAAAGACACCATGAATATATAATTATGTTCACACACATGGAAAAAAAATCTAGAAAAATATGATCATAGAAACAAACTTTTACATGGTTTATCTGTAATAGGATACATATAAGGAGCACATATTAAGAATGTTTCAATAATATAGGTTACCACTAGTTTATAATGAAAATATTTAGGATATGATCACTTATTAAACTAAAACAACCACTTCTTCTCTTCCACTCAACAGTTTCTTGAGGGTTATAGAAATACAATTTACAAACATATCAAACTCACAAATATATCAATCAAGATTAAAAAATGAACTATAATGAGTGTTCACCATGAATCCCTATTATTCTATTAAGTCTCTTCAGTAATACAAATATTGATTATATCTTCCTATCTTAATCACTAATGAAACTCATATGGATCACAATTAATTTATGAATTATAGTTTTATAGTGAACTAGAATACTAAATCTCCAGTTTTACATCCCCAAGATCACTCCATAAATTTCTATAATATTTATGTGAACATGGGGGGGGGGGGGGTTAGTAATTAAGTAATCCCTTTTTATTTTTTATTATTTTGCTTCTAAAACACAACATCTATGGTTCCTTAGTACCGTTATCTATTCAAGATCAAATAGATCAACCTCAACTCATATATAATAGGAAGGAAGAAATAATAACACACAATGATTAAAGAAATATCAACCATAAAACCTTACTCTTTGTGGTTGGTTAGTATCCTAAACCTAATTTGTTTACAATTTAAATATTTTTATAAATTAAAAATGGATGTGGGTATTTTTTAACCATACCCATCACACATACATTGAGTCATATAAGGTTCTATTTTTTTATTACAACTAGTGAATGCATCTTAACACTGGGTATTTTTAATGATTTTATCTGAAACAAGAAATACCTATCTCCACTCCTTGTTGCTTATTCAATTTTTGAATATGATCATCCTACAAGAATATATTATATCACTAATATTCTTTTATACCATCCTTCATGATCGTTGATAAAAAATAAACTTGATTAGTTCTGATTTTATTAAAACTCTATTAAGATCATAACCTATCTGGATCTTCTTTGTTGTACTAAATATTAAATTTTTTAGGTCTTCAAATCCTTTTAATGAATTCCAAGAACAATTCTACTAATTTTTTTTCTCTTATATTTTTTCATGTATTAATTTTCTAGGTCTTATATATCGTGAGTGCATTTAGTTGTGTGAATGTTAAATCTGTATTACACCCACCAACATTTGTTTCTATTTGATATATCTATTCTTCTTCAGGCTCAATAATTTTAAATGTTCTTAACAAAATTAAATAGTAATCTCTCCTACACAGAACATTATAATACTCTCATCAAATTTAGTATCTATAAATATAATACCTTGAGGACATTTTAGACTCTATCCAAAATCATGATAATAGAATACAAAATTTTGGTTTCTCATGACCTGTTGATATAATTTTTAAAAAATACCATGTATAGATCATCATATAGATTTTTAGGTATAACCTCTTGATAATTTAAATCATACTAGTAGGTTCCAACATCTATATTAAGCTCATAAAATGATCATATTTTTATATTATTAGGGATGAAAATATAAATAATAGTTAGAAATGATTCCATGAATGAATTATTACCTAAACTATTATGTGTAACCTATATTTATGATATGCACAACTCTTATCTCAATCACATAGTTTCACCCTTGGTCAGAATTAATTTAATATAATTTTGAATCATAACATCATGAAGTATTTTGATATTTGAATCCTTGATGAATTTTTAATGCATTTATTGATTAAGTTCACTATTTATTCAAAGTATTTATTCTGAATATTCTTCATGTTTCATTATGAAATCCATCCTTAGAATGTATTCTATTTAGTTTTCTCAAATTCAACCAAGTACATTATTCTTTCATAGTTCATTACTTTACTTAGGATTCTTATAAAACCTCAAGGTTGATTTTTATGTAGTGTTATTCAATCCTACATCAACATGTATCATGTTTATGAAATAATGTATGATAGTTACACATGTCATACATCTTATATAAATTATGTAATATGTTTCTTATATTTTAGAAGGATTCTAGTTACAAAACACATAGATGATCCATACACAGAAAGAAAATATTATCTAAAGAGGGTTTCACTATAGTAGACCGTACAAACATAGGTTCTTATTCTTTGAGATGATACATATGTTTGTCTCATAAATTACCAGTTTAGAGTATAAGAAATTTAAATACTCCTAGGACCATAAAAAACTGTTGGAAACATTATCCTAGAGGTTTTACCCTTAGTATTTAGTATTCCTACTTGGTAAGTCAAGGGTGTATTATATAGCTTTTATGTTATATTTTCTTCAATCATTGACCCCAATTTTCACATTCGTTTCATATTTATATAAGCTATATAGCAGGGTTCTATGTATCCTTCTTATTCTACCTTAATCCCTTCATTATCTCCTCAAAATAAAAAAGATTGAAAACATTTTCACACAATAATAACATCTCTTGTTGAAAAAAATATATAATCATATTGGTATAAAAACATCACCATTTTTGTTTTTTATTAATACCAATAAACATAAAGTATCAATATTTTCAATGATGATCAATACCTTACCCCTCGTATTTTCAATAAATATAGGGGATATCTAGGGGACTTATCTTCTAATATTCTCTGGTTCCTTTAAAAATATGAAATTCATCTTTTTTCAGTTGTTTAATGAAGAATAAAACTAGATATTTCTCTTAAAAATAAGGATTATGACTGTAAAATATAAGTATATATGGGATAACTTAATGTTAAAAATAGTTATTAGGTTACCAAGATAGTAAATGTTTTTCATAAAACAATATAATATGTGATACAAACTTAATTTTTCCATTTAGGAGATTCTTAGATTTAATTTTTCTAGGATTAAATTTCATATAATAATCTCAACAATAACATTAAATAATTTGAACTACACCTTTAAAACCACCAGCATTTTTACACAGTTCGAAGTCCCCCATGATAACAAGATTCATAAGACTGAAAATAAAGATCAGAGTCTGTTAAAATTCTTCAATGAATAAAAAATAATATGTAATCTTGAAAATATATATTTTTATAAAATTCATGTTTTAGGAAATTTTCTTCTCAATTTGTCACCCTCAAGGGTTTCATTCATTTCTTATCCATCATTGAAGTAATAAAATTCCTTGAAAAAAATATCATATCTATATATTGAATATAACCATAAATATTCCCCTTTAATTCACTATATGTTAGTAAAAATTCAAAAAACAATTATTGGAATAAAGGAGGGACCAATTTTTCACACAATAATAGAAAAGAATATTAATATTCCCCCTTAATATTGTATTTTCATTCATTACAGTATCGATAATTAAAGTATTATATATACCCCATTTTCTATAATATACCCAAATATATTAATTTTATTAATTATATTATTTAACTACTTACTTATATGGAGTAGTATTCTCCACCTCATCTATAATGGGAAAAAACTTTTTTTTTGATGTTTTAATTTTCTTCCTTTAAAATTATGCCTTGGCTGGTAAAATAGTGAAACCAAATTTGTGTTATACCCAATTTATCTAGATATTTCATGATTATTTTCTTGAATTTTTGTATCACCACATAAAAAAACCTATCATCAACTTTATCCTTCTCGTCTAGAGAAACATTATATACTTTATATGTAGTATCTATTTGAGTTTTCTCCATTTTTTAGCCTTATTCTTTTTATCTGAAAAAATTATTAACCAATTTTTCTTGGTATACTTAGCCTTATTTATTAGTCTATCTTATTTTATTATATTTTTAATTTATATATCATTTAAATAATATGGATCATATCTTGGTTGGTTATTAATATCTTGTATGGATTTCATAAACCCATTTTGAGTATCAATACACAATGTTTGTGTCATGGTTATCTCTTATACCTTTATAGCATATTTTTTATCTTGATAATTAAATATATTTTATTTCTCAGAAACATTCACTATATAGATTTGAATATCATTAACAATATAATATTACTCCATACCATTCACTTTTTTCTCAGTAATAAACAAATTATTTTCATTCCCTAATTTTTCATCCTTATTGATTTGTGTGTTATTATCTATAAAATCATCAAAATTATCTTTTATGACAATCTCATGTTCAAATATTTTTTCATCATCATCACTATATGGAATATTGAAACCTATATCGATATGATAAAGGATGTTCACTATGTCAATTTTTTGATTCAATGAAACATATTGTTACCATTTTCGTCAAGATCGTTTTTCCTTTCTATACAATTTTTAGTTTTTAGGTTTCTCATTGTTATCACTTGTTTCATATTATATAACATTTATACATTGAGATTTATTGTCAATGTGACCAATTCCATTACTATTACATCACCTTGTTGGTTTCTTATTATTTTATATCTACTTAACACATTTAAACATACTCAATAGAGGTGAAAAAATATAAATATATTCCTCAGTGACTTCCATACATTTTGAATCACATAATTCTATAACTTATGTGTCTTTTATAATAAAATATCTCATATAATCAAAAGTTGTTTCATATTACACTTTCATATTAATTTTGGTGCATTTATCAATGAATATTCTATAAGAATGTTGTGAAGTATATCTAATGATAGTTTCTACATATCTTTTAAGGATGATGTTTCTAGATCATATTTATCCAGAATGTTTATTATCTTCTTTTTTATATTGATTCATTAATTAAATTTATCACTAAATCCATAGTTATTTCTGACTATTATATTTATACTAGTGAAATATTACTTAATTATTTCTTCCTAATTTTTTAATGAATTACAATTGGATCTTACAAAATATCAACCTAGATTCCTTTAAATTAATATTTAATTCCTAACTATTTATTATGTTGTTCCAAATTTCCTTTTCAAATTGAAGTCCCCTTAATTTTTTATTAAAAATTCTTAATAGATACATTAATATGTCATTTCGGTCTATTCCATTAACATTTAATTTTGTTTTATCTATAAAAGACATTAAAGAAACTTTATTTGGGTATGGAATCCACACCATTATTGTGTATGTTACTGATATGACAAGATAAAGAAGGTATAAAAGTATCATACTCTTCAATAAGTGATATTATTTTACATCAATCATTGTAAAAACACTGTTTCTAACAGAATTTAACATATATAAATATCAAAAACATATTATATCATTTATAATGAACTAAAAATTGATTGTTTTTGAGGTTCCCTATGATTGATATCCTTGTTAAGAGGGGGTGCGGTGAATTATTGAACCCACTTAATTTTTATGAGTTCTCTTATCAATCATATCCTTTGTAGCTGGTTAGTACATCGATCCCTTAAAGGAAAAATAACTCAAACTCAAAAATTTTTCAATAGGAATGAAAGAAGAATACTAAAAAAGTGTTTGAATGTTTTAACAAAAAAGCATACATATTTTCATAGTTTTTATTCAATCCAACTATGGTTTTTCTACAATAAATATTTTAATCAAATTACAACAGGTTTGGTTGGTACGTATACTTTTCCATAGTTATTCACACACAAACTATTAGTCAAAATGTATTCATTCTCCAAATCCCCCCTAAACAATAAGTATTTACATTGTGCACTGCTAATTTTTATATCTAAAACAAGAAATAAAAATTCTAGCTCTTAGATGATTTTGCACCACTTAAAGTGGATCTTCCTCTATGAAAGGATAGACCACTGATATACATATGTAATGTATTTAAAGAACATCAAAAACCAATACACATGATTAGTTTTTCATGTCCCTTGATCAATATTGGTTCGGAGCTTCCATAATGTATATAATACTCATTCATTCATGTCTTTTTATATGACTAATGAACTCCCATTTTTAGTGTGATGATTTTTATTCTATTTGATATATTTCAAGTATCAATTTTACCCATATTTTATATCTCCATAGTATTTTAATATACTGAAATTTTATTTTATTTATTATTTATATGAATAAATAGTATATATGAGATATATGAGGGAGTGAAAGGGTTTAGGGGGTATGAAGTGGTGAAGACCAAGGGATTTCCAATTGGATATAGTAATACAATCTATAGGCATATAACCTATGATTAAAAGAATTTTAATCTCAATTTCTTAAATTAAAATTTATGAAAGGATATCCTTGGCCTTATTTCCCTACACTCATATATTTTGGATATCAATATCCAAATGAATCACACTCTAACATCATGTGGTGGAAGAAATATTTAATGATTCTTGTCCACTTAGTATTCACTTGGTTATCACCAATCGAATTTTGTGATGTGAATGATATATATTCTATTATTATTTCTTATTGATTTAGATCATTATTGTTAAACTAAAAATTTATTCCATATATACAAAGATAATTAGAAGACTCTCATCAATATCAGTATGCATAAATTTAATACCTTGGATATGTTTTAATCATCATCAAAAAGAATGACCATAAAATCACTACTTTTGGTTTACCATGGTTTTTTAATTCTTCTAAAAAATGTATCACATGTAATTTTTCTCTATATATATTTCCATGAATTATAGTGTGATATTTATCTTAAAACTATTTTTTTAAAACTTATATGTTAATCTTAATTAAATAGCAACATTTTATATTGTTTAAAATCTCAATATAAATAATCATTTTAAAAATATTTACTGTTTTCACGGAATCATGTGCGATAAAATCATACTTCAATTTGTAGAATATAAATCTCATATCTTCATTATAACATCACACCCAACTGAAATTCATTAAATATATGATTAAATTATAATCATCTCTAAAGATCATGACATTTTAATCCATGAATTTCACTTCATGTGTCGAATGATTTAATGATCCCTAGAATATTTATTCTGAAAAATGATATAATCTTTTACTAAAATTCCTCTTTACAAGTTTTTCTTCAGTTTCTAGAATTCTAAAAATTCTACTAAGTACATAATTCTTACACATTTCATTCTCATATTGAAAATACTTACACAATATCAATAATGATGTTTATGATGATTAATTCATTCCTATATATACATGTATCATGTTTATGATTCACTTCATGATGGTTATATATGATATAATTTATCCTTATATAATGTAGATGATTCTATTATAGTAGTAGGTATATGGGTCATATATAATCCTTACACACATCAAATATCTGATCAAAAGGTGGTTATAAATAAAAAATGTCATTAGTCTCTAAGATGACAAATAAACATATTTAAAAAATTATCCAATTTATACTTAAGGAACTTCAAATATTCTAATAACATTATAATGTTTTCCTAAAAAATATCCCTTAGTTGTTCCAATTAGTATTTAATGGATTTAATAATTTTTAACACAAAGATTGACTCTATAAAATTTAGTCTCGTTTCCCTTGAACATTTTAACATGTTTTACAGTTATTAATTAAATTTTTATAGGATGTTTCCGAGGGTCCAATTTAGCCAAAATCTTCAATATTTACTAAATCATTCTCACCTCATACCAACTCATATTAATATATTTTTTCAAATAACACTTTAATCTTATACTAACAAAACATACAACCAAACACACGCGCACAACACTCCATTTCATTTCACTATATGTTATTCTCCTTTTTCACGTCAATACTGTCACGACCTGACCCATGCTAGGGCTCGAGCCTTAACTACCCCTAGCCCATCTCCATAGGCCTGGGGTTGGTGACAAGTGTTGAAGGAATATAAAACTCAGGGAGGCCTTTTTCTAGGTACTTGTACTGAAAAGGGATACATATATATGCTCAATTAAGAAGACCCCAATGAGGGAGTAAGGGAATCTCTATCTCACAGATCATCCTAAGAAGAAGAGTCATCAACAATTCCATAAGTAACCACCAATGAGGCCAAGCATATCTCCCGTATGCCCTGAACGGAAAGTCAAAGGGACTCAATCACCACACCTTTATACAATTATCTATGGTAAAGTATGTCTCTCATGCATGGTTTTATATCATGTAACAAGGACACCTATCGGTGAGGGATGAACCCCTCTTACTCGTGAGTCCAAAGGTTCATCAAGAATGCCTCGTAAGTGATTCTGTTATCCCAAAATAGTAAAACTAATGTAATGGACCCACACTGTAGTGTGTCAAGCGGATTCCACTCTATTATTTTCCATATAGGACCCACTCCCTAACGCGTTAGGGGGATTCTAATCTTGTTCATCGAGTACCCTCATCCTAGTACATCAGAGGGATTCCTCTTGGATATAGATGATAGAGGACCCACACCCATGCCGATGGGGGATTATATTCACATTATCATAGAGGGCCCATTCTCAGGTGCATCTTGATATTACATTCTCATATTAGTCTTTCATGACACACACCCATGCCAATGGGGGATTCCACTCTAGGTCATCAAGGAACCACTCTCAACCTAGTAGGGGGGGGGGGTTCCACTCAATAGGTATCGAGGAACTACATTGGGAATCCCTACTGGATGGTAGCTTTCGTATAGAACAAACATGTTAGTGCCTAATCACTGCAATTTCCCGATATTTCCTAAACATGATTCATTTACGGAACATCTTATATCGTACCTTTAAATCTACAATGGAGGTCATAATCATGTTCCATGTGGAAAAACACTATGTATAGGCTATCTGCATGAAAAAAGATGAGTCTAAAAGAAGGAGATACAAGAGGTAAAAGATTTTTCATGTGGTATATGGAGTATATAGAGCCCACATGATGTGTAGACCTACCTCATATCCTGGCCATGTACCTAGCCATACTTTAGTACTAATCAAGGAACAAGCACCCCTTAGGCATGCCAGTGTACTTCCAGAGTACATTGCACCTATGTCACAAAAGTCTGATGAGAACATGATTTTCATTGTTTGATCCAAATTGAGAACATGTAATTTTACTAGCTTGACTCTTCAAATGGACCCATATGATCAAACATATCAGACCATCATGATCCTTATTAAAAACACATAGTTTCTACTATTCATTTGCCTGAATCGGACTCCTGGTGAAGAAACTGCCCTTCACAACATTGAGCAATAATAGATCATCATGGGACCGACGCCACGATCTTGAAACAAATCAAATGGATTCAACAATTGTGATCCTTATGGAAAAGAACATGATATCAAATATTAATTCATCCCAAATAATCACCCAGTGAAAAAGTTGACTTTCACCACAAATTCCCAAATCAAGCCTTGTGGGGACTATACATCAGATTTGGTTTAAGTGCACAAAACTAGTCTTGAAACATCCACCTCAACTCCAAGGTTGCAACACCTCTAATGGAGTGTCAACAAGACTTCAGATGCCGGAGGTAAAAACGATAAAAGTTTCCTCAAATAATAATTATTATATTATTATTTAATACAGAGTTTCAAGACACCAAGAATCGAAAATGGAATTAAATTCCAAAAACCCCCCTCACAAGTTCCGCCTCAATGAAATGGTCTTGATGCCGCTGAATTTTCCCCAATCAGACATCACATGTAAGAGTTATTACACGAAATAGATTAAATAAAAATGTTAAATCTATTATTTCTCAAGTGTTTCATGTGACCGGAATACTGGTAGAGAAAAAATCATCCGAAATGGTCTTGAAATGACAGTAATGCAAATGGGATCACATTGTTGGTGACACCATTTTAATCAGAATCCCCGAGTGGGAGTTATAACAGTTTTAATAATAATAATAATAATAATAATAATAATAATAATAATAATAATTTCATTATTATTATTTTTGTTACGGTTTCTTGTGGTCGCCTCTGCCGTCACTCGAACTACTGACCCACACCATCACCTATGCACCCTGCCTTACTGTATCGAAATGACCATAATAAAAACGTGATCACACCACCACTGACAACGTGTTAATCGGAATCCCTGAGTGGGAGTTATAACGGTTTGAAGATTAATAATAATAATAATAATAATAATAATAACATTAATAATAACATTATTGTCATTATTATTATTTTTGTTAGTGTTTCTTGTGGTCTCCGCCACCGTCACCCGTCCTCCTGATCCACGCCGTCGCCTATGTGCCCTGCCATGCTGTCTAGGCCTCCCGTCCACTCTACACAACTCAACTAATCCCCATCACCACCGGTCTGCCACCATCCCAACCTCCTACGACCTATCACCTTGCACCAAAACTGTCCACCACCACCCAGGAGCACCACCTTCCACCTCGCATCGCCACGTAGGCCACTATTCTCTACAGACCACAAGGAGAACATTGGTTGTTGGGAAAATAAACCGAGACCAGATATGGGATTCTTTGGACCCGATCTACATTGTGATGGTCTCCTCTCGAAGAATCATCAATGTTTCAATGTGAAGAAAAGTTTTCGGATTTTTTAATCACTACCACTCCTCCCCTGGTGCGGGAAACGTGATTATGAGCATACACCAGGACTCCTTGGGTTGAGAGCATCATAGAAATATTCCCCACTCCACATTTCATTGAAAAATTGATGGATCAAAAAGTTTTAGGACAAAATAACTATAAGAACATGAAGAATGAGAAATGAAAAATTTAATCAGATGATGGTCATTGTTATTTTGGCTATTGATAATGCTTTCAAAGAAAAAAAATATGATCATAAGTGGAAAATGAAAAATAGATCAGCAATCAGGAGCTGCATAATGAAAAATAGAAATCCTACCTTGATTTTTGGTTCCACTGTTGTGCTCATTTCACTCTAATATACCAGTGCTGGGAGTTTCAACACTATCCAATGAAGAACGAACATTGAATCTCCATCATAAGGGAGTGTGGTGAATCACCTAAACCTTAGAGGGAAATGCGCCACACCCCTACACATTTCCATAAGATCCTATTTATCGGAAACTATCAGTGATTGCGCAATATAAACCTCTCGCAACCTCTCACCCGAGGTCGCCCCTAGGGAAAACACCGTGCTACAAACATAGCGATGATCCCAGATTTCCAATCTGAAATTCTGTTCAAAATTTATTCAATCTAACATCTAGAATAAATTATTTATTTTTATTAATTTATTAACAAAAATTCCCGTGATAGAGTTTTCCACAGGAAGCCTATGCCCACAAAAGTTATACCCCAAATGGGGTAAACGAAATGGTCCGTAGTCAACTATGGCCTCTGTTTTCCAATCTTAGATTCTATTTCTGAGATATCTATTTTCACTATCTGTATCCAGTGTTAAAACACTTAATATTATTATATAATTTATTATGGGAAAACTGGGCCTCATAATCACAATTTGTCTTTGCGCCTAGATCCGAAACTATCTTTAGAAATATTTCAAAGTCTTACAAGTTGATAATTGGGTCTCGACATCATAGCATACTTCATGAATTCTATCCCTGAAATGAAAAACTAGGGGAAAAAACTCGAGATACTGAGCCATATATTTGATATCCCACATGAAAGAACTCTCTTATACCTTTCTTTGTTTCCACAACTTGTGAACTAATGGGAAGATCCTTCCCTTTATGTCCCACTTAATCGGATGATGTGCATAGGATAACAAGAAGACATCTTCTTGGCTGTGGCACATAGAAAATGTGATGTATCTATTTCAACTATAAGGGTATATAATGGCAGTAAATGACCTCACTGATGCTCAAGTAGATATCGAACGACCCGAAGGACCCCAAGGGTAACTCGTCTCCTTGGCCAGAAACCAACACACAAACCCTTAGCATATCTTTCGTCGCATGGATAACATGCTCTTTCTTACCATTAGTATGGGGGTGAAAGGTTGTAATCATCCAAAACTAGGTCCCACACACTGCCTACATGCCTCTCCATAATCATAATGTCAACCGCATGTCATGATTGGAGACTAACATTAAGTGTACTCCGTGAAGGCGGATGACCTCCGACACATACAATTGTCCCAAACCCTAAACTGAGCTCTACTACCCATGAAAGGGAGTATGCTGGATCTGTGAATCGGTATTCATTAAACCAAATGACATCATGGACCTCATCTATTTTTGGAATACATGTGACAAAGTTTATTGATATTCCATCCCGTTTCACTCTGGGATTTCAAGAGGCTGCAACAAAACACTGGAACTCGGTGATCTTCCATCACCAACTGACAGGTGAGGCATCGTGAGATGAACTCATATACTCTTCATTACACACTGGTCGACCAGAACATCCACTGAGGATCCCTTTATATTTACCCCACACTGGGATATACAGCTACGGGAGAGTAAGAACACTCACATCACTTCCTCCTGTACCACAACTGGTACAAGTGTTTTCCCCTAAAATAGGATATCATGATTCCCTCCATTAGAAGATCCATTAGGTATGTCTCCTATATATATTTGTGTCTTGAAAGATCACATAGTCAGTGTCTCATATCTAGGACACTCTCACATGTTCTATAATTGAAGGAGTCAATACCATCTACTGATATATAACCATACCATCCATCTCTACCTAGGACAGTTGTAGGGAAGCTAACTACTCCAAAGAATCCCACACTAAGTGAGCCTGGTAATTCCTACCTAGATAATATACTACAAGGTTTCCCATTTCATAGAGTATATACAATCTCTAAGGTGAAATTTAGCATCAATTTCAACCAGTGCCTCCACCTCATGTTCAGGTCTATCTAAGAGAAGATGCACCTAAGACTCTGGTGGTCTGCATAAAATAAAAAATTATCTCTCAAAGGTCAATGTCTCCCCACTCTTAGGGAAAAGTATATTTCTTATTGAACCAGATAGTGAGTCATATAGTTCTGTTTATGGGGCCTCTATTACCTCAACCTGTACTTGAAAACTGCAGTTTCAAGGTTGACGTTGAGCACATAAGGTGAAACTGAATAGGGAAGGTAAGTAAACTCACCCAACTACAAGACCCTAGAAATAGAAATCATGAGGAATACCCCATGTTTCATCACCTCCCTTGGAAGGAGATTAATCCCAAAAACACAAAATCCTCCATACTCACTAGTGGAAGTCCATGAAGAATGGGGTTAAATAGAAAAAGTCCACTGGTAATTCCAGGATCTTCTCTGACACTCAACAATAAAAACCCGACATGAATGCACAAGTTTGAGTGAATCTGAAACTATATATCGATACTATCCACCTTGGGTGTCACTAAATATCCCTCATGGGTTTTCATGAATCATAAAAACATGTCTCAGTGGGGGATGAATCCATATTCCTTGTGCATTCAAATCTATGTCAAAACAACCACACCAACATATGGTGACACCGACGCACCGCATCACCGCGGTAAAACCTCATGCTTGTAGGAGGGATAAAAGAGTATCTCACCTCGTGTATAAAAATTTATACTGAAAAAGGTAAAAAAGTCATAGAGCATACCCCTTATCATATCGCACATTGCAGGATCTTTGAAATCCAAAACATGCAGCTGGTCGCGACCCCAGTCTCTAGCTCCCCGATCTTAATGTGGGATGCTAGGTGGTGGCGGAAAGACATCTTAATGTCATCAACCAATCAAAATTTCTACTACTCTCTTCCATAACCACCTCCCTGGGGACCATCCTATCCCTTCCTAGTAGATCCTTTATCATTACAATGTATCTGATGTGGTGGTAGTTTACTATCTACTTGGAATGCTCAACACGTATGGTAAGGAAGTCTCATGCCATGTGACCTCACTCGTAACAAGAATAACACTAGCCCTCACCAGGCTGTCTATTGCCCTACGCTTCCTCAGAACCATATGGATACATGTATGAGAATGATAATGGGGAGGCCTCCTATGTCGAGATCTTGTCATCCAACACCTACTAGGTGCGATAGACGTCTCAGCTCTGTTGCGCCCACTGCCACAACCAGCTGTATGGATTCCCTCTGACAGAAACTACTCTATCACCATTGCCTTATCCAGCACCCTAGAATAGGAGGGGATGTAATATGGTACTATGATATTACATATCTTTCCATAGAGTCCCTTCCTAGACATCTGTGCTTCGAATTTTCTATCACGGATCATGTCCGGAGAGTAGCATGTAAGGTATATGAACCTAGTTGGGTACTCAACCACTATCATCCCTCCATGTTGAAGCTCAAGAAACTCCATGAATCCAAAAAAAAATGTAAGTAGGAGGGGTATAAATCCTAAAAAAACAACTACAAGATGTCATCCCCTGAGAATACTGACTCATCGTGCATCCGAGTAACCGATGTCCACCAATTTCCAACTGCTTTGTGGAAAAGAATTGTCGCCAAAGCAACCATATGAACTGTCAATGTCCAAACAAGCCTGAAGAGGAAGACTACGGACTCTATACAAACCTCCACTACTATAGGATATGAATCACTACGGATCATCAATGGTATCTGACACTAGAATTCAAGAATCACACTCAACCTGCTCATGACCTCAACATTATTTTCTAGGAATATTAAATTTTTTATAGGTGGAGGTGTTTCTACATACCCAACTAGAGAAAGGGGTATCATATGATGGATCCTAAAATGAGGCCTCGTCTCTCATGGAATCATCATCATGAACCAGAGCTAGTATCTAGGCTGGATTTCATCACCGATGCATCTTGAATCTGTCATGGATTATTGCAGTCAAGGAGAATATATATATATATATAAACAATAATGGGGAGTTGACTCAAGAAGTATAGTCAATTTACCAATCCTATATGATGTGAATACCAATGTTCACAGAAAAAAATTCCTCAACATGCCATGTAGACATGTGGGTAATGAGGGTACATGATATTGGCTCTGTCGGCTGCTGCACCACCACTAGACTCCCTAGCCCAAGAATCGCACTTGAGACACATTGACACTATTGCACTTATCTCACCCTGAAAATTTTATGGAAATGTTTGAACAATGTTATAATGGTCGAACCACCTCTGATACTACTTTTTCATGACCCAACCCATGCCAGGGCTCAAGCCAGAACTACCCCAACCCCACTTCCATAGGCCAAGGGATTTCAACAAGTGCCAAAGTCATAAAAAACTCATGGAGGCATTTTACTAAGTACCATTACAAATGCACACAACCAACTCAATGAAAAAGTGAAAAGTAAAAAGAAAAAAAAGTTCAACACTACTATAAACAACCCACAGGTATGCATCGACCTCTATACAATACAATTTCAGTAAAATAAACCGAAGGGAATGGGGAAAAATACATGAACAACAAGAAAAGTGACACAAACTAGTAACAACTGAAAAGGAGAAACCGGTAGGATAGTCTCACTCATAAAACACAAGCTATGACCACTGCATGCAGTCCAATCACCTCATATCCCAAAGTTCCTCTAATGCCACTATCAACTTGTCCATCATCTTCAAGGTCACACCAAGTGAGGGAAAATACCATGTATGTGTGAGTATAATAATTCTCAGTAGGATTCCTCAAAGGATTAAGGGGGAAAAAGTTGTACTGAAGAGGGGATTATTAGATAGAACATGTTACAGTAAAAGAGTATAGCTCGAACCAACAAGAGAGTGAAGTAATATCATCCAAAACACAAGGAGATAAAAATGGCGATAAGATGAAGTTCTAATTGAGTCTTTTCTATCTACAGTAGGATAGTAGACTCATCCAACTATGTGAATCTAGACACAGAAAGTACATGGTATAACCTGCACATCCTTGCCTCTCTTGGAATTAGAATAACCAAAATACAAGGAGTGGGTACTAAAAAAGGATACATATATATGCTCAATCAATGAAACCTAAATGAAAGAGTAAGGGAATTTCTATCTCATAGCTCAACTAGGGATGAATTGTCACCAACAGTTCTATAAGTAACCACCATTGATGCCCAACATATCTCACGTCTTCCTTGAACTACATTTCGAAGGGACTCAATCACCACACCTTGATACTATCCACTTAGGGTGGGTCTATCTCGCCTACATAATTTTAATATGTGTCACAAAAAAATGTATTGGTGGGGAAATATCATATATTACTCATGATTTCAAAGGTACTTCAAACATGTCTCATAACTGATCTCACATAGTCAAAAGAGTAGACTCAAAGTATAGGACCTATACCCTTGTGTGTAAGGGGTATTACACTCTAATTGTAATCATATAGGACCCACACCCTAATTCATTAGGGGGATTCCAATATTGTTCATCGAGGACCCTCAGCTAAGTGCGTTAGGGAAAATAAACATGGAAGTAAATTATAGTAGACCCACACCCATGTTGATGGAGGATTCCACTATTATTTTCATGGAGGACCCTCACCATGGTGCATCTAGGGGATTCCACTCTCACTGTAGTGGTAGAGGACCCACACCCATGCCGATGGGGGATTCCACTCTAGTTCATTGAGAACCTACACCCTACCTGGTTGGGGGATTCCACTCGGACGGTAACGAGGTACTAAATAGGTCGTCCCGGCTAGATGGTACCTCTCAAAAATATCTTATATGTTAGCGCATGATCATTAACATTTTCAGATGTCTCTCAAATAGGAATCACATTAAAAAAATCTCTTATCATAACTAAAAATGAACTATAGAGGGCACCATTGTGTTCTACCAAAAAAAACCAAGGATAGGCTACCTGCATGCCGAAATATGAGTCCAAAATAAGGAGATATGAGAGGTAGAATAATCATAGTGTCGTATATAGAGCATGTGGGGCCCTCACGATGTGTGACCCCATCTCATTTCCTGACACTATACCCAGCCATACTCAGGTACTAATCTGTGAATAAGTACACCTTAGGGATGGCCACGTACTTCTAGAGAACATGTCACATTTGGCCCAAAAGGCTGATGTGCGCACATTTCTCGTTGTTTGATCTGAAGGGAGAAAACATAATTCTACTGCCAAACCTCTTCAAATGGCCCCATATAATCAAATATATCACATTGTCAAGATCCTTATAGAAAAATTACCATGGTTGACTATTCCTTTTCCCAAAATGGACTCCTAGTGAGGAATCCAACTTTTATAGCATTGGCCATGAAAGATGCTTTGTGGGATCCACACCACGATCCTAAAACACATAAAACTGATTGTTCCATTGCAATCCTCTTAGAAAATCACACGAGATTAGCTATTCATTTGTCCCAAATGAACACTCGGTGAAAATGATACATGTCACCGTAAACGTCCAAATTAGGACCCATGGGGACTGCATCTCAGAATTGGTTTAGGTGCTCGAAATCCGTCTTGCAACACCCAACTAAACTCTAGGGTCACTACGCCTATGACAGAGCATCAACCAGATTTCAGATGCCAGAGATATGCCCAATAAAATTTTTCATGAATAATAATAATTATATTATTATTATTTAATATAGAATATCCAGACACTGAGCATTGAACATAGAATTAAATTCCATAAAACCTCTAAATATGGTCGACCTCGAAGCACAGGTTGTGATGTCGACGATGGTTCACCAATTGGATGTCGAATAAAGGATTTATTGTTTTATGAAGATTTAATAAAAAATTAGATCTATTGTTTCATGGGAATTTCATGGGCCTAGGATGCAATCAAGGAAAAATCATCCAATACTGTGTTGAAATCACTATAACATAAATCGGATCAGACCACCACTCAAGACACGTTAATCAGAATATTAGAGTGGGAGTTATAACAGTTTAAAGAATAATAATAATAATAATAATAATTATAATAATAATAATAATAATAATAATAATTTTTCATTATTTTTAATATGTTTTTTTTTCTGGATTTGTTGTGACCAACGTCGTCACCTCTATGACTCCTACACTACACCGCCACCTACTTTCTCGATGCCGAAAGCTCATCCTCCCTTCAGCGCCACCCTGTTCACCGGAGCTCCGTCAACATCGTTCTGCCGTTGTCCTGACCTTCTTTGGCTTTTCACCTCGCTCCAAAACAATCCACGACCGCTTAGGAGTGCCACCTGCTAACTCGACCCACCAGATCCGTACCACTGCTCCGACCACCATCTTCTTGTGGACCACTAGGACTACTCTAATGGTCAAAAAAAGAAACCAAGACCAGATATGTGTTTTCTCATGACCCGATCTACATTGCGATGATCTCTACTTGAAGAGTTGATGATGTTTCGACGTGAAGAAAAGTTGGCAAAAATTATGCTTTATTCCAAGCCTCCTTTAGTGCCTAAAACTTGAATTTGAGCATATATTAGGACTCCTTGGTTCATGATCATCACATAGAAATTCCCCATTCTTCTTTTCATCAAATATTTGATGGATCAGAAAGTTAGAGGATGAGGAACATGAAGAATGTGAATAATGAGAAATTGAAAATTTTATCAAACGATGGGTGTTGTTAGTTTAACCATCGATAAATGGTTTTAAAGTAGTGAATTTGACCAGAAGTTGTAAATGATGAACAAATCATCAACCGAGAGATATATAATCTGAAATTGAAATCATACCTCAATTTTTGGTTCCACCATTGTCTTCTTTTCACTCTGATCATCTATCTCATGATGTTTAATCTCAATCCGACAAAGAAAAGACATCGAATCACCATTAGACGACAATGTGGTGCTTCTCCCGTGCCTTAGGGGAAATTGTCGAAACCCCTTCTCATTTATTTAATCTCCTATTTATTAGAAGCTGTCAGTGGTCGAGGAATCTGAGCCTCTCGTACCATCACACCTAAGGTCACCCCTAAGGAAAATACCATGCTAGGAACTCATTGGTGCTCTCAAATTTCCAATCTGAATCTCTGTTCAGAAGTTATTCAATTTGATGTTGATAATAAATTAATTATTTTAAATAATTTATCTACAGAAATGCCCTCAATAGCGTTTTCCACAGGAATCATGTGCTCGAAAAAGTTATAGCCTTTTAAGGGTAAAAGACACACTTTGAACTCAACCGTAGACTTAGAATCCTGATCTAATATACCGTTTGTGATATATCTCATTTCCTCCACATGTAGAGTGTGAAAACACCTAATATTTTTATAAAATTTCTTTCAGCACATCATGCCTCATAATCAAACACTGTCTCGGCACCTAGCTCTAGAAATATATTTAGAAATATTCTAAAGTCTTACAAGGAAAAAACTGGGTCTCTACAAAAACCATCAATATTCCAAAAATAGTATTTTAATTTTAAATTCAAAATTATATTTCCAATCAAGTTCCAAAAAATTCCAATTCAAATATTATTATTGGATAAAATACTAATAGATATCTACCCCTTATACTTGAATAGGTAGTTATTAGTTACTCGAACCATCGTAATTTTTTTAAAAATCATTTATGTTAAAATTATATTTATTCCATTAATCATGGGGTGAGATCCTTTATTGAAAAATCAAAAATAAGTTTAATATTTAACTAGTTTCAACTAATAGATGAGTCACAACATGACATTATCTTTTATGGTGAATACTCTATTCCACTGCTAGCCACCATAATGATAAAAAAATCATATACTTGTTGCTTTCCCATAGCCGATTGACATAACATATAAAATTTAATTAAATATAAAAACTAAATCGGTCATGATGTGAAATTTATTCTACAACATGAGTTAGGGATCTCAAGTATCAACAAAACATGTCAAAGTCTAATTTATGAAATGACCTATTTTTTCATAGAATATTAAGAAAATATCTAAAATTTTAAAATGGAATAAATTATTTGTTTCTTCCAATAAGTCTTTCATTTAACCCTTGATGATCCTTACATATTTCAATGATCTTCAATAAATTGTTATTTTCAATTGCATTCACTTCATATCATGATAATAAGATTCATGCAGTGACCATCATATCATATATAGAAGTATTTTGATTATATGAAACTCATCGTGGTGAATCATTTATTTTATGGAATGTTTGACTATAATGAAATAACATAATGAATATTGAAAAAATTTTATATAACTATAAATAATCACAACTTTTCAATTCTATAAATATCAAATCAATTTAAAATGAATCACTTGAGCTTACATGGTGACTTGAAACTATCATAATCTTTATAATGTTTCTCCTTCTGGACCTGAAGATATTTGTGCCTCTTTATAATATTAATCTATTTAATGGAAAATGAATACAAATAAACAAAGTGTTGCAAAAAATTACCCCTTATTTATATTTTTTTATCAATTAAAAAATAAAACTTCAATCCATTACTTCAAAACCATAGTATGATCACTATATTTTCCCTATGATTCATACACAACTTTCTCCACTTCGATCCATTATCATCATCCTTGAGTTTCTATATGACCAATGATCTATTACACCCTCTAGTCTTTCCCCTCATTCAATAATATAATTAAAAGGGTTATTTACTCAAAATTATGTTAGTTGAAACATTTTCTATTCCACACTAGGAAAAGTGAAATCAACAGATTATATAAGCCTACCCGAGTAAAAGTTCATTATCAGAAAAGTGATAATTATTTAGTATCTTCTATTCTATTTAATAATTTATCACTTGATTATTATGTATTTTAATTTCTTCCAAATATTAATGGATAATATCTATCCCAATCTATTTTTCATAATAAAATATAAATTTTTAATGCCTAAAAATAGTCAAATAACTAATTAAATATATTGGTGAGAGGGGATATGTTGCACCCTTGTTTCTAGGTTATTAACCCTTTATTTTTTTATTTTATAAATATAAAGTTATTAGTCTATGTATGGGAAGGTTTGGTGGAGTTTTGAAAAGTTTTTTGGGGATATTCTAGAGGTGAACGGTTTGAGCCCGATTAGTATAAATCATGCAACACCACCAAAGATAGTGTACAACTGAAATTGTGGCCACCGTGTATCTCCAGTGTTGGTTCATAGTTTGGCCTACCAATGCTACCACCTTGGAGAAACTATGTGATGTTGAACAGAGGGGTTCATCGTGGTTGGGGAATGGTTTTTCAAACTATGCGATCCAACCGTGTGGGGGGGTTTTAGAGGTAGTGGCTAATGCACAGTTTGCACACAGTTTTTCTAACCATTATCCATAACCACATTGAATTAAAAACTAGAACCATATTTTTTAGATCTAATCAGAATCACATTCTTAATACCTTAATTCTCCAATTTTTAGGCAATAACAAGATTTTCTTTCCTTCTAAAGGTGATAGAGACATTTCCTCTTAATCTTGGAGTGATCCATTGGTGAATCTTGGTGCATTAGAGGCTATATTCCTTGGTAAGTTATCATTTTTTGTGTTTTTTGGAAGCTTTATTATTCTTCCCTGTCTATTATTTATGGATCTAATCTTGTGTGGATATATCTTGGTCGTGTGATGCTAGTTGTTATGTGATATGGTCATTTTGGTTGAAGGAAAAAATATTTAGGGTTGAATCATTGATATCTATGTAAGGTTTTGGAGGTTGTTGGGCCTTTAATCATTTTCACGGAAGTTTTGAGTTTCGTAGATTCACTATCAACACCTCTTATTAGACCCTAAAGGATATATTTATTATTGATTATTTTTTATTGTTCAAATTGTGAAATTTATGATCAATTTTATTGGAAACCCTCTTTAATGATGGTATTTAAAATTATAGAAATTTGGTGTCTTGTGTAGAATGTAAAATTTGTTAAATGATTATAAAATGATGTTTTTAAAATGGTTTTTTTGTTTTGATTCATGGAAAATTGGTTAGAAAATTTTTAAATAAAATTATCTTTTATTGAAATGGTTTTGAAAAATTTAATTGGCTTAGTTTAGGAATAAATGTTTGGTTTGTGTTCATGATAATTTTGGATGGATAAGGTTATGATTCCTCCCCCACTGAAAGTGGGATGGATAAGGTTATGGAATTTACCCCATAAAAGGGTCTAAAAGTGACTTTTTGGTGAATAGATGAATCACCAATTACAAGAATTGGGAGGGCCATTATTTCATTTTTTTTGGTTTTATGGATATTTTGAATGTAATGAGTTGTTGCAAAATGGAATTCCAGAAATGTTTTTAATGATTTTTTTGTTTCTTTCCTTGGAACAGATTTGGTTTCAATATAAACAATTGAAATGATTTTAAATTGTTTTACTTAAATGTTCTAAAATGTTTTATCCTAGTGGCGTGGGTTGGGATGTCATTGGAGAAAACCTACTGAGATTTATACTCACCCTCTTCTTGGGAACTTTTGTATGTTTATATATTTTATATATTGAGACACAAGTTAAGGTGATGTATCTCATTTACTTAGTGATTCTTAGTGTTCCTTGTTCGTGGATTATTGGGTTGGATCCAATAGCATATTGGGAGTTGATGAGTTTGGATCTTTGTAGGTTTTTGAGTTTTATTGGTTTTGGTTTTAGTGGGTACTCTAATATTGGTCTTAGCTTCCACATTGTACGCTGATATAGTTTGGTTAGCTCTGGTTTCTTTGAGTGTTATATGGTATTCTTGTATCATATAGTGATTTGTTTGGGATAAATGGTATTAGTTTGTTGGTGTTGGATTTAGAATATCAATCCAATTTATTCCTTGAGTATGATTATAAGTAAAAACTTGGATCATTTGAACCTAAAATTTAGAGCATAATGAGGAATATCTATCTTATTTAGGCTAAACCCCAAGCTACTAGGGATTTGGGTACATATGTTTTTTGAGACATTAATATGAATTGTAACCACATTTCCATGGGGTTATTTAATGGGAAGAGCCTGAAATACATTGATAATAATGAGTTACCACTAGGTGTTTTTACATTATTTTTAGTAATTAATTATGATTTGGTGAAAATGTTTTGATTTTTGAAAATAGTTGAAAATTGATTTATCTTCAATGATCATTGTAAAATTTTCAAAAATGGTTCCAATGTTAAAAAATGTTAAATTTTGGAAATCCTTTTTGTGATGTGTGTGATGTGGTAATATTATTAAAATGTTTTTCCTTCAGTTTCTAGGGAATGTAATTAAATGGAATTTTTTTTGGTTATAGAAAATAGCACCCAATAGGATTTATAGAAACCAATTGGAGATTTTTTTTGAAAACATGGTTTCACCTATGCCACAGGTGAACCAATAACTAGTTCAGAGTATTTTCTAGGATTTTCCGGCCATGGATAGAGGGAATTGAAGGGATGAACCCTAAAAAGTGGTCCATTTAGTTATATTACAAAAGCAGAATCCACCCATTTGTTAGGGTGATTTATAACTTGAAAAGGTGGAGGTTTGGCTGAATTAGATGAATTGAATCTTTTTTTTCACAATCACTCCATCTGAGTTAAAATTAAAGTAGGTAATATACACATGGGAGGGTCATGAATTACATTCGTGATATTTAGTAGATTATCTTTAATTGAACCTAGGATGTGTATGGGAGGATTTTAAAGAATGTTTTCGCAAAAAAATCATTACCCACATGTTTAGAATTTCATTAAAAATAGGATTTTTCTACTTGAAGTTTGAGAATATCTTTGTGATAGAGTATGTGGATAAATTTATGAATTTAGAATGGTTTTCACCTGATAATCCTATATGTGAGATGTTTAGGGAAGAAATTATTGAATTGGGGTTCAGTGTAGAAATTTGATCAAATATTGTTGTGGTTTTTATAACACATTATACTCAGATGGTTAGTCGAGTTAAAGTGGTATAAAAAGAAATCTCATTAACTACGGGTGGATGAAGCATGTTGATACTTATGGGAAATTGTGGAAACTCTAATGCGGGGAAAAAGAAGAAGATGGACACCTATTTCCAATTTAGTGGTATGTCTTAGAATTAGACAGCTGGATAAGTGAATCTTCCTCCTAAACCCAAGTGTGAAAAATATATTTTCAATGTGCTTATTTTGATCACATGAAGGGATATTGTATAACACCACCTAGAGAATTTTTCAATTTCAACCATATAAGAGATCATTAGTGATATTTTCATAGTGATTTAAGGTCAGGTGCTTTGGACACATCACATATTTCATATGAATACTTTTCTTTGACCAGAAGAGGGAAATAGAATAATTCAATTTATAAGAACCAAGATATATATAATTTCTTGGAATACCATGAATCCTAAAATAAGGAAATCTAAACAAGGAAATAATGAACTAAGTAAAATGAATAAGAAGTTGTAAGATGAGGATAATGTGATCAAAGATGATCAATATATACCTTAAATAGTGAGAGGTATGATTCTTTTGAATTCCAAATTTTTGGAAGCTTTCCTTGATAATGGTGAATCCCATTGTTTTATTACTTCTTATGATATTGATATATTGGGTATGCATTTAGTGATAATTCCAATTTTTTGAAGCATTGAACTCGTCTTTGTCAAAGTGAATGTATGTCCTTTTTAGGGAAATCATATTCTATAAATATTGATGTAGATAATTTGAGACGGATTTTTTCTATGCTTTAGATTGATGTATATTAAATTATACTAGGTATAGATTAGATGACAATGTAAAAAGATCATATAAATAGTTATACCAAAGGGGTTGTTTTTATGACTGATGAAGACATTTGGAATCTATTTATATGATAATTGAATGTAATGGTAGGAACCTAAGGGTTTTTGAAACTAGTGGTAGGATCTATATCATACTAATTTGTGGGTTCAACTTTGGAATCGATGGATGAAATTTAGAAAAATATTATTCCAACAATTTTTGATCAGTTACTGGATGTTGTTTCTGATAATTTATTAGGGTTTCCAATCATTAGAGAAGTGAATTTTATGATTTATCTCTTACTAGGGACCAATAAGATCTCGAATTTTTATTTTCTATATAAAATAAATAGAATTATGGTAATTGAATGTCTATTTGGAAGAGTTGGAATGTACTTGGTTCATTTTACCTAGTACATCTGCATGAGAAACACCAGTTTTGTTTGTGCAAAAGGAAAATGGAACTCTTCATATCATTGAAGATTATTATATGTTTAATCAAGTTATGATAAATAATATGTATTTAATTCCACACATTGATGATCTTTTTGGTCAATTTAGGGAATCCCAGTGGTTCTCCAAAATTAAATTACACTTGGGATTACACCAATTCTGGTTTCAGAAGGAGGATAAGCCTAAAAAAATATTTTAACAGTAGATATAGCAATTATGAGTATGTGGTTATTCCTTTCGGTCTTATGAATGTACAAATATTATTTATGGAATTGATGAATCATATTTTTAGTGGTATTTGGATTCTCTTTTGTGGGGGTGTTTGTGGATGATATACTTGTTTATTCTATGACATTGGTTGATCCTGAGAAACACTAGGAGAAAGTGTTGGGTATCTTGCTGGATCATTGTATCTATGAACGAATCTCAACATTTGTTTTTGGATACAATAGGTACATTTCCTTGTTCATGTAATATCAGAAATATGTATTACTAAGGATCCAAAAAATTTATATGTAGTAATCTCTTGTCTTCATCTAATGAATGTGACTGAGATATGTAGTTTCCTTGGTCATGATTGTTTTTACCAACATTTTGTTCATGATTTTTTTATGACTATATTCATCAATGATAGCTTTGATAAGGAAAAAGTTTATATTCCAATGTAATGAGGAATATTAGAAGGCTTTTTAGGATCTTAATGTTTTCCTCACATCAGCACCGATATTTATGAGAACAGAGACAGCTTTGAGTCATCATAAATCATATGAAGATCATCATCAAAGGATATTTTAATTTGAGTTTAGTGATCTTTTGTTATTGATAATATTTATAATTCTTGATCATCATAATTTTTGAGAAGTATGGCAAGTTATCTCATTGATACATTGGGCCATTTGAGATATTTGAACATGTTGATGAGGTGTAATTTCAATTGTATTTTCATCCAATGTAAATATTAGTGAATAATGTGTTTGAAAAAGATAATTGAATATGAATAAACCTAATAATAACCCTTTTATTCAATGGGATCACATTAATATAGAGTTGGATGTTCTACTGGATCATGTGCCAGTGTATATTTTGGATAGGAAAGAGAAAGTATTTAATGGGAAAAGAATCAGTCTCGTTTTGAATTTGTAGAAATATGGTTAAGGTAAAGAAGAAATATCAGATATTAAGAAGGAAAATGTTGATCAATGACACAAAACCATTTAAGACATTGGTGGCCTTAAACTTTTTATGGATGTAAGGTCCAATGGTGGAGAGAATTCCACACTCTGATTTCAAGTAATAAACCTTTTTTGATTTTTTATGCATATAAAGTTATTGGGATAAGTTTGGGAAGGTTTAGAGGAGTTTTTACATATTTCTATAGATTTTATATAGTTTCAAGTTTTGTTAATAGTTAATATAAACATTGTAACACCTCCTAGTAAACCATGCAACTAAAACACTGGGCACTGTGTAGGCACACGGTTGGCCCACCATTTTACCAAACCATGGTCTCAACTATGAGAAGCGATGTGCTATTGGATAAATGGTTTTAGAATGTTGAGAATATATTTTATCTAACTATGTGATCCAACTTTGTGAGGGGATGTTTGGAGGTAGTGGACCACACAGTTAGCCCACAGTTATCCTAACTGTGAACCATAAAAGTGAAATGTTAAAAATAAGACCCAAATTTTGTGGATCTAATCTACATCACCTATTTAGTCCCAATTTTCCCCATTTTTAGTCCATATCATGATTTATTGTCTTTCTAATATCTTGATAGATCATTCATTTTGATCTAAGAGATGTATGTTAGAAACGTTTTGGGGTATTTGAGGTTAGATTCCTTTGTAAGGTATTGTTCTTGCTGGTTATCCTTACCTTTTTTCTCCACCCCTCTCTTTGATTGATGGATCTAATTCATTGGAGATAGATCCATGCTGTGTTATTACAATAATTTGAGATATGGTTGTTTTGGTTGAGTGGAGCAAGATCTAATGTCGAAACATGAAGATATCAGCTAGGTTTTTGATGTTGTTGGAGCAGTCATTATTTGCACCTAAGTGGTGAGGTAGGTAGCTTCACTACTGACTCCTATTATAATGACATGAAAATTGTTTTCAAATTGTTTTTTTCTTGGATTGAATTGTAAATTTGATTTTCAATGTTTTTGGAATCCCTTTTTAGTATAAATGGCCCAAAGGCCTTCTTTTATTTTATTTTAGTATGGATAATCTCCCTTTTAAGGGTTGGAGGGGAATCCGTACATGACCCATAGGCCCAAGGAAAAAGGCCCGACGGACCCGCAATACATGACCCGAAGGCCCAGATGAATACCATGCCCAATACAAGACCAGTAGGCCCAACCCACTGGTATTTCCCATCCCCAGCTTCTATATCATTGATAACCTAGCTCCACATCTTTCATTTCTGATCGGATATCATTTCCCCATATAAAGATTCATGGTGACTAGTCCTGATGGCGGCTGCCATACCCTCTCATTCTTCTAATTCAGGTAGCACTGCTTCTGGTGGCTGCTACTCTTGTTGCACTAATACACTTTTGGGTCCTGTTCTATGTGAACTGAGTTACTCTATGGTCTCTATGGTCTGAAGGCCCTATGTCCCGAAGGCCTTTGATGACCCAGAGGCCCTTGATACCTGTTGGCCCAAACTAGTGGCCTGAAGGCCCAAATCAGGTGAATAGTTATAGCTGCTATAGTACCGAACAATAATATCCACAGTAACTGCTACAGTACTGCTCCAGTACTGCTACAATACCCTGAAATTTTCCTCCACCCGATTTTATTTAAATGGTTTCTCACAATTGGTTTATCATGGTTCTGGCATAAATTATTAACAAGTGTTCATATTCATTTAGGATGAAAAAGGGTGTGAAGTTTCCCCAATTATCAGTGAGACAAATAATGGTATGGAATTTCCCCCATAAAAACGGTTCTCTAAGAGATGACTTCATGAAAGGATTACTCACCCCTCATGAGTGTTTTTGTTCCATGGTTGCATTCATGTATGGATGTGTGGATATGTGGAATGGAATGAGGTATGCCAAAATAGAATTTGAGAAATGGTTTTATTGAATTGTTTGATTTCATTACATAGAACTTATTTAATTTTTATATAAAAGGGAGTAATTATTTTAAATTGATTTATATAAATGTTCTAACATGTTATATCATAGTGTTTTTTATTGGAAATTCATTAGATAAAACATACAGAGTTTTATACTCAACCCCATATTGGGTAGTCGATTGTATTTGTAGAATTTTTATATCAACACATAGGGAAAATATAGTTAGATAATTTTAGCGGGAATTCATCGTGATGACTAGGGAATGGATTTTGGAGTTGGATTCTATAACATGACATGAGTTTCAATGTTGGGGTCTTTGGAGTTGCTGATTTTTGTTGGTTCTGGTTTCTTCTTGGTACTCTAATATTGGCCCTTGATTCTGCATTATACTCTGATAAAGTTTGGTTTTTATTGGTTTATTTGATTTTTTATTATTATTAATGTATTATATTGGTTTTTTTTGAGATGGTAATCTTGGTTTGGTTGTTTTATTTTCCAAGGCATAATAATCCCCTAATTTTTTATGTATCCCTTGGCATTTATTTCCAGCAATTGGTCTCTTGGGGATGTCACCTAAGACAAAGTAATGTTCCACCGCCTTCCCAATCCAATAATAAGGGGTGGGATGTTACAAGAAACCAGAATATATTCATTTTTATGAAATAGGATAGTCTCCATGGTACATATGAATGCTTCTAAAAATAATGTACAATCAATGGTTTGTTCAAGATATCTGTGACCAAATATGGCATTCCCTCAAATTCTAGACTCATAATATTTTTCTCTGAACTCTCATATACTAAATGATTCCAAATCTAGTTTTTTTATTCAATATTTTTTTATAGTATTATTTAATAATTCAATGATTTTTTGTTATAGTTAATTGAAATCTTCTGACCACAAATTAAAATCTTCGAAGTGTTTCTTCATTAAGTAAATTGTGTAATATAAATAAAAACTTAAATATAAAATGATTATTATGTATAGAATGATAAAAAATAATTTTTCATATATAACTAAAACCCATATACTATAATAATTTAAGGGGATCTAATAACTATGGATTTTTGATACCCAATAGAACATGAATAATATTTATATGAATATCCTAACAAAGAAAAAGTATTATTTATCTATAACTAGTAAATTATAATTCAATTTTCTTAATAAAACTTATTATTATATTATCTTATGGGAATTGTTTTTTCTGTGTAAAACACAAGAATATTTAGACCAATAATATAATATATAAAATTCATATCATAGTTTCAGTGAGATATGCCAAAATACCAATGATTCTTTCATATTGAGTTGATTCTGCACCCTCATTGTTTTGTTTATCATTTTAGTTGCAACTACAATTGGGGTTTAAATTGATTTCTAATCTTCTATTTGGATTTTTATCCCTTAACTTGAATATTTAACCTTTTAAATGAATATAGTATTTTATTGTTTATATATTTGTATCCCTATAAATAATATTAATTCTACATTCAATAAAACCACATATATTAAATTCATTATTTATAAAAACATGTCAAAAAAATTCGACTTATTATCTTTTAACAATATTTCATCCTCATAAAACCTCACAAGAAACTATTCATCTTCTGAAATTTTCACATAGATCTTGTGGCCAAATTATCATATCTTAATCTCAATCCTCCTCAAGAATGTATGAAATAACACATATATATCTTGAGGTTCTTTCTTTAGTCCATAAAAATCCATTTTCTATCTATACACATTTGAATCATCAATTGTAATAATGAATCAACCATATAAATTATATATAATTTTCATCCATGTCTGCATAAAATAATGATTACTTGACCAATATTTGTAATATAATGTACATTATTTGAAGATGAACCACTATTAAAATTATAATAAAAAATTTTCGTAATACTCATGTAATTTTTCATCAACATAAATTACATAATGTTATATGTATACTTAACATTCTAGACTAGCTTAATTCCCAATCAGTCTACTATTTCCGTCTAGATTGTTCTTGAAGACCTATTTTATACTAATTAAAATTAGTTTGTAAGAAATTATGAAAATATATCATGTTTTATTCATATTAATTTTATCCAATTATTCATTAAAATATTTCAACAATGATTCCCCACATTTTCTTCTTTAAAACAAATCTGTTTTGTTTTTAATAATGGAGATGTTTTCAATAGTATCCCCATCCACTAAGCCGAAGTTGAAAAAAATATCTCCCCAATAACATTTCTATGATCAACTTGAAGTCATTGATTAATAGGTTTAATCCCTTCATTACATTTTTATTACACTTACTGAAGTTTATAATCAACATCAATATAAATATTTTTATTTTCTACCCAATCTAAATTTATGTCTATTTATTCATTAAAAATTTTATTGGAACTAAATTAAATAATTTAACTTGTTTTCATATTCTAAAACCTTTCCATAGATGATCTCAATAATCTTATTTATCCTTTTAATGAAAAACTTATTAAACCTTTTTATTAATTAATATCTAAGGAAAATGATTTATTTTGTTTTATGACCATATTTTCTTTGATTTCATTGTTAATTATGTACAACATATTTTCATGACAATACCCAGTTTTTTTAAAAATAAATACTCTTTCCATAACATATTTCATATGGTGTCCTATCTACAACATGAATGAGTAATTCTCAATTTTGTGTATACACTACCACTTTCACAACTTCTTTCTAGTAGTGATGGGAGATTCAAAAAACTATCAAAAATGTATTTGGGATATATTCAACTACGAAATTTATTATTTATATAAACTCATTTTTATGTGAAGTTATCTCTAATGAAACTTCACATGTAATAATTTTTGTTCCAAGGAACCTTTCATCCTCATTGAATGTGTTATCAGTTCTATTATCTGAACTCAAAATCTTCATTTTTCATGTAGTTTAATTTTCTACTCTTGATAATAATCATCTAAATGTAATTTAGATATTCTATCTTCGATTAGTTAAACATGGTACATTAATTAATATTATAATAAAAAAATAATATGTATTACATATCACCATATGATCGAGCATATCCAATTTTACCATATACATATGTGGGCACTAGATTTATCAAACATTATACATTCCACATTAGTGGAGGATTTATATTTTGAACAATCATTCCTCACAAACAATAATCCAATGTATTTTCTTGATCCCACTACAAATAATGAATATCCACTATAAGAATTAACATAGAAATGTTATCTATAATTTTTTTACTATCAATGCCATAATTTTTTCTTTTATTCGATTTTTAGAGTAAAATTATTCTATATTTTTTTTATCAGATAGAGATTTCCATTTTTTATTTATCATTTCATAAGAAAACTCATAATGTTTCTATTCATACTGAATACTTTAAAATTAAATATTAGTTTTAAATTTTAGGTAGAAAGATGATATTAGAAAAAAAATTATAAATAAGTCTATAAACATTGATTAATTCAGTATTATTAAATTCATAACCATAAAACCATGCCCTTACACTTCCTTTAAGATTTAATGTAGCATTATTTCAAAAATACAATCTTCTAATATATCTTCCTGTCATGTTCTTTAATAAATTCATTTTACATGTCCTATGAGACGAACTCCCACAATCTAAAATCTAAGCGCTACTATTATTTTATATTTTCATGGAAATTTTAGCAAAATATTTCTTTTAATTATTATTTCATTCCATATGGGTTATACCTAAATGTGTTGAATTTTTTTTATCTCTTATTATTTTCATAAACATAATTAATTATATAAAATTATTTTTATTCAAGAGGATGATACCGATTTTTATAATTAATTAAACATGATAATATCATATTTATTATTCTTATATTTCTTTGATAATATAGTTATATATTACTTGTAAAGACCCGTAAAATTCAAGGGAAATTTTTTCTTAATTTTCTTTGGGAATTTACAAGAACTCAGTTTCTGACGGCACCTGATTCCGAGGCCCAGTGTGCCCGAAATAATCCTCCGAAGTTTAGCTCGGGTACGTTCAGTGAACGAACGAGCGGGATTTCCTAACTTTTGAACCGGTGCTCAAAATCGAAATCCGAGGACACCGACGGAACCACACCGCCAGTAATTTCTTAAGAAGACCTTTACTAGGGTTGCTTTTGCTTGGGAGGATTTTTTAAAAATTGTGAAAAGTGAAATAAAATTGAGCTACAATTTTATTTCTTTTTACTAAGTGGTTATCCGTTGTGTGGAAGTTGGGGAACAAACCTAGATAGGATATTTGTGGGGTGGGGCCCACACGAACCCCACCCCTTCATATTCCCTAACTCCCTTAACCCTCCATTTAATATGGAAACATAAGTTTAATTAATTAAGTGAGATTAATTTGAATGTTTGATTTTAAAAAACTTATGGCATGAGAAATAAAATAAGACAAGAAATTATTTTATTATTGTTGTTAGCTTGTTGAGAGAGGATTGGGGGAAGAATCTCTAAGTCTTAAAGTTTATCATCTTCCTTGAAGAATGCGAAGAACACTGACGCGCATTCCTTCGTTCCTTCTTCCCACGTCAAAGGAAGGGAGACACTGTTCCTCCTCGGGCGATCTCCGTCAACGTGTACGGAACCTTCTTCCGCAACGTTCAATTCCACGACGCCTTCTTCCGCGACGTTCAATTCCGTGACGAACCTTTTTTTCAACAGTGCTCGAGGTAGGGGTTATTTGTTTTGTTCATGATTACATCTGTTTCCTTTCTTTGTTTTCAAGTTGGGCCTCCTGTTATCGCAATAACGGGAGGAGGACGAACCACATGAACACGGCCGACCCTCCTCCCCCCTTGATTGTTTGAGTTTGTTGTGGCACGTGTAAGGCGGCGTGGTGCCGTTGCACCGTGAGGAAACTATGAGAATGGGCAAAGAAGCGCGGCGCCGTCGCGCGGCGCTGTTGAAGTCGAACAAGACGCGGTGCCATCACGCTGCACAAGAGAACCTGGAAGAGACTGCGGTCGGAGTGGGGATCGAGGTGGAGGGGCGCAGCGCCGTCACGCCGCGGTGGAGCAGGGAGCGACGGTCAGCATCCGGCCACCGGAGCAGGTGGGCGGGACCGCGCCGGTCCCCTGGCGGCAGCAACCGGCCGGCCGTTCAGGGGGGAGGCCAGGGGTCCCTAACCCCAGACTAGAAGGAGGAGTGGCCCCCCACGTGGGGGCCGCGTTTCATTAAACAGGGGGGCATCACCCCCCCATCCGCTCAGCTCGGCCACGCCGAGCTGGCCAGCGGACCGCGCCAGCGCGCCGGGCCGGGCCGCATCTACGCCGGGCCGCGCCGCGCCGTCGCGGCCATGCCGCACCCACCGGGCCGGGCCGCACGCTAATGGGCCGGACCCGGACCCGGTTCGGGTCAACCCCGGGGGGGGGGGTATCGTGTTGGGTCAGACCGGGCCCGAACCCCCTATTTTCGGACAGAATCGTTCAAACACCCATAACTTGGGCTACAAACCTCCGATCGACGCACCGTTAGCTGCGATGCGATCCTTGGATTGAGATGGTCGTTCAGGTATATAACACTCAAGGTTTCAAAGAATTTTGGGTTTGGCTAGGTTAGTTCAAACACGAAACCAACCGGGCCCTCAGAGTGGAAACGCTTATAACTTATGTTCTGGGGATCCGATTGACGTGTCGTCGACTTTGTTGGATTCCTATTAGTGAAACAGACCTTTTGGATTACTCCGATCGAGGTTGGGATACAGTTGGAGTACGGCCGGGTTGATTTTGACTTAA
This sequence comes from Viscum album, assembly GCA_963277665.1. Classification (NCBI taxonomy): domain Eukaryota; kingdom Viridiplantae; phylum Streptophyta; class Magnoliopsida; order Santalales; family Viscaceae; genus Viscum; species Viscum album. Next base: position 349,132,893 of record OY728150.1, on the reverse strand, counting down.
AAACCAACTGGGCCCCTGGAATGAAGAAGCCAATAACTCTCAGACCGGGCGTCCGAATGACGTGCCGTCTATCACGTTGAGTTTCTATTGATGACACAAGAACTTTTGGATACATATACTCCATACATCATGTCAGTTGATGTATCAGCCCTTCGGCTCGTGGAGCGGACCCTCCCAAATGATCTTTCTGTGTGTGGGAACACTAGAGCTGACTGCGACAGTGACGACGATGACGACTATACAGAAATCCTCCGTGGATTCGACGGCGACGACTACAACACTCAGCGATCCTACGTGGATCAGTGCTATCGATCCTGTGTGGGTCAGATCCTGTGTGGGTCAGTGCTCAGCGGTCTTATGTGGGCAGCGCATACCGATCCTGTGTGGGTCAGATCCTGTGTGGGTCATTGCGGGGGTTAGTACCTATTGATCCTTTTTGGGTCATTGCCGGGGTTAGTACCTATCGATCCTGTGTGGGTCGGACGGCTTAGATGAATCAGTGGCTACATCTGATCATCTCTATCATCTTACAAAGAAGTATACCTGTGTGAGTTGAGTCTTGACTTTCAATCTTTATCTTCGATAAGTTTGACTTGGTATCCTGTGTGGATTACATTACGCTTCCTTTGTGGATTGGGTTATGTTTTCCTGTGTGGACTGTGTTGTACTTGGGCTCGGATGTTGGAATTGAACTGGAATTGATGACTTAGGTTTATGTATGGGCATATACCTAAGTAGTTTTGGATGTTACTTCATGATTGTATCTTTACTTTGTGGAATATCCTTTGTGGATTCTGGGAGACCGTCGGGGGTCTCAGGGTCCCTACTGAGTAGATTATACTCACCCCTACATGGGATATGCCCACACTACGTTGTGTTGGATGTAGAAGATGAACAACGCTGATCGTGTTTGAGGCTTGTGGAGTGAGACGGTACCTGGTGGTGGACCACTGGGCGGGACGTACACGGAGAGGACGACTGGACCCGTGGAGCTGAGGAGACTCTCTGTACCCACCCTTCAGGTGGGAGTTCTAGTGGATGGCTCGACGTTGCATCTTAATTTTCAGTTGCCGTACTTTCTTTACAGTTGTACTTTACTTTCATTTTGGGTTTGTATTCTGGCCCTCTTACTTTTTCCGCACTTACTATTGTACCTTGTTTAACTTAGTGTTTACTTATGCTTGCTTACTCTATGGTGTTTTTTTACTTTAGATTGGCAATGCCTTCCCTTTTTATTGGGAATTACGCCTTGGTGCTAGTCGCCAGCCCCTGGCCTATGGAAGGCGGGCATGGGGTCGTCACGGCACGGGCCCCGAGGACGGGTCGTGGAAAATTGGTATCAAAGGAGTTCAGTTCTACTGCAGAACTCAAGACTATGATCTTTTTTATGTGAAGCAATAATGTTAAGAGTATTGAGTGTGGTTATCAGTCCAGGGAGTCCAGTGTTGGTGCGGCAGCCGATGTATCCGTAAACCAGGCCCCCCGACTTCTGATTTCCGACTTAGTGCATGAAAACATTGATTGCATGTGTGTTTCAAGTTTTCTTTATGATTACTTTGTGTCAGCTCACCAGGTATACTGTATTAACCGTGGAGCACCTGTTTCTTTTTAGGAAGGCCCCACGAAGGCATCCAGCTAGGGTTCCGAGTTTTTTACCTAACGACAGCCCACCGAGTGATGAGGCCTCGGTGCAGGGCCCTCTTACTGCGGAGGCACCAGCGGTACCACTACCCGCCGAGCCACCGATGCTACCAACCCCAACCGCTGGTAGTGCACGTCGCCGTAGTGCACTACATGAGTTTCAGCATCAGTGACCGCCCAGGTTCCATGGGGAGATAGACCCTCAGGCAGCTGAGGATTGACTGGAGGTAGTTGTACATGTTTTCCGTTTGGTAGGGACACCAGCAGACCTCATGGTGATCCTTGCAGCGAGTCTCCTACATGCGGCAACATGTAGATGGTGGAGCTTGATGCTCCAGGTACTTGATGAGGCATCACTCCTCTAGATGGAATTTGAGATACTCTTCCGCTCGGAGTTCTTCCCAGCCACCCTTCGTGCGGTGCACATCCAGGAGCTTCTACAGCTGCGGCAGGGCAGCTTGACGGTCTCCCAGTACTCAGCGAGATTTACCGATCTCTCATGCTATTCGACGGACAAGGTTTGGGACCCATTATTCTGGGCCCGAACCTTTGAGCAGGGATTGAGGCATGAGATCAAGGCATCACTGATCTCCCTCAGCATTCTGACACATGCAGGAGTACTGGAGTGAGCCCTTCTCATTGAGAGCTTTCTTGCTGAGCCGACACCAGCAGCGAGACCTACCGCAGGGCGGCACGTAGTAGAGTCTCCTATAGCTGGTAGTCGACGGATGACACATGGGTCTAGGCGGACCAGACCCTCAGGTAGGTGTCCTCAGGACACTAGCTCAGAGGTGCGGGTCTCACAGCGCAGAGCCAGTCATTCGAGAGGCAGACAGTGCTACGCATGCGGCGGGCAGGGCCACATGGCTTGTGACTGCCCGACCCGCCGTGCAGAGGAGCAACAGACAGTTGAGGGACCACCCAGGTAGAGGCAGAGGGTCGATCATGACGGTCCGCAGGGATCAGGCGGATGAGGAAGAGGAGCTGGCCGAGCAGCAGGTGGGGGGTGACGCTTTGAGGGTCTACCACCACCACCACCAGGAGGTCCACCCCGACTAGAGGGAGCTGGCGCGCGGAGACAGGCGCAACTCCAGGCAGCGGAGGCCTACAACCACGGAACGCCTGAGATGATTCAAGGTATTATCTGTGTCTACTCCACCCTTTCTTCAGTTCTTATAGACACAAGAGCGAGTCATTCTTTCATTACTGCTGCCCTTGTTCGGAGCTTGAAGATTCTGATAGAGCCGTTGGCTCGATCCTTACGTCTAGAGACTCCTTCGGGAGTAGACTCGACGATTACGCACAGGTTCTGGCAGTGTGAGATTACTCTAGGAGGAGAGATCTTCGGCTGGGATCTTCTTGTAGCTGTATCGAGGCCTTACGACGTCATCTTGGGCATGGATTGGTTAACTAAAGTCTATGCTCAGATTGACCGCATTAGGTGCAAGGTGCGATGTGTTCGCACCGATGGGAGCAGGTTCACTTTCACCGGCGAGAAGGGAGCCTTTGCAGCAGAGGATGGAATCACGCAGAGGATAGGACAACTCATCACTCATTATTTGGCTAGCCTCATCCTTGGAGCAGTTAAAGTGTGGAGTCTGAGCTTACATGCAGTGGTGGATCGGTATGCAGACGTTTTTCCCGATGACGTTCCAGGACTACCTCATCGCAGAGAGGTAGACTTTTATATTGACCTGTACCCCGGGACAGTCCCAATATCCACCCCATCATATTGGATGGCTCCCACCGAGCTTCGAGAGCTACGGGTACAGCTGGAGGACTTGCATGCACGGGATTCATCCGACCCAATGTTTCACCCTGGGCTTCCCCGATATTGTTCACCAAAAATGCGGACGGGAGATTGCAAATTTGTGTAAACTATAGTTTCCTAAACCAGGTGACTATGAGGAACAAGTATCCACTACCGAGGATTGAAGATCTATTCGATCAGCTCAGGGGAGCACGGTGGTTCTCAAAGATAGACCTCGGGTCAGGCTATCATCAGCTCAGAGTTCGAGATGAGGATGCGCATAAGACGACCTTCAGATGTCAGTATGGCCACTATGAGTTATTGGTTACGCCTTTTGGCATAACCAATGCTCTAGCAGTGTTCATGGGTCTCATGAACATGATCTTTCAGCCATAAATCGATTGATTTGTCGTGGTCTTCATCGAAGACATTTTGATATACTCGACCACTGAGGAGGAGCATGCCTACCACATGTGGGTTGTACTAGACACACTCTGAGAGCACCAGCTTTATGGAAAACTCTCGAAGTGTTAGTTCTGGTTATGTGAGGTCCACTTCTTGGGACACGTCATCTCTGAGGTGGGAGTTGTGGTGGATCCTGTGAAGATCGAGGCAGTGCTAGCTTGGGAGCCACCCAGGAGTGTGACAGAGGTGCGGAGTTTCTTGGGGATAGCTGGGTACTACCGGAGATTCGTGCTAGACTTTTCCAGAGCTGCGACGCCACTTTTAGCTTTGAAGAAGATGGTGAAACCCTTCATGTGGTCAGATATATGTCAGCAGATCTTTCAGGAGCTGAGACAGAGATTGACCAGCGCACCTATTTTGAGGCTACCAGAGGAGGGAGTAGGGTACGTAGTTTACTGCGATGCATGAGGGACCAGACTGGGATGTGTCCTGATGCAGGAGCGGGCAGTGATCGCCTATGGATCACGTTAGTTGAGGTAGCATGGGAAGAACTATGCTACCCATGACCTGGAGTTAGTAGCAGTGCTCTTCGCTCTAAAGATGTGGCGACACAATCTGATGGGCGAGCGCTTTACAGTCTATTCTGACCACCAGAGTCTTAGGTACATCTTCTTGCAGAAGGGCCTAAACCCGAGACAGCGGAAATGGCTCGAGTTCCTCCAGGACTATGACTTTGAGATAGTCTATACTCCTGTAAAGGGGAACTTTGTAGCTGATGCCCTCAGTTGGAGGACGAGCATCCAGCTACTTGGTGAGGTGACAGAGCAGCTAGTCTCTTTGCAGATATCCTTCATGGATAGTGATGGAGCATCCTTTCTACAGTCACTCACAGTTACTCCTCCACTACTATAGTGGGTCAGAGAGGCACAACATGGGGATATTGACTGTGAGACATGGCGTGCACAAATATCCTCAGGATAGGCACCTGATGGATTCTCTGTGGGAGGAGATCATGTCGTCCTTTTCAGAGGATGTACCATGGTACCAGATGCTTTATAGGAGGAGGTGCTAAGGGAGTTTCACACTTCCCCTTCAGCGGTATATCCATGAGTGGCGAAGATGTACCAAGATCTCAGACGACAGCACTGGTCGACAGGTATGAAGAAGGCTGTGGAAGAGTTCTTTTATCGATGCCTCACCTGCCAGCAGGTGAAGGCGGAGCACTAGGTACCAGCAGGCCTTGTACAGCCCTTGGAGGTCCCGGAGTGGAAGTGGGATGGGATATTAATGGACTTCATGACAGGACTTCCACTCTCTTCCAGAGGTCACGACTCCATTTGAGTGATTGTCGACCGACTCACCAAGTCGGCCCACTTCTTACCCATCAGAGAGCAGGGCTCAGTGAAGAGATTGGGACGCCTCTACGTTACGGAGATTTTACGACTTCATGGTGGACCATCATCTATCGTCTCCGATCGAGATGCTCGCTTTACTTCCCGGCTTTGGAAGTGGTTTCCGGAGGCGTTTGGGACGCAGCTACGTCTGAGCACCGCCTTTCACCCTCAGAGAGATGGCCAGACGGAGAGGACCATTCAGAATTTCGAGGACACGCTCCGTGCATGTGTCCTCGACTTTGGTAGTAGCTAGGAAGATCACCTACGCTTGGAGGAGTTCGCTTACAACAATAGCTACCACTCCACCATCGAGATGGAACCATATGAGGCGTTGTACGACCGACCTTGCAGATCACCTAGGTGCTGGACTTACCCTGGGGAGTCAGCATTTGTGGGACCAGATATGGTCCAGGCCACGACGGAGAAGGTCTAGGCCATCCAAGAGCAGATGAGGATAGATCAGAGCTAGAAGAAGTCTTATGCTGACCAGAGGCGGAGGCCACCAGAGTTCGAGGATGGCGACCGTGTTTTCTTACGGGTCTCACCTCGACGGGGATTACAAAGATTTGGCCGAGGTGGAAAGTTGTCTCCATGCTTCATCAGACCATTCCAGGTCCTCAGCAGGATTGGAGAGGTGGCATATCGCCTAGCTCTACCACCTCAGTTGTACCGAGTGCACGACGTCTTTCACGTATCTCAGCTGAGGAGATACGTGCACGACCCGACGAATATCATTGACCATGGGGAGCTTGACATTGATGATGGGGCGACTTTTGTGGAGGTCCTGGTGGAGATTGAGGATTGATAGGAGCAGGTCTTACATGGACGATTGATTCCTCAAGTGCGCATCAGATGGTAGCACGAGAACCTCTAGGAGAGCACTTGGGCGCGAGAGGCTCAGATGCGTGCACAATACCCACATTTGTTTCCCTAGTTATTGATTTATCATTACGGGGACATAAAGCCCTGAGATGGGAGTAATGTAAAGACCCGTAAAATTCAAGGGAAATCTTTTCTTAATTTTTTTTGGGATTTTACAAGAATGTAGTTTCTGACGGCACCTGATTACGAGGCCCAGTGTGCCCGGAATAATCCTCCGAAGTTTAGCTCGGGTACGTTCAGTGAACGAACGAGCGGGATTTCTTAACTTTTGAACTGGTGCTCAGAATCAAAATCCCAGGACACCGATGGAACCCCATCGCCAGTAATTTCTTAAGAAGACCTTTACTGGGGTTGCGTTTTCTCTGGAGGAGTTTTTAAAAATTGTGAAAAGTTAAATAAAATTGAGCTACAATTTTATTTCTTTTTACTAAGTGGTTATCCGTTGTGTGGAAGTTGGGGAACTAACCTAGATAGGATATTTGTGGGGTGGGGCCCACATGAACCCCACCCCTTCATCTTCCCTAACTCCCTTAACCCTCTATTTAATATGGAAAAATAAGTTTAATTATTTAAGTGAGTTTAATTCGAATGTTTGAATTTCAAAAACTTATGGAAAGAGTAATAAAATAAGACAAACACTTATTTTATTATTGTTGTTAGCTTTTTGAGAGAGGATTGGGGGAAGAAGCTCTAAGTCATGAGGTTCAGCATCTTCCTTGAAGAACACGAAGAACACCGATGCACATTCCTTCGTTCCTTCTTCCCGTGTCAAAGGAAGGGAGACACTGTTCCTGCTCGGACGATCTCCGTCAATGTGTACAGAACCTTCTTCCTCGACGTTCAATTCCACGACGCCTTCTTATATTACGTTCAATTCTGTGACGAACCTTTCTTCAACAACGTTCTAGGAAGGGGTTATTTGTTTTGTTCGTGATTACATCCGTCGCCTTTCTTTGTTTTCAAGTTGGTCCGCCTATTATCGCAATAACGAGAGGAGGACGAAACGAACAAACACGGCTGACCGTCCTCCCCCCTTGATTGTTTGAATTTGTTGCGGTACGTGTAAGGCGGCGCGGTGCCGTTGCACCGTGCGGAAACTATGACAATGGGCGAAGAAGCATGGCGCCGTCGCACCGCACCATTGAAGTCGAACAAGCCGCGGCGCCATTGCGCTGTGACGGAGAACCCGGAAGAGACCGTGGACGGAGAGGGGGTCGCGGCGGGGGGGGGGGGGGGTGGGGGGTGCCATTGCACCGCGGCAGAGCATGGAGCGGTGGCCGGCTTTCGGCCCCCAGATCATGGAGCGGTGCCATTACACAAACTATTTTTTAATATTTAATTGTAGTTTATTTCTCAAAGACATGCCTTTGTCTAATTTTTTTAAAAATTCTATTGAATTTCTCCTTGATTGATACACTAATATCACTAATTATCATTCTCTTTTTCTTAATAATATATTTAAAATCCAAATATTATTTACCATTTAATGATGATCAACCAATACATTATTTTTATCATAATAAGTAGAATTGTTTGGTAAAAATACATTCAATTTTTCCAATTTTATTTATTTTTTGGTTAATATTCACCACATAAAATTATAATTATACATAGATATTGAAAATAAACTCTTGTTAGTATTTATTTTTATCATTAGTTATATATATTTCAACTAAATACCTTATTTATTCTTTTAAATTAGATATAAAATATATCTAAATTCATTCAAATGAATATTTATCTATATATTATTTCACTTTTAAAACTAACTCATTTAGATTTGAAATTATACCATATGAAATTTTAAATTTGAAGTTCCTCTTCCAAAATATTTATTCATTTTTTTGAGTGTATTGAAACTCAAATCCCTCTACACAAAGGTTCTTCACACTTATAGTAGAAACATGAAAAATATTTTTACAGTAAAAATATTTTTGGGTTAATTTACTCTCAAATATTCCTTTCACTCTTATAAATTATCTTCGAACTAAAGATAATTAATCATCACTTAAAACATCTTTATTTTAAACTTCCTTCACCTCTTATTTATTAAATAATTTGAATTTAATTTTTTTATTTTAATAGTTTACATTGGAATCAGGTTGTGGCTGAATTGTACTTAAAAAATTAAAGTTAATAAAAAACAACACCGATTTTTGAAAAATGATTACACAAAATATTTTTCTAATGAGACGAGTATATATACCAGTCTCATAATTCATATGATAAATTATTTTTTATTAATTGGTCTCACAAATACTTGAAATAAAATAAATACTTGTAAGATTTTATAAAAAAGAAATTCTAATATAAATTATACATCAGAATATAATTTTTTTTGAAAAAAATATATGAAATATATTAATAAATGAGGAATAAATTATAATATTTATAAAATATAATCTACTCATTTACCTTATGTCTTAAGGATGTTAGATGTCCCGAATTAAAATATCCACAATTTCAACCTAACTCTAGGTCTATATTTCCTTACCTGGAAATCCCTCTATACAATGATCAAAATAGCTTTGTCTTCCAATACCCTATATGCCCTCAACATGATGATCAATATAATCTATATCATCCAAAAACATGTAATTTATCAATTCCATGATTGGTATGAGTACTATTTTTCCCAATAAAAAAATCCCTTGATTATTCTGATCGGTAATATATTTCTTCATATCCACATAAGCCATCGATCTAAACCTCAATCATAACATGTGAATATAAAATAAATTTTTTTAAAAGGATTTTACAAGTCCTCACAAAAAATACTTAGAAAAAATATCTATGAAAGATTAAAAAGTATATGAACAAGATGATAAAAAAGAGTTTTCTTCAAAAGTGTTGAGTTTGAATTGCATTTTCTCCTAGATCCTAAAATTTATTCCTATTTATAGGCATCATTCACCATCCATATTTTCTATAAATATTGTAGTTTGTTTCAATGGACTCATATGTTATTCACTTGTGATTAATTTGTCAGAACTCCTCTACCAATCACTATTCTCTAAACATAAATATTATGAAAACTAAAATTTTATTTTATTGATAGGGGAAAGCATAGGAAAATTATTAAGTTGTCCTAAAATAATACAAAGCAAGGGAGTCCAAAATTAGTAAAATGTTATTCACTTGAAATACTAGAAAAATTTCTCCATTTGATGTTGTTTTGATATCACCATTATAATTCTATAATAATTTTTTTCCGATATAAAATATTCAAAAAATAAATCTAATAAATGTTTAACAATATGATGAACATAAATATTTTCAACCTGGTGAACATAAATATGGAAATTATGATGGATCTGAACTACTATCACTCTAACGGACATGAGTTTGACTTGTCCAATTAAAAAATAACTAGTCAAATATACGGATATAAATAAAGTCAATATGATAGACCATACTCTGAGTTAGTGTGATGTGTTGGATTAAATAATATAACGTTTGTATTATTTTATGTAATTAATAGTTAATTGTTTTATGAAACAATTAAAAAAACAATCTAAAATACATAGGACATTCAAAGTTAGTAAAAAAATATATCAAGAATGCCATTGTGATTTTCAAAACTATGGAATGAAAAAGTAACAAGTATAAACAATTGAATCCATAACATCCTCCTTTTTAGAAGAAATAAACAACATAAATTAAAATGAAAAAACATTAACTATGAAAAAAACCCTTTGTACATTTATAAAATTCAAATATATTCTTCATAAAAAATATTAAAAAAAATTATTTTAACTCCCCTATATTTATAACTTATTTTTTTCTAAAATATTCATCTGATAGAAAATATTAATTCTTTAGATTCTACCCCTCAATAAATTTCATCCCTTGGATTGTTTATCCATTTTTAAAAAAATATCCCTCTATGCGATTTGAAAAAATGTATAGAGAAAGGAACTTATTTTCCTTAAATATTAGAAAATATAATACTAAACAATTGTGTTTGAATAAATATTCATCCAAGATAAAATAAATAACATTAATCCAAGTAAAATTGAAAATAATTAAAAGAAAATCTTTAGAAACAAATCAAATAAATTAGATATCATTCAATATAATTGATTTAAAAATAAATTATTTGTTCAAAAAGAAAATATTCATTATTTTTTATAAAAATCTTTTAATTTTTTTTAATATTCTTGAAATACCCCAAGTTTTCTAGGACTATGATACTGTAGACTCCGGAATATCTATATTTTCCTCCAAGGCCCTAAATTCATATTTCCTTATTTCAAATTGACAATATCCTTTTTTTAAAAACTAATATATATATTTCGTACCTTATCCTCTAAAACTCTTAATCAAACAATCATATCCATCAATTATAATATTTCAACCTTTTATTCACATCATTCAATTTATATATATCTTGATTCATAGGATTCAAAAAATCATTAAAATATTAAAAATACATTATCCTATAAGATACATATGAGGAAGGCATCTTAAATGAATCATATATATCAAATGATACCTTCTAAACTAAAAATAACTGATCATGAATCAATCAAGTCTCCATATAATTTCCATGACCATTTTACTGTTTGATTCATCCTTCCTCTATGTGACTTATATTAATCTTTTAAACACTTGATATAATATTCATTCTAAACTGTAGATTATATAAATAAAATAAATGACTCTGACATATCATTAAAAATCTTCTAGATTGGATTGGACTGAGATATAATTTTTAGAAGATATGGAACAAATTATATGATTATTTTCAAGGATTGAAAAATATAATAAGTCATTTTATGTTTTTGAGTAACTGATGTATTTCTTAAATCCAATGAATGTTCGTAAATATGTAGGAATAATGGTCCAAATTTTGCCCTTTTATTTTACCTTACCATTTTCTTCCTATTATACTTTCATTACATCAACCTCACTATTAGTATCTACATTGTATGATAGTTTGATTTGGGAATATTGAGCTTCCACTTTCTTATTTTATGATGATTTATCATCCACATAATCATTAAAAATTTGAATCGTTTTTGTACAATGTTGATAAAGATATGGAGGAAGATGAAAAATCTAAAGAGATGTATTCTTCATTTACTTCTTATTATTCTTGATCTTATACTTTATGACATTTCTCTAACTACCTCACAATTTATAAAACACCCTTTGTAGAATTCATTATAAAATTTGGATGTTTCTTTTATTCTAACTTCTTAACAGAATGTGGAATCTATTTTTTATAATACATTACTACTTGAGTTTTAATTTTAAATTATTTAGCCTCTCCCTTTTCTAAAAAAAATAAAACTAAAAAATATTCAATAAACTATTAATTGGAAATGGAATGTGTTCCAGAACCTAGAATAGGTTGAACCATTGATAACAAGGAAATTGATATAGGTTTATTTAATAATTCTTATTCTACAACCATAATCATGTATTCCATTATCATTACCACATATAGTCTTTTCATTTTTTATTCCCTCCTATCTTCCAATATCATTTCATCATCTACATTGATCATCAAATCTAAAGCTTCAACATTATCAATATAAAAAAGATGGATCCCATGAACTTTTCTAAGCATTATAATCCATCAATTTCTTAATGTACTTATTAGACATATATTTCTATTTGCTGAAACGTTGGAGTAAATGATTATGATTTCCTTTTCTATTTTATGGATTCTTTATCTATAATAAATTCAGCTTCAAATGGAACCCTGTCAAACTTATATTCACGTGTTTTCAAATTTTGATTGAAAACATGTTTAATTCTCCCTATGGTTTCTTATACAATAAGAAAAAACTTATCCCTTATGGAATATGATTGATTTTTAATTTGAAATGATTCAATACAAATAAAGAAAACACTATTTATAAAGTAATGTAACATAAGAGTTGTGGACTTAATGAAATATTTCCTAATAGATTAAATAGATAGATAAATAAATATCACAAGGGTAATATACTAAATATTGATTGGGAAATATAATCAGAATATATAAGTGAATTTAGGTTACTCCCTATCTAATTTTCTATGAAGCAAATATCCTCTCATACATAGAGTTACTAATTTAGTATTTGGTTTCACATGAAAAACCAACACAACCTTCTCATAAGATGAGAACACAAAAGATTCTACTTTTTAATTTTCAAATATACCATCCTTCTCTGAAAGAATATGAGGTGAAAGTTATTACTATCCTTCCAATGTGACATAAACTAAATGGATTTTTTGAATAATTAGTTTACAAAATTAAATAAATAGGCAAAAAAATAACTACTATATGCTCTTCCATACTGAATTCTACCATAGAATGAAAATATATTTCATTTTCTGGATAATGTAAGTCAAAAAAATATTTTTCTCCAAAGATCTTTTCCAATTCTTGACATTTAATAAATATGTTCAAAAGGGAGTCCTACATTTTATTAAATTTTCTCACAATAAATCGTTCCTCTATAACTTCTCACTTTTTGAAATATTCTGATGAATCTATTGTGTTGAAGTAGATTTAGGGACTATGACTTAAAGAGTGAAGCAGAATGATGTGAAACTTTTTTTATTGAGTAATAAATGCAGAGCTTAGGGTCAATAGTGTCATCTAAAAACCAATATGTTACATGGGGAACAACTCCAATATATATTGGATTAAGGAGGGAATCTTTACCTTTTATAAATCTATTGACTCAGATTGAAATCTTAAACTGATTTAAGGATTGATATTTATTCTATGATGATTTAATAAATATTATGAACTCTTAAAGTTTTATGTTATAAAAAATATTCATCAAACTAAGGTATTTTCTTGATTTTTTAAAATTTATTATTTTTTTTAAAATCAAATGTTTATAAATATTAAATTATATAAAAAATCATAGAAATGGGAATGTAATGAATAATTAGAAAAATTAATAGATTATAATACTACCTATCTGAGTACAAATGAACATTTATTATGAATTAGTTTTTCTATTATTCTATAATTCATGGTTTTTTAATTGAAATAGAATATGATAATATTTTTTTGAAAAATTACATTAATTTTTTTATTAATAACATTTTAGCGTAAAAAAATTTAGTTGAGTTTTTTATTCATAAAAAATTTAAAAATAAATTGGATAATGAAGACATTTATTAATTTTTTTTGAATACAATGTTTTCGAAGATATGAAAATATTTTTTTTTGGAAACCAATTTTTTGTAGGAAAACTAATAAATTTCTACAACAAAAGTTTCTCAAAAACTAGAACCTATGTACTCCCACATTAAATAATATTTAATTAATGTTAGGTGATTGGTAATCATGAAGTAAATTTGAATAATACTTGGACACTAATCAATCCAATATTTTCTTTAATATAATCTGATCAATCAGAATTAAGGGTTTTAGTAAAAATATCAGCATGTTATTCTTGCATTTTGATGAATCATATTATGATATCATATTTTATTTAGTGATCCTAATTTAAATGGTGTATTATATATATATGTTCTTAGGTCAGGATTGTTGTGGATGGGTTTTACTTAAAGCAATGGAAGTGATGTTATAACAAAAATGTTATTCTTACTAAAACTCATTCCATAGTCTGTGAGTGGTTTTTTCATCCAAAAAACATGAGCACAAACAATTACAGCTATAGAATATTCAACTTTGATAGTTGAAATTTCTACTAATTTTTTTTTTCTAATAAGGCCAAGAAATGAAATAGTCTCCTATGAGATGAAATATTCTGTATGTACATTCCTTATCCATTCTACATCCACCAAAATTAGAATATGAAAATCTTATTAAATTAAAAATTATTTATAGAATAATAAAGAAAACCTAAATCCATAATTCACTTAATATAATACGTCATTTATTTTATAGATTTATGTTTTGTTTAGTTTATATTTTCTAGACATCCAACACATCATCACATAAAAAAAGTAAATCCAGATAAGAAGCTATTATGTATAGTAACCATCCAATCATTCCGATAAAGATGTTTTGATTAAATCATTTCCCATATTAATAAATACCTAAATTATTTTAGGTGCTTGTTGGATTAATAATAATTTTAGTGTTTTTATATCCAAATTTCATAAGAATATCATTTATATATATATGTTTATATATAATGTTTTGTTATAGTTTTTGTAAAATTTAAAAACCTAAAATATAATTATGTTCTCCCATAAAGATAATTTCAAACATGGACATCATATGATCCGTAAATAATTCTTTTATATATTTCTAATTTAAACCAAATATAATTTTTTAACATAAATATGTAGAGTGGGGATGTTTTTAGGAATTTTTTTTATAAATTGAGTTGGATCCAAAGCTTCCTTAACAAAATTGTTTTGTGAAAATGATCTAGTTAATCTATCATAACAGGGATTAGGGGATTGTTTATATCTATAAAGTTATTTATTGTGATTAAAAACATGTTTGTGATGTTTTTTATTTTCTAACCCATGGGGTTTATCTGCATAAACATCATCATGAATGTGTCCAATCGGGAATAGAAACATCACATCCATTAGAAATATCAATAAATTTTCGAATAATACATTATCCCAATGTATACTAATATATATATTTCTAGATACCGAAGAATAATTTTCTCCATAATCTGTGACCTCTTGTTGATTCAACCCCTTTAAAATAATTCTACATTTATTTATAAATACTATTCAATTTTCATCTGATTTATTACGAAAAATCAATTTACTCTAATTTCTGAATTATCTTTAGGTCATTCAACAAAACTAAAAGCATTATTTCTTAAAAATTAATTCATTTAATCATGAAATTATTTAATTTAATTTTTATCACTTAAATCCACCTCTTGTTTATTGGGTTCTAATGGAGATAAAAATGAAAAGTGTTCAATTTCATTTCACATCGAACTTCCAATTCTAACTCGTTGATCTGCATCACCAATGATAATATCATTAGAATTATTCCTGAAAAACAATATATTTATTGGTTATATAAGACATTGGACTTAAAAAAAATGTTAAAAATATTCATGATGTATAAATTCATAATTATTTTTTTTCATTTATTCTCTAGTGAGATGAAATCTCAAACTTAGGTTGAAAATTAGTTTTTCAAATAACATATGAAGATGTTAACTGAGTTTTTTTGAAAAAGATGGATCATTTCATCAAATTTAACACATAATATTTCCTCAAAAGTAAATTTATTTTTATTGAAAATCTATTCATTACTATTAGTATAAAAACCTAAAAAAATTTCTTAATCAGATATTGGGGAAAATTTATATTAGTTATCTTTAGTATTCAAAATCAATACTTTGAATCTAATAAAGATGAAGTAACAAATTTATGGTATTCTTTGAGTCCACAAATCATTCATATTTCTATGAATAAATTGTCCTATTAAAAATATATTTATTGTATGAAAGATAGTAATAACTAATTTATCAAAAAATTGTTTAGAAACTAAGTATTCACTCAACACGGTTCTAGTATTCTCTTGAAAAAATATATTTCTTTTTTCAACTACACCATTTTTATAAGGAGTACTTGTTTCAAAAAAGTATATATATATTTTAATATTTTTTTTCAAACTAGAAATGTAAAAATTATCCACCATGATCACTATCAATACTTATCAAGGAGTGGCTTTTCTCATTTTTAACCACGACTAGAACTGTTAAAAAATATATCCTTTAGAATTATTTACTAGAAAATAAACACATGTATATCTAGTGTAATCATAAAAAAACATATACATAGTATTTTTCACAGATACTTGTTTTTTGTGAAGGACCAAACAAGTCTATGTGAACTTACTTTAAAGCATCATAAGTAAAGACATTTCTAATAGACATAAAATATGACTTGTGTTTCATTCCAGATTGATAGGAATCATAGAATTTATATGTATCAAACACAATTTTTGGTTGATCCTTAATAATTAATTTCATAGAAAACATAGATAAAGGTTTGAAATTCCATTTATCAAATATTTTATTCCATAACCAAGACTAGAATTCCATTCCACTAAACAAATGTGGATATGGGATCCTAGGATCATCTAAGATCAGTGTGTAGAAATTATCATGTTGGTTGGTAAAAAGAATAAAATCATCATTATAACTATAAATATTACATTTAACATTCATAAAGTTCACTAGATGGACCACATAATTATATTATTAGACTAAGGTTATACTTACTTCTCACAAATAATAAAACATTTTAAATTAATGCTTTTACAAGAAGAATAATATGAACTATTAGGATAATTTATCATTGAGCACTATCACCAAAAGTTAATTGGCCACTTTTCAGCATTATAATACTATTAAATTAATCTTTTCTTCTAGTCAAGTTTGTAGAGAAAAAAATATCATTTTATCAAATATTTTTTTTGTTGACGCATTCTTTATTTTCATCAAAACAAAAACATTATCATTTCAGAACCCAAACCTTACTAGGTCCTATATTATTAGATAGTATGATTTTAGTAATCCAAAATTATACAGCCATAACATATTGAGAAAATGTTAATTATTTTGAAAAATAAGATTTATGAAATCCTAAATAACTAATTTTATTTAAATTATACTTTTACTTCATGTGCCCACCACTTTGATATTTAGTGAAAATAAAGAACTTTATGGAACAATTTAGTTAATGATAAAAATTGGGTTTTTATTAGTAAAATCCATTACAAAGATATCTATATAATGTATATTCATATTATATATATTATGAATATTTTTATTTCTAGTTTTAAACTTCATAAACTTTGTTTTCAAACTAAAAATTTCATAATTTTGTTTTAAAAATAAAATTTTATTCTCATTATAATTTTTACTCAATCTATGTTTTACTATATAAAATTTTAAACTAGTCATATTGTGAATATAAATTTCAGGTTCTTTAAAAAAATCAATTTTCTAAAAGTAATATTTGTCTAAATATTCAGAAATATCTTATATATCAATAGTTAATGTAGATATTCTTGAGTTTTCTTTCATAAGTTTATCTTGATCAATTTTATGTTTTTTATAAATCATACAATTTTTATATTCTATTAAATTTAGAAAACCAAGAAACCTATTCAATTATTGATAATGTATATTTTAATAAGATTAATGAGAGTCTTCATCAAAACGTGTAGAACTATTAACATCATTACTATCATTATAATTCACATTTATATTATGATTTTAAAGATATTTTATAGTTACCATAGGTAGGAAGAATTAATTAACCTTTGGAATTTCTATATAGAATATAGTATTATTTCTTCCCAAACTTATATTATCTGATAAAGTTTCTGATGAATTGTCCCCGACACTTTCACTCTAACTATCAGATGATTTTAGATACATCCTTTTCTTATTCTTGAGTACTTTTTTGTAATCCTTATCATAATTTCATTAATTTTTACAATTTATCTTCATCTTAGGGAAAACTAGTCTGATATTTCATTATTTTTTAGATTCCTAACATATCACTGCTGAGGAATAATTTTTATCACTTTTCTCATTATATATTTTCTTGTATCTTTTCTAGAAATCATTCTTCCCAAAAATTATTATTCATCCTCTTTGAAATATTATCTATTTTATTTCCTTATTGTTCCGATGATCTACTATTTTTATCAACAATAACTTTCTTCTTCATATAATACTTCACAAATTCTTCAATATATTGTACCATTCTAGAAATATTTTATATGATAGAATAAAGGAACTTATACTTTATTATTTTTCATTTTTGCGACATATTTTTTCAGTATCCCCACGTATTACATAAGTTTTTAATGAAATATCAAGAGTAAGATGAGAAATCATTGTTGACTTATCTACCGAAGTTATTTTGGATTCATATTCTCTAGTCATTATCAATATATTATTTTCCACTAATATTTCATCTATGAGATATTTTCCCCCAACATATTATATAATATTTACAATAGTCGTAAATCTGTTATTATTATTAGAATTAGTTTCTTATGGTAGAAAATTAAATTTTTTATAATCATATCTTAGCATATCTCTTCTAATGTCAATGACATTAGAATTTTGAAAATGAGTTGCCTCTAATTTCTTCCAAATACTATTTTCTTCCTAACCAGATGTCATCTGAAAGTATATTTTTCCTGTCATAGAACATAATAGAATATTACATACTCTGAAATTCAATTAATATTACAACTTTTTTTGATTAGTAAAATCATTTACATATTTCTATAGAATTTTATAATTTCTAGTACATATAATAAAAATTTCAACACCAATATTAATATCAAATGTTTTTATCCCATCTCACTAATATTCAAAATCATTTACATAAATCTGGTCATATACAAGGAATCAAATTCCCAATAGTACCATGATTTAGTCCTTCCATAACATATAAAATATAAAATAACACTACAATCGTGTTACCATAATAAAAATTCATAAAAAAGAGTTAAAAAATATTAATAATGTGCATTAAATGTAAAAATCCACATGAAAATTATAATAACTTGATTTGATATGAATTGTTGGATCATAAGATTTTATGATTTTTACAAGATGGTGGGGGGGGGGTGGTTAAATGACATTTAAAAAATTTAAAATAGTATAAACCCCAAAACCCGTTTTGTTAAAAAGATCAAAATAAACAACCATCTCATGATATCAGTATACGTTTCTGGCTCAGAATTCATTTGATAAATTTTAGATTGTTAATCAGGTCCAAAGATAGTCTGATAAAACATATTATTACGATTTAGTAAAATATGCATTCTAATATTAATTTAATAGAATAATATATATGTTTTTGAAGAAAGTAACATGAAATCTTATAAGAAAGTAAGACTTACAATATTTGTAAAAGATATTGTGCTATTTAACCTTAAGAGTTATAGTATTTAGATATCATATTATTTGATATCCAATGTTGTAAAGAAAACTATAATTTTGGTCTTTACTTAGTGATAATTCCCTTGATATAATGATCAGAATAGATCTTTCTTCCAATACCCTAGAATCCCATGATACAATGATCAGTATTAGATCTGTCTTCCAACATCCAAAAATCCCTTTAAATGATGATCGACATAATAGAGGTATTTCATAAAAATGATATTTTTTGATAATCCTAATCAGTATCAACTGTCTTCATATCCCTGGAATCCCATGGTGTAGTACTCTACCAGAACAAGAAAATACAAAATAAATATTATTCAATGGAATTTAAAATTCATCGCTTGGAATATTTAGATCCTAATAATTTAAAATATTATGAATTGTAAGAAGGATATGTTATGGTAGAGATATATAAAAACATTTTTTGTTTCGAAATTATCTAATCATAGCTGCTTGAATAAAATCATATTTATAGGCCTCCTTAAACTGGCATATTGTCCCTGAATCCTGGCGTTTTTTTGAAAAGGTCTATAATGTTCGTTAAATTACATCTCATGAAAACATATTCAATCGATGTCATTTTTATATACCCATTACAATGATATAATAAATTCTATCTGATAAAAATAATTCAAAAAATGAAATTTATAAACTTTTTATTGTCTAATGGAATTAAATATTATCAATCCGATGAACATAACTACAATATTTCTTTTGGATCCACAGTACTTTCAGTATTAAGGATATGAATTTAGTTATTACGAAGGTTATAAATCTAGTCAATGCAATTGATATAACATGATTTAGTCTGATGGATCTTACTCTTATTCGCTATGATGTATCAAATTAAATAATATAAAGATTAGATTTATTTATATAATAACTATTTCATCGTCTGAATTAAAATTATTTCCTAAAAAAAAATTCTAAAATAGTTAGGAAATTCAATTTTTGTAAAATAATGTATTAGGAAAGTGATTTTGATAATAAAAACTGAGGAAGGGTAAAGTAGAAAGTATAAACATTGAACTGAACAATTATTTATTTAGATAGATGTTCTAAAGATATCTTTGTCTTTATCTGAATTTTATATGTTTCTATATTAGTATTTAAGTGATCAAGGGTTAATTATTTATTGTTATTTTTTTATGAACTTACACATTTTGGTTATCAATTTTTGGTAACCTTTAAATGTTTTTCATTACTGTATCAGAATCCTCGATCTCATGATCTTTTCTATGTATTATGCCGACAAATTATTAATACCCTTAATGAATTCATCCACATTTTCATTGGAAGTCGTTCTAAAAACCCTAAACATATTTTTAAATACTATCTATTTTGAATCATTTAGTTTTCTATCACCTTAAAATAAGTTATAAATATATTCCAAATATAGTTTTCCTTTTTAATATGATTAAAAAATCATAAAAATCATATTAGATAATGTCATCTACAAATTATTGTTACCCATAACATCATCATTCAATAACATCATTTCCGTTTTTACCCTTGATCTTCTAGTGGAATCCTTTATATGAAATACATGTAATATTGATGAGTTGGCATCTTGACCAAGAGAACTTAAATACGATCTCATCATGTTTTTTTAAATCATATAGTTTCCCTCATAAAATATCCAAAATCCGTTTGAACTGATGATATTAACCATGATTACATCTACCACTTATTATATTTATGTAATGACAGATGTATTCGAAACCACTTATTTTATCATGGGAACCCACAGAAGTCCATAAGAAGGGGTGTTTGGGTGGGGATTAGGGTTCCTTGAAATTTAATATAATCTATAAAATAAAATTGTATATTGTATAAAAATTTGAAAGGAAACATTGAATATATTATAATGTTTTCATGCACATGAAAACACCATCTGCAAAAATATAAAGCATATAAATATTATTTTTCTAATTTAACCTAAAACAAGCTACATCTAAAGAGAAAATATTTATTATTTGTTGATATACCAATTAAAAAATATTACTTAGTATTATGTGATTATATTATTTTGAACAATCTAACTAATCATCCTTGTTCCATAAAAACATCCACTCTTCTACTCACTCATTTGAATAGGGATATAGAAATATAATTAAAATTTTGGTTGAACTCAAAATGAAAAAAATCATAACTGAACACTATATAGTATTGGGTGATATATAATATGTAATAATCTTAAATTTTATACCATTAGAGATTTTTATAGCAATTTTATCATTAAATCCCAATCATTAATGTAACTTATATTGATTACACTTCACTTTACAATTCCTCGTATTAATTAAAATTCACTATTGACTCCCTATTTATAGATCTTCAAGATTCCTCTCTTTAATTTATTTGAGTGATATTACCCTTTTCCACAACAAGATCCCATATTTTCCAAGAGATTATTAAAATTTAAAATTTAAATTTCTATCAATAATAAACGTACATTAGCTTATGATTCAAAACCAACCATCGAAACAACCCCCAATAGATCTCTACAAAAGAAATTAAAATAGGTAGTTATTAGTATCTCATGTAATTATTAAATATACATATAATTATTTCTGTTTGAATTAGAAAAATTCTCCCAATCGTATTGTGACATCCAATATTGTAGTGTAACTATTCATTATCATCTTTAATTATCATGATGCTCTAAACGAGTCACAATGTAAGATAATCGTTCTTGTAAAGTCCTATTTTCGAATGGTAATAATCCAAAATCCTCTAAAATCACGTCCATTTATATTTTCTATTGTTTATATTTATATATATAATAACCTTTAATCTAATGTTATACTTGAATTAGTCATAAAAGGATATTTCTTTATTGCACAAAAAAATGATTTCTAGTAACACTAAAATATTACCATGTATCATTAATTGTGTGACCTATTGTGTCATGTTGATTATAAAATAAACATAAAATTTTCAAGTGGGAATAAATGTTACATATCATCTAAAAATTGTCACATTTCTCCCTCAATAAGTCAAATTATAGTCCATCTAATACATAATATATTTTTAATCATATTCCCTTAATAGAATGAGCATATGTTTTCTGGAATGATATACTAAAAATCTATTGATGTACTAAATTAATTTATGACTCATCACATCATTAAATTTATGTCACCAAATATATGACTCATGTGAACCATACTAAGAAATACTATAAAAATATTCCATAGCATTCATAAATCATCACTTTTCCATTTTCTAGATCTTAACTATATTCATGATACAATGAGTGGTCTCTTTTCATGACTTAAATCTCATATTGTATTTATAATATATTTCCATCGATGCTCTATTAAACCATAATTATTTATATAAGATTTATTTTTAATATAAATTCAATCCATCACAATCTATGATTGTACCACATTTTAATTTTGATAGGTATAATTCATTATTTTTTCAATTTTTAACTTCACTAAGTCCAAATATACTCCCACTGTAATCTTAGAAAACATATTCATATTTAGAATATCCTACAAAAATTCATAGACCATTCGTGTCTGAAAATAATATCTTAGTTCAAATTATTAATAATATTTAACAAAAAAACACTTGAACACCATATCTTATAGGGTTATTTAATGGTTCTTAGAAAATTATATAAAAAAAATATAATGTACTATTTTCACATACACACCATAAGTTTTGTGGGAAAACATCCTTCATTTTTTTAAAAAAAATCATGGAAAAACAATTCATCAATGATGAATCCTTTTCTTACCCTTTCCTTCTTTTTTTTTGGATTGTTATAGAATATGAAAAAAATAAACCATGTTTATTAATATTATCGTCTAATATTGTTCATAATAAAACATTATTAATATAGATTTCCACATATTACACAAGATAATTAATATTTATACACTCATTATTTACTTAGATGAATCTAATAATGAAATATAATTTTCATATAAATATATGACTAAGTGAATATGTACTTCACAAGTCAAATTAAGAGTTAAAGGTTAATTTTTTAATGTATTTTAAACTCATATATATTTATAGTATTTATAAATTATATAGTTGGAATCATATATCCTAAAAAATTGAGAATTTATTTATATGAAACTGATACGTGATATGGAAATTCCATGTATTTTCCAAAACCCTTCCCCATATCCAATAAAATCCCATCATACAAATAAAATTTCATCAATTCCTAACTTTAATTTTATATTTTAATGAACATAAATTTCTATTTTGATGAAACATAGTCTAAAATTCTTATCGTGGCCCCAGTTTTTTCTATTTGAACAATTAGAATATTCCAAATAATATTTTTATGGTTGTTCCCTAATCTATTTTATTAGTTCTAGTGTTGCATGGATTGATAAATTATATAATAAATCAAATGTCTTCATTTTATACAATGTGAATATGTCCATGAGAATAATGAATCTTATCCAAAATAGATCATTGAATTGGAAATATTATACAGGAGATGTTTCTAGAATGAGTTTTTTAACCTTATTTCTATGTAAATTTCATCTTCTAGAGGGTTTTCATTAATAGATCAATACATGTGAAATTTGACAATAAAAATAATTAAATATATTAGATAAATAATTAAATAGTGTTATATCCACTAAAATCCAAAAACACTGTATTTATTCATTATTATCCCCTCTCACTATTTTTAATTGACATAAATCATAGAAATAGAATGGGAGAGAAACTATACGTGATCCAAGGGACATATCAAATGATTATAAAAAAATTGTTCATCGATGGGGTGTATAAGGAACCCAAAAAAGTATCACTCATTATCAATGATTGATCTAATAGCTTGGTAGAGATTTTAAATTTTTATACTCCCCCTTCTTTAAGATCATGATCATGGATTGATCTTTCATTAACTAATTTATCAACTTCATGACCATTCATATTATCTACATTTATTTTTTCCTTCGTATTTGTGATTAAGAATTGCCTTTCTCATCTTACAAGAATATATCCACATAAAATTAGTGTTTGGGATTTGAAATTACCACCGATTATTTCAATATGTAGTTTTCCCCTACTTTACATTCTCATTAATAATGTGTTCATTTCCAGCACCCACTATAGCCAGTGGTTAAAAAAACAAGTGTTTATACCGATACATGTTTTAAATATGACAATACAAGTGATTGATTTGGGTTCCATAGTGAAGATCAGGGAAAAAAGATGCATCAGGTGATAATAGACCTCTTGAGGCATGCTAGCATAGGGTCATAATAATAAAAAATGAATAGTGAATTGTTTCTCCATGTGAAGAAGTATTGGAACCCGTTTCCAATGAAGGATATCTTGAAATTGACTATCAGATTCATTGAATCCTTCAACAAGGAATTTAAAAAATCAATAGGATTGATCAGTGGATATAACAGTGATGATGATGAACCTCAAATCATTTTGTAGAAATAGGTGAGGAACGAAACTATACATCATGTCGTTCAGAATAAAATTCATCATATACCTCCATAGGGATGTTGTCTAGGGATTTAAAGTAGTTATGGATCATATGGAGTTTGAACATATAACAAACACCATGTTCTCAAAATATTATTATCATGGAATCTTTAGGGAGTGTAATCTAGTATGGTTTCATGGAGATACACTGTATGTGGGTTAGGACTACACAATAATACACTTATCCTTACATGAATAAACCACCTACATGGTAAATGAAGAATTATGTTTATAATTATAAATGTTGTGTACCCTATTCGACACTCATTTTAGTTTAAACACTAGATAACATAGGCTGCAGAGCTATATATTGAGTAATTCATATATAAAACATATCTTATACCCAATACTATACATTGTGTCGGTAGAACATTTCATACCATATGGTGGGAATGTATACAACTAGATTGTTTCTAAGGGTCTACACACTATAAACCCTATATTATATGCCATTTATTTTTACAACTATAACGTCTCTTCATATGCAATTACTCGTGATTCAGATTTGGACCCTTGGATTTTCTATCTTGATTGATGTTCCATGTAGGCCATGATGATATGTTTCTCTTCCTTATCAGATGTAAGACATGAGTTCTCTATAGTATCTTAGGCCAGAATGGTGTGATATGATCAATATAGCCTTTTCATCTCTCTAATACTAATGACAAGGATTATGTATAGAAATTATAGTATTCCTAGGGATTTGTAATAACATAACAACTATGTGTTACTCAATGAGTTGTGTATCCACTATAGTATTATTAATTTAAATACAAACCCTATC
Source organism: Viscum album (assembly GCA_963277665.1). Lineage (NCBI taxonomy): Eukaryota > Viridiplantae > Streptophyta > Magnoliopsida > Santalales > Viscaceae > Viscum > Viscum album. Next base: position 349,107,675 of record OY728150.1, on the reverse strand, counting down.
ACCTTTATGTACAGAAGGTGTGGGTCATATGTTTATTATTTTATGACCACCCTCATTTGTTTTATTCAATTCAGGGTGTGGATCCTCAATTTAAAGATATAGGTTCTCCCACATCTTTTTGTATTCAATTTTATGATGCATAGGTCCTATATTACCATTATATTTATGTATTGTAATTTGTGATGTTGTGTGATTTGCATTATTTATGAAATTAACTTGTTGTTACGTAGGCAGTATAAGAAGAGTGGGACTCTCTCTTATAGCTTAGTGTCTCTCCTTAAAATAATTTTCTATGTTTTTACAAATATTTATCTCTCTCATTCATTGATTTTTGTGTTGGATATGACTTATCATCTTCTTATTCCCATGTTGTTTTTTGGGCATCCAACTTGGTTGGTGTATAGTCATCCATGGATTGGAATTTTTTCCCTCACATGTCTTATCATATATATAATGTATACAATTTACAGTAACTATAAATATATAAGATTTGGAGGATGCTTGTGGAAACTAGAGGAGTTATCATCAGATGATGTTTATGTCTAGAGCTATTTCATTGTTAAGATCCGTTCACCTCACTTGTATAGTTTATTTTTCCCATTTGTTTTATTAGATGCATATCTTTCCAGTTACCATTATTGATTATATACTTGTTTATCTATTTTAGATCTCAAATATTATAACATGATATATATACACACACACGCTATATTATGTTTTATTTATCAATTCTATCTTATTATTTCATGTATCTATATGTGTGTTATGTAGAGGTACATTATATTAAAACGGCCCTTCATTGCTAATATGCCTAATTAGTGTTAGTCACTATCCCCAATCCAATTGGAAGTAGGATTGGGGTGTCACAGTCAATATAACTCCACATTGTAAGTGTTCCCATGGGTTAGTTCACGTCCCTAATGCATCAAAATGGGTTTCTATTTAAGAGGGTGATATATTTCTTCTGATTATTGGTTTTAGAATTTATTGGAATGGTGTTTAAGATTATAAAGTTTATATTTCAATCTAGGAAATGTAGTATTTCTATAATGACTAATGAAATCATTCACCAAAATTAGGATAACCTACTTTCTGACTCGGAACATAGTGGAAATAGATAGAGGTAACAATAAAATGAGTATTTTTTATATAAGAACGGTTAATTTATTTTTAGGTGTTTTTACCTAATATATATATATATATATATATTCATTTATGACCAAGCTTGATTTGTTACAATCTCAAGATTCAAGAACATAGGTAGCCAACTATGATCTTATGGTAGGGTCATGACATGATTATGCTAGTAATTTGGCCTCATATTACTGAATAGTAGTGAAAAAACTCATCAATTTAGGGACCTGATCATAAGGTGTTTCCACTAGGTGTTCAAACAATTATACCCATACCTATTATGAAGTGATCAATACAACATCAATTAGTGTAGGACTATATTTCCCTACATGCACGGAATTATATTATTCTAATAAGATTGGATGAGGTTTCTCATATGATGAACATTTTATATGAGTTCTCTCGATAGATACCACCGAGGTTTTGAGGAGATGTTGATCACTAGGTTTATAAGGAATGGATAATGATAGACGTTTGAGTATTCTAACTTGGTGGTATACTTTCCTACTAAATGTTAGTCCATTAATATAGTCCAATATATAGTTTAGTAATCTCTAGAGAGATATCGATCATATATATCCATGAAAATGTGATGCTTTCCCAGGTAGAGTTCAATAGTATTCTATATGGAGTAATACAAAGAGCTTTTGGGTTCCCAAACCTCCAATATTTTTGGAGTTATAGTTGGGTAACATGTATTTTGTTTAGTTTAAATTAAGAAATAATTATCTCATGAGATAATCCTTCAACAAACTATATGATGGATTCTTTCATGCATGAAATTTTTATAATGTCTTCTATAGAGAAATAATTGTAGTAATCATTAAAATCTATATTCCATAATATATTATAGTTCCATAGAGAGACGCAGTGATGAAAATATTCTATAAATAGGGATGAAAGGTTGAATGTGTTGGTGTTTTTCATCTAAAAGTGTATTCATCAATATTGGTTGACCGAACACTTTGATCCGGATCACGATGCTAGAGGCATTACTATTTTCAATCTTAGGAAAAAGTAGTAGTTTATTAAGTGTCCTAAAAAGGATCCAATTGATTGGGGGGATTCATTATTTATTTACAAGATGAGTCCATTTTTAGTATAACTACCCAATCCAATGTGTAGTATAGTCCATACCTTCTGTAGATGGACCCCTGTGTTAGGGGAAGTAGAACAACTAGGTACCTCTTATAGGTTGATGGTCTATTCCTTGGGGATGAATCGTTAGTAGAGAAGATGGTAGTACACTAAGAGGTGGAGCTTGAGGGGTAATATTTAATTATTTTATCCCACCATTATTAGACTAATGGGAACTATTGGGGACTCATAGTGCTAGACACCAAAGATTCATCAAGTTACATGCGGTAAAGGGTTGTGATTAGGTTGCACATGGCATAATCCCTAGTAAAATCTATTTCTATTTTACAATGTCAATCGTACTCACATATAATGTATTGAAATATTCTTTGGTTTTTTTATCCCTAGTTTATGAGATAAATATTCTTTTCGTTCACCTATCCTATCCAATGTAGTTATATATTCCGTCAGGAAGTAACCACACACAGAGTAATATATTTTAGTGAATTTAAATTTTTCCTATTAGAAAATGGTTTTCAATGAACCCCTTAGTGGAAATTGTAATTAAAAATAACTTCATCTTTATTTATGGACTGGTGATCTTATCTCATTCCAAGATACACTAGTACTATCATAGAGTGTTGTAATTCTATGATGGTGGGTTGAGATTATTATTCATCAGTGAGAAGAGAAATTAGTCGATATGAGAAGGTTATGTTTATGGGATGTATCACCTGAAAATTATTAGTTGGAGAGTTTAACTATTTGTGTTAAACACGCCTATTATGATATTCTTCCTATGGTAGTCAATGAGTACATGGAATGTTTTCTTAATTATGTACATGGGATCCCCCCCCCATCAAGGGGTCAGATTCTACATCAATATATACCTTAGTATGATGTTGATATATTTTTTAATTTATTAGATGCCCCAGATAATCTCTGAGAGTTGATGTTTCCATGGTAGGACCACATAGAGTGTTTTTTCAGTTGACCTCATGCATTATTATGGGTATAACTAATATTTTTTTTCCAATAAGGTGGATGTTAGGATGATTCATTATATAGACTACCTCCACCTAATCTATATTATATTATTGAAATAGTACCCTGTTCCATGGATCCATGACCTCTTCGACTAGATTGAGGGTATTAAGTAGTTATCAAATATTTATCTTAGCTATAGATATCACCAAATTAAGGTTCATAAATAATTTATTTAATATAGTACATTTCAATTCCACTATATCCATTTAATGTTTTTGGTGATACCAACTGATATGTATAATTATAAAAATATGTTCATAGGTCATATTAAATAGATCCTACATACCATCTTGTTCAGGATCCTGGTAGTCTTATTTAACTGAATCCGACTATATTTAGTGACTATGGGGGAAAATGTAATGTATCTAATGATTATCATATAATTACATTTTTATATAAATCTATATTGAAATTTCTCTTTTTGTTGGATTTGGATTTTATTGGTCTATATATTATGCAATTTTGTGTCAATGGTTGGTGTAGCTCTGTTGTAGGGGAGAATTAAGGCATTACTAATGTGGAAGCCACCCAAGTGTGTGTTTGAGGTGAAAATCATTCTAGGGTTGGTAGGGAACTATAAAATAATTTTTCATCCATGTGTATTATTTTTTCTCACATGACTTTGCCTACTTTATGGGGGTATCCATTCACTTTGATTTAAGGATTTTAGAGGGTTTTGATGAGATGAGGTGGTGTTCAATGAGTGATACTATTTCGAGGTTCTTATAGGTGTGAGTCAACTATGTGGTGTCTTTTTGATGAATATGGAAATGGAATTGGTTGTGTAAAGATTTAGTGGAAGAAAATGATTTATTTTGTGTTAAAATATTTGACACACTATAAGATGAACTATGGGACCTAGATCTAGACTTGTAAGTGGATGTGTTCAACATGAAGACATAGAAACACTACCTCCATGTGAAACAATTCATAGTCAATATGAACCATAAGAGTACCAAGTATATAATTACATAAATAAATTAGAACCTAAGATATATTTATCAGTTAGAGTTCTTATAGATATATCAATAATAGATTTTTTATATTCAAAGTTATGTAAATATGGTGGTTGATGCCTTAATAGGAAGTCTTATTCGTAGTTGTTGAGGAAGGAATCAAGAAATTTGGGATAATTTTAGTAAATTATAGTATAAAAAAATGAAATGGATTATCTTCATTATATGTTGTTGTTCACTCATATTATTTAGGGACCTGAGGGATACCCAACTTGGAGAAATTTATTTCTTGGATTGCAAGAAAATATTTCATAAGGGGATACACAAGATTGCTTTTTTATGGTGGGGGGAATGTTATCCTTTTTGAAGGATGTTCAATGGTTCTAGTCACACTACCTAAGGAGATTATAAGGAAGTTATAAACACTAAACTCGATAGTACATATTTTTTTAAAGAAGGAATTAAAAAAAATCACGTACCATTTTTCTGGGGATGTATAAAAAGGAGTATTTTTATGTGTTTGACTCCTCATATATTAATCATGTTTTAATGATCACAAATCTCATTAATGATCAGAAATCTTATTCAACATAATTAAATCTTATAAATTATATCCCATCATGTGTATTTATGTTTCAAGTTATCTCTTTATTTATAATGGTTAAGATCAATCCATTTCATGAATATTACTATTTAAGTATGAATACAGTTTTTTGCCTAAGTACAAGATACCGTGAATCCTGACAAAGTAAGCTAGACACCGTGAAGCCAGACACTGTAAGCCAGAAACTGTAAGACATATACCGTAAGCCAGACACTCTATGCCATACACCGTGAATCCAGAGACCGTGAAGACAAACACTGTAATCCAGACACCGTAAGCCATACACCCTAATCCAGACACCGTAATCCAGACACCGTAATCAAGACACCATAAGCAAGACACCATGAAGCAAGACACCGTGAAGAAGACATAGTGATTATCAGACACCGTGAACAAGACACTGTCACACTCAGACCGTGAAACTCAGACACAATGTGAAGGAGACACAGTTTTCATAACATAATGTGACACCGTTGCTTAAACTGTTTTTTTCATCCTTCAATTTAATTTTTAACGGTCATATTTGATACCTTTAATGTAGTGAAATGATTAATGTTTATTTGTATACAAAGTATGAGGTATGAGTTAAAAAACACATGTAACCTATCGGCTAAAACTCTTACATTCGAAGATAAAGAGTGAAGAGTTCCCAATAACAGCAAATCACGATACTGAACAAAAAAAGCCTGTGAGCACGACCATGGAGAACACATTTCATGTTTTTCAAAGAAAGCATTGTATCAAGCATGCAATCCAACTCTGCTGAAGAACATATGAAGTACAATAGAATACAGAGAACATATTCACATTATCAACACTCTTGAGGAACACAAGCTGAATCGCGACACTCTATTATTCAAGAAAAAAACAAGAGAAGGACTCCGAAGTATTTATTTTTAATCAATGGAGTCCATAGCTACATTTCAAATCACTAGAGCATTATAAAATCATATCTACTCTCTCTCAATGATTATTTTACTTACTTCTTGTGCAGTGTGGGTACTCTGTATATTCCATACACACACTGAATTTTGTGCTAAACTGAAGGATTTCTAAATCCTTAAACCAAACTATTTATACATTTATTTACCCATGACAACTATGGAAGAGGTCCCCGTGTGGCCTGGTTATTATTTTTGTTTAACCATGAAAACTGTGGAAGAGGTCCCTGTATGACCTGGACAGTTTTTGTACTGTTGTTAACCCTGATCCAGGGTGTGGATCAAAGTTTGTTTATATAAACAGCTTGGTGGAAGGTGATCACCAAGTGGAGTGGATTAGGTCTCGGCTTGAGACTGAACCACTTTTTTTATATCCACTGTTCTATTTAAATTTAGTCTTATCTGTTTTACTGCTTTATTGCATAATCCAGAAAACTATAATTTCACTTTGATAGTTAGTCTTTGAAAGAAGTTATAACTGATTTTTTGTAGTAGGATAACTTCAAAAGTAGTATTAATAATAAAAATTATGTTTACTGAGAATTAATCAATCTTTTAAAAAGTTTTTTCAAAAGGAAAACTCTTGTAACAGTATAACCACGATTAACTAGGATGTATCTATTTTTGGGGAAAACCATTTCATTTAAAATACTTTTTTTGTAATAATTTTTTTTATAGTCACTCAATTCACCCCTCCCCTCTTGAGTGAACAACTCCGACCAAAATTTGGTATCAGATGTTTCTTTATCAGGACTCTGTGTAATCTTACTTAACTGTGATTATAGTTGAACTTTAAAGATTTGAAAATTTCTATTAATTATAAACTTCCAGCCCTTTTAAAGTAATTCATTAGTATGGATAATATATTGGAAGGTGTTACAACCAACAAACCACCGTTCTTTAATGGAACCAATTATGCTCAATGGAAAATTAAAATGAAAATGCATCTAAAGAGTACGAGCTTTGTAATTTGGTAATCCATTATAGGAATAAAAACTTCATGTGACTGATAGAATTACATGGGATGAACCTACCACACTTTCTTACAATAATAATTGTAAAGCCATGAATGCTTTGTAATATTCCTTAGGCAATGAATAATTTAATAATATTTCTTCTTGTAGAACTGCCCATGAAATTTGGGATACCTTGTCTGTCTGACATGAAGGCACATCTAGTGTAGAGGAAATTAGACTTAATACTTACACTATAAAATATGATAATTTTAAAATGAAACCTGATGAGCCTATTTCTGACATGTATCTCAGGTTCAATGAGATTTTCAACACAATGATTTCTCTTGGAAGAGATGTCACTACCAAAGAATAGATCATGAGAATCCTTAGATGTCTACCTGACAGATGGAGGGGAACCTCTATCACAATTAGTGAATCGTGTGACATCAGAAAGCTACCTATAAAAGAACTCATTGGGAAACTGATGATGTATGAGGAAGAGATGAAAGTCAACAAAGAAGAGTTGGATGAACCAAAGATGAAATCTGTAGAATTCAAGACCACATTCTCAAAGAACAAAGAAAAATGGAAACTAAAAGCTTCTATATAATGTTCCACCATTGAACAATCATCACCTAACAGTGATGAGAATATGGATCAAATGGATAGAATATTAAAACGATTCTATAAAAATAAGAACTTTTATAGAAAGCCTACCTTCAAGGGCAAGTATGATGTAAAAGGAAAACAGAAAAAGGACTGGAAAAGAAGTGACAAAACTGATGAAATTGTATGCTATGAATGTAAATTCAAAGGAAATATAAAGGCTGACTATCTAAAGATCATGTATAAGAAGAAATATTAGGACAAGGGTAAGAAGTAAAAAAAGGAAATGAAGGAAACCTGGAGTGCCTCTGAGGATAGTTCAATCAACTCAGAGACATCACATGATGAAAAGGCTAACAAATCTAATATGTGTTTTATGAAAAACACATCTGAGGTATCACTGAACTCTTATGTACATAATTCATACTATTCTGAAGAGAAAAGTGACTCTGATAATATGAATAATAAAGAAATGTTTGAATATTGCAACATGCTTGAAGAGACATCCAATGAATTAAAAGATAAATATAAATCATTGAAGAAACAATATGATCTCACTGTAGATGGTAAATTTGAACTTTCTACCGAAAAAGGAGAAAAATGATCAACTTCTCACAGAAAACCATGAATTTAAAATCTCTAATGAATAATTAAAAAGTGACTTAGAAAAGTTTACTAATGGGACAAATACTCTTACCCAAATGCTAGGAAAACAAATTTCCCCCAAATAAAATACTGGCATTGGTTATCAACCTGTTAAAAGAAACCTTAGTAGAACGAATTTTGATTCAAATTGAAGGACATATAATTTTGTTCCCAGTTCTGGACACAACTCAACTAGCTCATGTCATGATACATATTCTATAGTTTCATGTTTTTGTGGACCAAATAAAGTTTATTTTTCAAATACCTTACATAATTCTTATAGGAAACCAATGAGAAAAATATGGGTTCCTAATGAACTTATTACTAATGTTGCTGGACCCAAAAAAGTATGGGTAACAAAATTTGTCTTTGGTTGATCATGTTATAGGAAAGCTTCTTAAAGAGATCCTACAAAAATCTATGGTACTTGGATAGTGTATGTTCAAAGCACATGACAGGAGACTAATCATGCTTCAAGAACCTGATAAAAGTATATGGAGGACATGTCACATTTGGTGACAATGCCAAAGGGAAGATCATTGGATCAATCCGGATTGGTAACACTGATTCGATTTTAATTTCTAAAGTACTATTTTTAATGGTTTAAAATATAATCTTATTAGTATCTCACAATCATTTGATGATGGAAATCATGTTAAATTTGAAAATGATGCCTGTAATGTCTTTAATTCTAAAGATATATTATCATTTTCTGCATCAGGGAATGAGAACGTTTATTCTATTAATTTATATCCCTTAGCTTCTCAAAATGTTTCATGCTTAAGTGTATTTCATAAATAATCTTGGCTCTAGCATAAGAGATTAGGACACTATAATGTTCACTCCCTTAGAAAGCTAACTAGAAAGGGCCTAGTTAAAGACTTACCCAAACTTTCATTTCCACATGACAAAGTTTTTAATCCTTTTCAAAAGGGAAAACAACACAAAATCTCTATCAAATTAAATAAAGAGGTTTCTATTTATCAACCTATCGAATTGGTTCACATGGATTTTTTAGACTATATAGAGTTTCTAGTTTAAATGGGAAGAACTATGTTTATGTTCTGGTAGATTATTTTTCTAGATATACCTAGACCTTCTTCATGGCTCACAAAAGTGAAGCCTGCTTTACTTTTACAAAGTATGCCAAGTCTGTAGAAAATATTAGTGGACTTAAAATTAAATCTTTAAGAAGTGATCATGGACGTGAGTTTGAAAATAAAGAGTTTGAATCGTTTTTCTCACCAAATGGTTATAGTCACAATTTCTCTTCCCCAAGAACACCTCAGTAGAATGGTTTTGTAGAAAGAAGAAATAGAACCCTGAAATAAATTGTTAGAATTTTTTTTAGTGAATATGACTTACCTATTTACTTTTGGGCTGAAGCTGTTAATACAGTATGCTACATAATTAATAGAGTCTTAATTAGACCAATTCTCAAAAACACCCTATATGAACTCTGGAAGAATATGAAGCCTAAGGATAATTACATTAGAGTTTTTGGTTTCAAAGTCTTTATTCTCAACACTAAGGATAATCTAGAAAAATTTACATCCAAAAGTGAGGAAGGAATTTTCTTAGGTTACTCAATATTAAGTAAAGCTTATAGAGTATTCAATAAGAGAACTAAATGTGTGGAATAATCTTTTCATATCAAGTTTGATGAAACAGATCCACTTGAGCCTAGAATCATCCTAGAAAATCTGGAGGATGATGTATCAAATCTAAGCATCAACTCAGAATCCTCAAATTCCTCTGTGAAAGAATCTGTGCAAACTTCCAATTCTGAAAATTCCCTACCATCGAGTTATAATGAACATGAATCTATTAAGGAACCTGAAATCACTAGTCCCTCATTTTTTGGAGAGGTTATAACCCTTAAAAACCATCCCTTAGATGCTGTTATAGGAGACTTAGAAAAAAGAACCCAAACTAGAGCATCTCTTAGAAATCAAGTTGAACATCAAGCCATCTTGTCATAACTTAAACCTAAAAACATTGATGATTCCATCAACGATGAATTTTGGGTAATGTCTATGCAAGAAGAACGTAATCAGTTTGAAAGAAACAAAGATTGGAAACTTGTTGAAAGAACCAAGGACACATTCATCATAAGAAATAAATGGGTGTTTAGAAATAAGGTAGATGAAGCTGGAAATATAGTTAGGAATAAGGCTAGATTATTTGCAGAAGGCTATAATCAAGAAGAAGGAATTGAATATGAGGAGACCTTTTCTCCATTATCATGTCTTGAAGCCATCAGAATCCTTCTTCTTATGCTGCACATCTGAATTTCAAACTATATATAATGGATGTTAAGAGTAAATTCTTAAATGGGTACATAGATGAGGATGTCTTTGTTGAACAACCCCCTTTATTTACAAATACTCATTTTCCCAATCATATTTCCAAATTATCAAAAGCTTTATATGGTTTAAATATATCTCCCAGAGCTTGGTATGACATATTAAGTACTTTTCTCATTTCTAAAGGTTTTACAAAAGGAATACCTGATCCTACCCTCTTTATAAAACGAATTTCTAATGATGTTTTAGTTGTTCAAATCTATGTAGATTATATTATTTTTGGATTCTAAAAAAATTTAATATGTATTGTTTTTCTAAAATGATGAAAACCGAATTTGAAATGAGTTTAATGGGAGAACTAAAATTCTTCCTTGGATTTAAAATCATTCAAAATAATGATGGAAATGTTTTAAATAAAAGTAAATACACTAGAGATATTCTAAAATCGTTTTGGATTGGATATCACTAAAAGTAGTGACACTCCCTTGAGTACCTCCTATAAGTTGGATCTTGATAAAGATGGAAAATCTGTTGATCCAATGACTTATAGGGGAATGATTGGAAGTTTACTCTAATTAGATTCTTTCCATCATGATATTATGTTTAGTTTGTGTATGTGTGCTCGTTTTCAAGAATATCCTAAAGAATCTCATTTAAATGCTGTAAAGAGAATTTTCAAATACATCAAGCATACACCCAATATATGACTATTCTATCTTAAAGGACAATCATTTGAACTAGTTAGTTATTCTGATGCTGACTACGGTGGTTGTAAGTTAGATAGAAAGAGAACCTCTCGAACATGTCACCTTTTAGGGAAGTCACTAGTATCATGGTGTAGTAAGAAACAAAATTCTGTTTCATTATCTACTAAAGAAGTTGAATACATAACTACTGGCTGTTTTTGTGCACACATATTGTGAATGAAACACACATTACTATATTATGGATAACAATTCATACATATACCAATAAATTGTGACAACACAAGTGCTATTAACATCTCAAAAAAATACTGTTTCACAATCTAGGAAAAAACATATTGATCTAAGACATCAGTTTTTGAGAGATCATTATCAAAAAGGTGATATCACCTAGAAATTCATTGGCACTAAATATCAACTTGCAGATATATTCACTAAACGATTAAATTATGTGAGAATAGACTACATCATACATGATCTTGGCATGATAAATATCAAATAGATATCTTACATGTCTTACTGTTCAATATTTTACTATTTTTTACATTACTATTTCATGATTACTATTTCTCAGTTACTGTATCTCATGTTTGTGGTCTCACCATTAGAACTTTGTACTTACAGTCTGACATTTACTGTCTCACTATAACGCGCACTGAAAGGTTCACTTACTGTGTCACTGTGACAACCACTCACTGTCCCACCATGACGTTCACTCACTGTCTCAGTGTAATGACCATTCATGGTCTCACCATGAAAATTATTTATGATTTTCTTTAAACCCGTATCACGGTAATTTTTATTTCACCTCTTTTACTTTCCCGCATTTTTATTTTTGTGACGATTGGTATTCCCAAATGATAAAACAAAAAGTTTCACTCCGTTATTCTCTCGGACCTTCTCTCATTTCAAACTCTTTCAACCTTGCAACACCTTCTCTCTCTCTCTCTCTCAAACCCTCAGTGGATGCCATGAATGAAATGTTTGTCGTCATCCACACCGGAGAAACACCGCTCGAATAATAATAATATTTCACCTAAGCGGACACCCGAAGGACCTTTGAATCCAAATCTGGTAAATCAAAGTGTTGTTCCGGAGAAAGAAATTTTTGTCGAATGGATTCTATCTAGAAAATCTCTTGTCGTGAAAGTGTTAAAAGAATAAGGATGGTGAGAATGGTTCCCAATGGAGAATATACTCATCTATCTTTGGTTAGTGGCTCAGTTCTACCAGTACGTGCAGTTCTCGCTTGATTCTGGTAAAACTTATGTTGTGAGGAGCTGGATTAATGGCCAAAGATGATCATTCTCTTCAAGGTTATGGGAATCATTCCTTAGGATACCTCATGAAGGTATGTGTGAGGATTATCATAGAGAACCTCCTCCTTCAACTTATTTCTTTAAACTTGAAGATGCTTTGAAAACCCTAACAAAAAATGGAACCAAGAGAAGGGCCATCACTGCTGAACTTGATGGGGAAACAAGGCTACTATTTATGTTTTTTCAAAATCTTGTTAGTCCAAGAAATGGTGATTATTCTGTGTTAAAATATCAAGATGTGTTTTTGATTCATCTTATGAATAATGGACACAAGATTAACCTGTAAAAGTACATCATTCACCATATGTGTGATTTGATCAAGGTTACATCCAAGTACACATCTCTGTTCTACTCTCGACTGATATTATCCATGCTTGTTGAAAAAGGTGTGGTTAAACCTAATGAAGAAGTTCTTATTGACTGTGAGTACTGTATCTCTAAAGACACCATCCGGAGAATGAAGATAAACTGAAATCCTTGGAATGAGGGGTGGGTGGAAGACAATGATATGGCCTATGAGATGTTTAATCCTTTGGATTATCCATCAAGGCTGAAAGACATTTCTAATCCTAGTTTGGAACCAGATGAACTTATTGAGTATTCAGAAGAAGCGGAAGAAGAGGCTGAAGTGATTCATAGGGAAGAAGTTATTGTTGAAGAAGAAATGACTATTGTTCCTACTGTTGTTATTGAAGAAGAAGTTCCTACCCCTTCTGAAGATGTCAATATGGAAATCTAACCCGAGGCTGAAAAAGAATCAGTGGTGATAGAATATGAGCAGCAAGCCAAGGAAGAGCCTATAGTAGAATAAATCCCTGTTATGTAAGAAGAAAATCTAGAAGAACTCCCTGTTATGAAAGAAGCGAATATGGAAGAACTCCCTGTGGAACAATCTGTTCTTAAAATAATACCCTCTATTGAAGAGAGGATGGAGATAGCCTTTCAGCTAGCTAGACAAGAGATGAATGAGGAACTTAGAGATGAAAATGTGGATTTAGAACAAGCTCCAGAGTCTCTCAGTCCAGAGAAGGAGGCACCTGTTGAGGGGGAGAAAACCGAAAATCTTGAGTCAGATGAAGCCTCACATCCAACAGAGTCATGTCCTATAGAGAATAAGTACAAATTTCCTAGTTTCAATGATGTGAGTGAGTCTTAACAGGTTACTGCAACCGGGCTTGATCTCTCTTCCCTGTTTCAGTTGAAGTCAGTTTCATAATTTTCACCTGAGAAGGAACCTGAACCTGAACCTATCCCTGTACCAATTCCTACACATGAACCTTTACCTGAAAATCTTTCCTTTTTCAGTAAGGATGATTTGAAGGATTTTGGATATACTCTCTTATCTGGAGTAGAGAATATTATGAACTCCCAACCTCGTCCTGTGACAAATCTGAGTGAGTGGGATGCCTCACTATTACTGGAAAAGAGTATTTGGCAGACACAACCTACGATGCTCCATGAGATTCAAGAAGTACGATCTGAGAATAAGTTGCTCAGTAATTAAGTCATAATCCTGAGAAGCATGGTTGAAGACATGCAGAAAGAGCGGCATTCGAGATCAAAGCCTGCTACTGCTCCTCTAAAACCCACTGTTTCTCAAATCTCTCGAGTTGTTATGTCTTAGATTCACCCTTATCTGTTATCCTTCGATGAAAAGATTGCGGAAAGGCCTGAACATATGTTGAATGAAATGAGGGATCTTGTGGGGAACCTTAATAAACTCATTTATGAGTACACTAGTTGTCTTTAAAAGGTACTAAATCATCTCAAATCTCTAACCACAGTCGTCAACCCTTCTAATACCTCTAATCAATCCTCTACACCTTCCATGGACAATACTTTGCATAGATCTATAGTCAATAAAGATATTTAGAATGATTTTAGTGGATTTAATGTGGATTCTTTCTCTAAAGTTTTCAATAATAGTGATAGAGTGCTTGACCTTGTACAAATTCACTCCAAGATTTCAAATGATGCCCATCAAGAGATTTCTAAGAAAGTATATTTATATTTCAATCGAATTTTCTCCAAGACTAACTTGACCAACCACTTCAAATGCCTTGTAGAGAATCTGTGACTTCCTCCTGTTACTCAATCCTTCACAACCCACATCCAGAAGCTAATCGGGTTTACCCGATTGTTGGACAAATTGATGGAAAACAAATATGACTTTGAAAAAGCCATGAAATATGGTGGAGAGATTATTTCAGAATTCATAAAACTCATGAGATCTTATCTTCATGTCAGGAGTACAGAAATTGTTTCCCTAGTGGATGGACCTCTCAGACCTGGGCTGCCTACATTCACTTCTGCCTTAGCCTCAACTACCATGTCTGTTAGCCAAGTTCTCAGTCAGATCAGGCCTGTGATTCTTGATCAGCAACAACCTCAATATTCTACTGCTCCTACCTTGGACCCCTCAGTCTTTGAAGGTCTCCCTTTACCCTCTATATCTACCACCTCTCTTCCTTCTTCTATATCTACCACTGCCCCTATGGATTCCTCTTCTGATGTTGATAAAGTCAATGAGAAGGCCAATCCTTGAATAAGACTAGTTCTTACTCTTTTTTTATAGGGATGTCATTATTTTTGTATCTCTACTTGTTTTTTATTAAACACTGTTTACTCTTAATGGACTACACACAATTTACCCTCTCTTATTTAAACTTTTTGATAATCCCAAAAGGGGGAGAAGATTATTTATGTTATTTTCTATATAGTTGTATCTAATTTACACTTTAACTATGCATGATTTGTGATCATAAAAAAGGGGGAGATTATTGGACTCCTCATTTATTAATCATGTTTTAATGATCACAAATCTCATTAATGATCACAAATGTTATTTGACCTAGTTAAATCCTATAAATTATATCCAATCATGTGTATTTATGTTTCAATTTCTCTCATGCTTTATAATGGTTAAGCTCAATCCATTTCATGCATATTACTTTTTATGTCTGAATACAGTTGTTTTCCTAGGTACAAGACATCGTGAAGCCTGACACAGTAAGCTGGACAGTGTGAAGCAAGACACCGTAAGCCAGACACCGTAAGCGAGACACCATGAAGCTAGACACCGTGAAACCAGACACAGTAAGCCGGACACTATAATCCAAACACTGTAAGCCAGACACCATAAGCCAGACACCCTAATCCAGACACTGTAAGCAAGACACTGTGAAGCAAGACACCATGAAGAAAACATAGTGACTCTCAAAAACCATGAACAAGACACCGTGACACTAAGACAGGGACACTAAGTCATCATGTGAAGGAGACATCATTTTCGTAACATACTATGACACCGTTTCTTAAACTATTTTGTCGTCTTTCAATTTAATTTTTTATGGTCATATTTGATGCTTTAATTCACTGACATAATTAATGTTTCTTTGTAGATCGTATGAGGTATGGGGTATGAAATACATGGAAATTGTTGGCTATAACTCAAGAATTCTAAGATAAAGAGTGAAGAGTGCCCAACAAAAACATTGCGTGATACTGAATGAAAAAAAATCCCTTGATCACGACTACGAAGAACACATTGCAAGTTTTTCAAAGAAATCATTGTCTCATGAATGTAATATGACTCTACTAATGAACATAAGAAGTACATTGGAATCCAGAGAACATATTCACATTCTCAACACTCGTGAAGAACACAAGCTAAATTGTGACACTCTGTTTTTCAAGACAAAAACCAGAGAAGAACTCAGAAGCATTTCTGTTTAATAAAAAGAGTCCAAAGCTTCAATTCAAATCAATAGAGCATTCTAAACTCATATCTACTCTCTCTCAGTGATTCTTTTACTTACTTATTGAGAAGTGTGTGTACTCTATATATTCCATACACACACTGACTCTTTTTCTAAACTGAAGGATTTCTAAATCCTTACACCAAACACTTTATACTTTTGTATACCCATGACAACTATGGAAGAGGTCCCTATGTGTCTTGGTTATTATTTTTATGTACCCACGAAAACTGTGAAAGAGGTACCTATGTGACCTGGACAATCTGTGTACTGTTGTTAACCCAGATCCAGGGTGTGTATCAAAGTTTATTTATATAAACTGCTTGGTGGAAGGTGATCACCAAGTGAGGTGGATTAGGTATTAGCTTGAGATTGAACCACTTGTTTCATATCCACTATGATATTGAAATTTAGTCTTCTCTGTTTTACTACATTATTTCATAATCCAGAAAACTCTAATTGCACTTTGATAGTTAGTCTTGGAATGAAGTTATAACTGATTTTTCTTAGTAGGATAACTTCAAAAGTAATATTAATAATACAAATTAAGGTTACTTAGAATTAATTAATCTTTTATGAAGTTGTTTCAAAAGGAAAACTCTTATAACATTATAAAATTGATTAATTGGGCTGTATCTCTTTTTGGGGAAAACCATTTCTTTTTAAATAATATTTTTGTAACAGATATTTTTATAGTCACTCAATTCACCCCTCCCCTCTTGAGTGAACTACTCTAACCAACATTATTTTTATCTAAAGATTTATCATGTATCAGTAGGTGTGGACATATCACCATTTCATAATAGGTTAGGACCATCCCATTCATCTTTTGGAGTGGAAATTGTAATGAATATAGATAGCTTTCCTAATATGGGTCTGATAATTAATGCAATGTGACACTGATATCTAGATGATAATCAAAATACTAACCAATGAAAACATCTTCAATGTTAGTTGGGAGAAGCATTTAGGATAGGGAGTGGAATGATTTTATATGTATAATATTATATAGATTTATAGGTCACCCTAAATGATTATTTCTAAACTGGATGCTCAAATAATTTAACTTTTGTGTAGGATCTTTCAGGGGAATTTAGGTATGAGTTTTGGATGATTATATCATTCCAAACTCAATTATTAATGTGTATATCATTTCAATCATAGATTAATGTCCGAAATAAGTGAAATATTATGTTACATTAGGATATATGAAGGGATTCGGTGACAAAATGATGTTAGATATATTATTATCACTTGTATATAGTAGATTTCATGAAAATAATAGGTAGAACTCGCCTATTTATAAGGATCATTTCGATGCCCTATATGGAAGACCCTAAAAACTAAATCATTACCAAAATGGTGTAGAAGAGTAAAAGATTATGGGTTTAGAGTTGATTTGGGTTCTTAAAAAAAGATACAGGTGATTCAAGAATGTACGAGGACATGTATGAGTTGTCAAAAATATATTGTTGATCTAATTTATAGGCTTGTGGAATACAAATACAGAGATATTGTGTTCATAATGTTCCCAACACGATGCTTTTTATAAGAGTTTGGTATTTGATGAAAGTCTTCACTAAGTATCAATAGTTCATTAAAGACATATATATGATATGTTACATTTCTTACATTGTGGAATTTTCCTTGAATTTATATTGAGATAATTACATCATCCATGTTTCACAGATGAGGAGGCACATGTATGACATGTTGGAAGTCACTGAATTGAGTGATATGGATATTGAGGTCGGTTTCACCTTCTTGGAGTATTCAATTATGATAATGAATAGGTATATAAGGATTTAACATGGGAAATCTATACCACTTGTGTGCATCATTTTGTATCATGGGAACATTAAGAAAAGCTATTTAGACAAAGACACTTGTTACACACTCCATAAATTCACATTTTTAGGGAGATTTTCATTACCTGGTAAAAGGTTTTAATGATGAGGATGATTTAATGACCATGTTGTTTGAACCATTATAATATTTTAAATAATATTTATGAGGTTTTTCATTGTTTCATTTGATTATTTTGACGTCCTACGGATTGAGAAATAAAATATTAAAGATAAAAAAATTTTCTTAGCTTGTGAAAGTACATAATTGGGAATAATATATTTTCAACTAATTAGAAAATAAAATGGAAAATAAGAGTATATGGTTATGCATAAATTGGGGTTTTACCCTACTAGATTTATAAAACTCATTTATAGTGATTTCCTTAGGATATAGTCACCATAGTTGGAATTATGTAATTATTTTAAGTGAATTTTTTGATTTTTTGATTTTTTGGTATTCCCACTAAAACCCTAACACCAGTTATCTATTCATCATTAATCTCACTCTACCATTGTCTCTATGATTAATTTCCATTAAAACTAGTAATAGAGATGGAGGGAGAAATTGGATGGGATCATATGGGGAGGATAGTGTATAGAAATGTATGTGTTCATCAAGTATGATCCACAACATACCAAAAAATTGATGCACTCTTCATCTGCGATCAATGCACTAGTGAGGTTGGTGTGGTTTTATACCTTACTCTATTTTTTGAGCATAGATTGATTTTGTTTTATTGGTTTATAAATGTTAATGAAATAAATACTATCATATTCTATTTTCTCCAGAAATTTATGATTATGGGATGTCGTTCCTAGTTTTAAGATTTCTCAATGAAGAATAAATATATGGGCTTCACAATAGTCACCATTATTTTTAATCTATTATTTTCCTTTTATTCTCTTTTCATATTATTTAGTATTTTATCACTACATATAGTCATGTTTGGAGATTCCATAAATCATGGTTTGGATTTGAAATCAATAAAAATCTATGGCTGTGATAAATTGAATTGGTTTTAATTATGAACCTTGAATCAAGAGGGATTACCATTTTATGACATTGAATCACTAGTAAATTATTAGTAAAATATTGTAATTGTAATGGATTAATTTAGAATCATGTATTTTTGTGAAGTGGTTGTGATTTTTGACTATGGACAGTGATAGATTAAAATTGATTTTTGTATTTAGGATATCCATAGTTGAGGAATTTATAAAATTCGTTGTGCTAAATTGGAGGTGAAATTTTTTTTATGATGATTCTCATAGTTCTCTAAGAAAAAATTATATGAACATAACAAGACATATTACATTTAATATGAACACATGTTTTTAACCTTTTAAGATGCAGTGATAAGGGTTTATATGATGTTAAGAATCACATAGATTGTGACCATGTCACACACATCACTTTACCTTCATCTGGATGACATAGTGTTTATAGGGAGTACATACTTATGTGGTTATCTATCTACACTATTTATTTAGTTTAGGGCCATATGTTTTATACCATTAATCTTACAGTAATCGTTCTCATCAGTAGAACATATTGTGTGAATAGTCGGAGTCTCTATATTATTTTTCCTCTAGAACAATGTATGTATTTATATCTTTAAATAAAATTTGTAGTAGTGTTACATGGTAATTATCATTCTAATCCCACATTTTGTATACCCTATCATACACGTCATATAGGTTTACCTTTTCATTCCATAAGGTGAGATTTTAAGTGATGTAACTATTTGGAAGGGATACAAATCATTTCCCTATGTAGTACATTCCTATTTCATTTACAGCATTAGTTTCTATTGCTATCTTCTTTATTAAGACTCATATTTGGGTGGATAGGTAGTCTAGCCAATGTGATTATTCACATTAGACATAATGGGTAGATTCTCTTTGGCATCAGAGGAGGCACATGATTACAATATGTCATTTAATGGGATATGATAAGTGATACGATCATGTTATGCTTAATATATATTAAGGGTTGAAAATATGGATTGTGTCTGGTGATAAGATATATTGAGAGAAACATTACACCTTGTTTTTTGTGAAACTATGTGATGTATTGGTTATTTAGAGTACTGGAATAATCATTACCGCTATATCCCAAAAAAAAATAGTGCCCAATGATTTATTAGGGGTGGGGTGGGGATTATAGTTTCACAATCGTTCACATTGGGTTCACCTTTTTTGTTTCACACCTATTTTTTGCGGGTTTTTTTTTCATCTGGGTTAGTCCATCTAACCAAAAATTCCCAGTGGATCTCATATCCATGATGCATCTTATCACTACTTTCAAACGAAAATCATTTTTTGGGTACATAATAAATAACTCATTGGTCGACAGGACGTCAGGTCAACCTCATCACACATTTTAAGGGGAATGTTTTCAAACTATGAGACTGACTTATAGATTTATGACATATTCATGAATCGGTTTCAAAATTCAAATAGGAAACAGGTCACCCCTAAGTATTCAAAATAAATTAAATACATTATTTGATAGGAAACCACCTGAATGTGTCTCATGTTATAAATCAATATAGCTATCTATATGTATCGGAGTTTCTCCATCAATAAAACCATATGAATATATTAGATATTTACCATCATAGTTAAATTTATCGTGTTGTGAGGCTTGTTTTGTGACAAACAAATAGATTCTCTAGAATTTATCAACATCTTGGGATATGGGGTATGTACCTATTTTGGGATCAGGACTATAAGAAGGCATTCATACTTTTACTTGTGAGAGGAATCAGAACCCATGTAGTTTATGTCCATGTAACATGAACCATCTATTCTTTTAAGGCTATATCATAAAGACAAGACCATGAAATTTAACATCACATGGAAAGAAAATATTGGAAAAAGGATTGAAGTCAAGGATGGTTTGGGAATTATGATGAAAAGAACACATGTGGTTTTTCATTCAGTGAATATAGCCATGCAATGAGATACCTTCATTGATAATTTTGGCCAATGAGGATGAGGTGTGAAGGACCAAGGAGGAATATAGCCTCATGGGTGGGGGAATGATCCCATTGTGAATATAATCCAATAAGGATATAGGTGGTGGGACCTATATAGAGTATTTCCCCCTGAGGAATATGATCCAACTAAGAATATGTCCCAGATAATATTTGGGTGAGTTTGGGGTGCTAGGTTTCAACTTGATGAAGGATTCATACATATCCCATTTGGATAAGAATGAATGACCACATATTTATAAATTATTGGGGCTTGTACCTTCAGAAAAGGACCGTTTAGGATAATTTATCATATCGGGGATATGATCACCACTTCCTATAAGACCATGTGAAGATGAAGTTGATGATCTATCACTTCACCCGATCTCCTTTGTCCAATGGGTGATAAATATCAGTGTGTTGAAGGGTAGGAGATGTCCCAAAATAAAGGATAGGGGATTACTTCAGGAGGGATACCCAAATAAATCTCCATCCGAAAGGTGTAATATGTGATGAGGTTGAGGAATTGGATAATAATAGGGTTTTTATTTTTTATATGATTCACTTCAGATTTCAAAAAACTGTTGTCACCACAAAGCCTAAGATGTCATATTCCACTATACCTTTATGTGGGATCCACATTACCCTAAGAATTCAAGACAATAAAAATTATTAGTATCCATCCTAATGGGGGCGTTAAACACACAGATTTATTTTTAATGTGAATTTAATTATATATCAGAGACATTATGTTGAGTTATATCCATAATCCAAATTAATCTCATTGATTTTGTGGAGGAATTAATGAAGTAATTTTTTGCTTTTGGTATGAGGGAAATTTTGACATTTATACAGTTTATAGAGGGGTAAATATTAGGAGAAAAGATACTCAAAATGAGGGAATTAAGTTTGGAAGGATGAAATACTCTATAGATAAACTATTTAATATACTACCCTTTTCTATGAGTGGTTTGGGATCATGTACTGTGTTCTTTCAAGAAGGGGACTCCATTGATGGCATGGAAGCACCCTTTATAGATGTTCATGTAGGTCCTCTCATGAAGGATCCATTCTTCTGATTATCCCTCATATTATGTGGTTGGTCAATTAACTAATGTAGTCTTCTCTAGTATTATTTAATTTATGTATTTATGTCTTCCACTTCATTTCAATATTAAATGTCAAGGTATTTATTTGAATTGTAAATATTATATTCTGAGGATGGATGGTTAACCACATAGTATTACCGATTCTACTTAGCCGAGTAGTAAAAATGATCACTCATAAAAGATTTTAGTTCAGGGGGTAGTACGGTGCTAACATCATATCACAAAGTCTGAAGTCATTTTTGGGGGATTTGAAAATGATTCCCTTTTACACAAATGAACAAAATCAGTTTCAAGGGGAGTTGAATTAATTCCTCTCCACATAGAAAGTTCTATTTACTGGTATTTGAAAAGTATACATCTTGAAGAAAATGGACAAAATAATATTCATATAGAGTTGAATGAATTCCTCACACTATAATATGAGGAGTCAGTTGTGGGAACTCCATACAGAGTGAAGGTACAACATTGTTTTTGTGATATGTTGAATGGATTTGATTCTTTTTGATCTTATATACTTTACCAATTTTAATTCGATAATATAATTTTAAGATATGATTCCAGATTTATCAAAATCTACATAGCTTCTTGTATACTTATCTATCCTAATTAATCACCCCAATGTAATGAGGTTCAATTGACATGATGTGGAGGAATTTCCGAGGAAAAATTAGGCCCACTTGAATTCTATGTTGTATGCATGTGGACTGGGAGGAGGGACCACAACTATAATATTTTTCACGAAAAACTCATTTTTCATGTAGTGAGAAACATAGTATTTTCCGGTTTTCTTGATCTTGTATATTTCCTTCATTCATACATAGAAATTTACTTTTGTATCCATGTTTTCCATTTACTAAAGAATTATTATATGTTAACTAGTATTTCCATGGACTAATTATCATGCTATGTTTGGGAATTTTCACTACATAAAATTCAGTATCCTATGTGGTCTTCATAACAAGATAGGTATATTTTTAATACCTTGATAAAACTACACCATTAGTGATTTTTTTTCTAGAGGTATAAAAAGGAACCTGACCATATTGTTTCTATTATGGGTGAGAGGATTAAATCCACGATCAGAATCATTGAGGATGGTGAAAAACATTATGTTATACAACATCATCAATTCTTGGTGGGACTCATGGGTGTTGGCCTAAAAAATTATCATGTATCTGATTGGATATCCATTTAAGGATTTGGACTATTGTTTGATGTCCCAGCCTTGGTTCCATGTCAAAAACCAAAACATTTTTCTTGGATAAAAAAATACAAAAAATGAACCTTGATAAAATTTCACAACAAACAGATCATAAATTCAGGAACAGTTTTTTGGGTTTGTATTTATGTTATTCCCATTTATCAAGGGAGGAAGATGTAAAAGGGCCGCAATAGGATACCCATTTTGACCTATACATTATGAGAAAATCGATTGGAAATGAAAACCTAGGATTTTCATTGATGTTGAAAATTTGTCCTAGAGGGTCATTATATCTTGAATGGGGATGTAACTTTTGATTTTCCCAAGATGAAAAGAATTCAAGGCCAAGTTGAAGGCCATATGATAGTGTGGGTCTGTTTGGGTGCCATTAACTTTTTCAAACTAGAATAAATTTATCATCCATCATCTACATAGAATATGGAGATCATATATGATTAAATTCAGTTTGGTACATGGGGAAGCATGAATCAGACACTGGGATATCTGCAAAATTATGAGGTCACTGATCCTAGGGGATATGTATGATAATTTTCTTCCACCCTCCATAGTGTGGGGTGATATAGGGAAAACCCCTGCACTTTTTTTGGGAGATTCTTAACACAGAAAAAATTCATTTTGATATCGAGCCTCTTCCTAAGATAGACCTCACTTTAACCGATTGGATTCAATTTATTTAACAAAAAAAATGTTCATGAGCCCCATAAAAGGAGTATGAGGATGTTTTTGATTCACAACACTCTAAGGTAAGCTGGTGCTTATTAGATGATGCTTGGGGAAGTTCGTTTTGATCAGCGGGGTTAGTAAGTAACCCCAATGGTTGATTGACTAGTTTGATTAGTAGATTTCATGGAAATATTATTTAGTGGTTAGATGTTATAATTGTGAGAATCAAAAGGTGGTGTTAGAGTTTCAACCTATTTAATTGTGGAATAGTTGGAAACTGGTAGAGATTTCAACCTTGTAGTCCCAATATTTTCAGATATATAACATTTTTCAAGATGGACTAGTGTGGGGAAGACCCATAATAGGATTCCAAGATTCTTCCAACTTCTAGAGGGATGAATAATATCTCACATGAGGGGATATGAATTTTTTGATGACCAATTAATTCAGAGTGCATCATTCAAACCATAATTTCAGTGTACAAGAGGGGTGAATCCACTGATAATGGAGACATTTGTTGTAATGAGTAGAGTCAAATAGAATGATCATTTTTTACATTCCTCTTACACTTTTCCTTTGGGAAACTTAGTGAACAATGCACATAAAAACAATATAAGGCAAGGTTATCTCATTTCATTTAGGTAAGGTACTCTGATTGCAAGAATAATTGGAAAACTAATCTTTAAATTGTATTCACCCAACACATTTTGGGGTCAATTCAATTCCCTAAAAAAGGGGTGTCCTATATTGATTAATAGCTCATGTAAGGAAAATAATATAATTTATTCTAGTCATATTTGGCTCATGTTCACATAGGAGGACCCAATATCAAAAATTAAACTCCTTCCCTCATAAATCAAACCCAAAATTATGAAGTACTATGATGATTCCTGGGTCTCCTCATACTCCAATGGGAAACTAAAAATATTTTAACCCATTATTAAGGGTCTGACGATAACTATTTCTAGAGAGAGATAATATCATGGAATGAATTTAGTTAGGCCTAGAAATGGATTCCCATTGAGACAACCCATTATTTTTTAAATGAAGCAGGAAAAGTTAAAAAACATGGGGTCCAACTCTTCAAAGTACAAGTGTACCCCAATGACTAAAGTAGATTAACCTTCCCAATTGTTCATCCCTATAAATATACATATCCAACATCTTAGAGGTATTGGTATACCTAGAAAATATGTATCACTATTATAGATATATGTAATTTTTTCTAGGTAAAGGATATCATTTTAATTTGATATGGATACCTATTAATTCCTACAATCATTTCATTTGAAAATACCACAAACTGGTAGAAGCCAATATCATGTATCTTGATGCCTCCATTCAATCACATTGTGGTCATTTCATAATTCCCAGATGAGTTCTTAAAATATTAAAGCTGAATGAAATTGAAAGTAAAGATGGAGATGATGGGTACTGTGCTTTATAGGGAATTGAGGAGGAAGATTCAACAGTTATGCATGAACTTGGGGATATGCATTCTTCCTTATAATTGGGGACTTAGTCTCTCTCCTCTCTATGGATATTTGTAATTAATATATCAATGTTATAGGTATGTTAACTTGATCCCGCCCCAACAATAATGATGGCCTCCCTTGAATTATCCAAATATATCTTGGAGGCATTTCTAATGGTTTAGAAGCAATATGACACCTAGAGAATGACAATGTCTAACGAGGATGTCTATAGAGTGATTCAAGTAGAGGATTATAATTTTCATGGATATGGTCTTATTACCACACATGATCATATCTCATCTAAAGAAAAACCTTATGTGGTCAGTGTTTATTTTCAAGAGATTGATTCTTCCATCCATTAATAAATATTTTGGATTAGTTGGTTCGTCTAGGTGTGGGAAATGTATGTGGAAAAGGGAAGAAATGAAATAATTTATTGGATAATTAGTATGAGTTCTTAATTAAACTACCATTTCATTTTTACTTTATTACTTAATTATCCTCTCACTTTCTATTTTAGGAGTTGTGAGGTCAAATGGAACCCTTTATGTCTCTATAATATACTGAGAGTTGAACCACTATGGGGGTGGATGATACATTGGATAAAATGGTCGTAGAATAAGGCTCCCCTAGGGAATCCAATCATATAAATATTTGAAGTTTATATCTAAAAAGATAATTTCTAGCTCCTCCACCCCTACTATATCCTAGATGATTATTTATCAGGAGAAAACATAAAGAGAAGGTATGCCAGGAAGCTAACCATACATATCTGATATGGGATAGAACATGAGTACCGTTCTTCCCTTAGATAATATTTATTTGGTGTGTTCTATCATAAAGAAAAATTATCTTTTTATGGGGTTTGAATAAGATCTCTATGTAAATAGGTATAAATGGTTTGAGTGTACATATATATGAAGAGGATTAGATGAGATATGGATTAGATACCAACTAGAGGCATCATGGAGATTCTGATCCCCAAGGAATTATCTCATCAAGATCAAATGACCATTACCTCATTAGAAGAGGGTAATGAGAGGGTTGACACTTCTTCATGGTGAATTGATCTCATTCCCCATGAATGAATAATAATAAAAAAAGTGGTGACTCATTCCTAAGGTGGTTGATCCCAATTGTCACTCTGAGTTCATGTTTTATAATTCCTATCGGATCAAGGTATATGATTGAACATTTTAAGATTTATAATTTAGCTGAAGATGGCCATTTTTTTGTAACACCTTATATAGAGTGTCTTCTATAGCCAACCCCCGAGCTGATGACGCAACACCTATCATACCATACTATGTGGTGATGTAAATAATATACTCTAGTTTCCCTGTGGTTGAATGTGATTCTATAAAAATATTGACCATCTTAGATTCTAACTTATCAGTACTCATTTCTTTGAATACTCATTTTAGGAGTATCCTTACATGTATCTAAAATTTGAGATTCTTCGAATTTCCAACCAACCTATGAATCCATGATTCTAACTATTTAAAGCCTACAAGTTTTGAAAATGTTAAATATTTAAATTATCGCACTGATTTGATTCATAGGCATGTATTTACATATAAAATTGATTATTATGTAGTCTTGGAAACCTTAACAAATTTGTGCGATTCTTCAAAAATGTAATTCAGTGATATATGATCACTAATTTTTCAGAACCCTTGTCAAATCTACTAGCAATCGCTTGCATGCTATGTCACATGTTTACTTTACTTGGTTATGAGGAGTTTGACTATAGTTATATTCACACTATGGTGAAATATGATGTAATAATATGATAGGGGTGATTTTTATTCAATACCATATCTTGACTATGGAGTCTATGGCCGATTCTTCTTCCACCTAAAAAATCCTGCTCTATGAGGGCATTGAACAAGAGGGAATGGATTCCAAAAATCAATATCATGTTCTAAAATAGAGATTACTTTTCGAAAAAAATCATTCATGAGTTGGATTAGATCAATTATGAATATGAAAATATTGATGCAGTGATTGGTAAAGAGAAAAAACTATTTTAAGAGGAAATGAATACCAGGATAGATGTTGCTGGGAAGGCATAAGCATTACGATATGATGTAGAAATCAAGGTTGCGACATTGTATGAACTATGTTGAGTAGTTTATTTCTCTGATCAAATATTTATCCCACACTGTGATTTCATCTATTAGACCATAAAGTATAGGTTTAATTTTTTAGGGACACTCAAAATTGTGGATGTTTTCTATTTGCAAAAGTAAAAATTTTCAAATGAATGAATACTTAGTTATTTGGGATAAAATTATTATAATTGATTTTCATCCTATTGGTTCATATTATCCTATAGTGTTTCAAAATGAAATATCAAGATGCATTGATTATTCAACTAATGAGTAGAAAAAAGTGCCACAATTTTTAATATTTATGACAATGTAATAAGATTTATCTTCTTTTGGAAAGGTTGATGGATGGGTATAGATTTATTCACCATCAATACAAAACCAGAGTATCCTTTTTCAATTGGTGAATAATAATTAATCACATTTATGTATATAAATAATAAAGTTTCATGATAAAATATTTTCAATAACATAACATATTCCAAGGTTGGGGGACCTAATGGGCACTGTTTGACTATTTATAGGGTCACAAGATAAACCCTTAAAACATTATGTCTGCTTCTATCACTATCATATATTTTCATAAATCTGATGTGATGAAGACATATCAGGAATGAAAAAACATTTAATTATGTTACCACTTTGTGGGTTTCTAACCAGTTGAGTTTTGTTCCATTTCAGTTTTAACTACTCGATGTTTCTAGATCATTTCGAGTGATTTCCTAGAGAGTTGAGATTAAAATTTTCTTCATTTTTACATTTTTTATGTTATAAATATGAAAAGTTTTAATTATTCTCTCATTTTATATTTGAGGACATACATGTTGGAATAATACATCTGATTTTATAGGTTAAATTATTTTATCTGTGAGTTACCAAAATAAAGAATTCAATTTTATAATTCTTCAAAATATTTTTGAAAAAAAGTGTGAAGTTTTTAAGTCATTATTTTGTGATTTTTGGATTTTAAGGAATGAAATTAGAATATTACATAAGGAATTATCATGGAAAGACATTGATTTTTTATATGATATTATTTGGGTACACAAAGATAAAGAGGGTTTATCTTGAGCCTAAGAGATCCTATGTTTAATAGAACCTATTTAGCAGTATATTATACAGAGCCACATCTATTCGTACTATGAATAGTCAAAAAAAAGTTTCCATTAGATCTGAATTATCCTATAATTGATAAACATTGGGGATTTGCAAAGAAGAAAATTTCTCAAGACCATTAATTGTGTTTTTTTAATGTTGTGTCTAATAATGAATGAAAATTTTAGAAATGAAATTACCATGGATGGAAAATTCCCAATCTATATGATTTTTATGCAATGAAGTGGTCATATCACTCTAATGATGAATTCTACAATAAGGAAAATAAGAGGGGAACATATGAGTATTTGAGTTGTGATAAATTTATCTGTTTAAGGTTGTGTTATGTTGGAACTTCATGAACTTATATCTTAAAGAGGAGACACTATCCAATAGGCCACACAGTTTTGGGGAAGTGGAAAAAAAATATTACAACATATTCTAGACATATGGGTAACGAAATGAAGGATGTATTAGATTATGTCATTAGGTGTTCATTTATATGAAGGAATGAAATGGAACAAACACATAAGCAGTGACCAGAATCCAAATTTGAAAAGTATTTGTCACCATGATATCAGTAATCTATATGGAGATACAAGGGTCTTGCATTTAGGAAAAAATCACCTTCATTTTATAGTAAAATTTTGTGGTGTATTATACAAAATCTAGGAATATTATGCATAGTCAAAGTAATGGCGTCCTTCAGAGTTGGATTCTCTTATCACTAATAGAAAAGAGCTATTTTGGGGACCCGGGTTTGCTAATACACAAGGGTTTATTTGTAAAATAAAAATGTATAGATTATGCTATAGTAATTTTGATAGATGTCAGTCATACCTGAGAATAGGATGTCATATATAGAGATAACTCATATATTGGAATTATTATTTGTCTCTTTTTCCATGGATGGGACCAGAATAAAGGGTTTCAAGATAACTATGTTTTTGATTAGGATGAGAATTAAGACATGTGTAGATATAAAACAATAACGTAATAAGAGTTCATCATAGAGAGTGACTTTCATCTTAAGAGTGAACTATAATGATGTAAAGTTTTACATAATATAGTATAGATGTGAACTATATAGTTTTACACTGTTTGGTGACAATGTTTTGAGAAAAAGGCAGTCAGGGGTTTCCTTGCTCCAGGGTGCGCTTTGTCTTTTGCTTTTATTCCACGATGGTGGCGGCCTCTGGGCCAGTCCCTCACCCACTATCAGAGAAGGGAACTTTGACGTCCTTTATGAGTGTGGAGACCTCCTTCTACACCTTTTACAATATCGATATTCTCCCAATGTTACCTCAATGTTTTTTGTGACCCAAGGACCTGGATCTATATGATGGGTGCCCAAAACATCCTCTATTGATTAACAAATTCAATAAAGCTTCATCCCTCCATAAACTTACATCAATCACTCTATTTTCTCTAAGAAGACCTTCAGTGGACTCATTTAAAAATTTGGTATTTGTCTCATGGGATTTATAGGATATGGTATTTATTGATAAAAAGAACATTTTTCACTGTTTTTCTTTAGAAGAGGGCCTGATTAAAGCCTGGTCTTGTACACCCCGCTGCTGCAATGGTTCTAGATTTATCCTCTTCATATGGACATACGAATTCCACATGAGGAGAGATTCAACTTCAGTTGTGGTATGGGTTAGTCTTTCTAATATTACATTCCCATTTCAAAATCCCTCCGTAGTTATGATGATTGTAAACCTTGTATCTAGGTATTTATGCTCTGATATCCAAACCGATTCGATTTTGCATCACATTAACCCCAAAGTTTTTGTGGATGTTGATGCTTCAAGGGTGCCGCCTAACATTGTTTGGAATGCAGAGATGATGAGTTCTGTTGTAAATTTCTGGTTTTATATGATTCGTGGGTTGATTTTTGTTCAGATTTCAAATGTATGGGTCACTCCTCTACAGCCTGTAGGCATGGCTCTAGACATTCAGACATTCTAGGTGGTGTGGGTTCATCAAGTAGTGTCACACCTCTTGAGACCAGTGCTGTTTGGGGCGTGGAGGCTGCGACCAAGGTAACTCTATCATGGGAAGGCGGTTAGCTGGGAGTTCCTCAAGAAGCTGTTGATGTATTTGTGAATAAATTAGATCTGGAAATGGCAACTGGAGTTTGGGGAACCTCAGATCGAATAAGAGATAAGTCTCCAAGAGTAGAAGAGAGAGGTCCCATGGCCCTCCTAGGTTCCTCATAAGTGGATGCCGTGTGATCAATGAGTGGTAACTCTTCTATAGGTCTGACTATGACACCTATGGAATAATGGGAGGGAATGTATTTGGGTTTCAGACCAAGTCCTAGTAAATAGGTGGTTATTATTGATTTGGGAAACTATTTTGATGGTCTATTTAATGAGGACCTGATTATGGATGAGCATGAGCCATCTAGGTACTCCATAGATGGATTGAAGGACCTCGAGTCCAGTGATGATAATTCTAGTCAGCCTACATATGAAGTTGAGGAATAGGTTCCGGTTTAGGGTGAAGGATGCTCAAGTATGAGGAGAGGTACTAACAGGAAGGGAAGGTGAAAACTGGGAAATGACTACTCATACCTACCAATCCGCATGGAGACACAATCTGCAAAGAAAACAAAATTCATGATGATGGTCAGTGGTACTATCCCTTTTTCGAAGACATATAGTCAATAGAGGAAGCCAAATGACACACTTCATCAATCCTTGTAATTCATAATGGGCTTGGAGGTAGAAGTGGTTGAGTAGATTCTGACACTTAATGCTACTGAAGAAGAGGCAACCAGAATGAGGGGATATCCTTTAAAGATAAACCTCAATGGTGAGAAGTATACCTGGATTGGCATACATGATCTGATTTTAGTTGGGGTGTTCAACATTAGGATGATTAGTCTTGGGGAATATATTTAGGTTTTGGAAAAGCTAACATTAGAGTATGAAGACATTATAATAAATGAACTATACTTCTAGGTAAACAACATTTCTTGGATTTTTTAGAGAATCCAATTCTGATAGTCTTAAATTGTTCTTCAATGGTTCTAGCTTCTCCATTT
This sequence comes from Viscum album, assembly GCA_963277665.1. NCBI lineage: Eukaryota > Viridiplantae > Streptophyta > Magnoliopsida > Santalales > Viscaceae > Viscum > Viscum album. Next base: position 349,076,070 of record OY728150.1, on the reverse strand, counting down.
GTGTTTGAACTCATGGTTTCTCACTTTTTCCTTAAAATTGTTTGAATAATAAAAATTTAAATTTCAGTTGGAGGATGTTTCCAAAATGTTTAATGTTATGTGTAAAGGATGTATGGTATTCCTTTTTAGGTCTTCCTTCTTGGACCAATTTAACCTTAACATGAATTGATGTATCTAAATCATGGAGAGAAAACCAATTCTAAATTGTGGATTAACCCAGGGTTATAGATTTTTGTCCACTACAAATCTCATTACAATGAGAATATTTCGATATGCAGTTATTTTTTAAAGTAATTTCCCAATATAAATGTAAACTGTTATATCGGGAAGAAATGGGGTATTTTTTATAAATACAAGTTTATGATTGAAAGAAAAAAACCTATACTGGACTCCCCCATGTAGATTTGAATTAAACATACATTAGTAAGTGATAATTTTTATTAATTTTCATTGGACCCAGGATTTGGGTTTTAGATATCACTATATATCTCATTTTGAAGAGAATCAAGATAAAATTAGTTATAGAGAAAATGTGTGATAAGATATTGACAACCATATTGGTGGTCCTTTCATGTGATGGATAATACCCTAAGTATTTTGATTTCATATAGATTGGAAATTAATAATATATTTTAACACATCGTGTTGAGGATATGATATTTTTAGTTTAGAATCCCATTATCGGTACTTTGGTTTCCCAATTTGATGATATGGTACACGGTATTACATCAAAAAATATCCTTTGAATGAGAAAAAAATGTTAAAGGACATGGTGTTTGCATTGTGAGGTGACATGATAGTATTCGGAGGCCCTAATCAAGATTCCTAAACCCACATGATCTATGTTCAGTGTGAGAAACAAGGAATGATGATGCTTCCCATAGTTTTATCAGAAGGATTTAAAGAAAACCGACGCAAAGAGAGGATAACACTAGTGGGTATGTACTGGATTCATCAGATTGTGAGGAGGAATCCAACATTATTGACTGACATAGAGTCACACATTGGTGAATAAAATCATACCGAGTTTTTGAATTTGTGGATATGCCTAATATAGTAGGTCTAAACATCAATACACATCCTATGGCGATGGGAATCAAGCCATATATTGTTCCACATAAAAATTACCTTCAAGATTCTTACTCATATACATGGATTAAGGAATCATTTATTTTTATTGTTTTGTGATTATCATGAATTAATCTTCCCAATAATTTTGGAAATAATATCATACAAGGAATTTTATGCTTGATGAACAAGGATTCCTAGGCTTTCTCACAGGGTATCCTATGCTAGGTGCATATGGTAAGGTAATATTCTAAAATAATTTTCTTAATACATTATCATACAACTTATCATCTTGTGACTATGATGGTAATGATAGATCATTTTAGGGTCATATAATAGGGATGGCTCAATGTAGTTTTCTATCAATATGTAATGATGAATGATGTCGCGTAGTTTTAGTTCAAATTACTAGGACCATATGTGAATGATCACCTGAAATATTTCTTGAGAAATATTTCATTAGTAGGAGGCATAGTATGCTCAACATCCAGGGTGATCAATAACTATGTTCCACTCGAATAGACATTATGGATGGAAAAGGGACTTTCATATTTTTGTTCTAGTTTCACAGTCTTATGAATAGGTATCATTGGGCTTATGAGGACCAAACCTAGCTCCCCTTAAAGGAATTAACAAAGTAAAGCATTCTTATTGTAAGCTAAAGAAATTTAGTTTTGGTAAACATGTAAATGATACAAGGCATGATGTATTTCCTCATCCACCCATTCCTATTTTTCAAAATGTTCTTAAAACTAATCATCTCCATCAAATTAATCACATATAGAAATATAGAGTAAATGAAACTATACATAAATTAGAAAAACCACTTACATATAGTAGACCATTGAATATATCGTCTCAAGCATAGTAGTATGGGTTTTTGAATGATCTGCCCCCAAGACATGTAGAAGCTTCTTAGGGTAGGATTTCATATACATTTCCACCATTTTTGGATTATATTCAATATAATTTTGTTGAAATACCCTATCTATCCATTAGGCATGGCATGATAGTGAGATGAATGGTTTAAATAGATGTTATATTAATAGTACATCCTCAATAATTTAAAAGAACAAATGTTGGGGTTTTTATCAATTATTATTTTATGAGAGATAGAAAACATATTAATAATTTCAGACTTCATGAAATTGATGATTATTTGGTCCTAAAATCTAAGTGGGGTATTGATTTTACAAATTTGGAGAAGATATCGGTAGTAATGAAGATATATTTAAACCAATTGGTTGTAGTGGGAGGATATGGTCCCATAAACACCATTCCTCATATTGTTAATGGAAAATATTATTTGGAAGTATGAAACAACTCAAGGGTTTTATGGTTGAAATTGGAATTCAATTTAATATGATGACACTTTTTTGGTTAATTGGATGCAGTATTATGTCATCGAAGGCCATAATATCCAAAAATCTTAATTTAGTGAGAAACCATGCTTCCTGATAGGTGGGAACTATAATAACTTAGATTAACTTCTTTCATAATAGAAATAGTCTCCACTCCATCAATGCATATGAGTTGAAATCTTTTAAATCCTTGTATATAGAGGAACTTCTAATTACTTGGGCTATCATAGAGAGAAATATTAACTATGAATTTTCGAATCTATTTCTTTTTAGATCTATTAGATAAATGAATTCCTATTTTGAGAAAGTCCAGGATAGACTCCATCCAACCATTCATGGATTATTTTGTTCATAGGAAGAATTGACCTCATTGATTACTTCTATGTTACTCTAAGAAAATGGTGATATATTCTATGGTGTACAATTTTGATGACTTTTTCATATCTATTTAGATATTCAAATTTGTTTTTATATTTTCTTGTACATCTAAATAAAAATTCTATAATAACAGTATATAATTCAACATTGTATCTACATATAATTCTTCCCATAATCATTAGAAATAACCAATAAAATAGATCAAAAAATATATAATAATAATGTAATATCTGTTGTCATTCTGGATTACTATATCTATGTCACCTTTGAAATTCAGATGGGCCAGTAGTTTTTAGCATGATTTCTATGCTAGTAGTGAGGGCCAATTATTTTTACACATTTTTGGAAAAAACTAACAGTAATAGGAAAAACAAAAAATACCTTTACCAAAGAGATAAGGATAACTACCCACCTAAATTTATTGATAATAGGGTCTTCTGCCCTTTTACTAGATTGACTTCTAGACACACTATTGAAAAACATCTAACATTCCCTGGGGGAGTCTTGTATATCGAAGATCTCTTCATCTTGTAGTTTAGAAATCATAGAAATTTCTTCTATAGAGGGATGATCTGTGAGGAAATATGAGAAATTATATCCTTTTATTTCCTTTTTAGGTATGAACTAGATTATATTTTTTTTGAAAACAGAACAAGAATTATGAGAAATTCCTGGTCGACATTGGAAGTTTGAGGTTATATATGAGCATGTTATTGCGAGATTTCAAATGAACCTATTACTAAGATAGGTGGTTCATATTATTCTGAATTGTGAAGATGAATGCTAGATATATATTCTTTAAATCTATATTAATATTCCCAATATATTTCATGGTTGGACTAATACAATAGAGAATGTTTTCATTTTTAGAATCATTAATTTGTGTGTGGAAAGAACCGAATGATTAAAAAAATGTTTTCACATATAAGATGAGTATATTTCCTTCTATTGGAGGAATTATCCTCGATGGACTTAAAAAATATTTCCAGTGGTTATCAAATGATTCTTTACAATCGTTAATCTAGTAATATGGGACCCTTTTTTCATCAACATGGTAAAATAAAACCACTTGCCTACCTATAAAGATTCAAATTTATGCGTGTAGTCTCTATAGTCATCTCAACTCGTTAAGGTTTCAATGAGGGTAAATGTTAGGGATAAAATTTTCTTCATAGGATCAACTTCTATGCCATGATACTATACTATGATGTCGAGAACAATTCCCATGGTTACACCAAAAGAACATTCTAGGGGGTTCATTTTTAGGATATTATATTACAACTTGTTTAAGATAGTCTTAATGATGGAAATATGGTCAGGAAATCCCCATGATTTCACCATCAAATTTTACATTAAGCATTCAACACATTTTCCTAGAATGGTTCTGATGATGTGATACATGGAAATTGGTACATAGCACTCACATTTTTTAAATGAAATAACATCACCAAAGGGCACTATAATTCTTGTAGTTCTTATAACGTATTATGCTCATTATATTCAAGGGAAATTAAGATTTAGTTTTATTGTGAATATCCATCCATGATGGAGATAGACTAGTATCTATCCATTACATCGATCAAAATATTTGTAATTGAAACTATGACATCACCCTTTAGACAATGTCTATTGAGCGATATTTAGTAGTTTTACACCCTAATCATGCTATTAGTTTTCTTTATTGGGACTATATTTTAGTTACATTATATGAATGCGACTTCTCAAATAAATTCGTATTTTTTGAGTTTATCAACTTCTGCCCCAACTTTCGCATCATGGGTATGATGTTTCTTTCTGGATGCCTACATTTAACCATGATGATCTTCTTGAAGGACTAGGTGGTGGGAGGCCAAATCGGGAAGAGTCATATCATTTATTTATTATTATAGGTGAAACATCTTGGTGTTTATTTAATAATGTTGTATATACCTCGTATTCAAAAATGGATATAGCTTCACCAATCATATTAGGTCGAAAATATTCCTCTGTTTCCAGATTTACTTATCAGATTTCATCGACAATAGTAGAGATGACTTCCTCAATAACTAGAGGAGAATCATTGAGGTCACCCTCCTTATCTTCTACTCAAACTTACTCCACCCCCATGTTGCAATCAATCAATGGTGAAATGTAATTTTTAGAGTTGGTATAAATATTAATATTTTCATATTTAGATGCATATATGTCTCTATTATATTGAGTTGATATGAAAATTAATTTAGATTCAACTGACGGTGTTGGATTCGAATGTGTTTTTGATAATGAAGTGAGCGTATTTTACTATAAATATTCATTTATTATATGAGTATCAGACAACTATTTAGTATTTCCACAATCAACTTACATGAATGATATCTTGATTTTTGAAAAACATCTTCCCAATTCAAAGAACAATTTTATGATTTGGATGATGGGTAGTACATACACATCACTGAGATACTATAATGGGTTGTATGTGGTCATTTGTAGTCCATTCAGGGCTGTAACCCAATCACCATCAACATTCATGTGTTTATTTCTATGTATCTAATAAAATCATGCATCAATAATTTGAAACTTCAAAGGACTCAAATGGAGATTTATCACCATGTAACATCCCACTTTTCACATCAACATAGCACTCGAGGAATTGGTAATATAATGTATGTATTTCCATGTAATGGTGTAACTGAGGCGTTCATAGTTTGACATTGAATGTTGTATCCTGCCAGAAGACCATGAATTCTGAGCTGTATAGTGGGTCCAAAAATTGTGTTCTGAGCATGATATGGCCAAATATATTTTGTTTTCAATTATATTACCAATGAATCCCTATTGTATAAGGACATAGGTTGGCTTCACTATAGCCTAATTGATAATGTTTTAATTTTGGAATGATATTGACTCATAATCAATTTTTAGGGAATGCTAATCGGTTGTTGATTACATTTAATCCTTCTGACACATACATGGGTCTATGGAGGCCTTTAATTAGAAAATACTTGTCCTATTATCCTCTACATGGTCTTTTAAGGTATCTTTTGATAGGTAAAGGGAATCCATAAATGAATAGATAACTATAATTGTGGCCAAGTTTTTCATGAACACAGAAGATTTAATCCAAGTTCCATACCTTCCTATGGAAATTTTTTCCCTAGAAGTAATTTTAGAGGATAAAGTTCCTATGGTATAAGAATTATATGGTTGAGAAAATGTTGAGGGCATATTTTATACTATTGGATTTGGATGGTTTGGCTTGCCTACCAGTTTGGGTTAATGAGACTATTAAACCCATTATTGTAAATATTCTAAAAATATACTGCCTAGAAGACTCTTAGTGGATTTTGGTGAACATTCTTACACATTCTGTGATCACTTAAGAGATTTTCTAAGTGGATGGGTAGCGTAAACTTCTCTTGTGGGGATGTATGTAGATTATTGTGTTCCTCCATGACTAAAACATCTTATGTTCCTTTATCTTTTAGGTTCTCTACCTGTGGTTATCCAATTTGGTATTTGGAACATGAGTTTTTAATCTTTTGAATCATCTGAATAAGGACACATTATATGGAGGAAGATAATAGATATTAATATCAATTCTTCATTTGTTGAGGATTATGCCCAAAAGGACTATTCTTGTGGTATCATTTAGTGGGGATGTTTTTATTGTCATTTGATAAAGGCCTAAAATATGGGATGGTCGGATTCATCTTTGGTATCTATATAGGTTCAAATTTCAATACTTTATTTTAAACACATGGATTATTTGATTTCTTAAATGACCGACTCTTGGTATGCTAGGGAATCAATGAAGTTGGTCATATCATAATAGAAGAGACTAAGGGCACAATTTTTTTTTCTAATAGTTCTTTGAGGATAACATGAGACTAACTTATTGTTTTCTGGTTCATTCAATCATTTAGCATTTGTGCACCCTCACTCATGACTTCTTTCCATTAACCTTATTTTTTTGGGGTGGTAGAATAAACACATTTCACATGTGCTAATGGTTTTTTTAGTTTAACATTCATAGAATCAATATTCTTTTAAAAAATTTCATTAAAAGAAAAATATTTTAGATGCAATAGACTAAAATTTGGTGGAAATGGAAATATTTTAGTGGATCATCAAGATGAACATAATTGGGCCTCTTAGTTTCTATAATACTTCACAAATTGTTTACCATGTATACTATAAAATAACCAAAACATTTTCATCAAGGAAAAAAATAAAAATTTTCACATTGGTCTTTAAATTGGGGGAATTTCAACTATTTAACCTCACGCCAATGGGGGTAAGGGTTTTGATTTTTATGTTTTGGAAGAGGTACCGGGTCTGTAGCTAGAGCTTTTATAGGGATTGTTTTAAAAGTGAAAGATGTGGTTTCTAATCTACCCAATTTATTACCCTGTGCTTCTATCATAACTATAGATTTTTCTCTAGTTCACAAAATAGAATCCTCCAACCTTTTTATACTGCATCATCATTCCAAAACTCACATAATACTTTATTGAGGCATGAAAAAAATCATATCTATTCATGAAGGTTTTCATTATAAATAGTTTATATGAGTAATTTTGGAAGTTTTAAGTTCTATGTTTAAGTTAAACCCTTCCACCTTGTGATAATAATGAATACCCTCTCATTTTCTCATTATATAAAATTTTAGAGGGTGATGACTATCATCTTATTCATTTTAGATCTTAATTTAATGAGGATTATTCAGAAAATTTCTGCCCACCCTTTGATTGATCTGTCCGATAAACAGGTACAAAAGATGACGTCTAGTCCCCCTGTATTCTACACAAAATACCTGATCTTGGATTCCTCTTGATTCTAAAAGTTTCCGATAATTGGACCACATTATGACACAAATTAGATTAGATACTATTCTAGGTACCCAAATATGTTAAATATTAGAAATGTAGGATTCCCAATATTTAGTGCAGGAAGAGTTGTGACCACCCATTAGAGGTAAATATTCCTCTTCAGTCGAGCAGGTTCCCGAATAGATGGAGCAATGGGATTGTATGGCTATGTATTCTTTGATTGTACCCATAGTTTGTAACCTCTAGTTGATAGCCTATGGGGATGCATGATACCTAGAACTAGTTTCTTACCTCATAGTGGAATCTCGGGATATCTCTTCACCATGGGGTCTTGGTAAATTTTTTCTGGAATCCAACGATGAGAAAATGTTATGGATATAATTTTGTTACAATGATTAATTATATTTTTGGAGGTATGATATATACAATACTAATATGAGGATCTAATTATAGAACATACCCATCAGGGATGTCACCTATGAGTAACACCATAGTTTTTTCTCATCTCCCATATTAATGTATCATGTGAACATATTTCCATCAATAAGAGAGGATAAACCTATTTAGGTAGTGGTGAGATGTGGAGGAAAATTTTCTATTTTTATTTGAAAATTCTCATTGATGTGGTGATGGTGGAGAATTTAAAGGAGTCCCAAAATTCTAATCAATCATCTTGTTTCTAGTACACACGCCCTCTTCAGTCATTTCATTATGGGTAGTGTTTCTATGGAAACACCTTCCTCTTATTATTCTACATCAGCTTAACGCTACATAATTTCTACAGTGGTGGTGATAATAAATTTCACCAAGTTATAATTAATTATAGGTGTGAAATTATTATTGAAAATATATAAGATTTAGTTTCCTGAGGGATATCCTCTAAATTAACGGTGACATATATGAATAATTCCATGCTTCGTAGTTTGAGTTTTCTTTTGACCACTACGGTGTCTCATAACTAAAATCAAGGATCCTTTTAGAGCTATCTAGATATGGGTTATTTGAAGTGAATCTATTGATATCTTCATCAAATGGGTTCCCAATTATGATTTTGAGTCATGAAATAAGATAAACATGGAGTGTCTACCTTGTAGTGCTCCTACGAAATGGGAAAAAACAAACTTCTATTAGGGGGATGATGAGAAACAAATTCCCCAACCATGAAATATATGGTTCCTATTAATCAATATATAGATCACATTGAAATTGATTTAGTGTCTTTATGGTTGATATGGTAGTAAAAATTCTCCCCTGCCATGTGGGATAGGGTTTCCCATGAATTTCTAAGGCATCAAAAAATACAATAGTCATTTTGATATTGTGTAGATTCGTTCCCACATTATATGGTTTCACTATATAATACTAATGTGAGATATATTCTTTTGGAGGATTCTTTTTTCTTCATGGTTGAACATGTTTAGGGAAATGGTTTCATGAAATTATAGGATGTTTAAATCATGATTTATATAATGGATTTCTCTCACTGAGATCGATAATTTTATGATTTTTTCATGGATAATTCCCATTAAGAGCACCATTATTCATGGGAAGAGCTATATTCCAAGATCTATCATTAATCATTAAAATTAATCAATTTTATATTTTGGGTTTTTTTTCTAATCCGGGTGTGGGTTGAAATGAAACTCATTATTCCTACACCACCCCCTTATACAAACACCAGTTTAGGATTAACCGATCAGGGGATGTAATAATCTAAATGCATTAAGACATGATCTTTAGAGACTGTTATTTTTTTCCAAATTTCAGGAATCATGCTGCTAGAAAGTAATATAATTCAATTTTATCATAAAGTACATTTATAACTTTAATAGGGTCTTCATATGCATTTTAAGGTATGAATTTAGCATTTAGAAAATATAGTTTTATTCATAGGTTCCATCATATTTACTGCACATATTATTATCAAAATTCTTAAGGAATGCTATACTGATTGGTGTATAATGTCCAAAACATGATGAAAACTTTTTAATTATCAAATGTTTTTATCATATGAAATGCATATTAATCTTCTTTTGTAGAATATTATTTTAACAAATTTGACCGAAGTGAATGTTTTTCATCAAACTTGTTGGAAGTGGAAGGATTATGGAGAATATTATGCATCTATGTTTGAAGGAATAAAATACAAGGGTGGTTTGAATAATGAAAATTTCCTTAAGAAGTTTTCTGTTTGAGAAAGGTATCGATTTTAAATAATAATTAATCAGACACGATTGGCATAATATTCTCATATTTTAGAAGATATTAGAGATTTCACATAGTTGATATGGAAAGGGAAATGATCTTTTTGAAATAAAATATCAATATAGAGAGGACCATCCCAATAACTTCAACCATATGGTAGACTAATAGGGTGGCTTGATGTTCTATTGTAGAGAGTAATATTGTGTCGTATATCGTGGGGAGGACCATCAAGGATGATGATGGAAAGACGAGTACATTACAACCACTTTATCTACTAACCATGAGGTGTGTTTCTGTGGAGTTAATTAAGAGATTTGTTCTCATGATAATCCATTTCATGGCCATGAATATGGCCTTTATGGTTGATATTATGGATAGAAAATCATGATTTTTTCTTGAAAACATATAATTAAGACATTTAGAACTATAAATACTACTTTTGTAATGTGGTAGTGAATCACGATGATAATGAGAAACTATTTTTAGATGTTTTTACATACTAAAGAACACTAGCCTTGTGTATAGAAGGATTATGGGCCTACTATTGGATTTATAATAACCTTTGGTGGTAATTTTTTTAGATGATCTATTTTTTGGTGGTCCGAGACACATATCATGAACACCAAATTTCATATATGGGATCATGATTAATAGACTATCATGATACTTATAGAATATTATGATTATAATTTAGAGTATTGGATATGATATATGCTGAACATAGAGTGATTATTTTAGTGGACCAATAATATATAATTGTAATGGGTGTGCATTCTTAATCTTATTGTCCATTTATCATTTTTTCCAATGAAACTCCAAGGTGAGAGATGAAATATGCATCTTATCATGAGTTACCATCATATTATTTTCAAGGACACTTTAGATATGTAGGTAGGGTTTTGTGATCAACTCTTAGTCACTAATAATGCAGTCATTATATATCAGTAGATTATTAGAATATGGATATGAATAGATATATATTCCTCCATAATTTCGTAGATTAAATGAAAGACTTATGAAACTAGGATATTGATATATTTACATATCATGTATGTATAAGATATGTATTACAACTTTTTTCCAGTATTTTATATGAATATATTCTAACAATCATCATGTGGGGTTTAGAGATATGGCCCTATACCACATTTGTTATCCAGGATGTGACAACATGTTTCATATATTGTATCCAAATAGTATTGGAAGGATAGATGTATGGGAGTAGGTATATGGGAATGTTGGCTGGTTTGCACTTTGGTTTTTAGTGGGATTCTATAGAAGGAAAATGGATGCAATTATATTTCAAATTTATTTATTTCCTCCCTTGATGGGGTGTCCCGGGAACCTATGACAGAGTGACATGTGCCAGAGCCCTCATGGTAGATTCCTCATCCTAATGAGTATTGGATTCTTCATGGAATTGGTAGTGGTAATCTATGGGATAATCTAATAGAATATATACCATTTCTGTCAACATGAGGCCCTTGGTGACTTCTCAATACACCTCTATATAGTATGGGAGGAGTTTGTTATTTTATTCTAGAGAAAGGATCCCAATTTTTTTTTGTCATGGTGATTGGTGTCTCCTTCTTCGTTTCCACCATCCATGATTGGATAGATGGTTTTCAAGGGTTCATTTCTAGAGAGAATATTGTGTGAAATCAAATTTATGGATGGTATGATTGAGTTTGTAGTTCGGATCTAGTGAATTTGATACCAAATGTTGGAGATTCCTTGTTTGTGATGAGATCCTCTAGTTAGATGAGGATCTGGATTGAGTAGTAGCCAAAGAATACATTTATTTAGCTGATTGGACACTATTTTGATCGAATAGAGTTCAATTTAATGTGTCATTATATATGTATCAAAAACAATAAGAATTAACCCCATAAAGAAATATAAAAATAAACGAGCACATGCATAATTGATTTTCATAAATTATCCATGATTCACTAAATTAATTTTTTGTGTGTATGAATGGGCCATTAATTAGGATGACATAGTTATTTTGGTTATAAATAAGTTTCCAATCTTGTACACCAATTTTTTTTTTCAAAAAATAGGTTTTGCCGATGGATTATGGGGGTTTTAGTATCGTTTCCCAATCATTCACCTTGGTTTTACCATTTATTTTTAGCTATTCGTGGAGGCTCATTTTCTAAGGGAGATTATTTTTGGATCCTGAAATACCCAATGGATATCATATCCATGATGCTTGGTGGGATTTATTTCTAAATGTAATAGGTCATTGGGTTAACTAACCAATGACATTTGATAGGTAATGTTGGTCGAGGGCATGAAAGGTAATTCTCATCAAACCATTTTGAAAGGGATTTTTTTCCTACTCTAGGGATATCTTATAAATTTAATACAAATTTATGAATCTTTATTAACATCCAAAAATGTAATCCATCACGTATATATATTAAAAATATATTATAGATATTAATTAATGAGAAACTGACTATATGTATCCATATTTCTATATCAATAGAACCATTTGTATATATATGAGGTTCACTATCGATGGAACCATTTTTTTGTATCATATTTTATCCATCATGGTTACATTTGTTTTATTTATGATATTTTTAGGCGTCAATGTTAGGTTCTCATGAAATTATCATCTTCCACAGATACAAGGGTTTTTTTGGATGTTAGGATCAAGCTCATAAGAGGATCCTCCAATTTATCCTTGTGAATGGAATAAAAACCCACATAGTTTGTTGGACATTAATTGGGAAAATCATAACTTTTAATGTCATGTGATAATGTTCATACAATGTAGTTTAACATCACATGGAAATGATGTCTTTGAAAAAGGCGACTAGTAAAGGATGTTGTGGGACTTATACCAAAAAAGACATATCTAGTAGATCTCACAGGTAATATAGCCCTTTTTCAAGATAACCATCACCCGTAATTTGGGTTGATAAGGATATGGAAGGATGGATGTAAAAGAAATATAGCCTCATAGGTAGGGGCATGAACTTATTGGGAAAATGGATGTCTAAATATATAAATTGTGTGACATGAATGAAATACGGACCTTCAGTGTTAGTGAACCTACTAGTAATATGGAACAGATGTTATATTGTTGTGTTTTGGGGGCTAAGCCTGAAACCCAGGGAGTAATCCTATGTATCTCATTTGGATAGTAACCATAGATTTCATTATTTGAAATGATTGTGGATTTCACCTATGGAGAAGTCCAATTAAGGATAACTGATCATACTTGTGATTTGATCACTCCTTAACATAAATACCATATAATGCATGGTTGATATATGAAATAAGGGGATGTGGAACTATTAAAAAATGGACTATATAAGCACTAAAAATGTTATTTAAAAGTGCTAAAAAAGAACTGTAAATCTCAGTACTGATATAGGGGTTCCCATTTATCAGGGCTCCAAAAGGTGCTGATAAAGGACCCTTTTATTAGCGCTAAAAAAAGTTGATAAAATACCCCTTTATCACCGCTTTTTTTAGCACTAATAAAAGGGACCTTTATCAGTGATTTTAAAAAGTTCTGATAAATGTAATAAAAAATTAAGAAAAAATAAAAAATAATTATACAATCACCGAGAGCTTTTAACAGTGCTTGACCCCCACTTCATCAGCGCTAGGTGATCTCCCACACAGTTCCCTTTTGCGCATCCCCACACACACGTATCCCTTTGAATCCACCTGAACTCGAACCCGTGACCTCCGCTCTTTCGCAACTGCACATTTACCAAAACACCATTTCATTTTTTTCTCTATTTAATGATATATATATTTATTAAAATAAATATTGTTATATTTATTCATATATTGATATAGATTCATATTAATATAAATATATTTATTCATATATTAGTATAAATATATTCATTCATATGTGAATATATATATATATATATAGTTATAATTTTTTATCAGTATATTTATTTTTATATTAATATATACTTATAAGATTAGTTTAAAATACATTTATGAAAAAAAATGTTTTTTATGTGTGTTTATAAGTAAATAAATAAATACATACATACATATATACAACACACATACACACACATAGACACACGCAGACACATATATGTTTATGAATAAATACATATATATGTGTATTTGAAAATCCATAGAATGTTAAAACAACCATAACATATAATCAAGTAGATCGTTTCAACTCCACAACCAGTCAAATCGATGAAAATGAATCAATATTCGATATGATATGTGGTACAGGCCTAACAGACATCCATATCAGAAGTTATACTTGTTTGAATGTTAACAAATCGGGGTATACCAACTAAAAACTCAGTTTTGGAGGCCTTATGGGGTTTTCTGGCCTTAAAAAATGTGACAGAGGCTTTGTATTAGTTATTAGTGCGTAAGGGTCATCACATGCTTTGATTTGATATTCTTTAGAGCTCAAACAGACACCAGGATCAGAAGTTATGGTCATTTAAAGTTTGAATTACATTTTCAACTTATTTTAGATCTTTTATTAATTGTTTTGATTTTTTCTGTTTTCAAATTATTATTAAATATGTTTTAATGAATAAAAATTAGCAAATTATTGATTAATAATATTTTTTAAAATATTTTAAATCCATTTTCACTAAATTTCTTATATATTAAATGTAATAGTAAATTTATACGTATCTAAAACATATTTAAAAATTATATATCACATTTATATCAATATAAATATAATTATATTACAATAATTTATTTCTCATGATTTTTTTGAAACATAAAATTTATCAGCCCTAAAAAGAGCTCTTATAAATCCCCCATTTATCAGCGTGACTAAAAAAGGTGTTGAAAAAGGTCCCCTTTTTTAGCGCTGGTAAAACTGTTGCACTTCCCTTTCCCGTTATTATAGTAGTGTGGATGATCTTCCACATTACATGATGTACTTTATATATCGGTGTATGAAATTAAGTTTATGAAAGGGAAGGACATGTCATATAAGAATGTTTGAAATCTTACTCCAAGAGGGGTGCCCTAATTCTTTCCTATTCAAATGGCTCAAGATGGGGTGAGGAAGGTGTTTGTATGAAAAGTGTCTATTTTGTAGAGATTTTAATCATATTTCAGGAAACATAGGTCTCATCCTAGCTTGTGAAGTCATCTGAAAAACCCTCTAATATTGGGATCCTCATTACCATAATAGTTCATGAAGATGAACATTATGTGTATCCAAACTACTAGGGAGGTTAAACACCAAACATCCTTTACCATGAGAATGAAAGGATTGATTGGGGGAGAGAATATAATTTTCTGTCCCTAGGATGAATTGATATTGATGTATTAGTGGAGGTCTTAATGAAATAATTCATAGGTTTTTGTAAGAGGGACATGAATTCATTTGAATAGTTCATGATGGGGTTAATATAGGGATGAACTCTATATGAAAAAAGCTTATCAAGGATTAAAGTAAAAAATACACTAAGGATAAAACATTTAGTATACAGAACATTTCTATTCCCGGTGGGGGATCATGAAGGGTGTCTATCTGTGAAGGGGACTCTTTTGTAGTGGTATTCTATTGTGGGCACAAAGGCATCCTTTGTGGGTGTCCAGGTAGGTCCTCTTATGAAGGATATATTTCTTTTGGTCTTCCTCAATATATGTGATAGATGGATTACCTGTATAATTATTCTATTGTCTTCTCCAATATCCATATGCATGTGTTCCAGACCCTTTATAATTTATAAGACCATGCATTTAGAGGCACAATTAAGAACTATCTTCCTAAAATGGACATTTGGCCTCATAGTATTCCTGATTTCATGCATTTGAGTAATAATAATTGTCACCCAAAAAGTATTTTAGTTCATAAGGAAGTACAGAGGCCGACTGACAAAAAAATTGAATTAGATTATGTGGGCTGTGAAAAGGATACCTTACATCACAAAAGGAAAAATTCATTTTATAAATGCATTGAATTACCACCACACCTCAAAAAAAAATTTCAATTTTGAGGATTTTAAATAATCTCGTGGTTTCAAAAATGAAAAAAACCCATTTTTGGGGGTTATTGAATGATTTCCTCACATCACAAAATGAGATGTATTATTTTGGGATCACCAAAAAGAGGGGTAGTCTTGCATAGATTCTAAATTATATAGAATGAATGGTAAGATTTTTTCGTCCTATATACTTTATAAATTTTATTTTGAGAAGATAGTTCTCTGATTTGAATATGGATTTATTAAATTCATTATAACTTCATGTTAACTTTTCCAAGCCCAAAACCACCCACATTTGTTTTGTGTTAATCGAGGTGTGGGTTCTCTGTCTAGGATGTTTAGACCTCCCTAATTGTTTTGTAATCTTCGCAATCCACACTCTCTATATAAGGTGGTATGTCCCCCCTCATCTACTATGTTACCTTCAATGAGGCATGGTTCACCTTATACCATTATTGAGTGGTGATTTGGGTTACAATGTTGGGTGATTTCGATCCTTAGGGTTATTTGTTGGTTCTTTGGTAATTGAAATGTAATTAACATGAATCCCTTGTATGTCATATTTTCTCTAACTATATGCATATATTGGTTTTTTGAGAGTTCAAATCCATTCCTTACCATTTGGGTTTTGATCTTTCATTTCCTCATTTTATTATTTTATGGTTCTGGGGAATCCTTTTGGGTTTGTGTATACATACCCATGAAAGGGTGTTTTACCCACACATTCCACCACTTATGTAGAAAATATATAGTTTTCTAGTGGATATGATGACTTTAGTGTTGGGATAGCTTAGGTAAACCTAGATTTCATAACATCAGACAATGTTCATATTGAGAGATAGTTCATTTATAGGATATTTTTACCCTGACTATTTAGATTGTTATATCCCTTCAGGTTTTATGTGTGTATCTTTCCCTTTTTTAGTATCGATTATATATTAGTTTATGTTTTTGTATATTGTTTGTTTTTTTTCATGAATTTGTAATATAATTGTTTATATATTCCATTTTTTATTTATCTACTCTGTATTATTATGTCTTATGTGGATGTGTATGTTGGGAATATATGCACTAGTCTAAGGCCTCCCATCATGTGCGCTATGCTTAATCAGTGCTAGTCACTATCTACTGGCCCATGGGAGTTATAAGTTGGGAGTCACTCATAGAGAACTATTACTCAGGAGGGGTCTTGGTAGGTTACGAGGTCTCATTTCCAACCAATCATTTTTTTAATTTTTATAACTTTTTTCATTGATCCACCCCAAAACATAGGAATCACAACCCCTGGTTTCTATCATCAACATTTTTAAGAAACATGGAAGAATATTTTAATTTTATTCACATTATTGGAACATGTCCAAAAAAATTTCTAGAATTAATTATTTATCCATATAAATACCTAGATGATATATATCATCTCCCTAAGTCATTGACATAATCTATCACATTTTGTAAATTATTTGATAAAAGATTTTATCAGATCATTTTCTATTTAACTCTTTCAAAAAATTAATTCAATCACCCACTTAGTCTTATAGTAATATATATTTAAATGTTTAATAATATCAACATTTGGATATATAGGAAGGTGTTAATCTAGTAAAAATATTTTTCTCAGACAAAGACCGATTCATAGGATTTTTAACATGTCTAGAGATTTCTCTAACAAGGATATTATTTTAAAAATATTAATTTCAATTATTTGTTCGAATATGATAATTTCTTTTTTGTCTACAATAGAATCCCTTTTCCAATGAGTATCATGTTTTGAAAATATTTGAAAAGGATATCCACTAAAGTTGATACATTCAAAAAATGAACCCTTTTAAATCAATGATATCCATTATTGGGAGAGTATCCATATTTCATAAAAATATCACTATTTAATCTTGTAAATATGTCATGATCAAATTTTTTAGATATTTTTTCGGATCATATAACATACAGAAATTTTAGGGTAGAGAGGATGAATCTTTACATATGTCTATCACATCGATATACTCAATTCTATTCATATGGTGTCCAAATATTTATTGTTTTCCAACAGTATATAACCCAAAACATGCGAGAAGAATTAGGAACCTAATTGTTAACGTCATCCCATTACTTTTGTTCCATACATAATATAATTCATAGTCACATAGAAATTAGGGTCACCCAGGAAGAATAATCGAGGTCATGACTACTGTTTTATTTAAAAATAATACAACTTGTAGTAATTTTAATGAAGATTTAATCTTATCATATTATCACTAATACTTTCTATACACGTATTTATTGTATAAATGTCTTTTTTTGGAATACCTATTCCTACAATAAAATCATTTATTCAAAAACATATTGATCTATAACTCTTTACCCATCCCAAAACAAGTGTTAGTAACACAAATTACAAAACAAATATGATCACAAAAATGAAAATTTATTTCATGTATAAGTCACATGAAACCTTTTCATGTAAATATAAAGAATCATATGAAATCAAAAACCTCCATAAGCTTAATCATGGAGTAATATATTATCAATACATCATCCATTCATGGATCCAACCCCACAAGATTAAATTGACCATCAATATGGTGATGAAAATACATCGAAAAATACCAAAACATGGAGGATGAATGATCATCTGAGAAGTAGGGGAGATGTCCAATATTAGTCCCCAAGATGATTTTTTTCTCTTATTTCATAAGTACTCTGATTTTTTTCTTTGTTATAATGTGGTTCCACTATTCTTTATATTCAATATTTCCTTCCACATTGTGTTTTATTATTTTAAATAAATTTTGAGATGAAGTGTTATAACCCATAGTCTATTAAATATTTACTATAAAAACATTAGATTGTTCCCAAATGAAACAATACATAATAATTAACGTATTTAGTTTTAAAAATACGATATCTAAAATATTAACATCATGTATATGAATTATTAAAATATCTTTTGTAAATATCCCAAACAACAAATATTTATTTATATCTAAACCTTGACCATACTAATAGTTAAAAATATTTTTTTTCACAGTTTAAATAAATTATCCAATAAGGATTTAGTTTTGAAAAATATAATATAATAATTATAAAGAATTAATAATACAAAAATTTAAAAGAAATTATTATTTGACATATTTTTTTAAAATAGTTTATAAATTACATAGAGAACATCAATATAATCCTTTTATATCCAATTTGTAATTAATACTATATAAATTCATAATGTATTTATCATTAACATGTAATATTATGAATTTTTTTTTACATTTGTATAAATTTTTTATTATTAATAAATATATTTTAAAATTATTTAGTTTTTAAAATTTTGTGAATTATATGAATTAAAAAAATTCATTTTTTTCAAAAAATTTAACAATTTAAAAATCAGATAGTCGATTACATAATTTAAAATTTTAGAAAATTTACATGTTCTTAAATATTTTGCATAATGATATATACATATTAAAATATGGGTTTGAAATTTCATTGCCTATAAAACCCCTTGGGAATATATATCATATATTATGACTAGAATTTATCAAGATATAGTCAGGGTGGTCTATGTATGATTAAAAATGAACTGAAAAAACCCATGTAACATTAACCCAGTGTCATATAAATATAAATCTTTATGTCAGGCCATGCATAACAATAAAATTGTACATTGGATCTTTCATAATAATAGGATAATAGATTATAAATCCCACATCCTACAATATGAAATCATTATAACACAAACCCAATACATGATTATCTTAATGTCATATTTAATGATATATACTCTATATCATATATGAATCCAAATAATATATTTTTAAGAAATACTTCATAACTATAATATACTACGATTATCCATATTTAATGAAAATATATTTTAAAAACTAAAGGAACTAAACTATGTCACAACCTATGATATCGTATAAATTTATTTGTGACCACATTGTGAATTAAAATATCACATGTCACAAAACTAAAAATTAGACCAAATATCAATTTTATTTTATTATAGAGGATACAAAAGGGATATCATTTAAAATTAATTCATTTTCAGACATATTTCAGGAATACGGAAGCATGGTGAATAACCGATACCACTAATTGGTTTTTATATTTAGAGTGACACACATTTAACATAGTAGAAACAATTATGAATCTTAAATACCATGATTAACTATTTATGTGCGAAATACAATGTATATATAAAAATAATAACATTTTATGTTCCTTACACTATCATTGGTCTCTGAAATTGAATTCTATAATATTTTTAATGATAATAATAAAGACATTTCTAACTGGATACATAATCCTTAGTGTATCCATAGATTGAAAAAATAACCTTATTTTTTGGTGGGATCACTCTCACATCCAAAATATTCTTGTATCACTTGTAAGCTATGTAATATATAAAAAATATTTATGTCAGAGTGAGATAATTGATAGAAACCAAGAATGAGCATCAATTCATCATCAATGTTTTTAATATCTATTTTTATATCCATATGTAAAATATTGATGCCTATATAGTATTTCATCATACATTGTGAAATGTATGAAAAAAATATTTTGGATATAACTCTCTAAAACCTAATTCCATATCAATTATGTGGAGTGTTCCAACTAATGAAACATAAACTAGAGTTTACATATTAGATATTTAAAGGTTAAATATTAAAATCTAATTTCCATGATTAATAATAGGTAAAATATTAATAATACTATATAAATTAAACCTCCAATGATATTTCTTTATCATATATTTCATCAAAAAAATTTAGTGATATAAGATATCATTATATCATATCAATTGATATACTCAACGACCATAAAAAACAATTTCATTCATGGTTATCATATATAATTATATAATATATATCAACCCATATGATTTACCTTAATGTAAATACTATTCATACAGTCTTTAGATCATATATCTATATAAAACAAACCTTTTAAAAGAGAACGAGTCATTGAAAAAATTATTGAGTTTGTAAATTTCAACAAAATTTAAGATAATGTAAAATAATTTTCATGAATTATTAGTTATTCTCAATTATATTCATTAAATGATAGAAAATATTATTGAAATTAATATATTAAATTATTATTCTATGAATGAAATGGTTAAGGATCCATAGGAAAATCATATTCAATCTATAAATTCTAAGATTAAATTTTAGTATGGTTTTAAATTTTTTGTTAAGTTTATATTTGAGTAATAAATTTTTTTAGAGAGGTTAGGAAATTTCACAAATTATGGTTTATATTTTCCCAAAATATCATGAAAATTTATTTTGGAGAGTAAATATTATGATTAAAGAAGTATTAATAGTGATAATAAGGGAAGAATATGACTTATTCAGAAATGTAATATATTAGATCCATGAACACATCAAGTAATTATATTGAAAATAAAACATAGTTATCTAACGGTGAAAAAGGTTGTTTTATCTTATCTAAAGGGAAAATGCATTGTAAATGATGAAATTATTAATCCAATGTATTTTTTTAAATAAATGTGTTTATAATCCAAAAAAATAAGAAATTATAGTTTGATGGAAATTATTTAAAGGGAAGTATATTTTGGTTTCAATAAAAATTTCAGTTTTATAGAATGCATAAAAACAATGAATATATGTTTTGGTTCACCATTTCAGCCAAATAATTAAAATTGAGTTTGAATTAATCGGTATACATTCTAAATAAAAGAGAGGTTAATCCAGAAAACAACCAATATAGTAGGTAAAATTTCATAATTATTTTGAAAGACAAGAGGAAAGTTTTATTATGTAGGATTATCCTGTACAAGCCACTTAATAGTTTCTCAAATTCCTAATTTAGAAATATGAACAATGATAAAATATCTAATTCAATTAATAAGATGTGTGATCAAAAAACACTATGGTGTTCAAGGTGGATTATAGTTTTTAAAATGGAGAAAATACTTGTATCGTTGATAAGGATTTCCTTTCACATAGGAACAAAAAAACATATCTTAAAAAATAATTTTTTTAATTATATAGATACTAATTATGAAACAGATGAACCATTAAATGTGAATGTTGTTGGATGAACCAAAGCTGAGTAAAAGTACTCCAAAACCAATGATGTTATCATTTTTGATTGGATAAAGCATAATATATTAAGTATTTCATTTCTTTATAATTATATAAATGAGGTAGTTTTCTAATATAATGGATATTTCATTAAAAATAAGTATCATGGAACAATCATGATGAATTGATAATAATTTTTGATAATAAAATCAAATATTCTATGATGATAATATTTGTGAGTAAGTATAAAAGAAGAGAATGAGATTTTGTTTTAACAAAATAGATACTTATGTCAAAAATAATTTATAAAATTTTATTATAAATGATGTTATTATAAATATAAAATAAATAATAATTTGTGAATAAATTTTTATTTAATGTGCAACAAATGAACGATTGGGAATATGAGTTATAATATTATTTAAATAAAAAGCATGAAAACATGTGAATTAGAAAATTCAAATTCATGTTTAGTTCTATACATGAAGTAAATAATATATATAAGTAAATTATTTATATTAATTATGCTTTTACTCAAATAAAATATGTCCATTTTAGGTTACATAAATAAAAATAACTTAAAAATTATAAATAATTTCATCACTGTACTAAAAAAATACATAAGTTCATAGACATGATTTAGTTGAATATTGGATCATGATAATTTATTTAAAACACAATGAATTACCTTAAAAACATAGTATAATTATAGAATATAGTTCTTCAGAAACATCCTAGAAAATTTGTATACTATAAAGGGAGAATAAATATTTGGTAAAAAAAGGGGGATCTATTTTATTCGAGCCTAAAATGTTAAAATATTATTAGATACATGCCATAAAAACGTCAATAAACATTTCAAATGAGTTTACATGTAATTAAAATATAATTATTACAACTTATGGGATATATTTTGAGATAAAAAAATTCTGGGAGATTTTTAAGTTTTTTATATTTCATTGTTATATCCAAATTGGAAATTTATTTTAGAACTTTTTTGAGTGAGTAAATGAGGTAATTTTTCATGGATATATACTTGGTGGATAGAGTTATTTTTATTACAATAAATGTTGATAAAAATTTGAAAAATATTAATTTTTATAGTCAAGGATGAAAATTATACCAAAATAATGTCATTAACCATTGATGATGAGATTTAAGAAACTCAAGGAGATCATTATGGATAGTGATGAAAAAAATTTATTGTAACTGTAGTTTTTTATAATTTTAATGTCAATTTTAGAATTTTTAATTTCTTGGATGGGAAAAATAACGGTAGAACTATTCTCTGAACACATAGAAATCCTAATAATCCTTAATCTATCATTGGAGACATAATCATATTTATTCAAAAAAGATGAAACATGATAAATTTCTATAATACCATATTTATTTTCATGTAAAACAAATTAGTATTGATAAATAATTTAAAACAAAATGATTTTATTTAATTAATAGAATGTGTCTCAATTTATATTTTCAGGAATAACACTTGGGAACTATATTTATGTCCAAAATTTTGCAATAGTAGTAAAAAATCTGGGTTATTAGAAATAAGATTAATGTGGAGGAAAAAATATAATAAAAAAAACATCACTTATTTTGTAAAGCTTAGTTTCAAATTAACTATAATATCTTCGTTAAAATAGTTTCCCTACTAACAAGGAATGAATATATTTAAATTTTTATTTTAATATATGTTAAAAGTAACATAAATATTTTTAAAATAAATGTTTTCATAAAATTATTTAATGGTTACTTTGATGATGGAGTTTAAAATGAATAACATAATGTTTTTATCCTTGATGGTAATTGTTATTGAGTATGTAAGTATAAGAATATATTATGTGAGATTAAAGAAACAAATTTTTCATTGTATTCAAATTTGGACCATAGTTGTAAGAGAATATATTTGGAGAGAGGAATGTACGATAAAAGTATTTATGTCACGGGAGATGACACAAATTCTCAGATACCTATATTTTGAATATATATTTAGAAAATCATTGACTCACTAAGTGTGGGTTAATTAAATAGAGTTATTTATTTATCTTCCCCCATCGAAAAACCATAATTACCCATTAATGTGACTGAATCCAATATTTTAATCACTTTCATAACTCCTCAACAATAAATAATCACTTATAGAAATATGAATATTTAAAGGATCACCATTATAAATGAATGGTAACACCATTAGAATGATCTATAAAACTAAAGGTCACATTGCACATTAATCATCATGGATACAAATGAGAAGGGTTTTTCCTATCACTCATGGGTCATAAAAAATATATCCTAAATGATATAAAATACTCCCATACAATCTATTAAATGATCTTCAAAGATATAAAAAGTATAATCATTAATATCTAATAATATATTTTGCTTTACTGTAGATGAGTATTAATTATAAGTAACTTCTTCATAAACATACAGTGTTACCGGGAAATGAGTGGTAACAATTTTCAATAACTCAAAACCATTTTCACATCTCCACTGATAAATTTTTATGAGGGTAATTTTCTAAAATATAATCAAAATACAGTCTCAAAACACTATTACATATTCTAGAGGCACCATAATTTTTTTAATACTATCATAAAACATTACGTACATGTATTCTTAAATAAATATATCATTTCTAATGAATGTAATAAACTCTTATTCTTACCATTGTATTCCTTTTTATTCCTCCTGCAAGATTACACTTCAGAATTTTTGTGTAACACTCATCTATTATCTCTTCTACCAACCTCATTTTCACTTACATTCCTGGTACAATACATCACACCCATTGGTATTTTTAATTAAAAACACAAATTATAAAATAAAGTTATATCCCCATATTCTTCCACATTAAATTGATATATTGGACCAATATGGACATTTAGGTTACCCTTGATCATTTTTATTTACATGAAACATCATGTTATAATATACTTTTGGCCATCCTAGAAGAAACATTAACGAAACACTCCAAAAATTAATTTCAAAAATAATAATGTCTTGACTATTTAAATTTTAGCCTTACCATGATATTTATGGTGAAAATAGATAAACTATAGTGTGGCCATGAAGTTAGATACCATCTAATTTATAAATGACTATTAATCATATTGTGACCTTTTATATTAAAACACATACTTTGAAAAACATAACAGATTGATTGGTTCTAATACTTCACAACCTTAACCTTGTATCATATAATTTTAATTCATGATAGAACATCAAAATTTATGAGGAAAAATTAATAATTCCCATAAAAAAATAATTATTCATTAGAGTAAAGATTTTTCATGGACCAAAACACTATTACATGATCAGTGTCTTCAAGACCCATGTTTCTTCCCTTCCAACAAAACATTCTGTCCACACTAAAAAGAATGATCATGAAAAATAACATTCTAAAAATTTTCATAGGAACATCATGACATGAATGAATACCATAATTGTCAATATATTTGGTATCAGGAAGATGGTTTTTTCATAGTAATTGTGGTGTGATAAACTTAAAATTCAATAAAATCCATTATTATTAACAAAAATTATAGAATTGACACAACCTTGATAGCATGATATTATGATCAGAACCAAACCACCCAAAAACATTGATTTATTAATTTAAACCCCGTAAATGATGTTACCATATTTTAAATGATTTTCTTCTCACTTTAATTAATATGAGATTACATTTTATTCAACAGTAGAATTTGTTTTTTCAATGTGTTAAAGACAAATTACAAC
Source organism: Viscum album (assembly GCA_963277665.1). Lineage (NCBI taxonomy): Eukaryota > Viridiplantae > Streptophyta > Magnoliopsida > Santalales > Viscaceae > Viscum > Viscum album. The sequence goes on along the minus strand of OY728150.1, from coordinate 349,050,490 downwards.
AATAACATCAAAAATGAATTTCACTTCCCCCTTATATAATAACATTTCATTTTGAAAAAATTATCAATATATGCACCATAAATATGAAATAAATCTCTAGTAAAATAGATTTATTATGTCATATTACTTTTTCTGACTATCAATCAACAACAACCCTTCTGACATTGAAATGTGTCTCCATTAATTCTTTTTATGCCATCATGAGTGATCTTAGATTAGGAAACAAGTGATACAAAAAATAGTGTCAATGTTTTCCTTTATGATAACTCAAATTCCCTCCATAATAGAATATTACACTTCTCTTATTATTACGAATCTTCTTAAAAATCAGTTGGGTAAATTTTCTAAACTCCACTCTCCTCACACATACTCAAAAACAAAATTTGAATCGTCTGATCATTTCACCAAAAAAAAACACACACACACACAATAATGAATTTATATCTTTTCCATTTATAAAATTTACCACTAAATATATTTATCCCATTATGGAAGACAACATTTATGAAATATTTATCTACCCCATTGATAAAAAAGTATAAATCTAAGAATAGAGGGAATGTAAAATAATAAAATAGACTTTATAAAAATTATGATTCAATATTATCATCAATATCAACCTATTAAATTAATCATTTGATAATGAATCATTAATGGAATAAACAACACAGTACATTAAAGAAAAAATTTCTAATATTAATATTCATTTTATCCATTTATTTTATAAATTAGAGAATGATATCTATGTGAAATAATCCTTTATAATGAGTTGGGTTCTTCAACACATTAATTCAAATTTTATTATAATATAAAATAATTAATATAAATTTCAATTATTCAATATGACTTCTCTTCTACATAAATTATCCTTTTAGATAAGTTATATAAGAATACTTCTCTTCTATTTTACTGACTATAAGAGATCTTTTCTTCCATGTGTTATAAGCTATGCCCAAATCTCCAATGATTAATAATCCACCAGATATATACTTCATGTCATCAATGATTATATCCAAATCATAATAAAAATACTATATAGATATAACTTTCATTTATAATTGTATTTTAATAAGAAAAATATAGAGTACCTTCTATGTACATGTTAATTTGTTTCATGGTAATGATTTTAGATTACATGGTTCTCTTTTATTCCTTTCTCACGATGTGATAACATATATTATATCCACTATTTGGATGTTAAATATATTAAACTATGAATGTTTTTAAAGATAATATTGTATTTAACTATTTACCTTTATTGTAATTGTAATGTTTTAACAACACATCAATTGATGTATATAATACCTTTTGATCTTCCATAATTAAATATTTCAACAATTTCCAATCATACATCTCTCAGGAAAATCAAATTAAATATTTCTATTAAGAAACATGAAGACCAAATAAGTTCATTATTTATTCAAATATGGAAATCCATAAAATTATCTTAATATTCGTAAAAGAACTCTTAAAAAACATCATCTAAAATTGAAATAAAATTATCATCCATATAGACAAATATTTAGATATGAAACATTATTGTCAATAATATATAGGGTGTTATCCTATATTAATTTCCTAAATTTATTTTCATAAATCAAGGTCAAAGTTACAATACCATTGGCTGTAAGATTATTTAGAAGATCTTATATCATTTATTATTAATGATATAAAGATCAATAATTATTGTTCTAAGAATTTAATCTAGTGAAAATGTGTTATCAAATTCAACCACTTAAACCTAATATTAACCATTTTAAATGAGTCTCACTTTATTCCTCATCACTTCACATGTTTAATTCAACTTGTTTCAGAACACCATATTTTTTCCAGTAATTATTTTCATTAACTTATGTAGTGACTCATAGTTGTCGTTATTCTCAATCTAATCAAATTATTAATTATTCATAACAATATATTAATATTTATTGAATTATAAACATTTCTTAGTTATATTCTAGAAAGAAATTATACATGTTTAGGTTTCCTCAAATTTTATACACATTCAAATGACATTTTATAAGTCACCAATTATACTATAAATTCCCACAAATATATAAAATTTTAATGAAATGAATATTTTTCGTTCATCACTCAATTTGGTTAGAGTATATTATTTTTTCTAAAAATAACTTAAATATTTCCCACTTCAAAAATTTATATTTTGTTTTCTATCAAATCTAAAATTATCTCTATCACTTATTAAACATTTTATTTTTTTTACTTTATTTTGAAAAGAATTATATCACCCTCACATCAATAATTTCCACTATCATCGAAACATCCATGATATAATAATTATATAACCCTCAATTTGGAGGATAACTATTGAAAATTATATCAAAACCATTTTTCTCAAACGTTTCAATTATTTCTACTTTTAATTTGATTGTACAAGGGATTCCAAACAACCTCAATTACATTAAGATATTCATATTCATGATTTATATTTTCAACACAAATATTTCCTAATTTTAGTGAAATAATAAATGATTTATGATATTCAGTTTATTCCCAATATATTTTCTTGGATAGAATCATGATATATTGTGATTTACCAACATTGTTAAATCCATCAACATAAATATTTTTCTTGAATTCATTATAACCATTTTTGTGGCGCATCATGAACTAAATATTAGAATATACCATGATCTAATAAGATTACAAATTTTTTTTCACTTGGGTACTCATATCCATTTTCTATCTCAATTATCATAAAAAACCATCATACAATAATGAAAAGCTCAAGAATATTTTACAAATTTCCTTAGTGTCTAATTTATGATTCATGAATATAAATATTCATATATGATTAAATTAATTAATAAAATGAATAATTAAATAACCCTTTGTTTTAAATTTTTCCACAAAAACACAATTACATTAAAATGATTATGTAATTATTAATTAAATTTTTTAATAAACACATTCTTGTATAAATCATGAAAAATATTCCATAATTGGAAAGTGAAAAAATGGTTTATTTATAAAAAATTGGGACATCACCAAAATCTAATCACCAGGTAATATTTTTCATGTTTATTTGGTTATGTTGGTTATTTATTCAAAACTACTTTACATTTTCATCTGTTAGGATAAAATTATAAAAATTATGAACTTATCTCACATAAAAAAAATTTCAACTTTGTTTCCCCTACTCATCAAATGATGAAAATTTAATAGTTACATTAAGAATATAACTTATAAAAACATTAATTAAATCTATTAATCACCTACGATAAAAATAAACATATTATTTTTCAACCCATAAATAGTTGTTTTTTCATTGATCTCATCATGTTAATTCAAGTATTAACAACATACATAGAGTTATTTAAACATATAAAAATGATATTTGTTTTTACATAAACATATTTTATATCTTCTGAAATCATATTCTTTAATTAGGTTTAATCCTCATCAAGTCTTTCTACCTAATATTCTAGGTTTATAAAATTAATCATTAATAAATCATCATCATCTAACCACTAAACCAAAACCACTACATTAAAAATAACATCCATAAAATGTGAATCAACTTCCATAAATATCATTTTTTCTAGACCGTGTCAATAGTTTTTTGTTGATCATTTCACCTATTATGTTTTCTTCCACTAATGGTTAATTATTTATGATACTCATAATACATTATTTTACCCATATGAAATCATCCAGATGTTTTAACCAAAATTTTATACTATATTCTTCATTCAAGATTATTTTGAATAATTTACTTAATTTATATACATATGTTTTGTATAAAAAATCGTGAATAATTATTCAATCTATTTCAAATCAATATTTTAATAGACACATATATGAACTTCTAATTTTATTTAGTGATGTAACTGATAATTTTTCAAATTATCACACATCATTGTGGCTTCATTATTCTTGGTAATTCCTTGTGAGAATTATCCCTATTCATAAATGGATTTCCCAATGTAAACCATTATCTCCTATGATTTATATTTCTCAAAGAGTTTTTTGGAAATATTGAATTGTTTTTCATTATCAATTAACTTTTATTCTAAATGGTTATTTATATTATTTCCATCATTAATAAAAACATATGAATATTTAATTACATTATAAAATAGTAATTTTTTTCAATAGCGTAATACTCATTGTTGTTATATGTTTGAGAGGCTTTTAGAAACAATTATTCTCTTTTTTAATATTTTTTATCTTTGAATAAAGCTCCTAAAACTTTTACATCATCCTAAAATCAATATCTATTTATTAAATTTTATTATATCCATAACTTCCCCCACAATTTTACTTCTAATAATTCTTTTTGGAAATTAATCACATTTCATCCACCTCATTTTGTGTATTTTATTATGTTTCTTCTTTAAAAAATTATCCATCATCAAATTAAACAAGATATTTATCATCTTGAATATTCCGAAATTCATAGAATTTTAATTATCATTGAACATATTATTGTTTATTGTTGAAGTTTTATTCCTACAATAACTATTCAATGTCCCAATTTCTTCATAACATTAATCATTCTTCATTTTTTGGAAAATTTCCAACAAAATGTGCTACAACTTCACATTTTCATAATTTCATAAGAATATTTACTTGATAAATTATTTTATATTTACAAAAACATCCTAGGATAAATATAATAATTTTTAGAACTTTATTCCTCATATTTATAAGAAATATTTCTATCATATTCTTCTTTAAATTATTTTTTTAATAATCTACTACTTCACATCATTGAAGGTTATTTTATTTTTACGAAAAAAATTCTTTTTAGTATTTACCACATTTCTCATTTAATAAATAATAAATATTATATAAAAATCATCCACTATACTTGTGTTTTAATCTCAGTCATAAAATTGAAATACCATTTCTTAGAACATGCATGATAATATCTACAATATGTTCTTTATTATGATAAAATTTTTAAAAGTGGATTTAAAACATCTAAAAGTTATCATCACTTCATTAAATCATGTTAATAATAAATAGATGGACACATATTCATATATTAAAATATATTAATACTTAAAATTCCTATTATGTAATTTAGTTTCCTTCATATTTAGATTTACTTAGTACATAATCTCTATCAGATCACATATAATAGTAACTACCTTATTCCATATAAATTTAATGTATTTAACATATAATTGTGGTTTATGAATTACATTACAAGATCTAACAAGGTTTTAAATGATCCTTTGGTATACTTCTATCATTGTTGCACCATATAATCATGTTTCATACCCATTTATAGATAATTATAGCATATCAAAATAAATAAAGAGTATGTATGAAAGCATTGGATGCTTCCAAATATAAAAATACCTATAAGAAAATATTACCATAATTTTATCCTTAAATAAATTAAATTGGTCCAATATGGTCATAAAACTAAGGAAGAAAATATAATGTGAAATAGTGTTAACACTCAATCTTCAAATATTAGATAAATTATCATCTTTATAGGAAGCCTATAAAAATGATCTGATAAAAATTGATAGTATTCCTATATTATAATAGGTATTATGATCATTATAATTTCAATGAGAGTGAGGTGAAGAAATCAATACACATATTTTCTATTCCACCTCTATATAAACATTATCACTGAATAAATTGATTGGATTGTATGTTTTCATCATGTTTTATCTATTATAAGAAATAAAAACAAAGGGTATGGATTTCAATTACAAGGATCACCATTAACAATGAATCGATATATCATTGGAATGATCTAAAATTCCTAATACCACATAATCCACTTATCATAATGGATTAAAATGGTATAAATTTATCCTTGAACCCATATTACATTAAAATGTTCTTAAAATTAATGTACATGATCCTATAAAATATAAAAAATGATATTTAATGAAATAACTGGAATAATAATTAGTATTCTATAACACACTTCACAGTTCTATATATCAGTACCCACACAATATTTCTTCTAAAAAATAATTTTTTATCAAATATAGAGTGATCATAACTATAGAAAACTCAAAAACACTTTTTCTTGACACATATTCAACAGCCTCCTCTTTTATTACACTATTTAATATTATTGAATCACTAATATATTTTCCCCCTTAATATTATCTTATCTAATTTGTAAATTGGATCACAAATCTATATTTTAAATTCTTCATTTTGGATTCCAATCGATAAAATAACATCAATTAACAGATTCCCCCACCATAAATTGGTTTTTAGAATAATACAGACACTCTATTCATACATGAAATGTTTGAGGGACTTTAATGAATGAGTTAGTATATAATTTTATTCTTACAAGAAGACACACCATCGATACAATTGAAAATTTTATTTCAACTACAATCATGGTGTGAAAACATAAAATTTGATGTGACCTTGATCTTCACAGTAAAACAAGGTATATTATAGAATGACACTGAAACTATCAATGAAATTATTTAAAATTTGAATCTTTATTATAGTGTGAACTTTTGTATTTTGATTTGGTCATATAAAAACATTCCTAAAAATAGTAGTACTAATATTTCATGGAATTCCACATTGTAATGTTGTTTTATTCGTTAAAACACAACCTCATACTTTATGGAATTGAAGAAATAATGATGATACTAATTAATAATTCTTCTGAGATTAATTTTTACATAGCCTAAAACATTCTTGGATGACTCCGGTAGTCATGATGTTAATTTTATACATCATAGTTCATCTTCCATGTCAAAAAAATAGATTGAACAAAAAATATCACAGTCTACCTAGAGTAGTGGAAACATTATTTCATGAATTAGCATCCCAAAAATCATCATATTTAAGAATGAAATCACAATATCACCATAATATTTGTAATTTAATCAAATATAACTTCGAAAAAATTTAATCTTTTATTGATATATTGTTATTTTTCTATCATCTTGGTCATATGGCCTTCCATTCAACACCAATGATCATCTAAAACATCCATTTCCATATTTTAATTTATTTTATTCTCTTTCAAACATCCATATGGTCTTCACCTCATATGAATTTATCTAATTTGGAATAATATTTTTAGGTATATAATTACAATAATGTGTTGAAAATAAAATATTACACAAAAATTTCACATCGAATTCACTTCTCTATCAATCATAATATCCTCCATACACAGATAAACCTTTAAAAGAACCTTTAACCTCAAATAACATCTGGTAACAACAATACACCAATTTATTAAATTTTGTAATATTAATGAAATTATTATTTCAAAATATGATGTGATTAATTTAAAGGAATTTACTATCTATTTTTAATTTCTTTTTGAAATTTATATTATGTGTTAGAAGAAATTATTTCTAGAGTTAAAAATGTAGACAAGAAATGATCTATTTTAATATCATAATTATTTTATGATCATGAGGTTTTAAATAGTATTATAATAAAGTTATTTATAGAGACATAATATTTTAAATCTCTTAGGATTTGGCATTACATTGATGAATAATAATCGAGGGTTTATATAAATAAGTTTTGAAGGATTATTAAAATCCTAATTTTCATTAAGTTTCAAAAGTGGATTTTTTTATTTTTTTTCATATTAGGGAAGAATAATAAAGAAATACTTATGAGTCACATATTATAGCAGAAAAATGTATCCTGTGTTTTATTGAGGTATTTAAAAAATTTATCTTGAGGTACATAAAGGAAACATTGATATAAATTCATGGTTTTTTATGTCGATTAGAATGGTGATTCCTAAGGTTTGAAGTCAAGTCTTATTGTGAATTATTTATTTGGGGAAGCTCTGGTTTTAGGTACTAAAATATTCAATATAAAACAAAATTATACCCAATAGAAGAAATGATTAATATAAAATCCTAATACCAAACTAAAAGATTCATTGATTTAGAAAAAACATGATGGAATGAGAGGGGATATTTCGTACCCATTGAATATTAGTTCTCATAAAAAAAGGGAAATCAATTTTTCAATGAAATTAGTGAAAAATTAAATTTTAAAAATTATCATTATCTACTTCACTAATGAAAAGGTGGAATTTGGATAGATTAAAATGAAATATGTTTAAATAAATGTGAAAGTCATATAAAAATAAAAAAAATCCTCCAACTAAGGATGAATCTCATCACATTAGTGTGTTATTGGAAGTGAATTCTCTCCAAAAATCTAAGTGGGTTAATTATAATATTTTTTTCTTTCATTTCATTTAATTTTTTTGGGAGGAGAAATTATAGGAGAACTACTATAATAATAGAGGATATCATAATTATTATAGATAATGATAATTGGGAAGTATATTTTTCTTGTAGGGGATATGTGAGGTATTGGTTTGAAATGTTTAGTAGGTATCTATAAATTTTATATATTCTTTCTAAAAAATTTAATGGTGAGTACTTTATATCCATTTAATACAGTTTAATTAAATTACATTGATCAATTTTAAATATAAAGAGAGAGTTGAGAAGAATCCATTTGTGAATTGGTTAATATAGTATATATCATTACACTAAGGGATGAATTACTCTACGAATCAACATTTTACCTATTGGTATAGTGTTAATAGTATTCATATATTGGAATACTGATATGATTATTTTATTAAGAATATCATTAATGATTTTATTGGGGATTTTAGGTTGTATTCATTGTTAAAATTTACACAAAATGATAAAAGTTTAATTAGATGCATGTTCCCTACAACAGAATGAAGAAATTATTATATGATACAAAACAAGAAATAGTTGTTTTTTAAAATATGTCATGGATATTATATTAATTTTTTTATATAAATATATAAATAAAAACTATTAATCCATAATGATCATTAGTAAGTTTACAGTTTATATTATACATTATTAAAACAAATTAAATATCTTGAGGTAGTAGGTGTCAACAAATTTCATAATAATTATATTACTTGGGTCTATATCTAGGAAAAATAATATTAGAGACATGTAACATGGGTGTAAAATAGAAAAAAAATCATATATTAGTTCTATTAGAAGAATGATTCTATTTTTGTATCAAAATGAAATGTGCAATGAAATTTCAAATAGTGTTTTTGGATCCTTTAATCATGCTGTTTCAATTATTTTTATATTTATAGATTTAATGTTATAAATTATTCTTGGCTCTAATGATCACAGAATCACATTAGAAAAAATTGGACCCTAGATCTAGTGATTTAATTATTTATTATTTCTTGAATCACTGAAACTAAAATAATATAAAGAGATATATATTCATGATATATCCTAAAATGTAATTATATTAGGTTTTAATCTATCTAAATCATATTTATAGTCATTTAAATGGATAAATATAGAAATTTTTATTCCAAAAAATATCTATACACAAGTCATGAATTAAACAGAAATTAATATAATAAAATTGTAAAAAAATATATTTTCAATAAAAAATGATCCATCACACTTGTAAAAAATTTATATAACATATATCGTGGTATTTTGAAATATAAATATCATATAAAAGGATATAAAAATTAATATATAATGTGGATCTAACAACAATCATTAGATTTGAATGGTCTTAGGACGAATTAAAATATGAAAGTTCATAAAATGCATCAATTAATGATATCAATGTGTTATATCTGAGTTAGAGACCTCTTAAAACATTTAGTTAGTTTTTTATTCATTTTTTAATTATATCCAACTAAAACACCGCTCCAAATTAATCGAAACAATAGTAAAAATTATTGTTGGGATTACACAAGATATTTCACAGTCGAAATGCATTGTTATGGTACCATGTATGAGACTATACACCACATTATTAGTGGATATTTATAATGCATGCCCTTAGGTCCAAAAAAATAAATCTAATATATTTATAGTAGTTATGCATGTATAATTTATATGAAATGTGAAATGATCTATTATACTGGAAATGTCAAAATTGGTGTATTTTTAACTCTGAAACACCACAAAATAATAAATTCCTCCTAGGTAAAAATATTTTATGAATAAATACCTAAAATAATCATTTTAAGATAATAAAACACAAATTATACAGTATTTTAACTATTTAAAAAATTAAATTCACTAAAACATGTATTCCAAAAATTGTGTGCATCAAACTTCCCCACACCTAAATATTGTTTTCCAAACAATAATCCTATAAAATAATTTCAAAAAGATAAAAAAAGTACAATTATAAACATAAAAAATAAATTATTTAATTGATAATGTATTTTAATAAATAATTTTAAAAAAACCTGCATATACCATTCAAGAATATCCAATCTTCAAATATTAAGAAATATAAACTTATGTGTATTTTTCAAATTCTATTACTTAAATCATTTTTTTTAAAAAATTTCTTCAATGAAAATAATTTCATTCTATCCCTAATCATATACTCACTCTCTTATGTAAGATAGAAAATGAGAACATTGATACTAAATGGTGAGTTGCGATACGTATATGTTGTGAAATATAATTGATTTAAAATTTTGAAAAAAATTAAACGTCTATCATTATTGTTGGATATTATTTTCATATATCTTATTATTTACTTTTGTTGATAAAAACAATGTATGTAACAATAATATTTTAAATGAGTCACTTTTCTAATTTGTTAAAGAATATTAAGAGATCATTAAGTTATGGTTTCATCATGACATCACCTGTAACAAAAATTTATTCAATTAATTTATTCCCCCAATTGAAAATATAGGGCTTCAAATATTGTAATTCACTTATATTCCAACAATCAATCAAAATTTATTATTAAAGTAAAATGTTTTAGGAAGAAAATTGTAATGATTTTTCATTCATTTTTTAATCCATTTTCTATAAAATGGTTCATCAATCATGGAATATGAAAAACATCATGATGATTCAACCAATATATTAATATTTTGACTAATATGAATGTACACATATAATTAATGGACCTTATATTATTTTTTAGAAAAACATGTCAATATAAGCCATAAAAGAGGCATTATTCAAATTTGGAATATATGAGAACCTCCCGCAAACTTAAAGAGGAACACTATTTCAATTGTCTAATTTTATGTTGGGAATGAATATTAACAATAATATATATCAGTGGATATAATTTACAGAAAAAGTAATGAACAAATTTAAATTAATTCTTGATACTCTCTTAAAAACAAAACCGGTATATTATTATGTTATATATTAATTAATGTATAAAACTCCTTTTACTGATCCAATATAGAACATAAAATATCATAAAAATTTGATAAACCCATAATCCCATTAATACATGATATTTTAAATGAATTTTTCTTAGTGTGATTTAAAATAAATATTCATTATACTCCTAATCAAATGAAAATGAATGAAATTATGGATAAAATATGAGTTATAATTATCTGAATATTATTTACGGACAAATAATATCAAAAATAAAAATATATAAAACAAATAAAACAAAATTATATGTTTTTCTTTTCCTGTATGCCTCTATATAGGGATATCTATTAATGGAAAATTAATCGATCATATAAAAACACCTTATTCACAATCACCTAAATGATAGGGATTCCTCTTAGTAAACCACCACATGTGCATGATTTCTTATCCACTAATTAAAAGTAATCATTCTTTAGAAATTAAATTTTTTAATATATTTGTGTATTGTTTAAAATGACCAAACATATGTGGTTTGTACTTAGAAGAGGATGAATCAATGAATATAATTCTAATCTAAAAACTGGTATTCCCTTCTACTTTTCTAACAATTATATCATAAAAAAATACCTCATAAAATGGGGAACAAACCACATTTGATAATGATTATCACCTCAATATCAATGAAAATGTTTATTGTGTATAGTTGATTTAATCCCACTCACAAATAGATATTAATTTACTTTTAATATTTCAAAAGGTAAGGGTATGACATTTTAGATAATACACAACACTAGAACCAACTAGTTAATAAAAAATGTATATATTTTTTATTAGAACTAACAATAGATCACTAATTGAGATCATGGTAATTATTGAGATGAACTAAACATGATCTGTTTTCTTATTCTTTTCACCTTATCTTCTCATATATGTTCTTGACACTCAGTAAACATATTCTTTCACACATTCTATAATTATTGAACCGTCACATTCAATCTATTATCTAAATTAAATATTCATCAAAACAAGAGAATATTATTTCTGTAATTCTTGGCACATCAATTGATCTAAATAATCAGCCTCATCAATTCCATATTATCTTCGTATAGCTATCAAAGGTTTCAATATCATTTTTAATATCCAAAATTATAACAAATAAATCAGTATGAGAACATTTTTAAACATTATTTGATAATGGATCCTTATATTATGGAACAAATATATACATTACTTCCTCCAAAATCACTATGAAAATCACGAAGAAACATAGTGTGCACTATGATAAAGACCCAAACATTTATAAATGAAACACCCTTATTGTATTTATAAATACCATATCAAGTAATTTAGCTATAGAAAAAACAAGTAGCTACATTGGTGATTTATTGTTACCATAATATATATCATTTAAAATACCATTAATAATCACAACTAGTGATAATATAACCATCATACAATGACCACTAAAATTATAATATTAATGGTTATGATAAATTCAAACCGAATCATACGAAGGAACTAACGACCTCAACTAGTATGACCACACACGATGAAGCCTAATTATTAGGTATTCTTTTGGAGAGATCATCACAAGATTTTTCACTGACAAGGATTGATATAAAATAACTAAATCTCAGATGAAACCAATTAGGGGAATTTCATGATTACAAAGATCATGCTTCATTCTATGTATGAAAAACCACCCCAAATTTGTTTTCAATCACACATCTTATCCTTTAGGAATACATTGGTGTAATAAAAGTCTATGTATCTCAACCCAAATCATAAAAATTTCTATATTTTTATTTTAAATAAAATAAATATTATATTTATTCTTTTTAGTATTACATTTTTAAATAAATAAATAGTGATTTTGATAAAAATTATATTTTGATATGATGAAACAGAAATTGTATTTTTTGGGAAATATATAGTTTATATCAACACACTATTTTTATGAATTCTTGAAATTATAAAAAAATAATTATTCTAATTAAATTTTATTAATAAATAATATTTATTAAATGTAAATATTTATAAAATTTTATGATCTTAAATGAAATTTTTATAGGTGTTAGAAAACTGTTATTGTAAATAAAATACAATTTTTCAATAAATGTAAATTTTCGATTAATAAGAGTTTATTATAATACATTGAGAATTATTTTAATAATATAATTTTTTTGATATTACTATGTTAAATTTTTTTTGTTGTGTTTTTATTAATTTATAAATACAACATAATTTTTTGGTCAAAATTAAATTTGATATATATATCCGGTGCGTATTATGACATCATAAAAACCAAAAAATTGATGTAATATATTCCAAAAAATTTATATGCTAACAAATATATATTATAAATTTACTATAATGTGTTTAGTGGTTATTTTATAAATTTTATAAATCCTTATTAAAACCCGCAAAACACAAATTATATTTTAAGGATTTGAAATCAGTTTTTTATAAACATGAATCACTTACTCACACCAAGGGTATTATTTTAATTATCTATGTTCATGGAATTATTAAATAAATAATACAATTTAATTTAGGTGAAACTGTGGGAATAATGTTTTAGGAGGTCTATTATATTTATTAATTTATCATATAAAATCTAAATCCTATATGTTAAAATCAATAACAAATTACCATATATTTTGGTATATAAACCCGCAATAACTTAAAAATAATCTTCACTAAAAATACCTGGATCATGAAATTACTCTTGAATTACCACTTTAGATTCATCCTATTGTTCCCCTAGATCTTATGAACATCCTCCCATGATTTAAGAAGCATCCACTCAATGCGTGATATCCTATCATTCTCTTATTTATACGTAAACGATCATTATATTATTCATTTTTATTCCCAAAATTTCTTGTTAGGATATGTTTTAAAACATAACATATACTATAATTATGATTTTGGAGTGATTATATTCCCCTTTCACTCTCATTTACACTTCACAAAAACCTTTATTTACCCTCGTTATACTGCCAAAATTGACCTATGAACTTCCACACCAAAGATTTACATATCCTTAATTTATTTAGTACTCACATTTACATATATTACACTCCTTAAAAATGGTATTATATATGATGAAATATGATCCAATTTTGAATTATCTATTTGGAACACTTATAAATGTACATGATGTAATTGGTGGGTACAAAATAATATATCCCTATAATTCATTGGGTAATGTTTTAATCATAAGATATTATATTATGTTGCATGGTAGGTAATAATAAAAAATACTATGTTGTGTTTTCTTGTTTTTATCCTTAAATAATGGTTACAATGTCATGTTTTATATTGTTTCCACATTCCCATGTTTCCTTTATGCTATGATATTCTATAAAGCCTAATTATTAATTATTTTAATTCTCACCCCTCGTATGATTCCTTGATATTCCTATTTCATCACATATATCCCTTAACTTATTATATGTATTTTATTTCTATACATGGATTAATATCTCACCCATTTAATTTTTACATCCCTATGTTATCCCTTAATGTTTTAAAAGAATGATGAAATTTTAGGATCATGTTAATGATTTTTTTCAATAATATCATTGTAATCCTATTGAAATTTGTTATTGTATTTACCCCATTTACCTATGAAAGTAGTCCAGATGGTATTATGTTCTTCACTATGTGTTTGTTTATATAATAAATAATGAATTAAGGCATATTAAAGAAATGGGTTGTAACAGCTGGGATGAGATGAAAATCTACATTATTTAGTATTTGGATTAGAAAACTCTAGAGAATTTATTAGGGATAATAATAAAAATAGTAAAATATCTCTATATTTTATTAAAATTATGATTAAGTGGTTTCCAATAATATAAATCCTTGTAAAACACTACCATTTTATGTGTATTTGAAATAGAGGTACCTTGGGTTAATAAACTTGAAAAGGAAGCATTAATGTGGACATGATCATCACCTGGGGCACAATAGTGGGACTTTTTCTCTATGTTTTGAACTCTTGAGGGATATGTTTTGGTAAATTTATAATAACCATATTAATCATTATTAAGGTAAGAATGATGAGCCTAATATTTTATGTAATGAAATAAATCATGTACTGCATAGATTTAAACCTCTAAATTCGTAGGTTAAAATATATTTTTCAATTATGAGTTACCCCTTAAATATTAATAGTTTCTATTTTATGTGTTTAATAGTTGAAAAATTCTCATCCCTAGTTTTACATTTATTTTTCAGTCAATTTTTATAATTATTAGAAATATAGAAAACAAATCGATGCGAGGAACAATGTGAGGATAACAGAAATGAGATTCCCAAGCCAATTAGAGAAGGAATCACAATTTTGTAAAAATAAAATCTCATTTAACTCTAGTTTTGAACCAAAACATGACTCAAGGGGAAGACAAACTCTCCTTAAGAATGATCATGTTTCAATTGAAACAATTTTCCAATCCCCCCATATTATGTGGATCCTCTATTCCCTTAATCTAGGAGAAATGGATGAACTTCGTTAAAAAGATATTCTCCATCCTTCAATACTATTTTTATGATGAGGTCATCCTATTTATTAATCATTTAGATAGAGAAGATGTTAAATGGTTGATGTTAGTAAAAAAAATGAATACTGAGGAGTATATCAAAGTGATGGAGTGTAATGAATTATGGAAAATGTTTTTCTACAAATACATTCCTAACACCCTCCAATATAAAATGAAGAAATATATACTCAACCGCAATCAAAATAATGAGAGATACAATGGGGAATGTGAGGAATAATTCACATGGATTTCATGAAACACCTCTATATTTTTCATTACCTCAAAAAGTAATATTTTATTCTTCTTCAATGGTATAAATCCATTTCTATTAAAAGACATATCTATTCTAGAATTTGACATCTATGTAATTTTTTCTAATGTTCCCATAATAATGAAATAGATATGATGAAATCTCAATATTCTCACAGGTATATGATGTGGAAGCAGGTTTTAAAATTTGTGGTAATATGGATAAGCATAATAGTTAAAATAAAATAAAACATACCACTTTTCAAAAATTTGGGAAGAAAAATCTCAAGAATTTCCTGATGGGGGGGGGGGGGGTGGAATACTTTTGGTACAAGATGTGAATGGACCTAGCTAGCAATTTTAAATAGAAGAAACCCACCATTGTTATGGAACAAAGTAATTCTCTGGTCAACCATTATCCTATTTTCTAATGTTTCATCTACAAGGAAGTATGAAACTATGTAAATGAATTCCCTATTCCAAGGGTTTTCAATGGTAATTGATGATAACATCCTCCAAGGCCATGATAGGAAGTGAGAACTTTTGAAATTACAACTTTTCAGGTTGATAATGGCAACATTGTTTTGATATTTTTTTTAGTTATTCATTCCAAAATAGAGAAAATACTTCTTGATTCTAATTTTATGTATTCTATCAGATCAGTCAGGTTTTATAGAACAATTGAAAAACCACTAGAGAACATGAAAGCAGAGTTACAAGTGAAGATGTTAAATGGAAATTTTGTTGCATCCAAAGTATATAAATCATCCTATATCCAAATTTGTTGGATGAATTTGACAAAAAAACTCCTGATACTCCCCTTAATTGTATTTAGTTTTATTATGTGCATGAATGTTCTTCCTTTTATCTATCCAACATAAATTGATGAGGGAAGGAAATCATCCTCCATATCAAAAATCACCCTATAATTTTAAACAAGTATAAGGTTGAGGATGAATCTTATTTATTAAAAAAATAATAATAATAGATATTATTTACTTGAATGAATGTGTTTCTAGATCAAATTATTGAAACTAAACAAATGATCATCCTTGATGAAAAGACCACTGGTATGGATTTCACTACTGTCTTTCCCAGAGAATTGAATAGTTTTCCTCCTCATCATATTGTTGCTTTCTTAATTTATCTCATACCATGAGAATTAACAAAACATAACACTCAATAAATAGTTTCCATTTTTTATCAAAATGAGATAATGAAACTATTAAAAGAGAATCTGGATAAAGAGATAATATTCACAAGAGATTCACTATGGGGGTGAAAAAGTACACTTCATCATGGATAATCATGGGCCAATGAACATCTAATTAAATTATAATTATTTGAAGAAGAACACAATAAAGAAAAAGTATCATTTTCCATGGATTGATGACTTATTTAATCATTTATGTGTATCCTAATAATTTTCTCTGGGGAATCTTCAGTCACATATTATAAGTTAAAGGTGAATAAGGTAGATATCCCTTAGAATATTTTTTACAAGGTACATGAAATATGAGTTAATATTGATTCCATTTAGAATCACTAATTATCAAGAGATCTTAATGGGCTTGATAAATAGATTATTTAGTGATCACCGTAAAATATTTGTGATAGCATTTACAGATTATATTATTGTATACTCTAAATGTAAGGAGTAACATGAGGGAACATGAATTCCATACTGAAGACCTTACTAAAGAAATTATTATTGGTGAAGTACAGTGAATACAAGTATTTTAGGGGGAAAGTAACATTCTTGGGACATGTTATCCCCAAAAAAGATATATATATGGATCCTTTAAAAGATAATGATATTGAAGGGTGTGCAAGACTGACATGTATGACATAAATCCACAGTTTCATTGTATTATCATGGTATTATCATTGATTTGTGACAAACTTCTCTCAATTTTCAAACCCACTATCCAAGATAACTCAGATGGATTTGAAGTATATCTTAAATTATAAATGTGAAGATGGATTCAAAAATATTAATAGGATTATAATTAAAGAACATGTGATCACATTTCATAATGTTGTGAAATGATTGATGAACTATAGTGATGCATATAGTAAGGTGTTGGGTTTTGTAGTCCTGAAAGATGAAAAAGGTTATATACTACACCTCTTTATAATTAATGATCCATGGGTAGAATTACCCAACACATGATCTATAAATTTATGTAATAATCTTTTCTATGATGATTTGGGGACATTATCTCATTGGAGAAAAGTGTGACATATATATAAACTATAAAATAATAAATTATATATTAAAAAAAGAGAGAGTTTAATATATTCCAAAAACTATGGATATAGATAATATGGGATTATTGTTGTTCAATATATTGATATCCTAGGAATGAAAATAAAGGTTCATATTCTCTTAGTAGGAAGTATCATGCAACCCAATCCAAGATTAGGATTTCAAGGGATCCAATATAGTTGGAAATGTGAATGATAAAAATCAAAATCATAAACGGTTAATCATAATAAATTTCATAGAAAACCTTCCAAAAATATATTCTTGATATGGTCAAGGAGGTATATAATGACGATAATTTTCTACTTTATATGGTAGTGAATATATTGGAGTTTAAATATTTTTAATATCATGTTTTATGGTTTGGAACATGTATATGTGTGCCCATAAAAACCATAACTGAAGAGGAAATGTTTGGATGACTTGAATAGATCATCATTCTCTATTCACCAAGTAATCACTATGATATATTGATAATTTAAGAAAAACATTTAGTGGGATGACATATGGCGGGATATTGTTATGTTTTTATCTTGATGCTTGATATTCCAAAAAGTAGTAGTTGAATGATAGAAGTCTATGGGTATGATGAAACTAATTCCCATATCAATATATATATTGGAAACATAACCATTTATTTTAAAATAAAAATTAACAGGACACCTAAAGGAAGTAAAACCATGTCGGTGGTTGTTGATAACCTTACTAAGTCAGCACATTAAATAACTATCATGTAAAATTTTTCCATTGATCAAATCATCAATATATACATAAGATAAGTGGTAACACTGTAAGAAGTTACGATATCTATTTAATGTGTTAGAGATTTGTGGTTTACCATGAGGTTTTTGAGAAACTGTCCGAAATAATTGGATACAACATTTAGAATAGTTTATCACCCTCAAATAGATGGATAGTCTGAATAGACTATTCAAACTCTCGAGGATATATTGGTATCATGTCAAATGGATTTACAAGGGTGATTCAACCCAAAATTTCCCATATTAGAGTTATAATAAAACAAAATTTTTCATTTTGCAATTAAAATGAACATTACGAGTATCATTATTTGAAGATGATTCAAGATTTGACATGATGGGATAATTTTGGAGAGCGGAAATAGATGGGACCAGATCTTATCCATGATATAACAGAGAAGGCTCGGAAAAAACTACACCATATGAAATCCATACAAAGTTTATAGAAAATATATTCATATAATTTTGAAATAGACCTATAGGTTGAGGTTAGATATAATGTGATCTTTTATATATCATTACGAAGGAAGTACATGAGGTCGGGGAAGTAGAGAAAGATTATTCCCAGATTCATCAACACCATTAATATCCTTAATAAAATAAAAGTAGTGGATTATCTACTAGAACTCCAACCTATACGATCTCAAGTACATGATGTGATCCTTGTATCCCTCTTCAGGAAGTACATTCCATAACCCACAAATATATTGAATGAAATGGTACTACTTTTACTATAATTAGTTTTCATACAAGGATATTTTGATAAATATATTATACAGAGAATTTTATATGAAACAATATAGTTTACTTGGTCAAAGTGTTGTGGTAGGATCCTATGTTTGAGGAAAGAGACTTGGGAACTGGAATTGGTGATTATTCAAAAGTACCATCACACTTTTTAGTGTGTGAATGGAATAAATATAGGTTTTAATTTTTAACGTGGGGAGAATTTAATTTCTAGGTATTTTATAAATAATGAACACTTTTTGAATGAAAAAATGAATTATTTTGAAATTTAGTTATATGAAACACATGAAATAATAATGTCTATTTAAGACTACTATATGTTATATCACTTAAAAGATAGTTATGAATCATAATAATAGATAATGTATCTATTGTACAATGACCATAAGGATTAGTATATTAAGGGTCATGATGAAGTCCAATTGACATAGACATAAGAAGAATTGGACTTGAGTAGTGGGATAATAGTTTTTAAATCCCATTTATCAGAGATTCAAAGGGAGATAGAATCACTAGTATTTCACCTTTAAAAATTGAAATATTCAATAAATAAAGCACAAATGAAATCATTTAAGGGAGAAGTTCATACACATCAAGATCACATACGAAATCCTATATCTCAAACCACCCCAAGAAAATCTTATCATCAAACATCTCACCCTTATAAAAATCATATGTGTAATAAATTGATATGTATTTGGTCCCTAATAATATGAATTTTGATATTTGTTTTTTGATTAAAATAATAATTTTTTATTATATTTATTATTAGTTTTTTTAATGATTAAATAATGATTTTGATAAAAATTAGATTTTGATATGATAAAACACAAATTTTATTTTTGGGACATATATATTTTCAAGCAAGACAGACTTTTGATTAATTCCACAATTTTTAAAATAAATGATATATTAATAAAATATTATTATTAAATAATATTTATGAAATATAAATGAGAATATAATTTAACAAATTCAAATATAAATTTTAATGTGCATAAAAAAATTTTATTGTAAGAAAAACTTGTTTTTCAATAAATGTGGATTTTTTATTTCAAAGAGAAAATTATAAATAATTTCTAAATATTTAGATAAAATCAATATTATTTTATAAATCACCATGTTGAAATAATCCAAAAGTTTGTTTCATTTTTTTGGGAGATATTTCAATTTTTCTATTAAAAATAAATTATGGTTTAAATATATAGTGAGTATTATAAAATAATAATGACCCAAAAAACAATTAATTATATATAGTAATAGGTATCCATGAAAAAATATATACATACATATTAGTATAATGTGTTTTTTGGTTATTTTATTTATTTTATAAACCCTTAATAGACCCTCTTATACTGATATTGAATTTAAACTTGTTAAAACAATTCATTATTAACAGGACTCACTTCCACATCACCAATGGTACTATCTTAATGTGTTCAGTTACTATCCTTAAAGAATAATGAGCAAAAATAAACTTTTAAGGAAACCAATGTATGGTCTGTTATTTTTATTATTGTATATTATTGATATCAAAACCTATGTTTTAAAATTAATAAAGAATTATCCTCCCCTCTTCTATATAATGCCACCTGAACTCTCATTCCTCTTCACTAAAAACCTTGGTAGTTTGATAATAATGTTACATTTCCTTGCTAGTTCTCTCACATGGTTCCCCCATGCTTTACTGAAGATCCTTCCAGTATTTTAGAGGAACCCTCTCTTAAAAAGGGATTCAATCCATTTTTATTCCAGAATACTCTTTATTATAGAAATTTTTTTTCCGAAAATTTTCATGTTGCTATATATTTTCACACATTACTCATACTGTTATTATGATGCACAAGTGATGAGAGGCCTATTTAACTCTCATTAACCCCTCCACTAAACCTCATGGTATCCCTATTATGCTTTTGAAATTGTCATGTGAATTTCCATGCCAAACATTTTTGTAGTGATAACCCATCATGATTTCCACTCTAGGGTATTCAAGTAGATCTAACCCTCATTCATTATTTGGGTAATCGCTTGTATGAATCCCACACTTCATGTAAAACCCCACGATTTTTTGAGAAATATTCCTTTTAATTTAATTGATGTCTCTTTTTGTAAGCTTCACCATGATTAGCTTGCACTATACACAACACCATATTAGCTTTTAGTATACGCAACACTATTCTTGGATTGTGATGCACAAAATATCAATTTCTTTTGAAAAAATTCATTTTACACAACATCAATTATAGATTTTGATCAATGTATAACTTAACTATATTTTGAGTATGTTATATGCAACACCAATGGATGATTTCTTTATACGCAACCCTGATATGGTTTGCATTACAAAACAAAACGACCTTCCTCAAAAGCATGTGCTGTACGCAATACCGAGTTTCACTAAAAAATGATATATTGTTATAATAATATTATTAACTAGCTGTTATGAATATTATTAACCTAATTTTGAATTTTATAAAATTATAATTCATCTTAAAAATTTTCTGGAATGTGGTATGAAAACAAAATCAAATTTTTGGATAAAAGAAGTATTTTTCAAAAAAATATAGTTTTGCCGCCTTTTGATGCAGCACCCATTTTAAATCTAATTTTAGAAAAGTTTATTAGTTAAATTTTAAAAAATAAACTTCTTATTTTGAATCAGGATATAAAAATTTACATTGGATAAAGTTTTGATATTTTTCTGACAACGTTCTTATTTTGATGAATAGTAAAAATATGCTAAATTTTACATAAAAACAATTTTTTTCATCAAGATAATTTATATGGTTAAATTATAATAGTAAATTGTTTTAAAGAATAAATAGAATATATTTTCACCATTTAATATAATTTATGTCATTAGCATTAATTTTATATTGAATTCATAGATAAAAACATTTCAATCTTTGACAATGTTTTAACTTTTAAAACCTGTTTTCTTAAAATTAGGATTAATTTTAAATTTATTACTGAAACAGCTATGATTTTAATTTTTGAAAAATCAATTCCATATTTTCATTCAGTGGGTCCAGATTATGTTAATTTCATACTTTTATTTTTTTGATATTATGAATAGTAACTATGGTAATTTTTATTTACTACAGTTAAAGGTAAATTGGGTAATTAAGGGTAAAATTTAGATTATAAAATTATTCTATGACCTGACAAAATTCTATTGGATGAATAAAAGTAGACCCATATCACATAAGGATCTGAACAGATTCATTTCATTAACTTTGGACCATGAAAATGGTATAATTATTATATAAACCAAAGAAAGTTACAACATGTCACTCTCTTATATCTTATAAGTGTAATAATTTTGATTTAGTGATAAACCTCATAAAACATAGAATATAAATAGTATACAGAAATCTAATAATATTATATACATCATGAAAATTTGTTTATTATTTTTCGGGATTAAATAATTATCATTAATGAAGACACAATAGTGATGTCAAAATTATTTTATTGATTGAAATATCAAATAAGTGGTTTTAAAGATATTAAAATAAATATTATATGAACTAATTAATGTTCTATAAAAAGTTTATAGATTCTTATGACATGTTAGGAGTCTATTAAATAATTTGGTTTGAATATATCATTTTTTTGGATTTTATTTAAATTCAATTAAATGAATAGTGTCAAAATTGACACTATTGTTATTTTATAAAAATAACATATTATTAAATTGATTAAAAATCACAAAAATATTTAAAAATCATAAATTGAAATTTATATTGTATATAATGTCATAATGTATTCAATTTTGGACAATTTACAACACATAAGTAATTATTTATAACAATTAAATATTTATAATATTTTTACAATAAATATAATTAAATAGATTAAATAAGGATAAATCAAGATGATAAGGATTAATATAAATTAGAAACATGTCTAAATCTTTTTTGTTGATGAGATTAAAACATTATCTCATCTAATATTCTGATTTGAGTAATTTTTGGAGGTTTTTATATGGGGTATGAGTATATTATAAATTAATATTTTAGAGGATTCCAAAAGTTCCCTTCTTCTCTCTTATCAAAGGGCACCTCCTCCCTCTCCACCTCACACCACATTGAGCCATCAAGCTCGGACAAACCCATTCCATTTCTCTTCTCCACTTCCTAAGAAACCTACTAGACATCCTGGTTTTCTTCAAGTACAATATTTAGTGCCCTAAGAGGAGTTTAAGAAGAGGCGCGTCGAGGAAGAGGTAATATCCTTTACCGATTCTTTCAAATTTATTTTCTATTATACCTACTCTTATTTATTTGTTTTATTATAAAGTAATAACATAAGTATCAATCATACACTTATATGTTATTATAAATATGAAAAAACCCTATTTCACCTTCTATCCATCCTACGAAAAATGAAATCACCGCTCGTGCGTACGTACAGAATACCGTCTCCACGCCGTGGTGTAATATATTTTCCACAACCACCTTACTTGGATGGGTAAAATGGTGTAAATAATAACTATATTTGATTATTATAACATCATACTGATTTTGATGAATTATATCATCCAATTAAATTCCATTCAATAATTATGGGAATGATATCATCGCTCGTGCGTACGTACGGATTACCGTCTCCACGACGCAATGAGATTCATACTCCCTGATTAACCATTAAAGTATGATTATAAAGTATATATAATAAATAATCATGAATGATATGAAATAATAATGATACTGTATTTATGTACGTATATTTTTCATTTACATAATTCCATTTAATTCAACAAGGAAACGAAAACAATATTCATGCGTACGTACGGCCTACCGTCTCCATGAACGGTGTATTTCATTCCATTTATCGATATATCATATATATTTATATGATGAATATATATTATATATAATTAATGTTTTACATTATAGAATTAAGTAAATCAGGATATAAGTAATAATATAAAGAACAACAAGTCGAAACACATATGATAAATGAAATGATTTTACCCAAAACACTCCTTTTACATGGAATTGACAAAAGAACGGGTAATATAAAGTCTTAAGTGAAACATATATGATATAATGAATATTATTATGGTTCTGTTACCAGTTAATAATATGTTTAAACTCACAATATAGGGGTTTCAGACACGTATGGATGAAATTGGACCTAAAGTAAGGGATAATTTTGAAATCTCATTTTTATCCGGGATTTCTTATACGTAAGTATTTACTGGGGTTACATTTTTCATCCATGTCCATAAAAATGTTTTCAAAAAGTGTTTAATATTCTTCAATGTATGTTTGAAGTCAGGTTTACCCCTTTTTGACTTTTACTTTGTGTTATGGAACTAATCTTTCTTTTGTTTACCATAGGAGGTACTTTTTAACTTTTTCGTTATAAGTATGAGGAGAATGTTTTTAACTTATGATGAAATGATATCCATTTGTTTTATATGTATTATGTTATAATGGGATGATGTTTTTGAAAACAATTTTATTTTTTAGGTCATGATGAATGATTTATATTTATTTTGTGGCAAACACACGAATGTTTTCATTATGAGATGGGTGGTACATATATCTCCCTCCAATGCATTGGGTAACGTTTTATATCTCACGAGATAGAGAAGGATAAAACGGAAAGAAAAATATGGTTCTGTAATATAGGGCTATAATGTCAATTAAATTTATTTCAGTAATGGACATTGTCCACTATGATGGTCATGGAAGCAATGCCTTGGCTACTCTGGAAATCATAGCACGTGCTTAATAGTTTTCCACAATTATATTTTTTATTCCAATGCTATTTTATCATGGTTAATTTTCCATTATGATCTATTCCTTATGCACTGCCAAGATTTATTCCATTACTCATGATTTTGATGTTTTATGTTCATGTTATTACGTTCAAATATTTAGGGATTGTTTTATGTTCTCCATGCTTACCCTTACCGAGGATTTGAGCTCACCCTTTTTATGTTTTCTTTTACACATGATATAAAGAAAGATTTTAGGTAAGAAAACCAAATGGGAAGATCTTTATGGGAGATGTTGAAGATCTTTAACCATGATTATAAGATTATGTTCTGAGTTTCCAAAGACACTAAACTAATACAGTATTTGGGTGTCTTTTTTTTCATGTATTAATTTTTCCGCAAAAGTAATGTAATTTCCAAGTACGTCATGCTTTGGGTCTCTACACTTCGTAATTGGGTAATTAAATGTGATAAAATATAATGAAATATTGAATGATCTAGGTCTCACACTACTGGATGTACATGATACAAATGCAACTTCTGGTCTAGAAATTATATTTCCTATAAATGATTTGGGTAATGTTCTAATCTCCTAAGATTCCTTGTAAGGGGTATGGGGTTTTCCTTATGACTCTATGCTTCATGGTCTTGGATGTTATCAATAAATCATGTATAGGATGTAATGTTTTATATTATTCCCACATTCCCATGATGATTTTATACTTTCACATTATATCATACATCATTATTCAAGATTATGATTCTCACCCCTAATTTTTTTCCTTGATATTATTCTCAGCTCCCACATACTAAATTAACTTATTCCATGATTGTTTTCCTTTACAAGGAATTATATCCCATCACTTTATTAAGTAATTTCCCATATTGTCTGATATAGTTTTATAGCATTGATGAAATTTTTGGATATTTTTAATGACGTTTTAAATAATTTAATTATATTCCCATTGTATATTGTCTTGATATATATAACTAATATCCCTAATACATGAGATATCATGATCATATATGTCTTACTAAGTGTATATTTATTTAACAAATCATAAATTTAGGTGTGTTAAAGATATGGATTGTCATAACTATGAGATAGTTCACATCATCATTTACCACAAGTAGGTATTATTAATTATTTTTTGTTTTAAAAATGGGATAGAGATAAATTTTTGATGATTTTAAAACCATAATAATAACCAAACTCTATATCATGAAATTTTACTCATTATACCTTTGTTTTATTACTCATCGAGAAGGAATTCATCACCTCATAGTGGGAAGACTTTCTCCTACAGAGTTTGTATAATTCCTTGACAACCCTGATGCAGGTTTTAGAAATCATGATGATGATACTAAATATTCATAGTTCCATTTACATGTGAATTATATGACCTTTAAATTGTTCCTTGTAAAATAATATTGCATTTAAATATTTTATATATTAAAATTAAAATAATTTCAAGTTACCATCATGAAACCAATGTTACTTGTAAATTACCTTTACATTTATTCATAATTTCCTTATTATCTTCACAGAATATAAAAAATAACTCCATAAAAAAATTATCAGTAGAAGAATCATGAATAATTAGAATCATGCTATTTATTCCACGATCACACATTTTATTCATTAATATATTTTAATCCTTAACATTCAAAAACTCATATTTTATTATACAGAAACACCATAAATAATTTAAGAACTATCAAAGTGATATGGTGTATTAGAAATTAAAATTAAATCCATTAGATATAATTATATTACAAATTTCATATCAACTTCAATTCATAAAATAAAAACAACAATGGAATAAATAAATTGAATTCATAGACGAAGTCATACGATCTTAACTCCTACCCCATATTATGGTTGGCATCGCACAAAGAAGTCATATGACCAGACATTCAATAATTTCTTTCCAAAAATAAATTTCATTAAAACTATTTCATAAAACAGAAGTTATGTCACTTAGTATTAAAAAAGGCCTTAAAAAGTTATATGAATCTTTTGGTTACTTCATGGCATGTCCATTTAATATCCATTGAGAAAGTCAATATTTTATTCAGTACAACTCATGATGACTCCAAATCAACTCAAAAAATCAAATTATTATTTTTTAAATAATAAAACCCTTCCAAATTATTAATAAGTTCTTTATATTGAGTAGATATCGAATGATTTTTAGGAAAATGATTATTATTGTCCCCACCACACTCACTCACACACTTGTTGGGGAAAACATTTCATGAAATTGATAATCATTTTTTGCACGGATCTCACACCATGATTACACCATTAGCTACTACAATAACATTATAAATAGGTAGTTGAGAGTGTTTTTATATTCCTCAAATCCTATATATGACTCAAATATTAGTTTAAAAATCACCACATTTACTAGTATTAAAAAGATATAAATCTACATCAGAAAAAGGGTTCACAAATCTCCCCCTTTAGATTGGAAGGAAATAATAATCATTTCTATCACCATTAATAAAAACAAAACCCAAAATTAAATTGAATATGGATCCATTCAAATATTAACAAAGCATGGAGTAATTAATTAAACAACAAAAAGTCTATGTAAGTAAGATATGTGTAGAAAAAAAGAGTGCTATTTTCACAAACAATGGTGAGTATTCCATCTGAGTCGACACCTGACCCGACCCGTGAAATGGCCTGAGGGGCGCTTCATATCCCCATGTGATAGAAATAGTGCATGGGAATCAAACAATGAACTTTGAAACAATTTTTCCCAAATAATTATCCATAACAAACTAGAATAATGAATCACCATATCATGAATAACCACAATCAAGGAGATACAATAATGAAAAGTCATACATTTTACATCTTTAAAAAAACCATGAATACCAAAATAGTTAGGTAAATTGACTAGACTACATCTAAAAACCTATTTTCTACATGAGGTCCATCACCACCAGTCCACATCCACCAACACCTGTAATAAGCTGAAACACTAGAAACCGGATCCACTTTCACCACCAAGGAATATCTTTCCTTTACCTAGGTCAAATATGACAAGTTCTATATAAACTTGAGGGAATATGTAGGTTTTGAGCCAAATTCTAGTATGATATAACCCATAATGGATTCTATGCTACAACATTAGAAGATAAATTGCCATTAAAGTAACTATAGAAGAGCTTTGATATGTTTTAATGAATCATTTTAGGGAATACTTTTAAGGAATAAGATTTAAGGATACATCATAATGAAAACCTACTTTAATACTAAATTAAGAATTAATGTATACCATATGATGAAGGTGATGATTGTATCACAAGAGTACCAAAGGTAATCCCAAAGGTTCTTGCAATATTTGGACCCTAGGAATATAACATATCGGTGATATGGAATCAAAAACAAGACTCGGGAACATATTCATTCATGATCCACTAGTTAGGAATCTGTAGAAATTTAATTTTGTCACTAATAATCTTCACAGTTTAGTTAGTTTTGTATTGTCAATCATGGTAGAGGGAACCGAGCCTCAGGCCCACCGATCTGATTGGCGTACTTTTCCTTGTCCCCGGACCGAGTCACCTAGGATTCCCTTTAATTTGAATTACCATTTCCCCTACCACATAAACCATTTATTTCACATGAACTCATTCAATAATAGGAAAACACAAGAAAAACTAGCATTTTTAATAGGAAAACAACTTTCAAACCTATATGCACACCAAAACCATTTGAAAATGTGTTTTTTAGAACTAAAAAAAATCATAGAAGACATATAAGAAGCACATGAAGCATAATAAAATAATACTAAATCATGAAATCCCCATCCTCATGCTTGTAATGTTTTTGAATCCGATGGCAAAACACAACAACACCATAAGAAATCACTAGAAAGGTAAATAAAAACCATAAACATCATGATATTACCCAATGAAATGATGTTCATCCTACTTTTGAGCAACCAATTTTGATGGAGAAATGATATTACAAGGAAGAAAAAAGAATAACATAGATGAAAGAATTAAAATTGGAATTTAGGGACTTATGCGAAGTTTCTTGAATATTCCTCACCAACACACCAAAGGAATTAGGTCAAAGGGAGGCCAGAGGGAAGGGAGGGAAACTTGGTCTATGAAGATTGAAAGGCACGAGGAAGAGTAGATTTTTGGATATATTATTAATAGAAAAATGGAAAATTCCATATCTTTAATGACCTGGAAAGGCTCCACCTTTTTTCCACATAGTCTTCCAAATCATGTGGCAACTGTGTATCCTCACACTAAGTAATATAAACGAGGAATCATGGTTTACCTAGAGAGGGTGTACAACTATGCAGTTGTACTTTCCCTTTATATAGACCCAATGGTCCAGGAATATGGTTAGCCACACACCTGTGTGGAAGACCTTGCGTCCTAGATAATCCCACTGTCCTGGTTCACAATATCTTCTGTACTAGAACACAATTTCCTCTAACCATCATTCAACTATTCCCCATCTACTATCACTTCTAAAAACACTAATATTCAAAAAAGAAACATAGAAAATTAAAGAGAAAAATACAAGTTAAAAATAAAAGAAATAATACCTAAAAAAGAAACCACATATGTGAATATTCTCTATACCTCAAAAACCTTCCACCATTGAGAAGACATTCCAAAGTTTGATAGGAGTAAAAGAATGAGTATTACTTCTCAACCAAATATATTCTCTCCCATTTCTCATCCCTATTATATCCTTGCATTCAAATAACCCAATACAATAGTGTAGAAATTCCACAAAGGATATTATATAATGAATCATATATCCTAATTGGTTGGTGAAACATATATAAATGGGATTCCATCTCCAATTCCTCCCAATTCAGAACATGATACATGTATGGATAACTATTATTTAACCGAGAGACATAGAACACATCATGAATTGATGTAAACTAATATGTCAAAGATAACCGGTATTCCATCTTACCAAATCTCTCGGTGATGAAAAATGTTCCAACATACCTCTGTGTCAGATTCCCTTACTTACCATAACTATGATGACATAAGTGAGGGGCCATCATAAGAAACACCCAATCACCAAAAGTGAATTCTGAAGCTCAGTGACACTAATCATAATTGGACTTGTTTCCACTCTTGTAACTACAATGAACCTAGTAGCTTGGAGGTCATGCCTTATATTAATACATTATCATACATACAAGGTTCAGATACCATGTAGCCGACTAGTTTAGAAAAATTTTTAAACCATTTTACATAATTAAAATTAAAATTACAATCTAAAACAGAATGTACAAAAATATTTTAAATAGAGATTTCCTTTAATCCCCTCAGTGTAACAATGTATATAAAAATCAAATCACATATTCATATCCTGAGGAAAAATAAATCATAATAACGAGTGATATCAAATTCTTAGTAAGGGTAAGATTACAATTAAGTCTATGAGTAAATGTGTCATAAACAACATGGAAAGGTAAATAACTAAAACAAAATACATTTAAATAAAAAAAGATGTAGAAAACATTACCATGGATATTTGACTAATTGAATAATCACATGGAATATCAATAACTAATCTTATAATGATAGAATGTGTGGTGGTAAAAATATAAAATATTCATTTGAGACCATGACCAAGACGTCTAAAATAAATGTTCAAGGCCTCTACTAAATCCATATATTAAAATAAATAGGAATGGACTTGATTATGTCCATATCTAGTTTGTCTCATGAGACCATCTGATGCATTGAAGGGATATGGTGGGCCTCTCCAATCACATACTCTGACCAATGAATTCTTCATATAAATGGTCACAAACATAAACAAAATATTCATATGAAAATTTAAGAACATTACCAAACTAGTAAATATTATCACAAATGATTGTGAGTAATAAGGTGAATGGTATAAAAATAGAAAATCCATAATAAGGATGCTCATGAAACAACTAATCAAATATCTGAAATGATATCAAAATAGATCAACATCAATTAAGAATAAGATTTCAAATAGGAAGTTCACATAGATGAAAAAACTTTAATAAAATCATTAAAATATTATGAGATAAATACCATTTTTACTTTAAATTTATTTATTTAAAACGCCACACAATTATAAATGAAAATATTTTAATTGAAAATAACCTTATAAACATGTAAAGGATGATTCAACACTTTAAGGGGTCAAAATGGTGGAGAAATATATTCAAAATAAATAATATAAAAAAATCCTTCGATAAAGATTTCATAAATTATATCATTTGTAAAATTACAAAAAAATACTTTTAAACCATTTTATATTCATTTGAACATGGGTTAAAATAATTTAAATTTTTATATGACAATAGAAGAATAATTTTTGATTACATTATTATAAATCACTGAAATATAATATAACTATTTAACAGCGGTGAATTAAAAAGAATAAATCTCAATTAATGATGTGGCATGGAATTAAAACCTCACCTTGTAGATCCTTTTGAGTGATCACCCTTTAATCTCCTCATTTTCG
The DNA here is from genome assembly GCA_963277665.1 of Viscum album. Classification (NCBI taxonomy): domain Eukaryota; kingdom Viridiplantae; phylum Streptophyta; class Magnoliopsida; order Santalales; family Viscaceae; genus Viscum; species Viscum album. Next base: position 349,018,561 of record OY728150.1, on the reverse strand, counting down.
GGCAATTCCTTTTGGTTTATACCAAAAAAAATTCTCTGTTGGATTTCATCCAAAATAAATGATTATAAGATAAAGGAAATTATGTTTTGAGATTATTTTCATTAGGGTTTGTTTGATCTAGAATGCTTATTGTGATGAAATGAGATGAGGCAGGAGGTGCATTCTTATAATTAAGGCGAGGGGCTCTTTTGGAAAATCTCAAACTATTAAAATAATATAAATTCATATTATATTTAAAATGAATCCAAAGTGAGTTATTTAAAATATAATATGATCATGGGTTGAAATACTCTCATGAAATAATATATTGATAAGTTTAGGTTACATTATTACCCACATCTTTTGGCATTAACCCTTAGTTAGACCCTTTAATTTTTACCATGAAAACATGATTTTATTACTTTTTAAAAGACCGTATAATTACTATAAAATGATAAAAGAAATTTAAATGGATAAATTAGGAAAAAATTTATCTTATACTAATAATTTGGTATAATTGAATATTTATATGATTGTTATATCATTTAATAAAATTATTTTTTTTCAAACAATCAATAATGTTAATTTTGACACTATTCATTAAATGATTTTTTTAAAATATAATAAAAACTCTATATCTTAGAAAATTATCAATTAATTCAACTATAAAATGTTAATTTCATCTATAAAATTCATGGATGGAATCAATTATATAAAATTATATTTATTTTAATATTTTCAATATCATTTATTTGATACTCCCATTAATTAAATTATTATCGCATCAACATTGTGTCACCATTTAATTAAATTATTTAACTCATATAAATTATAAATCCATTACCATAATGAAGATAAATATTTTATATTTTAAATTACTATTTATAGTCCAAGATATTCTGTAAATAACTAGAATTTAAAAATTTAATTCTTATTATAACACGAGTGTGACATATTTGACTTTCCTTAAAAAAATACTATAAACAGATTATAATTGTAATAGTTACTCCAAGGGTCCATAAAATCATCCCAGGGATGGTTTGGGTCAAAAATATCTAATCCATTAAAAATTTTACAAGTCTTAGAGTAATCTTATAATTATATTTTTACCTGTAATTACCCTATTTTCCGTTAACTGTGGTATGTATAATATTACTAAATTTACTATTAATTTGCCAAAAAATAAAATAAAAACAGTTATATAATTTGTACCTAATCATTAAAAATATGGAAACCATTTTTCAGAAATCAAAACAAAATAGTTGGAGTAATTAATTTAAAATAAACCCTATTGATGAGGTGAGAAAACTGGTTATTAAAGTTTAAACATCCAAAAGATTGAAACATTTTTATATCTAGATTCAATGTGAAATTTATGTTAATGAACTACCTAGAATTAAATGATAAAAAATAATCTACTAATAATTTATATCATATTTTAAAAAATATAATTTTAAACTTTATTTGTTTTCGATGAAAAAATTTGTTTGTATTTAAAAATTAGTATTTTACAATATTCATCAAAAATGTAAATGATCAAAAAATAAAAAAAAATCCACAAAAGTGAATTTTTATATTTATATTTAAATATAGGTTATTTATTTTGTGAAATATAGTATATTATTGTTTCAAAAAATGGATTTAAAATAAGTTCTCCATCAAAGGGAGGTAAAACCACTTTTAGAGAAATATATGTTTTTATGTATAAAATTCGGTTCATTCATATATGGCGCCAATAAAATCTATTGAAATAATATAAAAAATATTTTACTGAATATATAACATATATATTTGACTAATATCATTTAATAATTTTAATTATTTTAATTTATTAAGAAAAAATGCGTCTGTGGGAAAAAATAAAAATATTTAATTTATATTAAATTAGTTTATATTTTTGTTTCTAATTAAATGGAAAAAATGAGTTCATGCTATATTTTTATAATCCATATATGTTCATTGGTTATGTAAAACTATAAATAACTACTAATTTAACATCGGGGCTATAATAATAACTTTAAAATAATAAAATTTAGTTGTTTGTTTAAGCTCATTGTTGTGTGAAATGTATGTAAAGACCTCGAAATTTTAAGGAACATTTTTTTCTTAATTTTTTGGAATTTTACGAGTCCGCAGTTTCGGACGGCGCATGATTTTGAGGCCCGGTGTGCCCGGAATCAATTTTAGAGGTTCTGATCGGGTACGTTCAGTAAACGTACATGCTGTTTCTTCAATATTTTGAACCGGTGCACAGAATTGAAATATGAGGACACCGATGGACTTGCAGAACCAGTATTCACTTAAGGGGACCTTTACCATAGTAGTGTTTGCTCGGGAGGAGAAGTTAATTTTTGGGGTTTTATATTAAATTAAATAAAATTTTTGTACACAATTTTATTGTTTCGTGGTTGTTATTTCCTACAAGAGGAAGTTAGGGGTTGGGCCCACACCCCACATAACCTCCCATATGAGGATTTAGTGTCGTGGGCCCCACACGAACCAAAATCCTTTCACCTCCCATCTACTCCCATAAACTCCCCATTAACTCCCCTTCATTTATATTGAAAACTCCCCTCTTTAATTGTGATTTTCCATCTCCTTCTCACTCCCATAATCTTTTTCCAACACATTTTAATTAATGAATTGAACTCTACAGTTAATTAATTAAAGTGTTTAAATTTTGAAATTCATGTGTGAATGAAATAATAGCCTTAGCTATTATTTTTGTTTTGCAGTCGTTGTGTTGGGAGAACATTGGGAAAGCTCTAGATAAATAGATGAATAGTGTTCTTCTCTCAATGAAGAAAATATACTCTCTATATCGAAGAACTCAAGGCCCGCGACCGTCATCTTCATCATTCTTCTTCCTCCGCGTCAAGGAAGAAGACTCCACCCGCGAGGAATGTCGACTATGTTTCGTCCTCGGATGCATCCCGACATCAACGAATCGACATCGTCTTCAAATCCTCTTTCCGTGACACAGACAAACGAGCATTAGAATCAAGGTAGGGGGTTTGATATAATTTTATGTGAATGAAATTATATTTCGTCCTTAGTAAATGCTTCTATTGTCTTTGGCCAATTGATATCACCTAACGCGGAGGGCGCGGGCTGAACAAACACGGCCCGACGACCCTCCGATGGTTCTTGAATATTTTGGCGGTAGCAACGAGAGGCAGTGGCGATTAGAGGTTGCGAAGAACGGAGGCGGAGGGGAACGAAGGTGGTGGAAAACAGAGGAGGTGGCAATCGGAGGTGGCGGTGATCGGAGGCGGCTACCCCGTGGAGGAAACCGAGGCCCGAATCCGCGGGCCGCTCGACAGATAAACTGAACCGGACAACCGTAGCTGGCCGAGCTGGAGAAGGAGGCACATCTAAGGTTCCGCGTGGCGGAGAATTACTGACAGCGCTCTGTGGGCCGCTTCGGAAGCGAACCATCCGGCCACCTGCCAGCAGGGTTGAAGGAGGCCGCGGCACCCGCATGTGTCGCCATGGAGAACCGCGGCCCGTCCGTGCGGGCCGCTCAGGTCGGGAAGACCGAACGACTTCAGTTGGCCATACAGGAGGGGTGGTACCGCTCGACGCTACTCGGCGCCACCGGTTTAGGAAATCGGTGGTGGTGGGGGGGGCACCGACACAACTAGCTGGCCGAGCCACGACCAGCCACGGACCGGGCCGCCTGCCGCTGGGCTAGGCCGTGCCCCGCCGGGCCGCCTGCCACCCGGATGGGCCGTGACTCACTGGGCCGGGCCACGCATCACCGGGCCTGGCCGACCCCTTAGCCATGTCGGACCCGCCGGACATTGTTGGGCCAACCCGCCAGCCCACCGGGCTTGACCGGCCATGCCCGTTTCACATGAACGTGAATAACTTCAAGAACGTGCATCTGATTAACCCGCCTTCTGTGCCACTGGGACCCTCGCGATGAGGCGGTCCCTTTGTAATACTCTTAGTGAGTTTTGGAGGACTTTGGAAGATGGTCGGGTTTGGAACGAGCATATTTCAATTGGGACCCTGGAACGGAATTGCTAATAACTCTCAGACCGGGTGTCTGATTGATGGGCTGTCTGTTGTGTTGGGTTTCTTTTGACGATATGGAACTTCAGGATACATCAACTTTGGACTTCATGATAGTTGATGTATCGACCCCCTTGGCTCGAGGTGCGAACCCTCCCAGAATTGAACGTGGTGTATTGAGGAACCCTAGAGCTGGCTGCGACTACAATGAATACTGTACTGGAATCCTTCTTGGGTTCGGCAGCGACGACTATTGTACTGGAATCCTCCGTGGGTTCAACGACGACGACAACTGTGATGGAATACTCCATGTGTTCAATAGATATGACTACTGTACTTGTATCCTAAATGGGTCTGACTGTTTGACTTTTATTCTTGTATCATGAGTGGGTCTGACAGAGTAGCTGGTCTAATATCCTACGTGGGTCTGACAGCTTTGCTGGTCTAGTATCCTACGTGGGTCCGACAGCTTAGATGAATCAGTGGATACATCTGATCTTATTTATCGCAACACGAAATATGTATTACTATGTGAGCTAAGTCTTTAATTTCAATCATTATCATCAAATTGATTGACTTACTATCCTGTACTAGGTTTGTTGGATGAAGAAGATGGAAAACACTGATTGAGGTGGAGACTTGTGGAGCAGGACAATACCCGGAGGTGAACCACTTGGAGAGTCATACACAGTGCAACGGTCAGACCTGAGGTGATGAGGAGGGCATCAGTACCCACTATTCAAGTTGGATTTCCGTAGGACGACTCAGTGGTTGCTATTTTACTTTACTGTAGTGGTATTAGCTTTTCAGTTGTACTGTACTTACTATTTGGCTTGTATTTCCAGCCCCTTTCCTTTCAGCACTTACTTTTTTATTCTGGATTACATAGTTCTTTCTTATGTTGGGTACTCTATTGTGTTGTTTACTTTTATAAAGGCAATTACTTACCTTCTAACGGGATTTATGCATTTGGTGCAAGTCGCCAGCCCCTGGCCTATGGTAGGTGGGCTTGGGGTAGTCACGACACAGGCCCCGAGGACGGGTCATGACAATGTAAGTTGTCAAAGACATTGAATTTTAATAAAGGTTACATACCAAAAAATATTATAATGTTCCATTATCCCCAACATCAATAAATTTATTCCACAAAATTTTGGAATTCGGGTTTGTTGATGAAGGTTTCACTAGTAAAAATAATTTTATTGAAATCACACATAGGAACAATGGTTAATAAAACATCCACATTAAAATAACGAAAGTTATGTATGAAGGTCACTAGAGATAAAAAATAATAGAGTTCCAAAAATGAATTTATAATTCATATGTTAGGCCATTTAATTAAAATAAAACTATGTTATAGTGACTAGAACATCACATAAGCCAATGATAGGGGTTGTTCCCTTGTCTCCCTTCAGTTGCGGGTTCAAGTCTCATGGCCTTTCTAGATATGATGGGTTGTCACCCAACCTGTGGATTGTCCTTTTTCTGAAACCATATTATTATAAAAATATATAAATTTCCTTAATATATTTAAAATTAAAGAATTTTATTTACCTCAAACAATAATATCCAATGTTTAACTAAATCAATTTAATCATTAAGACTCTTCTGAAAGACTTGAATCCAAATTAATAGTCCTAAAATGTTTTTAAATTTCCACACCCAATATTTAAATAAATTTTCCAAAAAATGTAATATATCACTTATTGTAACATACCCATTATTGTTTCACCTTTAAAACCTTAATAAAAATGTCCATGCTTCCAAATCCCAAAATAAATGTTATCACAGTACAGTCCATATATATCTTATAATACATATATCTAGAATATCATAATATAATTCATGAATCCAAAAACAAAAATAATTTAATTATTTCACTTTGATTATAGTAATATCATAATATTGACACTTTTCTCTTTTATTATTATAAGGTATATTTCCTTGATGATTAGGAAAAACATTTCCATAATTCCCCACCTCCTTATAATTGTATCATTTAACATTGGTATATTCTTTTATTCGCTTGTAATCGTGAGCATGATGAAATTTCTCACCACAGTTGAAGAAAACTCCATTTCCTTTTAATAAGTATCTCGGGTGGTCCCATTTATATTTTTCACATGTGGAAATATACTTATTTCCCTTTTACCCTTTATCCATCTCTTTCTCCACCATTAACTTCTTCTCTTATTTTTCTTTTAAAATAATAAAACATAGATAATTATATCTCAATCTAGATAGCACATGAGTCTATATATTCATATGATGATAATGTTTTGAAGAGAAATTAAATTTGGTGGAATGGATTTAACCCATCAGAGAAATGATCAATCATACTCCTTGGATTATGTACGCCATCCCTATGTTACCTTGATAAGATTTTAACACTTTTTTCATACTTAGAAACATTTTCATACTCTTTTTTACCTCAGATTGAAGAGATGTCTCTCCATATCCACTAGTTGTTCACAAGGGAAATATTTTTCCAGGAAAATTTCATTAAAATAATTCCACTTCATATATTCTATTTCTGGATCTTCTGTAGTGTTTTGGACCAATGACCACCATTTATCAACATCTCCCAAAAGATGATAAACTTCCATGAAAACATTCTCCCTTTCATTACATCCCAATGAATGAAATATATTCTCTAAGGGACTTATCCATTTTTTATATACACATGGACTTTTAGTCCTATTGAATTTTTGAGGTCTTTGTATCATGAAGTGGCATAATATTCATCCTCCGCATTATAGATCATGATGCTCTATATAGGTTATATAATTGTTCACAATCATAGACAAGTGTCCTAGTATAGTTATAATACTTTCATCAGCAGTTTCAGCTCTAGATTCAACATCGTTATATTTTATATGAGGGAGATACCTACATGGATTAGGTGTGTTGATATAATTTCCATTCGATCAAATAAGAGAAATTTCTAAATAATTGAATATAGTATATGATGAATCATAATGCATAATTTTGAACAGGTAAAAATTATCATAAATTGAAAATTTTCTTCATATCTAATCTATTAATCATAAACATGGTCTCTTTGGGGACATATAAACTTTTAAATTATTTATAAGGGTTTTAAATAAAATTTTAATTATCCTTATAATATCCCCCAATAGTGCCAAAACAGGTTCACATTAGCGTCTATTTTAGTGCACCAGGTTATGCTGAGTCAGGCCCGATGCACCTTGATGGAGATGTTACCACTCAGTAAATTTTTCTTAAAATGACTTATACATGTAATATTAAGAGACGGGATATATTTCTAGGAAGGCCCACATGATATCTTCATTGCCAAAATTATAAGATTTCCTTACGTGATTATCCTCAATTTCTATAATAGTGTTATTTTCCCAAATATATGTTTTCTAAATTTAGTTTTCAAGGATTATAATAAGGATTCTTTGATAACATCTATAACAACCCCAACCCTAGTATCTTGGTTCCGGTGCCTAAAATTATTACATTAAAATAGAAAAAAAATTCAAATTCAAAAGGAATGATTAGTTTAGTAGTTTTAGAAACCAGATTACATAAATTAAATTCACAATACAATCTAAAACATAAAATACACAAAGAATATTATTTGAGAAATCCATTAATCAACTTAGTGTAACTTTTAATATAAAAATACAGAAACGTGTTCGTATCATGGGGAATAATAAAACCTAAGAAAGGGGTGAGCTTAAAATCAATAATATTAAGAGTTTAATGGAATTTATGAGTTAATATGGCATTAAAATAGACAGGTAAATAAATAAAACACACATCAGTTAATAAATCACATGATCTTGGATACTTAACCATGAATATTTTACTAGTTGAATAATCACAAGGAATATCAATAACTAATTACATAATGATGTAATTCATAATTCTAGACATCTAAAACATACCATCAAAGCCACATCCAAGAAATCATAATTTAAATGGGTAATTGATTGACCAAATTCACATCTAATAATAAATAGGAAAGGCAATTAACAATTCCATATCTAGTTTGTCTAATAAGATTAACCGATTCATCAACAGGAAATAGGGTCCCTACCCATCACTTACTAAGTGTAATGAATTCCTCATATGAATGGGTTAAAACATAAAAAATTTATACATATGAAATGTAAATAACATTCCTTAATAAGTAAATATAATCACTAACCATTCTGAGTAATATGTTGAATTGTATCAAAATAGCACATCCACATTCAAACTAATCATAAGAAATTTAATAAAATATAGAAAATGATATAAAAAAAGATCAAACTCAATTAATAATTAGAGTTAATAGAGTATGTTGACATAGTTAAAAATAATCTAATAAAATCATTGACATATATGGGGATAAACATCGTTTTAACATTGAAATTAATTATTTCAAAAACCTCACAACTTTTAAAGGAATAGTTTTATTTGAAAAGATCCGTGTGAACTTTTAGTGGATGATTCCAAACATTAAGGGGTCATTATGGTAGAAAATGCCTCTCAAACCCCATAATATAAAAAAAATTCTCTTTTTTCCCAAAAAATTCACAATGTACATCATTTAGAAAATGACAAAAACATTCTATTCAAACCATTTTATAAAATGTCTAATGTGGGTTAAAAGATATTAAACATTTATAAGATAATAGTTATTTTTTATTTTATTTTTTATTAAATAATTGACGTAGAAGTGAAATGTTAATCCATTGATACATAAAAATATGTTATATAAATTAACAATGATATTGTGAATTAAACACTTACCTTTCATTGCCTTTTCGGTGATCATCCTTTCACCTCATTTTTTCGAGAAATTCTTTTTTTATGCTAAAATACTTCATCGATTGGATTTTTACCCAATGGTAGGCTTCTATGATGATGTTATGGATGTTGTGAGATCATTTTGTCAGGTTTTGTTCGATATAGAAAGCTCAATTTGATGAAATAAGATTATGGAGGAGGTTCTTTTTTATAATTATGGTGAGGGGTTCTTTTGGGAACTCTCAAACTATTAAATTAATAAATATTTATTTTTTATTAATAATGACTCCAAAGTGAGTTATATATTATATAAGATGTGTATGGGTATAAATACGATCAATAAATAATTTTATACATGTTTATGTCACATTATTACCCTTATCATTTGGCTTTAACCCTTAGATAAACCGTTTAATTCTTACCGTGACAACTTTTCTTTTCACTCATTAGGTGTTAATATAGTTACTATAAAATGAAAATAAACCCCAAATAAATAATTTATGAAAAAATATTATCCCAACTAGTTATCTTAATTTTATATATTTTTTCACTTTATAGTGCTTAGTAAAATCTAATTTATTTTAAAATATCAATAATCTCAATTTTGACACTATTCAATACTTGAATTTTTAAAAATATCATAAAAACATTATAACATGAAAAAATATATTAAATAAATAATAAAATTTCAATGTAATCCATAAAATTTATCTATGGAATTAATTATATCAAATTATATTTAGTTTAATATTTTAAATATCATTTACTTGATTCCCTCATTAATTAAACAATTTCTACATCAACATTTTTTCATTATTTAATTTAATTATATCATTCATAAAAATTATAAATAAATTAAAATAATGAAAATAAAAATTTTATATTTCAAATTAATATTTATATTCAAAGATATTATCTAAATTAACATATATACAAAATTCAATACTTATTAAAACCAGTGTTTGACATATTGGGCTTCCTTAAAATTAAATTCTATAAAAGGATTAATTTCATTCAACTAGATCAAAGAGGACATTAAATCATCAAAAAAACTATTTTGGTCAAAAATATATCATCTAATAAAATTTTAACATGTTCTATGGTAAATTAAATTTTTTACCATTAATTACTTGATTTTCACTTAACCATTGTAATTAAAATATTAATAAATTTACCGTACACATGACCAGAAATAAAAGAATCCAATTTACATAATTTTCACACTATTTATTCGAAATATGGAATCCATTTTTCTAAATTCAAAATTTATAAGTTCTAGTGATTAATTTAAAATTAACCCAGTTTGCGAGGTGAGAAAACTTGTTATTTATGTTTAAACATGAAAAAGATTGGAATGTTTTTATATCTATATTCACTGTAAAATTTATGAAAATGACGTAAATTAGATTAAATGATAATAAAATATAGTTATACTTTAAAACCAATAAAAATATAATTTAATACTATGAATTATTTTCATGAAAAACGTGTTTTCAAATAATAATTAATATTATTCAATATTCATCAAAACATGAAAATTATCAGAAAAAATAACAAAAATTCAACCAAAGTACATTTTTATATTCCAATTTAAATTATGGTGTTTTATTTGTCAAATATAATATATAAAAGAATAATAATTTAAATTTAATATTGGTTCTCCATTAAAAGTTGGTGAAACTTCATTTAGATAAATAATGGTTTACGCACATAATTGGGTTTGTTCATATATTATGATTATAGAATCTATTAGATAAATATAAAAAATATTTTATTGAATATATGAAATATATATTTAATTAATATAATTTAATAATTTAAAGTAATTTAATTTATTGAGATCAAATGCATTTGGAAGAATTAAAATAAAAGTATTTTCTTTATATTGAATCAGTTTATATTGTAGTTTCTGATTAATTAATAACCAATGAATTCATATTATATTTTTACAAACCATATATTTTCATTGGTTATTTCATACTATTCATAACAAGTAATTTAATTACTAGGTTATAATGTTAATATTTAAAGTAAAAAATTTAGTTTTTTTATGCTTGTTGTTGTGTGCAATGTAAGCTATCAAATAAAATGATTTAAAAAATTGTAAAATACAATAAATATCAAGGGGGGGTGTTATAGCTCTGAACCATAAAAAACCAATTCTTGATTAAATGTACTATATTAGTTGTCTCATATACAAGTATTGATCCCAACATGATGTTATCACCAACCTCTATCCATGATAATGGTGACTGACATGACTGGTTATAAAGCATATCAAAGTTTCCATTATGATTGATGATTGGAAGATGTTGTAATAATGAAACACCAAAAACTACCAATAGCTATCCTATGGGAATGTAAAATCCATAACACATGCTCAGATCATGTCCTCACTAGTTTGATTCACTTTCTATGTATGACCATTTTTTGAGGATAGTATACCATAGACAACTGGATATGTAAACCCTACCCTTTCGAAGTCCTTCTTAGAACCGAGAGGTAAATCGAGGGTCCCTGTCTGAAATGATTTCTGATGAAACACAATGGAACATCACTATCATTGTATCATACAACCAACCAAACTTATCAACTTTGGACGAATCCCTAATTGGAATGAAATTCTCTAACCTAGTCACATAGTTAATCACTTCCCAAATTTCATTCTTTACCGGAGGTGTATGAGGTAAGCCAATAATAAAGTGCATGGAAATTTTGTCCCACTTCTAGGAAAAATGGACATTGGAAGAAACAAACCAGATGACTTCTAGAGCTACAAATTCAAATTATAACAATTTTATTATCGATTTACAAAATTAGATATATCCCACCTCATTCCCAACCACCAAAACTAACCACACACATCATAGAACATCATGGGGGTACTAGGATGAACAACACACTATGACTAGTTACTATCCCACATCCCTAAATTCTACAACCACAGTGGAACTAATTTATGACCCTTGAAATATAGAAATCCCTCATGTGTCAATGACCACCCAAAAATGACATCACCACCATTTAGGAATGATATAGAGAATTTCCATAAATCATCACATGGTTTCTCTTGCCAAATAAACATCATAAGGGTGGGTTTCAGCTAAACAATGACCACTAACATACATATTCTCTTATCTTTGGAATCTATATGCATCTAGGAAAAAATCCTGATCAGTTTCCACTAACCATCGGTCTCCATAAGATATTACACTGACATTTTCCCTCTCAAAGTGTCTGGTAGCACTTTAACATTTTCATAGGAATATAAGTTTTCGATGTTGAACCCCAGAATGTTTTCAACCCAACGACACTTTCAAAAAATTATATTCTTCAAGGATAATATTTACTCTATGATTCTATGATCCAAATATACTATACCCTTTTCCTTGAAAAAATAACAACACCAGGTCTTTAAGGCATGAATCACTGATGCAAGTTCCATATCATGGGTTGGTATTTATTTCACAAGGTTGGAGTTGGAAATAACCACTTGTCAGCACATCATTATTCGACATAATCACACACACAATGTTGTACCCCTCTCTCTTGGATTTTAATGATCACAATCACTCTCTTTTTGTTCTAACTTGTTTTAAAGTGTTTTTGTTGATAGGAAAAAGGTTGCCAAGGAGTTGGGCCAAGAAGGACTGAAAGTAGACTCTCTGAGTCTACCAGCCAACCTGTGGATTCCCACCGGCCAGCCGGTGGTCTCTGGCAGTTGCAATGGTTTCTGTCCAGAGCCACCGGTCAGCCGGTGTGAGCTCCTCGGCCAGCCGGTATTGTCACCAGCCAGCCGGTGGCTGACCACCGGCTAGCCGGTAGAACTTGGGCAGAGAACTTGCTCTCTGTCTGGAGCACCGGCCAGCCGGTGGCTCAGGACCGGCCAGCCGGTGGACCACCGGCCAGCTGGTGAGACACCACTGGCTAGCTGGTGTGCCCAGTCAAACTAGCCATTGGGCTTTGACCAGACTTGTACTTTTGACTCCCAACGGCTCCGAAGGCCTCTCCAATGGATCCGAAGACCCCCAACGGCCATTTGGGTGTTCCTCTCCTATAAATAGAAGACTAGGAAGCCCCAGAAAAATACAGTAGCCCACGGGAACATTTTTCGATCATTTGGCGAACCTCCGGCGCATTCCTTCAAGGATCCCCACCTGCTCCAACTCACTTCCACAACCAAGGAGCACCACCATAGAAGCTTGGGAGCGCTCTTCATCATCACCAATCAATACATTGGTTCCCAAGACTTCTCCTCTTTACGGTTTTTATTGTTTTATCATTTTGAGCATTATTTTGAGTTTGTGCATACAAACCCTTCTTTCTCTCATCCTCCGTTTGTTTGGGTTTTCACACCACCTTCAAGGTGTAAAGAGGTTAGTCAAGGCTTCCCTGTAAAAGACTTGAGTCATAGGTGAGCTAGCCTTCACCTGTAAGAAGGCTAGTGGGTTTCTTGCTACAACCAATAAAAAGCATGTTGTAATAGGTTTCTAGGCTGCCTTAAAGTCTAGTGGGTTTCTTGCTACAACCATTAAAAAGCAAGCTGTCGTATAAATCTCTCAACGATTGAGTTGGGAGCGGAGACGTAGGCTTGGGATTTAGGCCGAACTCCGTTATCAATTTTGTGTCTTGCCTCTTTTATTTCCGCTGTGCTTTAACTTTTTCTTAAATTGTTAAACTTTTTTTAAAAGGCAATTCACCCCCCCCTCTTGCCATCACTCTCCGTCCCAACAATTGGTATCAGAGCAAGTGTTTGTGTAATACCTTAACCGGTTTCAAATTCAAGATCAATTGTGATGGATTTATCTTCTTTCGCCCCCGAAGTTTATTCATGGGGTCGTGATCCTTTTTTTGATGGAACCAACTATACCTATTGGAAAACCCACATGTCTACATTACTTAGAAGTATAGGTTATCGTATTTATAGAATTGTCATGCATGGTTACTCTCTCTCTTCTCCCGATGAATCCAAATGGACTCAAGCCGATATTAAAAATTTCGAGCTTGATGGCAAAGCCATGAACGCTCTTTATTGCGGCCTTGATCGTAATGAATTCAATCGAGTTTCCACATGCACTTCGTCTCATGAAATCAGGAAACTTTTGGAGGTTACCCCTGAGGGGACCAACAAAGTTAAGGATACTCGATTGGATATGTACCGTCAAGATTTTGAGTCTTTTACCATGCATCCATCTGAAAATATTACTGATATGTTTACTCGCTTTACTGATGTTTGTAATGGGAGAAAGTCTCTTGGAGATGATGTTTCTGCAGAGATGATGGTCAAGAAGATCCTTTGGATCTTACCAAGTTCATGGGCATCGAAAGTCACGGAAATTCAAGAAGCGAAGAATTTAAAAGAAATGCCGGTCGAAGAGCTCATCAGATCCCTCATGACCTACGAGATCACCATGAGGAGGCAAGCTGAAAAGGAAGGTAAACTCATCGAAACTCCAAAGAACATCGCCGTCAAAGTTCAAAAAGAAGAAAGCTCCTCCTCCTCATCTTCTTCATCTTCAAGCGGCGATTCAGAAATCGAGAACCTTGCCCGCAAGATGCACAAATTCATGAAGAAGAACAAAAAGAAGAAATCTCGCAAGGATCGAAAGGAAGAACTTGACGAAAAATCCGAGCCCGAGGTAATATGCTATGGGTGCGGCAAGAAAGGCCATTATAAGCCTGATTGCCCACTCCACAGGAAAAGGGCCAAGCAAAAGGAAAAGAAAAAGGCATTCAAGGCCACTTGGAGTGATAGCTCCTCATCCTCCTCCTCCTCCAAAGACAATGGTAAAAAATGTCTAATGGCATTTCATGAGGTAACCTCTTCCGACTCCTCTTCCTCTTGTTCTTCCAATTCATTCAATCATTTATCTTACGAGGATCTCCAACATGCGAGAGATCAATTGGAGGAAGGTTTTCACGAACTTTCTTCCAAATTTATTGCTTTAAAAAAGAAATTCAAAATTCTTTCTTCCGAAAAGGATCAACTTCTCAAAGAGAAGGAAGAATTGTCCCTCAAGATCCAAAACCTTCCCGATGTTGATTCTATGGAATCAACAATCAAGGATTTAAGGAAATCCCTAGCTAAGTTCACCGAAGGTGAACATAACCTTTCGAAGCTCCTTGGTTCCCAATGCATATCTAGAACCACCCAAGGGCTTGGCTATTCCAAGCAAGCTTCCTCTTCCCATGCTCCTACTATTTTTGTAAGGGGGAGCTCCCAATATAAATTTTGCAACTATTGCAAAAAGATTGGGCACTTAATTTACGAGTCCGACTGCAAAAATTCCCGGTATGGAAGGCCCAAAACCATTTCCTTTAATGATGAATTTCATAGGAGAAGACCCGCCACAAGACATGTTTGGATTGAAAAATCCCTTTTAGCGAGTCTCTCCGGACAAAAATTTGTCTCAGTTCTAAAATCCTCTCCCCGGTGATTTGTTGTTTTTATTTAGGGGGAGTTTGGATCGTTTAAGCCTTTTTGCGTTTTTCATTCAAAACTTTCAATTCAAAACTTTCAATTTAAAACTTTCAATTCAAATTTCAAAAATTTCAATTGGTTTAAAATCTCTATCTTGTTTTTCAATCCTTTCCTTCAATCAAATTTTATGCCCCGTGCTATTTTGATAATCACAAAGGGGGAGATTTCCTTGGTTGATTGGGGGAGAAATTTTTCTCTCATGCTTTTCTTTACTTTTTAATTTATCCTTTAAAGCATTCCTTTCATTTCAGTCTTTTTGATTGCTTGTTTTTGTGATTGTGATCATCAAAATAGGGGGAGATTGTTGTACCCCACTCTTGTATTTTAATGATCACAAGCACTCTCTTTTTGTTCTAACTTGTTTTCAAGTGTTTTTGATGATAGGAAAAAGGTTGCCAAGGAGTTGGGGCAAGAAGGACTGAAAGTAGACTCTCTGAGTCTACCGGCCAACTGGTGGATTCCCACCGGCCAGCCGGTGGTCTCTGACAGTAGCAATGGTTTCTGTCCAGAGCCACCGGTCAGTCGGTGTGATCTCCCCGGCCAGCCGGTATTGTCACCAGCCAGCCGATGGCTGACCACCGGCCAGCCGGTAGAACCTGGGCAGAGAACTTGCTCTCTGTCTGGAGCACCGGCTAGCCGGTGGCTCAGGACCAGCCGGCCGGTGGACCACCGGCCAGCTGGTGAGACACCACCGACTTGCCGGTGTGCCCAGTCAAACTAACCGTTGGGCTTTGACCAGACTTGTACTTTTGACTCCCAACGGCTCCGAAGGCCTCTCCAACGGCTCCAAAGACCCCCAACGGCCATTTGGGTGTTCCTCTCCTATAAATAGAGGACTAGGAAGCCCCAGAAAAATACAGTAGCCCACGGGAACATTTTTCGATCATTTGGAGAACCTCCGGCGCATTCCTTCAAGGATCCCCACCTGCTCCAACTCACTTCCACAACCAATTAGCACCACCATAGAAGCTTGGGAGCGCTCTTCATCATCACCAATCAATCCATTGGCGCCCAAGACTTCTCCTCTTTGCGGTTTTTATTGTTTTATCATTTTGAGCATTATTTTGAGTTTGTGCATACAAACCCTTCTTTCTCTCATCCCCCCTTTGTTTGGGTTTTCACACAACCTTCAAGGTGTGAAGAGGTTAGTCAAGGCTTCCCTGTAAAAGACTTGAGTCATAGGTGAGCTAGCCTTCACCTGTAAGAAGGTTAGTGGGTTTCTTGCTACAACCAATAAAAAGCAAGCTGTAATAGGTTTCTAGGCTGCTTAAAGTCTAGTGAGTTTCTTGCTACAACCATTAAAAAGCAAGCTGTCGTATAAATCTCTCAACGGTTGAGTTGGGAGCGGAGATGTAGGCTTGGGATTTAGGCCGAACTCCATTATCAATTTTGTGTCTTGCCTCTTTTATTTCCGCTGCGCTTTAACTTTTTCTTAAATTGTTAAACTTTTTTTAAAAGGCAATTCACCCCCCCTCTTGCCATCACTCTCCGTCCCAACACACAATACCCATAGCTGAGGAATTTCCTTGGACCATGTATCCCTTTACAGACTATGAAAATATCAAAATAGTTGTTTTGGTCAAAATCTACATAAGCTCTTTGAAAGATGCTTGATATTATGGGCTCCACTCAAAGTTTACCTCTTTCCATGAAAGTATATTCATGGTTGAATAAAGTAAAGGGACATAATTTATTAATCTCCTAAAATACATTTCTATAACAAATAATATTCTGATCTTGGAAAACCTTCTTCAGCTACTACCATGAAATTACCACTTTGATCTTCTTAGGGTCCACCAAAACCCATCTTTTTAAGATCACATGGAATAAAAATTTGACTTCCAAAGACCAAAAGGTGCAGTTCATGAACATGGAATAAATATGGTAGTCTCAAATAATTCCTAACACGGTCTTCATGTATCACTCATTCTATTCCTTTTTCCATGAATTGACCGTGATTTCATCTACAAATACCACCATAATAGATTCAAGTTACTAATGGAACACACTATTCAATATTGACTTGAAAAATGATGGAGAATTGTTCAATCTAAAAATCATGAAAAACTACTCAATGATGTAATACTTTCTTTTAAAAGATTTTTTAGGAACATCTGCCTTCTTGAATCTAAAATGGTGATACCCGAAATGAGAGTTGATTTTGGGAACAAAACTTTCTCCCATATACAGATCAAAAATGTCATTAATATGGGAAATGGGTATTTAATTATTATCATTACCTTAACCAACTTCTATTAATCAATCCAACATGGGAGAGAATCATCTTAATTCTTTGGAATAATAATTTTAGAATCCACAGGTGAGATCCTTAGGTGAATAAATCCATTGAATTCCAAATCAACCGGCCATATCTTTAATTCCCTAAACATGGTGGGGGAATACATTATGAGTGAAGATATATCAGTTGGGTCCACATAAACTAATAAATAGTTAATTTTACATACTTATCCATAGTAACACTGGTAAAATAATCTTGAAATACCTCTAGATAATTATCCATCATGGGAGGTAATACACTCTCAAAACCTCTATTATCTTCTTTCAACAAGAGTGATGGTATTTAAAAAACAAGATTTCCCAACTCTAGAAGTGGAGGTCCAACATGTACCAACCAATGATACCATTCAACTTGAAAAACCTAGGTACTACCATAAGGTTCCATAAAAATCACTCACCACTGATAATAATTTATGTGTTCCTAGAAGCTCACAATCAAATCCATACAAAGGATAATGTCTAGGAAGCCCATCTCTTAAACAAGGAAGTTCCATTTCAGATTTCTCCTTGATAGAGTGAGTGAAGATGATGGTCATATAAAATTATTATATCTCTTATTTATAAGAGCCATCACCAAACCTACTGCATCAGAAAAAATATTAGTTGGAAATTTGAAAAAATCCACAATACAAGAATAAATAAAATAAATATTAGCACCCATTTCAAATTGAAGATTATACATGGATGATGTAATGAGAATAATTCCTCAAAAATCTTCCAACCCTACATCTAATTCAACTGTAATTTATTCTATAGAATGATAGTGGCTCATATCTACCTAAATCATAGCATGACCACTGACTTGTGACTCTACCTTATGCAGACTCTTTCCAAAAGAATATCCCTCTATACCACCACAACATCCAAAATTAGAGCCTACTATCCTGGATGGATATAACCATTCTTAAATTCCCCTAGTGGTTGTGGAACCTGAACCACCATGATAAGGGTGTGTAGCTCTGCAATACCCTTTGAGGTTCCCTATATCATCACAATGATGGAATGGTATGGGTGGAGATGAACACATTGACTTCATACTCCATACATTTCCACAATTATTGAATAATACTGATCTAACATCTAAATCCTTAGACAAAGATTTTCAGGAAGGATGTCCTGAACTACTTCCTCCCATATTTTCATGCTCATCTCTTTTCTTCTTCTTTTTAATTAAACTACCACAACCATGTTCCACATCTGAAGAAATCCCAAAAGAACTATACATTCCACTCTAATAAATCTCTTCTACAAAATAACAATCAACCACCATAGTACAAGTCATCAACATGAATAAGAAGAATTGAAAAAATTCTTATCCAAAATAGCATTTCAAATAGTTGAGCCTTTAGATTCCAGTTAGATACTACCTCATGTACGACCCGAACAAACTCAATGAAACAGTTGGAATACTACAACACATTACGATCCCCTTGGTGATGATCTAAAAACTCACAAGTCATAGAAAATTACAATGCATCAAATAAATATTTCTCATTGAAGAAAAAGTTGAAATCTTCAAACTCATATGATCATACTTCCCATACTGAACCACTAAGTCCCCTCACCTATATCTGGGACCTTCCAACAATAAAAAATCACACTTATACTTAACTAACATAGTATTATTAATAAACCCAAACATTCTTTTGATATTTTCAAGATAATGCTCTACTTCTTGGGGGGTCGTTCTACCAAAATAGGTAGGATGATTGTTCTTGAAGAACTCCTAAGCCTTGTACTTTTAAGGGCCTAGTTCTATAATGCCCTGACCCTAGTTACCGATAATCAGTGATTTATTACATAACATTGGTATGATTACAAGGAATGAAGTCCTGAAGGGCTGATCATTCTAGTAGTCTTGGAAAATATATTACATACATCAACATCACATTACAATTTCAAACATAAAATATAACATATATAGTTCTTTGAGAACTCCATTGTTACCTTTTAGCTTAACCCTTCATATCAATCATATTACACTTCTTGGAAATCCTGGGAAAATAAAACATAAGAAAGGGGTGAGATAAGATGCTCAATAAGGGTAAACAATTTAGCTGAATATAACATAAACAATAGGCATGATGAATAATTGAAAACACATTCCATTACAAATAATAAACATGAACACTTTAGGGTTGAAATTTTAGTTGAGTAAATAATTCCATAAAATAATCATGGGTGTTCTACTAGTCAAATAATGACATGAACCATCAATATTATTTTCATAATGAGGGAATGTATATTGCCAGACATTCTAAAACATTTTTTCAAGGCCTCGACCAAGACGTTTAAGAATTATTAAGGACTCATCCAAAACCATATATCAAATTTGGAAATGACTCCCCCAATTCCATGCGTAATTGTCTCATAATACCTACCGATGCATCGAGGAGCTATATCAGGCTCCACCCATCACATACTAGGTCCAATAAATTCCTCATATAAAATGGTTGAAACATAACATAAACATTCATATTTAAAATAGCATATGAAATGTCAATACATTAACCATAAACCATGAATGGTATAAAAATAACACATCCATAGTCAAACATTTCACAAAACCTTCAATAAAATATGGAATATTTGTATCATAATAAATCAACTTCAAACAAGTTTAAAATCCATCAAAAGATATTGACATAGATGAAATGAAAACCATTTTAAGGATATACCTCTTTCTATATTGAAAACATTTAAGAGTCACATAATTAAAAAAAACATTTATTTTGAAAATATTCTTATAATCTTGTAAGGGAAGCTTTGTTGATTTTATAATGTCGGAAAATATCCGCACCCCCGTATAAGTTAAAAAAACATTCTTACCTACATTTTGTCGAAAAGGTCCTAATGTTCCTTTTCTGGACAATGACAGAAAGATTCATTTCAAAACATATAAGGTCAAATTAGGGTATAAATGGCTTTAAACCATATTCTAGTAAATATTAAAAATTATTTGAAATATATTTTTAAGAAAACATGGATGTTGATGATAAAGTGGTCCTTGTAGATACTAACGTAAAAAAAACCTCAGATAATTAAGAGATTATGAAATTAACCCTTACCTGATACTTTTCCTTAGTCCATGGTATTTTAACCTCATATATAATAGTTAAAACATTGTTAATAAATTTTACAAGAACTATATACATAAATAAGATATCATTTATGATCTTATAATATTTTTTTGTTAATAATATTTTAGTAGTATCATCATTGCAGGTGTTAACTGATTCGTTTTCCTCTATATGCTTGGTTATGAAGCCATGTTGGTTATGTATAGGATGTATTTTATTTATATACATAATTATATTATGTTTATAAACATTATTTTGAATCATAAAAAGAAAATTATTCTTGAATGATTAGGATGGTAAATTAATCTCCTCACATTCATGGAGACGGTAATCCGTACATACGCATGAGTGAGAATATAATTATATTGATGGAGAAATCATATATAATTGGATGGTATATAATATATGAAAAATAATTAACATGTAATATTAATTATTTAAATCATTTATACTCATTATTATACCCATCCAAATAATTAAGTGTTTCAATAAAAAACAACACCACGACGCGGAGACGGTTAGTTGTACGTGTGCACGTATGGTGACATTGGAATTTATATGATGGATAGAATAATTAATATGGTAGTATCATTTTTATAATAATATAAAAATATATATAAGATACTTGATTTATTATTTTAGAAAGTAAACAATAAAGAAAGAGGAAGGGGAAGAAGAAACGAACTTGAAAGAGGTGATGAAATATTTACCTCTTCTTCTGGTTCTTCCTTTTGATTTGATCAAAGGGCTCCTTATGTTGGCTTTATGACCAAATTAAGGATTATAGGATTATGGGAGTAAATTTGGGAGGATATATGGCCATGGTTTGGCCGATACCAATGGCTTTGGAGGTGTGAAATTAAGAGAAGGGGAAGTTTTCTTTTATTTGAGTGGTGAGGATCACTTTAGGGAAAACATGAAATATTATTTTATAATAAAATAATTTTCAGTTTCTAATGGATCCAAAATGATTTATTTCTAGTATAATTTGGGGATGGGTCGAAATAATCTCAACCTATAGGTTTTATATAGGTTTAGGTCACCATATGAACCTTATCGTTTAGATTTGACTCTTAGTTGAATTGTTTGACATTTACCATGTCTCTTTGTATTTTTTTTATTATATGGTTAATAAACATACATTAACAAGACAAGCCAACCTCAAGTGGTTAATTAATTATATACCTATCATTATATAAGATCTTTTTCTGAACAATATGTTTTTTTGACTATTATATATTTTAATAATTTAATATTTCTTTTAAAATCTCATTTAAGTCAATTTTGACACTATTTAGTATTTGGTATTTGTGAAAGTCATAAAAACATTATTACTTATAAAAAAACATTTAATCAAACCTAAAATTTTATATCAAAATATTAAATTCTTATATGTCACAAAAACTTTGAAATTATATTTATTTTAATATTTATAAAACCATTTATTTGATTCTTTCATTAATAAAGAAATTACTACATCATCATTGGGTCATAAATAAATTTAACCTTTTAATATATAAGAATTATAAATATAATATCATTATGTAGGAAATCGTTTTAGAATTATAATTAGTACATATAATTTAAATTATAACTTATATAACCCCATGTAAATTTTTTTACTAAAATATATATGTTTATGTCATTTTTGTCTTTACTTTTACTTAATTATTATAAAGTTTCATTATCAATCTCAAGTGGCTCCATGGGGTCCCAAAATCGACATCAGGATGCCCATGGTTGGAAATGAATCATCCAATAAGAATAAGACACATGTTAGGGTAATTTAATATTATTATAATATTATTTATTCCCATAATTTACCGAATTTATCCATTAACCATGCTAAATAAAATATTTTTTAACGTAAATATTCAAAATATCTAAAAATAAAAGTTCCCTATTTATACAATATGTACCTTCTAATTCATAATAGGGAATCCATTTTTCCAAATTCAAAACACAGAAGTGACAAAAAGTAATTTAAAATTAATTTACATTCTTAAAACATAAAGTGTGTTTTTAAGAAATAATAAATATCAAAAGATTGACACAGGTTTATGTCAAGTTTAAATATTAATTACATCTAATTAAATAAATTATATTTAATAATAAAAATATATTCTAATGATTCTTTAAAACCACTCAAATGTATAATTTAACATTATAAATTAATTTGATTAAAAAATATGTATTTTATAAAAATTTAGTATTTGTTCACTATTCATCAAAATATGAAAGTTACCAGAAAATTACCAAATATTTATCCAAAATAAATTTTTATGTCCCTATTCTAAATACGAATTTAATTGTACTAAATTTAATTTCTAAAAGTGTCAAATATTTAATTTAAAATGGTTCACCATTAAAAGGTGGAAAAACTGCATTTTTTGAAAAATACCTCTTTTATCTTAAAAATTGAATTTTTCATATATCATGTCTAAGAAACAAAAAATATGAATTTTAAAATTATATAGGATATATAAAATTTAAAATTTGGTTAATATTATTCATAAACTTATTTTGAACAGCTAATTTGGTAAGTCTTGGTGTGCTCGAACTAGGTGTTACGTGTTGCACAAGTTATTGAAATACTTTGAAGAGATAACTTACTATAAAATATTGGGGTGTTACATTTTCTACTCATTCAATAAATTGAGACCTATCAATTTGAATTTTATTTTGAAAATGAATGTTTAAAATAGAAAAATTCCATTGTGGAAAACACACATTAGAAATTAGGTTAATAAAATTTAGTCTAAATAAGAGGGAAAGGGAATACAAAACACCACCAAATTATGATATCGATTAGGAGAACATTGGTTGAAAATAGGGACTTATAATAAGA
Source organism: Viscum album (assembly GCA_963277665.1). Taxonomy (NCBI): domain Eukaryota; kingdom Viridiplantae; phylum Streptophyta; class Magnoliopsida; order Santalales; family Viscaceae; genus Viscum; species Viscum album. The sequence continues at coordinate 348,995,094 of OY728150.1, read as the reverse complement.
GGAAAAATTTAAATATTAATAGGGAGTGATTATGGACATCAATCAAAAACAAGTGTAAAATTGAGGGGCTCAAAGACATCTATCTATAATGATTTAAGATATCATTAGTTCAACAAAACATAAGGTATTAGGATAACACATTTTTGGTTTTAAGATCCCTTCCCTAAAGTTTAAGAATTAAATTATTCATAGAATAAAAGGGAATGAATTATATACTTTACAAGTAAAGTTTCATTATTCAACTAATTCCTATCACAAACTCATATTTCACTACATAAGATAATAGAATTAAAAAATATTATATTTATCCTAATCGTATAGGGTTCAAAAAATAATGAATTTATAATTTATTTATCAGGCTACTTAAGAAAACTACATTATAAAAACCAGGACATTATATATGCTATTGGTAGGTGATCCACCCTTGTCGCCCTTCGGTTACGGGTTCAAGTCTCACGGCCTTGCCAGACACAACAGGTTGTCGCCCGACCTCTAGGTTTCCTTTTTTTTATGACAATACAAAAATAATTTATAGAAATTATTTAACATTAAAAATAGTATCCAATGTAAAACATAATTTATTCCAACCTTTAGACTTATCCCAAATACTTATGTCCAAACTCACAGTAAAAAATTTGCAAGGAATCTATACACAATGGTGATCCATTTTTCCACGTAATAACGTATGAAAACCTTCATCATGTATTTTGTTAAAACACTCTAACACCCTATATTACCATAAAACCTTACTAATTACATTAATTCTCCATTATTCTTTATTTAGTTATATATATACACATTCATTCCAAAAATATTGTAAACTTGAACAATGATTGAATATAAAAATCATTAATCAGTTTCAAGGTAGTCAAAAATATACAATATAATTTATCAAAATCAATAATATATTATTCCAAAATTACTACCTCAGTATTAGAACAATATTATGGTTTATCTTTCTCTCAACCATATATTTTCCAAAAAACAATTAAGCAGCTATTGAGTCACTTTTCTTGGTTCCACATAATCTCAGGTCCTTAATGAAATACTGTTGTAGTACAATCCATATATAGACCATAATTATTATAACATGTACATCATTAATACAATACTCAAATTCCATAATACTTTAATAAAAAAATAATAAATCTAATCATTCCTCTTCATATTTGGTAGTATCATAACTTGATTATTATCCAATATTATCATTTTGGGTATACTCTGATTATTTGTACATTGCTTCACATAGTTCCCCAACTCTTTGTAGATGAAGAATTGTACATTTGAAATATTTTTCTTACCCTAGAAATCATGTAATTTGTGTCCTTTTTATACACACTTATAAAATAATCTCATTCCCTTCAATCAATTACTAAGGTGATTCTTTCCAAAGTTATCACATATGGGAAAATACTTCTTTCGTCTCTTCCCTTTATCCATCTTTCTCTCTTCCATAATTTTCTTCTCTGGCTTCCCTTCAAAGCTATAGGACTCAGAGAAATCATTACTTATCTTATTAACACATGATATTATTTATTCATATGATGAGAATATGTGGGAGACTATTTCCCTTATAAATTTTTCCTTAATACCATGAAATATATGGCCCTTCTTAATCTTTCGATCATGCGTATTTATATAATTCTCATTCCTTTTACTAGTATCCATTTTTAAATAGTGGCATACACTATGTTAGTTTATGAATCATAATAAATAAATCCAAACTTGTAAAAAACTTAACATAAATTTAATAGTTTATGGATATAATGCATAATCAAAAAAATAATCTCATTGAGGAAGAATATACTCTTAAACCCTTCATAATGGCCTGTAATGAAAATGTGGATTATCCGAAGCATATCCCCCGGGAGTTTCATAACCAATACTATGGTAAGGCCCTTTATCGTGCACCAGTTCCCATTTTAGTCTAGCTCAAAATGGTGTTTTCAAGTTTTACCCCTAGGTACATCTGTGCCAGAGCCGCCTCTACCCACTCGTATCCAGATAGGGATGTATTTCATATAAAACATACAAAATATCTATAGTACCAAAATTCTAGTAATTTATTCTAAAATAAACCTCAAAGTCTATCTTAGAGTAGTGTTCTCTGGTCATAGTTTATCTAAATCTAGTATCCAAGGTTTGTAATAAACTTCCTCTGATACCAAATGTAACGCCATGACCCTAGTTACCTACATTCGATGATTTATTAAAAAACAAAGGCATGATTACAAGTAATCAAGTCACGAAGGTCTGATTAGTTTAGAAGTCTTGAAAAATAGATTACAATTATCAATATCATATTACAATTTTAAACATAAAATACAACATACATAGTTCTTTGAGAATGCTATTATTCCCATTTATCTTAACCTTGCATATCAATAATAATACGATTATTAGAAATCATATTAAAATAAAACATAATAATTGGGTGATGTCAGATGCTCAGTAATGGTAAACAATTATGCGGAGGATAAGATAAACAATAGGCATGGTGAATAATTGAAAACACATGACTTTACGAATAATAAACATGAAAAATTTATGGCAGAAATATGTGCTATTTAAATAATTACATAAAAAACATAATCATGGGTATTCTACTAGTCAAATAACCACATGAACCGTCAATATTATTTTCATAATGGGGGAATGTATAATTCCAGACATTCTGAAACATTTTTTCAAAGCCTTGGCCAAGATGTATAATAATGATCAAGTCCTCGCCCAAAACCAAATATCAAATTGGGAAAGGACTTGTCCAATTACAGGTATAATTGTCCCATGAGACCTATCGATGCACTAAAGAGCTATAGTGGGCTCCACCCATCACACACTAAGTCCAATACATTCCACATATGAAAATCTTGAAACATAACATAAACCTTTGTATTAAAACAAGCATACAAAATGTAAATACTTTAACCATAAACCATGAATGGTATAAAAATAAAACATCCACATTCAACCATATCAAAAAACCTTCAATACAATATGAAATATTTTTATCACAATAAATCAACATCAAGCATGTTTAAAATATATCAATGGATGTAGACATAGATAAAATGAAAACTATTTGAAAGAAATACCACTTTCTATTTTGAAACCATTTACGAGTCACATTATTATAAAATAAACATTTATTTTGAAAATATTCTAATAATATTATAAATGAATACTCGATTGTGTTATAACGGTGGAAAATAGTTTCACCCACCTTATAAGTTAAAATATACATTCTTACCTTAATTTTGTCGAAAAGGTCTTAATGTACCTTATTTGGAAAATGATGGAATGATTTCTTTCAAAACATATAAGGTCAAATAAGGTAATAAATGACTTTAATCCATAGTCTAGTAAATAGTAAAATGTTTTGAAATACATTTTTAATAATACATGGATGTGGATGATAAATATGTCCCAGTGCATACTACCGTAAAAACATCCTCAGATAATAAAGAGATTGTGAAATTATCCCTTAACTCGTACATTCACTTATTCGATGGTATTTTAACCTCATTTATAATAGTTAAAACACTTTTATTAAATTATACATGAACTATATAGAAAAATATGATATCATATATGATATTAAAATATTTCTTTGTTAATAATATTTTTGTAGTATTATCATTTCGGGTGTGAATTGATTTATTTTACTTTATATGCTTGGTTATGTAGTCCATTTTTTTATGTATGTGATTTATCTGATTCATATAAAGAATGATATTATGTTCATAAACATTATTTTTAATCATAAAATGAAAATTATTCTTGAATGATTACGATGGGGAATGAATCTCATCGCGTTCGTGGAGATGATAATGCATACGTACGCACGAGCGAAAATATCAATATATTGATGGTGAAATCATATGTAATTGGATGGTATATCTTATATAAAGAATACATAACATGTTATATTTAGTATTTACATTATTTATAATCATTATTATACCCATCCAAATAATTAAGAGTTCGAATAACAAACTATAACACGACGTGGAGATGGTAAGCCGTACGTACACACATATGGTGACTTTGTCATTCATTTGATGAACAGAATAATGAATATGGCTATAAAATTATTATAATAACATCACAATATATAGAAGATACTGGGGTTATTATTTTATAATAGAAACAATAAAGAAATAGGAAGTGGAAAAAGAACATATATAGAAAGAGGTGATGAAATATTTACCTGTTCTTCGGGTTCTTCCATTTGATTTGACCAAATAGGCTCTTTAGGATCGCTTTATGACCAAAGGAATGGTTCAATGAAGAAGGGAGGATATTTGGGAGGATTTTTGGGCTGGTTTTGGCCAATAAAAATGGATTTGGAGGTGTGAAATTAAGATAAGGGGAAGTGCCCTTTTATAAGATAGTTGAGGGTCACTTTTGGAAAAGCTTGAAATATCATTTTATAATAAAATAATTTTGTGATTATAATGGCTAAAAAATGATTAATTTCAATGATAAAGTGGTTATTAATAATAATACTATCAACCAATATGTTTTCTATGGGTTTATGCCACCATATTAACCTTATCTTTTAGATTTAACTCTTAGTTAAATAGTTTGACATTTACCATGTCTCTTTGTATTTTTATATTACATGGTTAATAAACATAATATAAAAAGGCAATAGAACCTCAAGTGGTTACTTAATGATATACCAATATTTATATAAGTTCTTTGTAATAAACTCTTGTTTTTATAACTATTGTAAAATTTAATAACATAATATTTGTTTAAAGTACTCATTTATGTCAATTTTGACACTGTTTAGTATTTGGTTTTTTTTGAAAGTCATAAAAACATTATTTCTTAGTACCAAATACATTTAATAAACCATAAAATGTCATATTAAAACGTTACCTAGTTATACAATATGAAACTCCAGATTCCAAATATGGAATCCATTTTTCCAAATTCAAATCACAGAAGTGGCAGAAATTAATTTCAAATTAATTCCCGTTGTTAAAATAGAAAGCGTGTTTTTTAAGAAATAAAAACTATCAAAATATTGATAGTTCTTTATATCCAATTTAAATGTTAAATTACATCCAATAACCTAAATTATATTAAATAATTAAAATACAGTCTAATGATACTTTAAAACAACTCAAACTTATAATTAAACACTTTAAATTATTTCAATTAATTTTTTTTTTATAAATATTTATTATTTTTTCATTATTCATCAAAATATGAAAGTTATTAGAAAAGGACCAAATATTTATCCAAAATAAATTTTTACGTCCCCCTATTAAAGAATAATTTAATTTCACAAAATTGAATATATAAAAGTGTCAAATATTGGATTTAAAAAGGGTTCTATATTGAAAGGCGGAAAAACTGCATTTTTTAAAAATTAACACTTTTATCTTAAAAATTGAATTTTTAGTATATTATGCCTGATAAACACAAAAGTTGAATGTTAAAATTATATAGGATATATAAAATTTGAAATGTGGTTAATACTTTTCATAACGTTTTTTTGAACGACTAGTTTAGTAAGTCATGGTGGGCTCAAACTAGGTGTTGCATGTAGAGCATGTTATTGAAATACTTTGTAGAGATAACATACTATAAAATCTTAGGGTGTTACAAGTTCAGATTCCATGTATTGAGCAAGACTAGAGACCACTTCCTGATCCAATGCTCAGACACACCAAACCACATTTTCAAATAACCTTTAATAAATTGGGGAGGGATAATTATCTACATCCTCTTCCCTCTATTACACAACATGTATCCAAGAATCATCTTGTTACACTAAGAAACAACCACAAGTTAAGACCATAAATACAACATTCTGAACAAAATTGAGCAACAACAATAAGTACCAAAAACTTCAATTGATCAAATCAAAACCAGATTCAACAAAAACAAACAAACTACTTTACCCTCACCCAATTTCCATACATTTTTTTTCGCTAGTACATCTCATGTAGAGCAGATATGAAACCAAATACCAATATCCCATGGGGACCCAAGGCCCATTATGAGGTGTGTTGGATAGACTATAATGAACTGACCTTATTACATTACATAATCAAGAAATTAGTCAAGAAATCACCTCATTTCACATTGAGGATCTTTTCATGTTTATATATTTAGATAAAAGGGATATAACACATTCATGACATTACACATTAATAGAGAGTGAATACCATTAAAATAGTACTTATTTCATCCAATATATAAATGTTTTCAAATAAAATATGATTTCATGGAAAATTCATGAAACATTTATCTTTTCTTCCTTATTTGTCTTAGAAATATTAATAACCTATGAAAATAATTTAAAAACATATAATCATCACAAAAAAATCAGTAAGGGATAAAAATAAGGAAAGTTCACATTAGTCCATGAATACATGTAATGTAAGAAATAATTTTCAAAATACACACTTATCACCCAAATATACTAATTTTGTGAAACATTTTATTTCCAAAAGATTCCCATAATACATAACAACATAAATAAAACCATAAATATATCTTGGGGAATTACTTACACAATCTTGTAACCCTCTTGAATACCATATAATTTGTAACCCACTCGGCTTCCTTACAATTTGTGTAACCATCGCAGTTACACATGGAGTAACTATAATACCGACCTACAACATCCACATGACCAATTTATTGGAGGGATATTTGGGTCCCAAAATGTATCATAATAAATACCCAATATCCATAACATAATCACATAACATGAATAATTGCATAAAAACATTGCTTTTTAATTTCGTAAAACAGAGCTTTAAAAGAGGGTTTTAAAAGAAAAGTCCCTTCTAAATATCATATAATTGAAGTGATACATAATAGAGTGGATGTAATAAGTATACACAAGGTAAATACCAATAATGTATCATAATTATAATATAACCCATCACCCAAAAATTCTTAATACCACATAAATAATGATGTAGAATTTTAACCCATATAATGAAAATCGGGTTAAGAATTCCCTGACCTTGGGGTTCTCTTATATAATACTTATTTAAACATACTATAAAATTGTTAAAGAACTGTTATTAATATCTTATAGAAACATATTCAGGTCTATAATACCTTCTATTATAATTTCATAGCATCCCTTCACACTTTAATTTTTAGTATTTTGTTTCTTCCATTGTTTTGGGCGCGTTCCTTTCATGTTTTCCATGATCGGTTCATGAAGGATATTCATGTTGATTGGAATTGAAAATACAGAATTGGAATGGAGTTGTATTAAAATATTTCAATAACCATAAATTATTTCATCTATCATTTTAATATCTGACATGATGATGAATCATAAGTAAATAGATTATTGAAATTTGTTTAGGTAGTTTTGGTGATTCTTCGATCATAATAAACTCAATTGTTTTATAAATTAATAACATGTGTATAAAATGATTCCATAACTTTATTTAAGATATAATATAGATATTATAATAGGGTTAAATCTTAAAAATTATTCCATGTCTTGTATTGAAGGATGTAAACGAAATTGAAATCACATCGTCCACAATGTCTGTGATTCGACACATCACAGACTGTTTTTTAATTTCATGAATAAGTGGGAGAGGAGAAGAAAAATAATGGTGAGTATTATATAAACATGATAAAATATAGAATATGTAAGATACTGGATCATTCATGCCTCTTGTAAAGGGGATGTGATGAAATAATAAGAATAGAAAAGAAAATTAAAACGAAATAAAGAAAAAAAATGTTGTTTACCTCTTGATCTCTTCATCTTCAGATCCTTATTAAGGCCATTGGTTTTGGCCTATTGGTTAGACTAGAAGATCTAGGATGTAGTTAAGTGGCTTGGGAGGCGTATTGGGAAGAACTTAGGTAAGGATCAAGGCTTGAGAGGTGTGGGAGGAAGGGGGAAATGATAGTGGTATTTATAGGTGCGGAGAAGAGGTATTTTACATTATTTTAACCATCATTAAAATATTTTGCTTTGTACTTCTAATAGTCTAGATTCATGTGACCCAAAATAGTAATAATGGCATGTGAGTTCGAACCAATTGTTCTTACATAACTTATAATTTCATAAATAGTGCATTTAACAGAAAATTTAAATATATGATATTTTACTGTATTTCACTATTCATAATAAATTCATGAATTTAAGAAAAATCCCAAAAATTCCCCCATAACATTTTTCGACATGCAGAATTAAAAAATGCACTCCATTTTTAGAAAATAATTTTCTAAATATTATTAATTAATTTTTTTAAATAAAATCATACTTTATTTAAAAAATTAACAATTGTAAAACTATAACTATTTTTATATATCATTGAAAAATTAACTAAAATTTCATTATCTTAAATCCTTAAGAAAATAATGTAGTAAAATAGTTTACTATTCATTAGGGTCATATTATTATTCATAAGGGTATGTTACTATTCAAAAGAGTTAAATTGGTTCCATTAGACTCCTAATAACATACAGAATACAATTGTGGATGATTGTTTTTCAAAATTTAAATCATAGAAGAAAAAATATTATATTAAAATGATGGATATAAATATCTACATAAAAAATTATCATTCATTTCAGTTAATTTTTTTTAAACTAGGATGTTACATTATCCCCACCTTTCTAAAATAATGTCCTCACAATTTTATTTACTTATTAAACAAGTGCAGGTACCTTGGTCATGGTGCCCACCTAGTTTCATCATCTTCTTAGTGACGTAAATAGATGGTCCATTCATTGAAACAGTGAATTAGAGATCCTTCAAAATCATTTGCTTCTTTTATCCAAATAAACCTTGTTAAAATTGGGTTATATGGGAGTTCACAGAAAAAAAGTTTCAGAAAATAATCAAGTTTGAGATATAATTTCAGAACATATGATAAAACTTGAATTTTATAAAATAGTCAGACCGAGTATGAGTTGAAACATTCCACCAATGGTCCTATAAAAATACCATAAATATGTAATAAAATAAAATATTCTAAAAGGAAACATAAATAGGTTTCACAAGGGTCCTTCTTCATCACCATTATCAAAACCATAATATGCTTCAAAATCTGGTGATAAGGTAAAATATTTTTAAACACCTTGATAATATTTAGCTTTCTTGAAAATATTAGAATATTGAGAAAATCATTTTTGATTAAATACAACCCATTATCCATAATGGTATCGAGGTCTAGTGGAGGTGTCTGATATCTCAAAGAATTTCTTACAAGTGAGTTTTATGTTAGAAAACGTTTTAGAGTCATCTGGACATGAATTTCTAATAATTATTACAAGAATGTCATCATGAAGAGAGATTAATGTCATTTGAGATTCTCATCCTTCCATTTGTAACTGACTTTACTTGATCTAAAAAGTTATAAAACAAGGATTTAACATAATGAATAGACATACAAACTAACCATATGTTTTTAAAAAACTCATAATCACTAAAGTTGTCTAATACTTTCATCTAATACCAACTAGAAGGACCCACCCTTATTACATTATATCAGCATGAATTTAGTCAAGAAATCACTTACTTTCACATTGAGGAATTTTTCAAGTTTTTATTATTAAGGAAAAGGGACATAACGTATTCATGACATTACACGTTAATACATAGGTGATACCATAAAAATTGTACTCATTTCTTCCAATATAAAAAACATATAAAATAAAACTGGATTTCTTTGAAAATTAATCAAACATTTATCTTGGATTAATTCTTTGTCTTATAAATCCTTATAAATTGTGAAAATCATTTAAAAACATGGGATGAGCACAAAAAACTCAGAAAGGGATAAAAATAAGGAAAGTGTACATTAGTCCATGAATACTCGTAACGTAAGAAATAATTTTCAAAGGACACACTAATCACCCATATATACATAATTTTTTAAGAAAGATATTTACAAAATATTCCCAAAATACATAAGAACAGAAATTAAACCATAAATGTGTCTAGGAGCATTACTTACACAATCTTGTAACCCCCTCAACTACTATACAATTTGTCTAACCATCACTGTTACACTTGGAGTAAACATACAGATGACCTCAACATACACATACCCAATACATTAGAAGTAGATACAAGTCCCACCCTTCATCATAATCAATTTACAAGAACAAGAACATAATCATACAACATGAATAATTTAATAAAAACATTTCTTTTGAATTTCGTAAAACAAAATTTTAAAAGAGGTTTTTAAAAGAAAAGTCCCTTATAAAAATCATATAATTGTAGAGTGACTTAATAGAGTGGATTTAATAATTATACACACTTTAAATACACATAATTCATCATTATATACAAAAAAACCCATAAAACAACAATTTTAATACTACATAAATAATGATGTAGAATTTTAAACCAAATATTGGAAACCGGGAGAAGAATTCCCTTACCTCAGGATTCTCGTACTTCAAAATCATTTAAACCTCATGTTTAAGGGTTAAAATAGTGTTATTATTATCTTGTCGAAACATAATAATGTTTATAATACTTTATATATTCACTTCCAAACGTCCTTTCACCCACTAATTATTAGTATTTTGTTTCTTTGTTCTGGGTGCTTTTTTATATGTTTTCTGCGATCGATTCAGGATGGATATTCCTATTTTTTGGAAGTGAAAATCCTAAATTGTAATGTATTTGTATTTAAATATTTACATCACCATAAATTATACCATTTACCATTTTGAATTCTTACATGAATATTATTCATAAGTTAAAACATTATTTATATTTTTTTTGGTCGTTTTGGCGATTCAGCCATTGTAATGAACTCATTAGTTTATTAAATTAATAACAAGATTATAAAATGATTCCAGGACCATATATAAGATATAATACATATATTATATTCTGGTTCAACCATAAAAATGGTTTCATGAACTATCTTGTAGTAAGTAAAAAAAATTCAAATCACAATGTCCACGATGTTGGTAATTCGACACATCACAAGTGATGTTTTTATTTAATGAATAAATGGGAGGGGAGAAGAAATATAATGGTGAGTATTACATATACATGATTAAATCCAGAATATGTATGATACTTGATCATTCAATCCTCTTTGATAAGGGGTGGTGAGAAAATAAATAGAATAGAAAAAGAGAAAAGAAAAGAAAGAAAACCACAGAGGATGTTTACCTCGTGATCTCTTCTCCTAGAGATCCATCTTAAGGCCATTGGTTTTGGCATTTTGGTGAGACAAGAAGCTCTAGGAGGTGGGGAAGATACTTGGGAGGAGTATTGGGTAGAACATAGGTGAGGCTCAAAACATTATAGTTGTTGGAGGAAGGGGAAAATGAAGGTGGTATTTATTGTTGAGGAGAGGAGGTATTTTACATTATTTTAATAATTATTATAATATTTTTCTTAAGACTGTGAATAGTCTAGATTCATGTGACCCTAAATAGTAATAATGGCATATGATTTCAAACCATTTGGTCTTACATCACTTATTATGTCACGAACCAAGTTGGGTCTCCATCTGAACCAATGCCCGACCCAGTTCGTGGCAAGGTACAATGGGCTTTCCCGATTTCCACGAGTTGGTACAAGTTCCTGAGTATAAATAAAATTAAAAATGACTTACCCAAATAAATAAATGTAAATAAATAATACAACAATATAAAATAGACCATATCTGGTAGTCACAAACATATATTCCTTTAACCAAAAAAAATTCTAGTTGTATGTTTGACCAGAAAACCAAACAAGAGCTACCACTTGGTTGGGTGACCAAACACCAAAAGAAAATCCTACACCTGGAAAGAAGACACCAACCTCAATCCATCTCCAAAACGCCACACAATGTAGTTTTCCAACAGCTTATACCACCACTTACAAACGCCTTACCTTTACCTGTATCTGACATGTCCAAATCGACTTAGACCAAAGGGAGTAAGTATGGTGTAAGGAATCACCCAACCATATGACACCAAATAAAAAGACCATACATATAAACATTATATAATTATTGAATTGAAGGTTTAACTTAGGAATGTAAAATTAATGATTTATCAATTTAATAAAAAAAGAGTTTGAAGAAAAGTAACTTTAAAAGGAAAACCGTTTTTTCCAATAAAACTTTTTTTCTTTTATGTCACCACAAAAGTCACACCATATGCCGACACTGTGTGTAATGTAATCCAAGAGAACCAAAAGTAGGAGAGGCCCTATAGGTACTAGAATATAGTGGGACCCTAGATCATAATGTCTCAGTGAACAAAGGAATACACTCTCGTGCACGAGAAACTAGTAGAGAAACAAATCTATAACCTAGTGGTCTTAAATCACCATCCAATTTTTTTAGGTGCTGTAATCATCATCCCAGCTAGGTGAAAATGAGCCAAAGCCAATCCTGTATCACTAAAACACTAGATCTTTTCCATCCACTTAGTACCTAGGCTTCCTATTTGTGCTCCAAAGTTCTATGTTCACATGTTTTTTAATGTCAAACGTAAAAAACACCAATGTATTATCTAACTTCTACACCACACATTCACACACACACAAACACATTTGGAAACATTACACACCAAAGATTTTCCAAAACTCAACCCTCACTACTCACATATTAAAATATATAGCTAAAAATTTTCTAAATACCATTCTATAATCATTTAATAGTAGATACTTTTATGAAAATATTTTTAAAAAATGCGAGGTACGACTCATGGTGACAAAACCCCAAAAAAACCTCCTTTTTATAACCAGAATCAAATAGACAACAACAAAAAACACAAGCCACAACTCCTACACAAACTGAGAGACTAAATGCATAATTTTAACAAATACAAAAAATTAACAGACACACTACCAGCAGATCAAAGACACGTTAAGTTTCAAATATTAACTAACTGTGTGCATTAAAACTAATTAACAAATATAATAAATACATTAAAAAAGAAAAATAATTAATAGGATAATCCTTACACTTGGAACCACCAGCCTCAGAGTTGGGAAAGTCTCGTGACTTGATGAAAACAACCACCACTTGTCAATTTCTCTGCAAGGGAGCTACAATGGACCCAAAAACAAGGTAATTAACATTTGTGTAAAAAATCAACCTAACGAAACCAAACCCTAACCACAACGATCACCCAAAATAAAAGGGTGATCAACTGAGGTACTTCGCACCAACGTAGAGGAGTTAGAGAGGCTGTATGGAGGTCAATGGAGGCTATCGGATCTTCAAACAAGCCATGGGTGTGGTGTGCAGTTGCTGTATAGTAGAGGTGCAGTGTCATCGAGAAGTAGAAAATGAGAAGAGTAGTGACCATGGGACGACCGCAGGAGCTTCTTCCGATGAGATGGTGTGGGAGTCGGTATGTCAAGGAGGCGAAAAATAGTGGGGTCGCCAAGCATCATAAATGGGTGCAAGGCAGCAAGAAGGCTAGGGTCACAACCAGATGCAAGGCAACAAGGTAGGGTTCTGTCATGGTAGGGTGCAAGGCATCAATGAGGTTAGGGTTGCGGTTGGGTGTAAGGCTGCAAGAAGGGCTCAAGGAACTACTAGGGTTCACATGGACAATGTGTTGGGGAAGGTGAGAAGTACCACTATGGGGAGGGAGAGAAATTATATGAGATAAGAAAGGAAATAAAATAAAATAAATAAAAAAGAAATGAATGAAAATAAAACAAAAAAATGGAATAAAAACACTATAAAATAAAAACCTAAACCAATAAAAAGATAAAGATGAATAAAATTGAAAATATATACAAATAATGGATACAATAATAATAATAATACTATTTTTGTTAATAAAAATTAACTTCTTAAAAAATTAATAAAAAAAATTTATAACGTTATAAGATAAATTTAGTCATTCAATTGAGGAATTAATAATAATAGTAGTTGTAGTAGTAGTAGTGACAATAATAATAATTATTAATATAATTTTCTTTTTATTATATTTTTTCCCATTATCTTATAGGGTAGACAACATGTTAAACTGGAGAAGCTACATGACTTTACCCATGCCCTGACATTGAGTCGGGCAATGTCAAGATGATGCTCATTTATCATCCTAAAAAACACAAAACTCACATCGGCATGGCCGACTTTTCAAAGAAAAAATTATTAAAAGGAAAAGAATCATATGAGATAAAAACTAAAATTTAAAAAAAAATCAAAATGCGAAGTCCATGCATGACAATTATCCCCTCCATGAAAACTTTTCTCCCTTAGAAAGTCAATTCGAAGCCTTATCAGAGCATATAAATGGGTACCCCTCCTCAACCCAAAACATCCACTCCCAAGATTCATGATCTTCATTCCCATGATTCCATAGAATGAGAAAAAAGGGAATGAAGTTCCCACGAAGCACCTTCTCCAAAGAATCCACTATCTGCACTGGCCTCTCAATAACTAATAAGTGGGGATCTATCTCCAACTCCTCCCAATTCAACACATATGACAGATCAATATTGTACCATTTTATTTAGGAGACATGAAATAGGTCATGACTCGATGTCAATTGAGATGGAAAAGAAAACATGTATTCCACCTTCCTAATCCACTTAGTAATATCGAAAGCACCAACATTCATCGAAATCAGTTTCTCCTTCATTCCCAAGCAGCGTTTACCCAAGCGAGGGGCCACCTTCATGAACACCCCATCACCCAATGAAAACTCATGATACTGATACCTCTGATAATTATAATATTTTTGGTGAATTTTATCTTTCAATAACTAGTGTCTGGTCAACTTGACTTTCTCTAACGTCTCCAACATAGGGCCCTATATCAAAATTGAGGTCTCACCTACCTCATCCCAACAAAAATGAGACAGAAAATGCTGAATATAGAGTTCCCCAAAAGGTTCCATTATAATAAAGGACTGGTAATTATTATTATAAGAAAACTCAACCAATCCCAAATTGATATCCCAGAAACCTCTGAAATCCAACACAAATGTGCGAAGTGTGTCCTCAATAATCGGATTCGCCCACCCCATATGGACATCCGTTTGATGATGGTATGTCATGGTCATCTTAATATACAGCCCAAAATCCTTTTAGAGGCCTCCCCAAAACCTGTAGGTAAATCAGGGGTCCCTGTCAGAAATGACCGATGACGACACAACAAGAAGTATGACCACCTCCTGAACATACAAATGGCCCAACTCATCCAATTTCGCTGTATCTCTGATTGAAAAAAAAGTGGGATGAAGTAGTCAAACAATCAATCACTACCCAAATATAGTTATTTCCACGAGTTGTAAAAGTAAATCCAATAATGAAGTCCATGGAGAACTCATCCCACTTCGAGGTAAAAATGGGTAAGGGACGAAGCAAACCAGATGGTCTCTATTGCTATGCTTCAACCTACTGAAAACTGAAACATCTCGATACAACGTCAGCTATGTCTTATCTCATTCATGGTAACTGAAAGTAGCGAAAAACATCATAATACATCATGATAGTACCAGGATAGACGACACGCTAAGACTGTTGGCTATCCTGCATCACCACCTTCCGCAGTGACAATGGTACCACTGCATGACCAATGAATAAGAAAATATTCAAATGAGAAAAACGCTAATAAGAAGGAGTATCTCCACCCTGATGAAACTACATATATCGCTAACACAAATCATCACCAGGATTCTCCCACTGAATCAACTTCATAAGATTAAAATTTAACTGAATGACAGCATAGAAAGTACCTTTGATGTGATCCCTTATCTCCAAGTGCATCTGGGAAAAGAGCCCCATCAATGTCCACTCATCACTGGACCACCTGAAGGCATGCACTCATACTTTACAACTCAAGGATTCAGCCACCACATTATCCTTTCCCAAGGTATAGACAATGTCAATGTCAAATCCTTGTAGATACCTGATCCAGTGGTGATGCCCCAAATTGAGATCCTTATGAGTGAAAATGCAGGCTAGGCTCTTATGGTTAGAGTAGACCGAAAATTTCTCCCCAAAGAGGTAGTGACGCCAATTTTTTAGGGCGTGCATCACTTCATCCAACTCCAAGTTGTGAGTTGGATAATTCTTTTCATGCGGCCAGAGCTGAGGAGAACCATAAGCCCCCACATGATTATCCTGCATGGGTAAACACCCAAGGCCCATACCTGAGCATCATCAGAAACCACATAACCCTTCATAGACTTTAGTAAGATCAACATAGGTGTTTTGGACATTATCTTGTTCAAATCCTTGAAGGATGTATGGAACTGTGGGATCCATTCAAACATCACCCTATTCCAGGTTAGTGTGGTCAAAGAGGAGGCTAGCCATGAGAAATCTAGAACAAAATGACTTTAATAACTTGCCAGACCAAGAAAACTCCTGATCTCAAACAGATTCCTTATCTATTCCTATGAAATCACTACACTGATATTCTCAGGATCCACTAAAACCCCTTTTTCTGAGATGACATTCACCCAGAACCTCACTTCTCTGATCTAGAATGTGCACTTCAAAAGTTTGGCATAAAAGCAGTGATAATGAAATGTTCCTAAAACAATCCACATGTGATGCTCATGGTCCTAATCAGATCCTGAATAAAATAGGATATCATTGAAAAATACCATGACAAAGGAGTCGAGATATTGGTGGAAGAACCTATTCATGAGTTCCATAATAAATGCCAGAGCATTTGTAAATCATAAATTAATGACCATATACTAGAAGTGACCATACCTACTCTGAAAATCCATCTTTAGAATGTATTCTTCTATCATCCTGAGTTGGAGGTAACCCAATCATAGGTCAATTTTGGAGAAACAAATATTCCCATTCAGCTGGTCGAAAAAATCATCAATATGGGGAAAGAGGTATTTATTTGTTATGGTTACCTTATTCTATTTATGGTAATCAACGTAGAATCAGTGGGTTCCATCGACCTTCTAAAAAACTGGGGTGAACTAAGGAGAGACACTTGGGAGAATGAATCCTTTAGATTCAACATCGTCCATCTATATCTTTAATTCACTAAATTCGGTGGGGTTCATGTGATATGATGGAAGAGATATAGGCTGTCTTCTCGGCGCCAACTCAGTCGAGAACTCCACGTTTCGCTTTGGGGGAATCCTGAAAAATCATCTGGGAATACCTCTAGAAACTCATCCACTATTGCAGGTAACCCACTCTGCGAAGCATCACTATCATCATTTAGTGAGAGCGATGATAACTGATAATAATGATTACCCAAATCAGGAATTGGAAGTTCCGTGCAACCTGACTGATGATCCGATTCCCAAAGATATACCCATGGGCTCCCATCAGGATCCATAAAACTAACTCATCGCTGATAATAATCATTATGTGCATGGATGTGCACCAGTCAGTCCTTATTGAGGATTACATCAAACATTTCCATATCAAGGACCAAGAAATCACACTCCATCATGACTCCTGAAATAGAGAGTGTGCATGAAGGACACCTAAGGCCTTGCCCCTCTTTTTCCACAACTATGATACCGATTCCATGAAAAAAGATAACAGCTAGGTTGGTAGGTTCAACAGGTTAAAAAGATAGGTTGATATAAAAGAAATTGAAGTACCAATATCAAATAAAACTGCTGCTATAGAAGATTAAATCAGAATGGTCCCTTGAATTATTGAAGGTCTTACATCAGATCCCACTAGTGTTTGATCCACAACAAGAAGATGCCTGGTTCCTACTTGGGAACGACCACTCACTTAGGACTCTACCCTGATTTATATCTTCTTTGAAGAAGATATGGTCTTCCCACCTTGTCCACCAAACTGAGATCCCATCATCGTAGTCAGCTCTGACTGAACCGGTACTCCTATGGAGGTCACAGATCCAATCCCACTCTGGTAACGATGGGTCACCCTGCAAAAGCGTTGCACATGTCCCATAACACCCCATTGATAAAAAGGCTTTGGGGGGGGAGGGACATTCATTAAAGATGTGTCATACTTACTGCACTGATATAACACCACCAAACCTGCACCAGAATCCCTAGATGAAGTCTGCTTAGAAGGATGACCTGAGTTTCCCCCACTCTACTTCCCTTTATCATCACGCAACCCCTTATTCTCAGATAAAATTCCTGCCCAAATCCTAACACTAATATAGAAAACCCCGACTTTCCTCTCTGGTCAATCTTGACCATGCATGAATGATCTACCACCTCAGCATAAGTTCCCTTCTTGAACAAGAAAACCTAAGAGTAAATTTCTAGTATAATCCCCTTCTCAATCTTCTGAGAAATATAAGATTCATTTGAAGAAATCTCAGGCGCATACAACGATAGCTCAACAAATCATTTTTCAAAACCATCATCGTCTAATCCCCTTGTGAATGATCCATGAACTATTGAGATCTGTTATAGGCCAGGAACTTGGGACAATACTGCTCATTAAAGATAGACTTGAAATCTTTCCAACTCACCTGCTCATGCTTTCTAGCCTGAGGCACTGATTAGCACCACTTGCGACTAGAACCCTCTAGCTGAAATGACAAAAACTTTACCCTAACATCCTCAGGCGTTTCAAGGAACTTAAACCAATGCTCTCTCAATTTAGGCCATTCCTCTACCTCTATAGGTTTTGAAAAACCTCATAATGAAGGAGGATTAATCTTTAGAAACTCTGGAATTGTATCCTTCTTGGAGCCAGACCCATATCTTCTATATGGAATAGGAGTGAGAGTGCGAGTTATCTCATGTCATAAAGCCTGAACAGCTCAGACCACATCTTCTACCAATCCCTAATGAAACGGAGAGGGAAAACTCTCTGCAGCTTCCTCCCATGGGTGCATGTAAGCTCTCAGGGGAGGCATCCTCATACAAGAATAAATTGTCACATAAATAACATCATTAATAAATCATGTATGATGACAAAAATCCAGCAACGACAACAATCATTAGAAAAAAAAAATAAAAAGTAACATCGTGTCCAAACCACTTCTTCCCCACCCGATGTCTACGAACAGTCTGCAGACTACACATCCCACCAGGAAGAGAAGTTAAACAAGTATCCTAACACCACATGGTGAGTCATGGTTTTTCACAAGGTGTGCAGGATAGGAACCCTACTCGCTACCAAAATTATGATCCCCTAAAATCCTTGCTCCTATCTAACCAGACTTCTCCCAAATGAAATAAATCAATAAAGAAAAACCTCTTATGATACCTTTTTTTAGAAACCATGTTGGGTTTCTATCTAAACCGACACCTAATCAAGTCCACGGAAAGGCCCGAAGGGAATTTACAATCCCCATGGGTTGGTAGAAGTTCCCAGGTATTGAAATAAACCTTTGTAATGGTTTAACTGAATAAAAAAATGTAAATAAATCATCCAACAATAGAAAATACCCCAAAGATGAAAGCCACAACCAAACACGACTTTAACCAAAAACTGAAATTTGAGTTTCATGTTATAAATGAAAACAAAACAAGAGCTACCACTTAGTTGGGTGACAAAAAAACAAAACAAAAAACTTCCACCTGGTGAGAGGACACCACCCTCAAGCCATCTCCACAATGTCGCACCAGGTAGTCTGCTGACAGCCTGGACCACCACTTCTAAACTCCTTACATTTACTTGAATATGACATGATCAAATATATTTAATCCCAAGGGTGTAAGTAGAGTCTGAGAGAATTCCAAATAAGATCCCACCAAATAAAAATATTCCCCATATAAATATTAAATTAAAACATAGTACCGGTTTTAACAAGGGAACAAAAAAATAATCATTTAACAATTTAATAAATAAATAGTTTGAACACAAGTAACATTAAATGGAAAACTTTTTTACTAATAAAACCATTTCTCATTTATGTCACCACAAAAGTCACACCATATGCCTATGGTGAGTGTAATGAATTCCCAGAGCACCAAAAGTGGGAGAGTACCTATAGGGACAAGCATATATTGGGGCCCTAGAACCTCGCATCTCGGTGAACAAAGGAAGACACTTTCATGCACAATCAACTAGTAGGAAAACACATCCATTACGTAGGGGTCTCCAATCATCATCCGAAATTTATTTAGTGTCGTAATCGTCAAACGAGCTTGGTAAACTTGGGCCAAAGACACTCTCGTATCACTAGAACACTAGATATAGTCCTCCGACCTAGTACCCATGCTTTAGATTTGTGATGAAAAGTTTCAAGTTCACATGCTTGTTAAAGTCAAATGCACAAAACACCAATGTATTATGTAAAATTTTCACCACACTTTCACCAACACAAAGACCAATTTGGAAACAATAAGCACACTAATAATTTTCAAAATATCAACCTGCACAACAAAAACATTCAAATATACAGTTAGAAAATTTTTAATGACCATAATTCAATTATTTATCACTAGAAAATTTTATTAAGCAGTTTTTCAAAAATAGGATGCACGGCTCAATGTTCCAAAACCCACGCCAATATCCCTTTTTATAACCTGACTGATACAGACACCACCAAAAGACACAAGCCAGAAATCCTACAGATACAAACAGACTGAAAACATAATTTTAACAAACACAAAAAATTCATAGATGCACTAACAATAGAGAAAAGACAAATTAAGTTGAAAAAAATTTTAAATATGAACATTGAAACAAATTAAAAATATAATAAATAAAATTAACAAGAAAAATAAATAATCAAGTAATCCATACATACATAACCACCTACCTCGGTGTCTGGAAAGTCTCGCGACTTGATGCAAACTCCCGCTGCACGTCGATTTCACTACAAGGTACCTATAACAGACTAAAAAAGGTAATTAACATCTGTGTCAAAAATCAACGTAACACAACCAAATCCTAAGGGAAAAAATCACCCAAAATAAAAGGATGATCAAATGGGGTAATTTTCTTATACGACATGGAGTCCAGGATGCTGGCTGAAGGTCAATAGAGTCTATCAGATCTCTAGTCGAGCCAAGAGGGGTGGTGTGTGGCCGCTGGACAGGAGAGGAGTTGTGTCACCGAGAATTAGCAAAGGGGAAGAGTAGCGACCAAGGGAGTTCCACCAGAGCTTCAACCAAGGAGATGGTGCAGGATCTGGTATGATGAAATGGAATGAACTAGTGGGGTCACTGAGTGTCATGGGCGGATGTATGGGAGAAAGGAGGATAGGGTCATGACCGAGTGCAAGGTAGCAAGAAAGGATTGGGTGGCTGCTAGGGATCACACATAACATGTGCAGGGGCAGATGAATAGTACTGTGATAGGGAGGGAGAGAAAGTGAGGGAGAGAAGAAATAAGATAAAATAAAATAAATAAAAAAGAAAAAAAAGAAAAAAAATGAAAAAAGTGAAATAAAAATACTAGAAAATAAAAACCTAAACCAATAAAAAGGCAACGATAAGTAAAATTGAAAATCTATATTAATAGTTTCAACTATAATAATAATACTATTGTGGTTAATAAATATTACCTACTTAAAAAATTAATAAAAAAAGATAATAACGTTATAAGATAAATTTATCCATTCCATTGAGGTATTAATAATAATAATAGATGTTTTAGTTGTATTAGTAGTAGTGAAAATATTAATTATAATTATTATTTCACATTTATTATATTTTTTAACCATCCGTACACTAGTCCGGCTACACGTTAAACTGGCGACGCCACACAGCTTCTCCTGTGCCCTGCCTGCTTGTCGGGAAAAGTCAAGTTGACCATCATTTATCATGAAAAAAACAAAAAACTCTCATAAGCTCAACCAACATTTCCACTAAACAATTATTAAAAGGGAAAACATATGAGACAAAAATTAAAATAAAAAATATACTGAAATGCGAAGTCCAGGCCTGAAAATTCTCCCCACCATGAAAACTTTCTGCTCTCGGAAAGTCAATTCAAAGCCTAGTTCGAGAGTCGAAATGGGTAATCCTACTAAACCCATGAATTCAACTCTCAATTTTAATGCTCTTCATTCCCATGTATCCATAGAATTCAAACCAGGGGAATGGAATTCCCATGATTCACCTTCTCCTGAGAATCCACTATCCACACTACCCCCTCAAAAACTAATAAGTTTGTCTCTATTTCTAACTCCTCCTAACTCATCATTTGTGACTGATTGGGATTGTAGTTTTTTAGTTAGCATACATAAAATATGTCATGAATCGACGTAAACTAAGAAAGGAAAGCTAACTTGTATTCCACATTTCCAATCTTCTCTGTAACACCCCGAGATTTTATGAAAAATATTCTTTTTATTTTCATTAATGTCTCGTGTTGTACGCTACACCAAAAGGAGCTTGCTCAACACACATCCTTGACTTGCCTTGCATTACACGCAATCGTGACCTTCCTCGATAGCGTGTGTAGTACGCAATACCGAGTTTCACTAAACAATGATATGCTATTAAAATATTATTAAAACTAGCCATTATGAATAGTAATAACCACCTTGTAAAATTTTAGAAATTTTATCTCTCAAAATGGACTTCATTTTTGGATTCAGAGTATCCAATTTAGCCTAAGGTGAAATTTTGGCACTTTTCGGATAACTTTCATATTCTGATGAATAGAGAAAATTATTAAATTTTAATTAAAAACAACTTTTTAATCAAAATAATTAATAGTGATAAATTATTAATTCGAGTGGTTTTAAAGTATATTTAGAATATATTTTTACAATTTAATACAATGTTGGTCATTTTATTTAATTTCACATTTAAACCAGATATAAACAAGTGTCAATCTTTTGATAGTTATTATCTCTTAAAAACACGCTATTTGTTTTGACGACGAGAATTAATTTTTTAAATTAGTTAATGTAACTGATATGTTTTGAATTTGATAAAATAGACATCATTTTTGAATTCATAATTTCAAATATAGCTTAGTTCTAATTTTTGGTATTTTTCTGGAAACTTTAATTTTTTGATGAATAGTGAAACCACTAAGTGGTAGTTAAAAAACTGAATTTTTCATAAAACTTAATCTCACCACTTCTGTGAGTCGAATTTAGAAAATCCGATAGACACGGTTAATATCAAGGGCTAAAATGTGGTTCAATGAGATGAAAATAATTTTTCGTGAATAGTAACTTTTTACTTTTTTTTACCACGGTTAAAAGTAAATAGGGTAATTAAGGGTACAAATGATATTATTATTACCCTAACACATGTCCTAATTCTATTGGATAAGTGTAATTCGACCAAATAAAACCTAAAGAAAAAAATATTACCATTTAGGCCCACTTGGATTAGATTAGGACATTTATTATTATTTAATTGAAAGAAGTGTTAAAAGAGTTAAAATCAAAGTTTATTTACTAGAACATTTTTAATATAGGGTTATACATAAGATAAATTCGATTCTAAATATTCATTAGAAATCTAATACTATTTCCTACATAATTATATTTTATTTATAATTTTTAGACATTAAATAATTTAATTTATTTATGACACAATGACGATGCAGTAATTACCATAATAGTAACAAATTAGAATAATTGATATTATAAATACCCAAATAAATATTATTTTAGTCTTTTTATGTATTACAATAATTTTATACGTTAATATGACATGTTAGTATTGATTTAATTAAATTTTTTAGAACAAATAATTCTGTTATGAGTTTCACAAAAATCAATTACTAAATAGTGTCAAAATTGACATAAAATAGTTTTTAAAACATATATTATATTATTAATTGTTATTTTATTCCTAAAAATCTAAGGTTCGGCCACATGACTTATATAAGGTTATATATATTAATAATATACAACTTGGGGCTCGTTGGGCTTGTTATAGTATGTTTATTAACCTTATAGTGTAAGAACACAAGAAGACGCGGTAAAAGTAAAATTGTTTAACTTAATCTTAAATATAAATGATAAGGTTAAAATATGAACCTAAACTTGTCTAAATTCTATTGGATGAGAGGCTTTAGACCCATCCACACCTTAGATTAAAAATAAATCAATTTTGAGCTATTTAAAACCGAATTTGACTTTATAATAAAATAATAGTTTTAGTTATTCCAAAGGTGCCCCTCTCCTCCCTTATAAAAGGGCACCTCCTCCCTCTCCTCCTCACACCAATTTGAGCCTTCAAGCTCGCCCATACCCTGACCAATTCTCTTCTACACTTTCCTAGAAACATCCTAGAGGTCATGGTCTTCCTCAAAGTCCAATTTTAGTGCCCTAAAAGGAGATCTTAAAGGGGCGCTTCAAAGAAGAGGTAATGTCCGTTACTGATTATTTCAACTTAATTTCTTCTTCCACTTCTTCTTCTTAGGTTGTTTAATTTTTAAGTAATAAAATCAGTATAACTCATATACTTATATGTTATTATAAGTATGAAACAACCCTATTTCACCATCTATCCATCTTACGGAAAATGAAATCACCGCGCGTGCGTACGTACAAAATATCGTCTCCACACTATGGTGTAATCTATTTTCCACCACCACCTTACTTGGATGGTTATAATGGTGTAAATAATAACTATATATGATTATTTTAAAGTGATATTGATTCTGTAATAGTATACATAAACTCCAATAAAATTCCACGATCATGGGAACGATATCATCGCTCGTGCGTACGTACGGAATACCGTCTCCACGACGCGATGAGATTCATTCTCAATGATTAACCATTCATGAATGATTATAATGTATATATAATAAGTAATCATGAAATATATGACATAATAATGATACTGGATTTATGTGTATATATATGTATGTCATCTACTTAATTTCATTCAACTCAATAGGGAAACGAAAACAACATTCATGCGTACGTACGGCCTACCGTCTCCATGAACGGTGTATTTCTTTCCATTTAATGATTTATTATATATATTTATATTATGAATATATATTATATATAAGTCATATTTTATATTCTGAAATTAATTAATCATGATCCAAGTAATCATATGAATAATTACAAGTCAAAACACGGACGACAAATGAAACGATTTTACCAAAAACACTCTTTAACTTGGAATTTACAAAAGAACAGGTAATATAAAGTGATAAGTGAACCATATATGATATAATAACAATGAATATGATTCTTGAATAAGTCAATAACATTATTTAGATCATTATACAGGAGGTTAGGACACATACGAAGCAAATCGGACCTAAGGTAGGGGAAATATCTCAATCTCATTTTTTTTATCCGAGATTGTTTATACTTTGGAATTTACTGGGTTGAATTTTATCATCCACATCCATGTTTCATCAATATGTAATATTTATATCCTTCTAAAATATTTTATATCCAATTTTACCCTTTGGTGAGTTTCTAGTAAAAGATATGAAAGGAATCTTTTGTCGTTTTTCGTACGAGGTACTTTTTGACTTTTCCGACAAAAGTACGAGAATAATGTTTTTTTAACTTATACAGTATGAATGGATTTTTAAAACATTATTTCCAAAAATCTTCCATTACAAATTTTCAAGTTTATTTTTAATCAACTTATTTTAGTTTAAAATTGTATGACATTTAAAGAAAGGAAAGTGTTTTTGATGTAGAAAAGATATTTTCCTCAATAATGGAGTTCAAGTGTTTTATCAAAATTATTTTCCATCTAAGATAATAAAGGGTTCTGTTTATATCTTTATTAATACATTGATTTGATTTTGTTGTGATGGAATTATTTTTATATATTCCTTTATCTTATATGAATTGTTTTATGATGTCACAATGTTTAAGATTCCCATTTTTATTACATGGGTTATGCTATGATGTATGGTTTATGATTATGTGGAACACATAAGAATGATATCACTATGAGATGGGTGGGACCTAATTCTCCCACCAATTCATTGGGTAAATATTTTATATCTCATGAGATAGACATGGCTGGAACGGTAGGTTATACCAGTTCAGTGAAATAGGACTGAAATGAGGAGTGAACTCAGTTCAGAAAGGGACTTTGTCCACAAAGATGGTCTTGGAAATGAGTCTTGACTAATAAGAAATGATTCTATACGATTATGTGTGTATGACAAAAAGTTTCATGTTTTAGGTTATGATTATTGGGATTACATTTCACTACTATGATTTATCCCATGTTATGAAATTATGATCTATTTTGCAGGTTAAGATTTCTAAAAGATATGTTCTTATGAATATGATGTGATTGATATTTCTTTTGTTTACCCATACTGAGCATTTGAGCTCACCGTTTTATGTTTTCTTTTCCCCAGGATATAAATAAAGGATTTAGTTTTTTTAAAAAAGAAGATCTTTATGGGAGATTTTGAATATCTTTCACCACGATTAGAAGATTATATTCCGAATTTCCAAAGACACTAAACTATTACGGTCCTTGTGTGTGTGTTTTTTTTATGTATTAAGTATTGTTCAAAAGTAATGTAATGTCTATGTACATCAAGCTTCGGGTCTCTACATTTGGTATTGGAGGATAGGTTTAGTCAACCTTTGGAAACTAGGATGCGAGAACTTTAGTGAGATCCCTAGAGATATTTCTAAGGTATGTCTATGGATGTACCTAAGGTTAAGTATAAGTATAGGTTATAGTCCTAGAATCACGCTAAAGATCCTAGAATTAAACCTAATATGTTAGATATTGAAGGTACTCCCCCTTTATTATGTTGTTTTCCCTATCATGATTTTTGCCTCTCACACTATTCTTTTTGTGTTTTAGATGATAGTTGGAACCCGAAGGAACCGTGTTGATCAATGTAATGGACAATGCAATGATTGTCCTCCTGAAAAAACAAATGTTATGGGAGATGGAGTGAAAAATATTATTGCTATACTTACACAAGCTATAAATCATTCTAGACTTCCAAATGAGGAGAGAATGGAACAATATTCTATTGAGTCCTTATGAGGCAACGTCTACCTTCTTTCAGTGGGTCTTTTGATCCACTTGTTGCTGAACAATGGATCAGTACCACTGAAAAGATATTTTCAGTTCTTCAATGTTCTGAACATGATAAAGTCATCTTAGCAGTATATCGTTTGGAAGGTGAAGCTGATCAATGGTGTAATCTTATCAAGAATACGAGGCAAAGAGATGAAATTGAGTCCATGTAATGGGACGAGTTCAAGAACTTATTTTTCAATAAGTACTTCCCTCGTATTCTTTGAACAAAAATGGAGAAGGAGTTTCTTGAACTAAAGCAAAAGGATGATGAATCTGTTGGTATATACGAAGTGAATTTTACAATGCTTGCCAGGTATGCATCTGGATTTTTTATCCAACCTGAAGGTAAAGTTGATCGATTCTTCAGTGGCTAAAAACAAATCTTCGAAGGGAATTAACTATAAGAGACTTCAGTAGCTATGAAGAAATTGTAAGTTGTGCTATCAAGGTAGAAATGGAAGTTGGTGTTACTTATCCATATCATTGTTTTGACAAGAAACGAAAGATGGAGGTCAAGAAGAAATCTCAGAATAATGGTGAAAAGAAGATGAATGTTTCCTTATGCTCAAAGTGTGAAAAGAAGCATGGTGCAGATTGTCTCAAAGGGACAAGTAAATGTTTCAAATGTGGAAAGGAAGGTCATCGGGCATTTGAATGCTGCAATGATGGGAAGAAGATGCCTAATAATGAAAACAAAGGAAGGGATACACAGAATGAACCTACTACACTTCAATGATTCATGTGCAAGGAAATGAGGCATTATGCTAATAAATGCCCTAATCTAAGGGTTAGTGATGATCTACATGAGCAACCACTTAAGGAAAAGGACAAAGGGAAGTCACATGCGATCACTATTGGTGATGTTTAATATGAAAACAATGTGGTGGAATGATTAAGTGTTTATGTAATGGGATTCCAAAATAATGTTGTATATAGTATCGTGGAATATTAGAATATTTATGTATTGGTCTATTGTGGTTCTCAATAATTTTATGGTACCGGTAACCATGGAAAGTGATTGAGATATTTTTGGAAAAAAGATGATATGCACATAATGAAGGGAAAAAAAGAAAATGAAATATTTGACAGTATTCATGAGCTCATGATTGATATAAGGACTAAGTGATATCATGGTTTGAGTATATAGAATTTTGAGGATTTTGGTATGTAGAAAGTGTTAACTTTTAACTGCATTCATGTTTCCACTAAGGTTCAATGGGTATTCATTTTTTAAGAGAATACATGATTATGGCCTTCGAATGTTTGGAATGTGACCAACAAGACAAATCTTATGATATATGGGGATCAACGATGATATTAAATCTTTGGTAATCGTTTTCACTATATTATGAGAGTGGACTGCAGTATTATGGATAAGCCTAAAGATCGGAATGGATTATGTTGGACATAAGTTAGTGTTATTTAAGGATAGAAGTTTTTTTGATATTATTGATGGGATGTTATAGTAATTTTGTTTTAGGAAAAGGACAACCTGCAAGACGGGCGACAACCCATCGCGTCGGACAAGGCTATGTGAATCGAACCCACAACCGAAGTGCAACTGGCCTTTATCGCCTACCAATGGCCTACATGAAGTCCCTGGTTAGTAGAAACTAGTTTTATTTTATTACGCGGTATGATATATGAAGTATAAGTTAATTTTTGGAATCATATACGATTAACCTCACAATAGATTGTCTTATGTATTTTTGATAACTTTTGTAACCTTTTGTTTGAGACAGATGGAATGACCCATCATTCTATCACATGATCTGCTAACAATTTACGAATGAAAAATCCAACTTCATTTCTTTAAGAGATGAAGTGGAAATTTTCCAAAGAACAACCAACGATGAAACTGTACCAAAATCACGAAAGTATTTCTTCTAATTCCTATTTCATCAACTTTAGGGAAATGATCTTGAAAACCAAAAATGTTGTCCTAGTACTCTTATATCCGATGAATCAAATGGTACCTTAGATCATCACAAATCAATAGCTTTGTGATTGTTGGATTTTTCATAGCCATGTTCTCTACCACTCTCCATCAGAACTTGATGGTTAGATTTTTCTTCCATATCCATATTTTCACTTATGTTCTCCTACATGGAAACCCAGTGATGAGTTAATTCGGGTAACCGTTACATTTCATACTTTAGTTTTTTAAGCCATGTTTTGCTATTCCTTTTTACTATGTGGGTTTCTATTAAAGAAACTTTCAAGTTATAAACCATTTATAACCCCGACGAATTTCGAGGGCGAAATTCATTTTAAGGGGGGTAGAATGTAACACCCCAAGATTTGATGAAAAATTTTCTTTTTAATTTCATTAATGTCTTGTGTTGTACGCTACACCAAAAGGATATTTCTCAAGAGGAATCCTTGATTTGCCTTTCATTACACGCAATCGCGACCTTCCTCGATAGTATGTGTAGTACGCAATACCGAGTTTCACTAAACAACGATATGCTATTAAAATATTATTAAAACTAGTTGTTATGAATAGTAATAACCACCTTTTAAAATTTTAGAAATTTTATCTCTCAAAATGGACTTCATTTTTGGATTTGGAGTATCGAATTTATCCTAATGTGAAATTTTGGTACTTTTCAGATAACTTTCATATTCTGATGAATAGTGAAAATTACTAAATTTTAATTAAAATTTTTTTTAATCGAAATAATTAATTATGATAAATTATTAATTAGAGTGGTTTTAAAGTATATTTAGAATATATTTTTACAATTTAATACAATTTTGGTCATTGGATGTAATTTCACATTTAAACCAGATATAAATAAGTGTCAATCTTTTGATAGTTATTATCTCTTAAAAACACGCTATTTGTTTTGACAACGACAATTAATTTTTTAAATTAGTTAATGTAACTGATATGTTTTGAATTTGATAAAATAGACATCATTTTTGAATTCATAATGTCAAATATAGCTTAGGCTTAATATTTGGTATTTTTCTGGAAACATTCATTTTTTAATGAATAGTCAAACCACTAAGTGGTAGTTAAAAAACTGAATTTTTCATAAAACGTAATTTGACCACTTCTGTGAGTGGAATTTCGAAAATCCAAGAGACACGGTTCATATCAAAGAATAAAATGTGGTTCAATGAGATGAAAATAATTTTTGGTGAATAGTAACTTTTTACTTTTTTTTACCACGGTTAAAAGTAAATAGGGTAATTAAGGGTCAAAATTATATTATTATTACCATAACACATGTCCTTATTCTATTGGACAAGTGTAATTCGACCAAAAACAACCTTAGGGATAAAATATGACCATTTAGGCCCACTTGGATTAGATTAGGACATTTATTATTATTTAATTCAAAGAAGAGTTAAAAGAGTTAAAATCAAAGTTTATTTACTAAAACATTTCTAATATAAGGTTATACATAATATATATTCGATTGTAAATATTCATTAGAAATCTAATAAGATTTCATACACAATTATATTTTATTTATAAATTTTGGACATTAAATAATTTAATTTATTTATGACACAATGATGATGCAGTAATTACCATAATAGTGACAAATTAGAATAATTGATATTATAAATACCCAAATAAATATAATTTGAGACTTTTTATGAATTCCACTAATTTTATAGGTTAATATGACATGTTAGTATTTATTTAATTAACTTTTTTCTAATTAATAATTCTTTTATGATTTTCACAAAAATAAATTACTAAATAGTGTCAAAATTGACATAAAATAGTTTTTAAAACAAATTTTATATTATTAATTGTTATTTTATTCCTAAAAATCTACGGTTCTGCCAAATGACTTAGATAAGGTTATATATATTAATAATAAACAACTTGGGGTTAGTTTGGCTTGTTATAGTATGTTTATTAACCTTATAGTGTAATAAAACAAGAAGACACGGTAAAAGTAAAATTATTTAACTTAATGTTAAATCTAAATGATAAGGTTAAAATAGGAACCTAAACTTGTCTAAATTCTATTGGATGAGAGGATTTCGACCCATCCCCACCTTAGCTTCAAAATAAATCAATTCGGAGATATTTAAAACCGAATTTGACTTTATAATAAAATAATTGTTTTTGTTATTCCAAAGGTGCCCCTCTCCTCCCTTATAAAAGGGAACCTCATCCCTCTCCTCCTCACACCAATTTGAGCCTTCAAGATCGTCCAACCCCGGCCCAATTATCTTCTCCACTTCCCTAGAAACATCCTAGAGGTTCTGGTCTTCCTCAAAGACCAATTTTAGTGCCCTAAAAGGAGATCTCAAAGGGGCTCTTCAAAGAAGAGGTAATGTCCGTTACCGATTGTTTCAACTTTATTTCTTCTTCCACTTCTTATTATTAGGTTGTTTAATTATGAAGTAATAACATCAGTATCAATAATATAATGATATGTTATTATAAGTATGAAACGGACCTATTTCACCATCTATGCATCCTATGGAAGACGAAATCACCGCGCGTGCGTACGTACGGAATACCGTCTCCACGCCGTGGTGTAATCTATTTTCCACCACCTCCTTACTTGGATGGGTATAATGGTGTAAGTAATAACTATATATGATTATTGTGAAGTGAACTTTATTCTTTAATAGTATACATACACTCCAATAAAATTCCACGATCATGGGAACGATATCATTGCTCGTGTGTACGTACGGAATACCGTCTACATAACGCGATGAGATTCATTCTCAATGATTAACCATTCATGAATGATTATAAAGTATATATAATAAGTAATCATGAAATATATGACATAATAATGATACTATATTCATGTGTATATATATGTATGTCATCTACTTAATTCCATTCAACTCAATAAGGAAACGAAAACAGCGTTCATGCGTACGTACGGCCTACCGTCTCCATGAACGGTGTATTTCTTTCCATTTACTGATTTATTATATATGTGTATATTATGAATATATATTATATATAAGTCCTGTTTTATATTCTGAAATTAAGTAATCATGATCCAAGTAATCATATGAATAATTACATGTCAAAACACGGACGAAAAATGAAACGATTTTACCAAAAACACTCTTTAACATGGAATTTACAAAAGAACGGGTAATATAAAGTCATAAGTGAACCATATATGATATCATAACAATGAATATGATTCATTAATAAGTCAATAACATTATTTAGATCATTATAAAGGAGGTTCAGACACTTAAGAAGCAAATCGGACCTAAGGTAAGGGAAATATCTCAATCACATTTTTTTATCCGAGATTTTTTATACTTAGGCTTAGATATTACATTTCCTGTTGGCCTGGAGACATTAAAATACTTGTAGGTCTTAAGGAAATCATATAGACTATGACTACAAGAAACTATCCCTCCCCAGCATTTTCATCGTGATCGGTTCTCCACATTTTCATTGTTGTTTAGCTAGATTTCTAGTGCAGAGATGCGCATTCCTGATTCTCATGGTAATTCCATACCATCTCATTCTTCCAAATCTATTTAGCCATGCTCTGGTGAATTCTCTATACTCTTGAATTGTCATCTGAAGCTGGTTCCTTATAGAATCTGTGTATGCCTCTACATATCAGGTGGCCCTGAAAGCCTTGAGGTGGCCCGATGGCCTTGAGGTAGCTCGAAAAACATGAGGTGGCCCGAAGGATTTACTGACTCGAAGGCCTAGGTGGCCCTAATTCCTTAAGGACTTCAATCCCAAAACGATGGCCCAAGGTGAATAGTTCCAGCTTCTAAAGTACAGAAAATTACCTACTATAGTAACTACTATAGTACCCACAGAGTACTGCTACATTTACTATTACAGACACCAAATAACTTACTGAACACAATTTAAGATGACCATTTTTAGAAATTCCAAACATAGATGCGAAAAAATATGTTTAAAGGATGGTTATAAATATCTACATAAACTAAGTTTCATGCATTTAAATTTTCTTCTTAAAAAATATAGGATGTTAGATAGACACCCCACTCACAATGATAACCAAAATCCTTGAAAGTCCAAGGTATGGTCTATCCATACTCTCAAAAATACCATAGTCTAAAGAAAGGTAAAAACAACCTTTGATTATATGTTTTCATGATCTACGCTTGGAATTACATCCGACTATACTCCCGACATGGACTATGACATGCCTCGAAGTTAGTTCCTGATCCCCATGAGATGAAAAATAGTTCCTGAACATTAAACAACACACATTTTGAATGATTTAACCCCAATAATTAATAAAAAACAATAAGAATAAAACATCTACATATCATCAATAAATATAATCATAGAGATAAAAATATTATATGTAAAACATCATACATCTTCTACCGAAACCATAATACAAAAAAGGGAATGAGAACCATCATGAACCCCAAAAATACCTCCATGAAATAAGAGGTCCATTACCCTCAATCCACCTCATCAAACACCTACAAGAAGGGTAAACACTTGCAATTGGATCCACCAACACCACCAGAGAACATCATTTATTTACCTGGGTAAAACATTACAATCTATATATACAACCGAGTGTGTTTTCAGGGTTTGAGAAAAATCTTTGTAGGATATCACCCAAAAGTGATTCCATGCAACAAAATTATAAGAAAAATAAACATGCATGTTTTTATAAAACAGATTATTATCATTTAAATGAATAATTTAATGTAGTTTTTTTAAGGAAAAAAATTTATGGATATATCTTAAGAAAAAAATACTTGAAAATTAAAATTATAAGGTCTACCTTATACTGATGGTGATCATGGTGTCACAATATCACCATTGGTAATACCTAGAGAAACTAGAAATAGTGGGACCTTAGGATCCTTTTATGTTAGTGATATTTTATAGAATCAATGATCAACAATATCATTGTGCATGATACACTATATAGGTATCCAACCAAAGTTCTAGTGGTCTCTAAGTATCATAATAGTTTAGTTAGTATTGTAGAATCAATCCTGCAAGAGGGAACTGTGCCTTGGTCCTTCCAATTCAACTAGTGTAATAGTCCCTGTCCTGCCACCTAGTCACCTAGGATTCCTGTTTTTCTAAATTACAATTTTGAAAGTCACTATACCATTTATATAACATAAAACATTCAATAATAATAAAACACCAGAAAACCCAAGTTTTTCAATATGGAAAACACTTTCAAATCATTACACAACATTAAAAATTGATTTTTTTTGGCACCACTTACAAAATTCCTAGAACACATATATGAAGGAAATCAAGCATGATTTTATCATCTGATAATTCTAAAGAATAGAATAACCTACCGAATGATTGGAATCATTCATAATCTAGGGGAAAAATAATCATACCATAAGGAAAACAAATAAAGGAAAAGTGAAACCATAAACATCAAGATCTTACCCAAAGTAACAACATTTAGCCAACATTATGGAAACTAATCTATATGAGAAAATTGAGTCCAATGATGATTAAATAATAACCAAGAAGAATTAATAAGAAGAGGAATAGAAGGGATTACTTGGATTTTCATGAATACTAAAAATAAAAACTACCAAAGGAATGAGGTAAAAAGGTTCCAAGAGGGATGGGGAGAGGTTTTTATGACTGTAAAGATAAAACTGGGAGACCAAGGGTGTATTTTGGGTTACATTATAAGAGGAGAAAAGGTTAAATTCAACCTTTTAAATGGCCTAGACCAGACACATGGTTTGGCTTCATCGTATCCCAAAAGATGTGTCTAGAATTCACCTCCCCTATTTCCAAGAGGAATGAGGGAGAACAGTTTACCTAGGGACTGAACATGCCCATGTGGTCAACTGTGCTCCTTAAACAGAACCACTGGTCTGGGAAAACGGTTAGCCCCATGCCCATGTGGTACACCATGGATCATTGACTACCCCATTATCTAAGGAACACAATCTCCTATGGGGAAGTTCACATATTCACATACCCAGGAACCAATCGTGCACCACCTGATGTCAGTTCCATGAACTACATTTTCACTAAACACTCTTGTAGAAGCAAAGAGATATATAAAAGACCGAAAATAAAAGAAATAGTAACAGAGAAAGAATACATAAATATGATAGCTCAAACATACTAAAATATTGTTCATAAAATGAATCATATTAAAACATTGAAAAAATAATCTCATTTATAATCTAAAATATAATTAACATATTATATCCTACACAAACTTATTCACACATTAAATCATTTTATAAATACATAGAAAATTTTCTACACCTATAATAACATCCCCTATAGAAAAATTAAAGAAAAAATAGTGGGAACACATGTAATTCATATATCAGTGTCAGATATTCGGATAGACTCCCATTTTTAGCTGTAACTTCTCAAATTACACTATTTGAGTATGTTTTCTATGATATATTTAATTTTATCCTTACATGGAACAAACTAAATGTCTAATATTTCATTTTCCACATTCTCTTAAAGAATATGATTTTAAATGTTAATATGTTTTTAAATTGAATGATGCAATATGATATTAGATAAATAAATATCACTTTTATTATCATTGTGAATATTCAGTTGTTAACTATTTTACACATTCATGTACTCATGTAGCATCATCATCTATATAAAATGAGTGGATTCCATTAATTAAACCATGTATTATATTTCTATAAAACATAATGAGAGTTTTTTTCAAGTTCCATGAAACAAAATTTTCATCGATAAATAATACTCCATATGGTGTGTACATTGTATCCTACATTGCTCATACCAAGTTATAATTTCAAAACACATTCATTTTTAGATCAACTATCATATTATATAATATGAATGTCCTAAAAGTACCTAAAATATATCAACGAACTATTCTGATGCCATTACATGGGATTTCATTATATTGGAATTAAATATTTAGAAAAATATTAGCATAAAACCCTATGTATATCACTAAAGTTGATAGGTATAAGAGACATCCAATTAGTTGTATGAATTCCTCCACCTTACTATGTTCCCTTCATTATCCTTTCTCAACATTGTTTCTACATTTTAAAAATATATACATATCCTTCTTCAACCATTCCTAAATATTATTAGTATCACTTTAACATTTATTTCTTATAATATGAAAACATGAATAACAATAGGAGTAATTTTTAATTAAAATAATAACTCAATTCACTAAGAAGTGAAATTTCAATATTTACCTTTATATGGTCATGAAAATCCCCACACACCATCTAATTATCACTATAAAATATCATATCTTCAATATATACTATCAATATGAGTTATGAGGTGTAAATTTTATTTATATACATATTGTTATCCACATGTACCATCTTTAACTCTATGATTACTATATACTAATCATGTATGATGTGAGAAGACATTAGATCTAGTTTCAATCAATAGAGTTCCTTTTTTTGTTTACACACACTTCTTCCAATTTTATCAAAATAAAATCTTTTAGGATATTACATATAGATAAAATAATTAAGTAAACCATTTAGAAATAATGATTTCATTTACACATGAAATTTATTAAAATTTCAATAACAATCATTTTTGAAAATTATTTTTTAATGTTTTAATCGATTTAGTTGAGAAATATTTATAAAAAAATTCAATTCCACCCCCATGTGAATATCTATTAAAAAAAATCTACATTTATTTTTTAGAACACATCTATATTTGTTTTGTTTTTTCTTGACCACATATTTTTTTCAAACAATATTTTCTCCACTAGTGTTGGGACAATATCTAAGGTCTTATTATTTTCTATCAAATATAACCCTTCATCTATTTCTTTTAATAAATCATTTGGTTCAAAATAATCATGAAAATAGTTTTTATCATTCTTGTAAAGCTGGAAAGTGTGACTACTTCCCAAAAAGCCTATTCAGTTATAAAAATTCTAATTTTGATGAAAAATAGATTTTTAATATCCAAATGAAAAATCATCCTTGAAAATGAACTTTTAAACTTTAGTATTCTTGTTTCATCAAATTTATAAGAATAATTTTCTTTATATACATAAACTTTGGTAGTTCCATCATTTACATGTGTTTATCCATATTCAATAAATCCATATTCACTATTGTTCGTAAAATTATTCCCAGAATCTACTTCATTTTCAAAATATATAACATCGTCACATTCTATGAAACTCTCTCAATTTTTTTTTCATTATTTATAGGAACCTTCATTATTTTTATAAAAAATAACATTCATTCCTCTTTTTTCCTATAAATAATTATTTCAAATCCTCATTTTCCTTTAATGAATAATAATCTCCTAAAAACAATAATTTTTATGAAATATTGATTCATTATGAACCAAAAATAATATGAATACATGTCAATATTTGGCCTTAAGAAACATTTGTTCAAAATAATTTAGCTTCAAGATTATCCTATAACCAAAAAACCCTTGAAGAGTAATGTTATGTAAGTATAGATATTTCCATATCAGAAAGAATATTAATATTCTTTTGAATTTTATCTAAGTGGTATAGGGAGAACTAACCTCATTTTTGATATGAATTTTCAAGATAATCTATGAAATATATTATTTTTCATATTTTATACCATTGTTTGATATCAACATTATTAAAGGAAAACCTATTTTTTCATCCACCCTCTAAAGGTTTTAAAACTGAAAAGATCATTAGATTAATGCAACATGAACATGATTCTTGTGATTTGGGTAAATTCATCAACATATTTTTTTGAAATAACTATATCAACATGGTGATTTCATTTACAGATCCCAATATAAATCATCTTTTATAAGGTCCTATAGTTTTTATGGTTGATTCTCAAC
Organism: Viscum album; assembly: GCA_963277665.1. Classification (NCBI taxonomy): domain Eukaryota; kingdom Viridiplantae; phylum Streptophyta; class Magnoliopsida; order Santalales; family Viscaceae; genus Viscum; species Viscum album. Next base: position 348,957,503 of record OY728150.1, on the reverse strand, counting down.
TCCTTAACGAGTTTTATTTATCATCTTTATTTTATATATTCTTTTGAAACTATAGGTGTATTTTTATTATTTATGGATTATTTCTCCTTCAATCCTCTTTTATCATCTTCCTCGTTTTTTTTCACCATGGATTCCAAAAAATTTTATTCCACATTCTATTTTTATCTTGAAAGCTCATATAACACATTGAATTTTTTCCCACATGGAAAATGAGAGCTTTAAATATTTTATCATTTGATATATTATGTACATCAATCAGAATAATTAAAAGAATAAATTTTTTCACATATCACTTCTCTTCCAATGTCATAATGTTATAATACACTCCAATTTACAAAAAAAAATTCACATTAATAGCATTGATCTTATTCATACCAATTTAACCATTTCCAATGAATTATTTATTTAGAGATATGGTAATGAATAATTTAATATATCTAATATTATAAATCCAAATGGTTTGTTTTTTATGTGTTGTTGGATATGTTAGATTTGGTAAAAATAATATCATAAATCATCATGTATATGGTCAATGTCAATTACACCCAAGCATAAGTTTTAATGAGTTGAGTAAATGAAGAGAATATCTTGGGTAATTCCATGCCCATTAGAGGACCGTGGATGCTTAAACTGGTCATTGCACACTGAAGGAAGATGTAATTGATAGGTGATGAATAGTAATTTATAGAAAGAAAATATAGTCACCACCTTGCTGTAGGTGAAGCAAGTCATGGTTGACAGGTGGGCCAGGATGAAAAAACAACCAAATACAGGATACTGTGCCTATGGTGTTTGATGTGTTGATGAAAAAATTGATTATAATTCTTCATAAAGATTTGGTGAAAGGCATATCAATCTATGATTTATAAAGCTCAAGATAAAATCAATATATATAATCAGATGATTCTTATTCTAGGGTTTTACTGATTTAGTAATCATTTGAAATCTTTTCATATAATGAATTAATACTTTTTCAAATGTGGTGAGAAATAGTTATTAAATTAAATTAATTGTATTTCATTCATGCGGTAATGTGGTAAAAACTATTTCATGAAGAATATATGGATTGAATGATTTAATGGACAACAGTGTATTTATTAGAGGAGTTATTTATAGTTTATGTTATCTAATAGTATGTTGAAAGGTAGATAATTTAGTTGGTATTTCTGTTTCATATTTTGATCACATGATAATCACCACATGAAGGGGATACGAGATCATAAGAAATTTCCTAATACTAATTCAACATTTACAAAGACTCTAAGAGTTAGAGTATAATAATGAAGGGCACATTGCATAAATAGTAGAGTTATTGAGTTCAAATAATCTCTATATCAAGGTGAGATGATCATGATATTTTGGAATCTGGAGAACTACTTTAGACCAACAACCACTCATGAATGACAATTAAATATCTTTATCGAGTACATATACACATTATTAGATCCATGTATTTATGGATAAGGAGAATCGTGATATGGATTTATTTCTGGGTATTATCATTCTTATTGGATCATTTTTATAGTGATTTTATATCTTCTACTAGATTCTTGATGTGATGTCTAAATATAGTGATTACTTATTATGGTATGGTGTATTCGATGTAGTTAATGAACCCATGTTGTGGAGATTAACCAATAATTAATGGAGTATCCATGGCCATAAAACCATGTAAATATGTAATGAGAGAATTTGTCTTTCTATTCTATATATGAGGCAAGTGTTTTAGTTTTAAACATGTGGATTGAAAACGATAAAATTTTAATGTGTTTGAGTTAAAAATGGTGAAAATTTTATAAGAAAACATTTAATAATGATTCAAACCCTCCCATATTAACTATCTATTCCTGTTGGATCAAAACAAGTGTATCAATGGTTTTTCTCTAAAGATCCAAGATAATTTAATGAATAATAGAGAAAAAATGTATGAATATCCAATGAGTTCCTATCATTTTTGGAATAAAAAACCATATTTTGAGGAATAATATTCCCCCTTAGCACCTTTCTACTGGAATTGAGGTACGTGATGTAGCTATAATTGGTTTTCCAACACTTACCGCCAATTCTATATGACACATTTTGATGAATGAAATTTAACGATATATGGAAAAAAAATTATTCCTCTATCAGATAAGTACAACACCAAAGTGTTTGGTCTTTCAAAAAAAGGGGATATATGGGAAAATTTTAGGATCATCTATGAGGTAAATGTAAATGTAAAGTAACACATACATCAAATTTTGAGGAGGATATTTTAGGACATTAAAATGGATAAGGATAAATATGTTGATAACTATTTCAGTAAGGTAAATGAAATATTTATCAATATGTTTGGATTTAATGAGATTATGTGGATGAAAAATAAAATAAATTATTTTGTTTCGAATGAATATAGTAACGCCATTTAGAATACATCAATAACTGAAAATTTGATGAATTATGAATAATCTGAGATAAATGGGAAAGTTATAAAGACTCATCAATAACAAGGAAGTGATGATTTATTAATTCCCTAGGTGAAGAGATCATCTATACATTATAATGATATTAATATTTGAGGAAATAATATAATTATTTGAGAGGATGATCACTGCCTAAGGGTTTCCATTGAAGAACTAAGATCTCCCTCTTTATTCCATTAATATTTTTAATATCCAATGTTAATATGCAGGGAATTGAAATGGAATCACAAGGATTCAATTTAAAGATATAAATTATGATGATATAAACATAGATTGATTCTCTATGATGAAGACGATATGAGTGCATCCCCTGAGATGGTTCTCATTTGAGAATAAAGTCGTCAAATATTGAATTTAAAGAAAACATGAAAAATATAGAAAAAGGTATGAAATTATCACATTTTCTCTATTATTATGAAAATTTTGGAACATATTTATCTGGGTGATTATCGGATACTGTTTGGGTGGGATAAAGGGGGAGCTACATTTCATGAAAATGAACTATTTTGATGGTGTGTTGAGATGTGTTTAAGTTATTCGTGTTAAATTTCGATCTCTTTGATGAGGGACATAAATTTTTTGTACAAGTTATCACATGATGGCGTTTTATGGAAATATTATAACACATTTATTACATCGTTCTTGATTTCTACACCAATTCGGAAAAGTTAGACTTAGAGTATATTGACTAATGAATATTTTCCGAATAACCTTGTGATTTTATTCCTCTATTTTATGTTAAAATGGAAAGAGTAGATGTTTTAGAAGAATAGTGGAAGAAAACCCCAGTCTTTGAAATTTGTAATTTATTATCAATAAGTGAGAGTATGAATTTTGGAAAATAAAATATATGTATATGAGAATCATCATCAAAATCCCACGGGGTGACTATTAACACTCTCAATAGATTTTTGGGTAGTGTTTTTAGATTTTTTTAATTTTTTAAGAAATCTATTTGCAGAATTATGAGAAAAAATTGTGGTGGGACATGACATAGAATAAGGAATAATGATTTGGTAAAATCAAGAGAGTGGTACGAGGAAAATGATTCCAATTACATATGGTGTGATGTTATGAAGATACCCAAAATGGGAAAGGTAATTACCTAAAGGTGGTCATCATAGTGAAGGAGAAAAGTATAAAGTAAATACCACCCTAATTGTACAAGGTTTTGTGAGAATAAAATCCTCAAAATAGAAAGATGGATTGGGAACATGCCTTCATTGGTATCTATAGTGAACACTTGTATGTCTTTTTGTGACAAAAAAGTGACAAAATGGTCATAATTGATGTTGTGGTCCTAGAGTTTCTCTTTTTGTAGTTTTATATGGTAAAATGGGATTCCCGACACCCATAATGTATGTTACGGTTCTTGTTATGTCTTTAAAACCAATTTAGATCTCTAAAATTTGAACATCATGTTTATTTGCATGTAAGAAATAAGAAAAAATTTATAGAAGGGAATATAACATCATGAGACTCAATGAAATTTCTAATTTAAAATATATTCAATCTCCTTGACAGAATAAAATGCATGAAACTCTAGATTTTAATGAAACACGATACTTTATTAAAATATTATTTTTCAAACATTACCATTATAACCTATCCATTAAATTGGTAGATAGTAATAGTAATAACTAAATTATAAAAATAATATGGTTTTCAAAAATTAAATATTTATAAAATTCATATATATTGATTATAAATAAAATAATAACAATTTAAAATAAAATATAAATGTTTTCTAAAAATCTATATTAGTCTGACATGATGTTTAATCATGCTTTGCGTAGATCACACATAACTAATTTTTAAATGATTTAGAATTATTTTTGAGAAAATATAATTAATTTTTAGACTCATAAAATCTAATTAAATTATGCTGAAATTTTCTTATTTTTATGTGAAGTTACATTTTTTAATGAATTATAAAAAATAATGAATTTGAAATTTAAATGTTTAGTCCATTTAAACTATTTATAAATTTAATTAATTATTTAAATTAAATTTCAATTAAAATTAATCAATCAATATATATATAATAATTCATTTATGCGGTATTAATAATCTTCATATTAAAATTTGATATAAGATCTTTTTAACTTTGAAACATTTTCCCATTGAAAACATGAATTCTCATTGCGTCTGTGGGATTGAATTTAAATTATAATTTTATACATATGTGGACAATATTTTTAAGGATTTATTTAATATTTAAAATAATTATAATATAAATTATCTAGTAATTTTAAATTTAATTTTGACCATAATTAATAGTGAAAATTGTAAAAATTATTTCCTACAGTTAATGAAAAAAATCAGGTTACTGTGGGGTTAAACTATGAAGATAATGGTTAAAATGAAGTAACAACATGTAAAAATATTATCTTATGTAAATATTTCAACTATATACTATAAAAAATCGATTATATTATGATTGTTTCGAATTTTTTTAATGTCAATGAATTTATCATTCTGTATTCTTTTCCAAAATTTCTGATTAATTTCTAGGAGGGTTCTCTATCCCCACTTATAAAAGGAAACTCCGTCCCTTCAATTTTTCACACAACCAAAGACATGTTTATTGAAAAAAATATATAATTGTATCTCCCAAAAAACCTTAGAAATATTTTATAGCTAATGTTACTCTCAAAATACCCTCCCTATGGTCTTTAAGGGGAGATCCAAATGTGGTTTGTCTTATAGAATGTAATTATCTTGATAAGAATCATTAATTTTTATTAATATTCTTCCTCTTTAATGTATGTGTAAACAATAAAAATATAAATAAACTAGTTTCTACCATATACTAAAATATTATTAGGTTTATATAATTTATTTATCCATCTCAACTATAATTAAATGGGATATAAAATCATTACTCTTGTTTACGGTAGACTACTACCCTACGAACTGATGTATTTTGTTTTCCATCACGAATATCCTAGGATGGTTATAATGATGTATTTAAATATTTTATGAGAAATTAATGATATTATTATACATATTAATTTTTAATATCTCATATAACTTTTTCTATTCCATTCTATTTGAAATATGATAACATCACTCGTATGTATAGCGGTGTACCGCCTCACGGAGCGGCGTGATTCATTTTTAATATACACTATACATGGAATGTAATAGGGATAAAATTAATGAATATATGTTATATATATGTATATATTATATTTATCAATTATTTAAAAATTATATATCATCCAATTCTGTACACTTTCACTCATTAAAAGAGTTATATCACAGCCCATGTATACGTACAACCTACCATCACCATGAAGCGATGTGATTCATTTTACATGTTCCAAATTCATAATTAGTTATACAAATGTATCTATAGTATGATATTTCCTTTATAATTATGATTATTTAGTTGAAATACGTGTATATTATTCATAAGAACAGTAAAATGACTGATTAACACACATGAGAAAACAATGCAATTAACACTCGAAACAATAAAAATAACGAAATATTATTATCAATCTTGTTGTAAAATGTTATTAAATGATAATATATAAATATTTATATTTATATATTATAAATTAATAAAATTATTAAAACCATTATACTTATGTTATGGACTTGTATAAAGGAAATATAACCTAACATAAGTGTTTCTCAACTCTCATTTACTTCTGCGAGACATAATCCATATTTACCACTTATTTAATTTTGATGGTGTATATAATTAACTTTTATAGTTTATGTCTTGAATTTATTTGTCTTCATGGTATTTAATGGTTCATTTAATATTTTTTCATTCATTGGGATTATGATTCAAATGTTAAGAATGTTGTAAGAGTTTAATTCACAATATAATCATTATTGAAGATTATTATTTTTTATTAATTATCCCACTAAGAAATTATTTTATATTTATATCTCAATATAAATATATTTTCTACACAATTAGTTTTTAATGAACTTATTCAATTTATAATTCTATTTTCCATCTCCTTGGTTCTTAAATTGACTACGATAATATTTTCAAGGAAATCTTATTTTATTTATCTCTTTAATCAGAAATCCTTTTTCATAAAAATTAATGTTTTTTAAAAAATATTTCAAAAATGTTTTTATCCATTTAAAAATGATTTATTAAAGTATTTTTACCCATTTTTTTATTTTAAATTTTTAATGGAATCTTGATGTATTTATGGATTCAATGCATTGTTTTATTTTAATGAAAATGTGAAAGGAAACATTATTTTAACATGTACAACATGAAAAATATTTTCCACCATAGTTGTTGTACATCTTGTTCCCCTCGTTGTTTGATTTTCATGATCACAATCACCTTTTTATTTATCTAATATTGTGTTTTAAGTGTTGTGGATGATAGGCAAGAGATTGCCAAAGGAATGGCCCAAGAAAGCATCTCAAGTGGACTGAAATTCAGTGCACCGGCCAACCGGTGTGATGGCACCGGCCAGCCGGTGGACCTGGCAGAGGCATTGCCCACTGCCAGGTTCCACCGGTCAGCCGGTGGCTTGACCACCGGCCAACCGGTGGCATCCAGTCAATAGTGTTTGCTACTGTCTTGCCACCGGCCAGCCGGTGGATCCTCTACCGGTCAGCCGGTGGAGCCTGGACCAGATTTCTCCTCCTCTGCCAAGGCACCGGCCAGCCGGTGGACCTGTACCGGCCAACCGGTAGCCCAGTCAAACTAGCCGTTGGGTTTGACCAGTCAACCCTCTTTTGGCCTCCAACGGCTCCGAGGACTTCTCCAACGGCTCCGAAGGCCCCCAATGGGTTCCATGCCTATAAATAAAGGCCAAGGAAGCCCCGGACACCATCCGGAACACTTGTGAAGCCAACGTACACAAATCTCATCATTTGGCCAACCTCCGGCGACTTCCTTCAAAGGAACCTCAAGCGCTCCAACAACTTCCACATCCAAGGAGCTCCTCCAAAAAAGTTTGGAAGCGGCCTTCAACATCTCCATCCAATCAAAGGCGCCCAAGACTTCCTCCTTTACGGTTTTTCATTCTTTATTTATTTTGAGCTTAATTTGGGTTTGTGTCTACAAACCACTCCTTTTCTCATCCTCCCTTTCTTTTGGGTTTCACATCACCACTAAGGTGTGAAAAGGTTGCCAAGCTTTCCTTTAAATAGCTTGAGACATAGGTGAGCTATCCTTCACCTGTAAGAAGGATAGTGGGTTCTTGCTAAACCATTAAATGCAAGTGGGTTCTTGCTAAACCACAAAAAGAAAGCTGTAATAGGTCCTAGTGCTACCTCAAAGCCTAGTGGGTTTCTTGCTAAAACCATTGAAAAGCAAGCGGTAGGAATCTCTCAACGGTTGAGTTGGGAGCGGAGACGTAGGCCGGGTTTTTGGCCGAACTCCGTTATCAATTTTGTGTGTCTTGCCTCTTTATTTCCGCTGCATTTCACTTTGATTTTAATTTGTTAATCTTTTTTTTAAAAGGCAATTCACCCCCCCTCTTGCCATCATTCCCCGTTTTCTTCCTCCCAACAATTGGTATCAAAGGGAGTATTTGAATAATTCCCTAACCGGTTTCAAATTAAAGATCCTATTTTTTTTTGATGGCTTCTACCGCTTCTTCCTCTCAATCCCCCGAAGGACATTCTTTGGATCGTGCTCCATTCTTTGATGGAGCCGATTATAGTTTTTGGAAAACCCGCATGACCACTTTTCTTAAAAGTATTGGATATCCTATTTTTAAAATTGTCATGCACGGTTATACTCTCTCTAGTAAAGATGAATCTCAATGGACCCCCGTAGACATTGCAAATTTGGAGCTTGATGGCAAAGCCATGAATGCTCTACATTGTGGGTTAGATCGTTATGTTTTTGATCATATTTCTTCTTGCTCTACTTCACATGATATTTGGAAATGTTTAGAGCTAACCCATGAAGGTACTAGCATGGCTCAAAAGCAAGAACCGGCTCAAAAGCAATAACCCGCTCGAAAGCAAGAACCCGAGGCAAAATCCGTACCCGCTTGCCCACTTCACAAGAAAAGGGCCAAGAAGAAGAAGAAGAAGGCTTTAAAGAAAACTTGGAGTGATAGCTCCTCCTTCTCTTCTTTCTCCTCGAGCGACAATGGTAATAATTGCCTAATGGAAAAACATGAGGTATCTTCCTCCTCTTCCTCCTCTTCCTCCTCTAGTTATTCAAATTCATTTAATCATTTATCATATGAAGAACTCCAACATGCTAGAGACCAATTAGAAAATGGTTTTCATGAACTCTCTTCAAAATTTGTTGCTTTAAAAAAGAATTTCAAAAAACTCTCTTCCGAAAAAGACCAACTTCTCAAAGAGAAGGAGGAACTCTCCCTAAAAATCCAAAATTTTCCCAATGTTGATTCTTTGGAATCAACCATCAAGGACCTTAGAGAATCCCTAGCCAAATTCACCCAAGGAGAACAAAATCTTTCAAACTTGCTTGGTTCCCAACGAATTTCAAGAACCACCCAAGGGCTAGGATACACCAACCAAGCTTCCTCCTCCCATGCTCCAACTGTTTTTGTAAGGGGGAGCTCTTGTTTTAAATTTTGTAACTATTGCAAAAAATCCGGGCACCTAATTTATGAATGTAATTGTAAAAACGCCCGGTACGGCCAACCCAAATCTTTTTACTTTTCGGACGAATTTTATAGGAGAAGACCCGCTACAAGGCAAGTGTGGATTGAAAAATCCCTTTTGGCGAGTCTCTCCGGGCCTAAAATAGTATCCTTTCCCCGGTGATTTATTGTTTTTATTTAGGGGGAGTTTGCTTTGTTTTTTGTCAAAACTTTCTATTCAAACTTTCAATTTCAACTCTTGGTTTCAAATTTTTCAATTCAAAATTCTCTATTCAATTTTCATTCAAAACTTTCAATTTTGATTCAAAACTTTCAATTCAAACTGTTATTCAATTTTTTGATTCAAAACTTTCAATTCAAATTTCAAATTTCATTTGGTTTCAAATTTCAAATTTCAATTGGTTTTTGATTCAAAATTTTCAATTCAAAATTTTCTATTCAATTTTTGATTCAAAACTTTCAATTCAAACTGTTATTCAATTTTCATTTCAAAATTTCCAACAATTGGTATTATTTTCAATTGGTTTAAAATCTTGATTTTCAATTTTTCCCTCAATCAAGTTTTATGCCCCATTCTATTTTGATAATCACAAAGGGGGAGAAATTTCTTGATTGATTGGGGGAGAAATCTTTTCTATCATGCTTTGATTGTTTTGGTGATTGTGATCATCAAAATAGGGGGAGATTGTTGTACATCTCGTTCCCCTCGTTGTTTGATTTTCATGATCACAATAACCTTCTTATTTATCTAATATTGTGTTTTAAGTGTTGTGGATGATAGGCAAGAGATTGCCAAAGGAATGGCCCAAGAAAGCATCTCAAGTGGACTGAAATTCAGTCCACCGGACAACCGGTGTGATGGCACCGGCCAGCCGGTGGACCTGGCAGAGGCATTTCCCACTGCCAGGTTCCACCGGTCAGCCGGTGGCTTGACCACCGGCCAGCCGGTGGCATCCAGTCAATAGTGTTTGCTACTGTCTTGCCACCGGCCAGCCGGTGGCTCCTCCACCGGTCAGCCGGTGGAGCCTGGACCAGATTTCTCCTCCTCTGCCAAGGCACCGGCCAGCCGGTGGACCTGTACCGGCCAGCCGGTAGCCCAGTCAAACTAGCCGTTGGGTTTGACCAGTCAACCCTCTTTTGGCCTCCAACGGCTCCGAGGACTTCTCCAACGGCTCCGAAGGCCCCCAATGGGTTCCATGCCTATAAATAAAGGCCAAGGAAGCCCCGGACACCATCCGGAACACTTGTGAAGCCAACGTACACAAATCTCATCATTTGGGCAACCTCCGGCGACTTCCTTCAAAAGAACCTCAAGTGCTCCAACAACTTCCACATCCAAGGAGCTCCTCCAAAGAAGTTTGGAAGCGGCCTTCAACATCTCCATCCAATCAAAGGCTCCCAAGACTTCCTCCTTTACGGTTTTTCATTCTTTATTTATTTTGAGCTTAATTTGGGTTTGTGTCTACAAACCACTCCTTTTCTCATCCTCCCTTTCTTTTGGGTTTCACATCACCACTAAGGTGTGAAAAGGTTGCCAAGCTTTCCTTTAAATAGCTTGAGACATAGGTGAGCTATCCTTCACCTGTAAGAAGGATAGTGGGTTCTTGCTAAACCATTAAAAGCAAGTGGGTTCTTGCTAAACCACAAAAAGCAAGCTGTAATAGGTCCTAGTGCTACCTCAAAGCCTAGTGGGTTTCTTGCTAAAACCATTGAAAAGCAAGCGGTAGGAATCTCTCAACGGTTGAGTTGGGAGCGGAGACGTAGGCCGGGTTTTTGGCCGAACTCCGTTATCAATTTTGTGTGTCTTGCCTCTTTATTTCCGCTGCATTTCACTTTGATTTTAATTTGTTAATCTTTTTTTTAAAAGGCAATTCACCCCCCCTCTTGCCATCATTCCCCGTTTTCTTCTGCCCAACAATAGTGACCATTGAATCATTAAAAATTAATATAAAAAATTTGAAAGGATGTTTTCAAAATAAATGGTTTCAAAAATATTTTAGAACTTTGAGTTTTAGAAATACTTTGAGATAAAAAAGGCCATTTTTTAAAAATGTTTATAAATATATTTTTCTTGTATTTTTAATCATCATTGGAATAAAACATTAATTGATCTTATAATACACTAGGGATATGATGTATTAATGACATCATTATTATTTTTTTGGGATTTTTTATTGTTAGTTTTACTGAGGATGTAAAATTTTATTACAATTCACCATATTTTTCTAGATGGTTTATGATAATGTTTATTAATTTGGGGTCGTATCAAAATTTTGTAGGAATGTTTTTGATACAAATTATTATGTTGATCAGGTTTCTACCATTTCATATAAGCAAAGAATTCAACTTTCTAAATTATAAGAGTGTCCTTTTATAGCCCCTTCATGCATTTAGAGGTCTCAAGAGAATAACTATACTAGATTTTAGCAAATTCCCAACCCATTAACATCGATTTCTAGTCACAATTCCTCGATTGGGTTTATATTTCTTAGAAAATAGTCTAGATGGTATGATTTAGATTTCAAACATTATAAATTATAACATTATGAATTATGTTATTGATATTGCATGTGATTATTTTATTAGTTTGAATATCCATGTTTAGGTTTCAAGATCATGTGATAATTTGTATCGAATTATTATATAATCTTCAATCAGTAAATATTATTATCAAGTAATTGATTAAATGGAATGTGTTTCATTTATTTACCTTAACATATTTATTATGAATTATTTATTAATTTATTTTTCTATATTCTTACCCTTACTGAAAATATGATAAAATATAGTTTTTATTTTTTATTTTCACTAGGAAACCATGAAGTATTTGGTGATTTATATGTATGGATAAAGTAAGGGGAATAATAGAGATCCTGAAGAAAATACATTTTATATTTTATGTTTCCATTTTTAATAAAAATATCATTCATATATCTAGTTCAAGAAGAGTACTAAACTATTATGTACTTTGGTAAGACATTCCTTGTTTTATAATCCAGTGTAATGATGTAACCATCAACACTAGGCTACTAGGGTTTGGGTCACTATAGACATGTAGAGACAAATAGGGTCACCCAACATAGGAATTATAAGATGATGGTAGTTATTCTTAATAGGTTTTGAGATACAGTTAAATGGAGTCCACAAATTTCATGCCCACACCCATGGAGAAGGATTTTTTGGTCAATATATTGTTAGGCATTAAAAATAGAAAAATATAGGAGACCAAATAGTTGGTGTTTAATATGATGATGGTAAAATGAACTAGAATTCTACAGTAGTTAAACATTCGTGGAATTTTAGTTTGGTATGTGTGATTAATTATATAAATATGATAGATTTAATAAAAAAATGAATCTGATAATTTTGTATTGATTCAATTATTTTGGGGCACATTGTTTTCCCATGATCTAAGATCGATTCGAAAGTGGTGAGTATCGATTATTGAAATAAATTAAATGGATATAAATAATTTTTAAATCAGGGTAAGACTATTCCATAAAGTATTTATGGATTTAATACTTTAAAATATTTTCTGGGAAATGACGGAGTAGTGCTCAGCAGTTTATCTTGACCTATAATGGAATGAAAATACGAAAATTCAGTTATAATTTATGTTTCTCAATTTCCAAATAGGGTAATCAATATCTATATCGGATAGAGGAACATGAGGGTGATCCTAATACTATAAGAACATTGATAGAGACAATGACATTAAATGTAGAATATAGAATAACATTATGCACAAGGATATGTGATATTGAGGCATGATACTCTCTCTATCCGGGTGAGAATATCCAGTTCATTTAGATTTTATATAATTACTCAAGACTAGTATACACTCCAAAATGAATATTAAATATATTTAATGTGTATAAATACAGAATTATGGATCCATCTATTCCAAGTGTATGAGCATCCAGAGTGGATTTGATCATCAGGTTCTATCTTCCTTATTGGATCATATGTTTTTACTAATTTTTTATCATATAGAAGATTTTAGAATTTGTGTGTGGACATTGAGATGAATCTATGTATTATTTTTGTTATATTGAGGATTTATCCTTTTTGGATGGACTAACCAACATGAAAAAAGTTGAGTTATGTGATCTAAAACATGTATATTTCATGTGTTATGGATTATCTTTCATTTTTTTGCATATGAGGAAATGTTGAGATTTTATAATGAGGGATTATAACAATGAATAATTCATGAGGATGTTTTTATTGTTATAATGATAACTTTACCGAAAGTAAATCCTCTTTTATTTAATAAAAAAGATAAAAAATTATGAACGGATATTTTTTTACAATAATTGTTATGAAAACAGAGAAAAGTTTATCAAGGATGTTATTGAAGTAGATCAAACCAGGTAATGTTACTCCTTTATTATAAATACCACCACCCAGATAATTTTCTTCAAAATATATGTGTGTGGAGATATATTTTTGGGATGAAAGAAAATCTTTGAAATTTGTCCATCTTGAAGTCAGATTCTATGTTAAATGAATGATGTCATTCTTGATAGCCTGAAAATAGTTGTGGAATTATACGAAAGACATATGTTGGAGTAACCTCAAAGAATTAAAATTTGCACCTAATTAATATTATTATAATTTCAACATAAAGGGAGATGGTAATACCATATGGTCTATTAAATCATCCCAATACTTCACCACAATAATTTCAAAAAATCGCACCATTTTCGTAAAGTACTAAATTTCGTTTTGATAAACCATTCATGGTGTATTTGATCTAGCTAGAAAATGAAGAAATCCACATGACTACCAAATTCCCAGATGGAGGGAGATAATTAAATTTAATTTCAAAATGTTTAATATTTGAAAAATAATAAATAGAGTTATAACAAAAAAAATTCACATCAATTAAATATTTCACAAGAGAGAGAATGATGGCCGTATTATACAAAATAGAGAAAGAATCACCACCATAAATAATTTTATTCGTAATATTTTATATTTTATAGAGACAATAGAATGTTTGTTCATCTACTATGAAAGAGGTAGATTGATGTAAGAAAAAATTTGAACCCAGATTCTAAATGTCTTTAGAATTTTTTATTTCAAAACAATCCTCTATTATAGTAAATATCGTAGAAGAAGTTACCCAAAATAACAATTGATGATTAATTTATTTTCTATGATGATGAAATAGTGAACATATAGAGTAAATAATAATATCGAAACCCTGCAAAAAATACAATAGTATGATGGGTGTAGTAAATGTGTCTCTAGAAAAATGAGAATCTAGATGGTAGAATGAAACAATGGCTCAATGCCTTATTCCATGTGCCGAAATGTCAATTAATAGCCTCTTGAGAAAAATAATTTGAAGAAATTTTCCCATTGTAGGAAGGTTTCCAAACAAGAGTATGTTTTCATTTCATAAAATCAAAATTCAAATCCATTTCCTTGACCTCAGAAGTGACCACATCCAAGGAAATTTTGAATTGGAATTTGATTATCATATGTGTATCAAAAGAGGTATCATGAGAGATAATATAATTGAGAAGAAGTGTACCAATTATATTATATATCCAAAAGATAAAATAATAATAGATTCATTATATCTATAGACAGTTGACAGAGATTAGGTAGAAATAATCCTCGATGTCGTGCTAAATAGAATTTTCCGAAGAATAAAAATTACAAACATTAAGCCTATTAAAAAATACCGATCTTAGAAATTTAAGAGATTTTAATTTATCGTTAATAATTCAACATAAGAAATTAGCTAGCGAAGCATCAATTAATTTCTAGATATTTTTAATAAAAATCCAACCATGATCAATATTCTTGTATAATTGATTCCAAGAAACCATCACATTTTTTCTATTAATAATGCTTCTGATATAGATAACGTTTTTTATGGAGGTGTCAATACTATTAATAAGATCCACTAACTATTTGTAAACAACAAAAAGAGTAATTTGGATCACATATTTCCAACCTCCACCTCTTAGTGATCCAATAAGTTTTGATCATAATATAATTTATCATACTTCTCTACATATTTAAAATTTCCTTGGTAACCATTCATACTAGAAGAACACATACTATCCATTATCAAATGATTCATAAAATTTCTATTTTATAATGAGACATCCTACACATTAACCTGTTTATTTTTATTCTAATTTAAACCATATTTCCTAAGGTTATATTCTTTTTTAAAAGTAATTCTTATGTTTGGAATTTTTGAACCCTCCACACATGGTAACCCCCATCCCCCTCGAAGGGGTACGTGCGCTGAGTTAGAGCCCCAGTTGGGGAAGGAGCCATAGCCAGCCGAGATGGCAGAGTGTCCCAGAGGTTGACGGCCCGATCGACAATGGTTTGTCAAAGCAATCTATCAACATAGTGGGCCAAACCACATTTTTTCTACCCAGTCGAGATAGGGCGACCTGACAAGATGGGTGGATCCCATGGGAAATCCCGAAAGTGGACTCCTGGGATACGAACCCGAAACCTCCCAAAAAATGACATTGTTGTACCCCTCACCTTCACCACCATGCCACCACCGATGTGTGTTTCCAATGGATATTATATTAAACTTGTGTAAATGTAACACACTCAAAGAAAATGTGTCCATATTGACCGCATATCCCATATGTTTCATATGAAGAATAAATTTTTTTATTCATCACAGTAATATTCACATGTTGATGATACCTGACACTATTTCTTATATGTTCTATCATACTTCCCTTTAATATATTACATCTTATTAGTATTGGTTGATATATATAATTCCAAAAGTTATACACCTTTTGACTAAGCACACAATAGTGGTAACAATATCCCAGAAACCATCATTATTTATATTAATTATGTGTCTAAAAATGATTCAATATATATTTAATTTTAGACCATCATCTATAATTATTTACTAAATCGTCACATGGTTTACATCCTTTTAGTTTCATAGTTCTTCTTCACAATTTCATATAATTTTTCATTATCCATAAATTTGTATATGTTGAAATTTATTATTATTTCTAATATTGAAAAAGGTTTTCTTACTCTCAAATATTTATAGTTTTTAAGTTTCTCATTAGAGGAACTGTAATTGGTCTCAATTACTTCACTTTCACCTATAAATCATCATATGATAAATCACCCTTCTCTATTTTTTTATCCATGAGAAACTTATGATAATATCTTATATTTAACTCATCATAACTTTTTCTTCCACCATAATTAGAAACAAAATCACCAAATGATAATAAATTTCATATGAAATACCCATTTGCTTTATTAATTTTAAATTTAAACTAACATCTACTTCTTTTCTCTGATCTACCTTTATGGGAGGATTTTTTTAGTTCATTCTTCTTTATCTTCATTATCTATTTTATTGGGATAGTTGTGAGATAAATGACAAACCATAACATTTATTAAATAAATAAAAGGAAATATCCTTTAACCTATACATCTTCTTCATATTGCGATTTTTTAACATGATCAAAAGAGACTCAAAATAATATTCCACATTACATTATTCATCCAAAAAACATTACTCATATATAATTTTCATTTTCATAAATTATTTTGAATCAATTTACCTATTTTTTGAGTATAGATCCACCTCTCATTAGAAATTTAATGAGGGATATATTTATCAATAAACATTTAATCAATAACCTTTCTTAAGAAAAATAATTCTTTGGAATCAAATATATTTTGAATAATCCACATCATATTCTTTAAAATAGTGAAATCAACTAAATTTCCACAAAATCCATTGATATATATTAAGAATATATCAAATCCTACAAAATGATCATCAATAGATTTATCTTCATGAGTTTTGATATCTTCAAACTATTGTTTTATAAATTTTAAATTTTCATTTCCCAAAATATTAATCTTATAGATTCGTTGAATATTTTCACAAATTGTTTGGCTTATATTCATCCAATAAACCTGATACATTCTTTCGTAGATAATAAACAATTTATAGTATTTCTTGTTTTCAAAAATTTTCCTATCAGTTGGATAACATGAAAAAATATCCTAGGGAATGGTGAAATATTACAAAGTAGCATCACGAACATCTCATCTAATTGATAATAGTTAAGGCATCATTTCCACTGTCAAAGGATAAAACCATTTCAATAAAAGGTAGGAACCCATTTTGATTGACAGAGTTGTAGAATTCTATATTTGACCAACTGAGAACTCATCAAAGGAATTCAAATCATTGATACCAATTGAAAACTAACATGAACTTTTATCCAACACAAAGAGGCGTGGGAAAATTCTTCTTATAATTAATTTTATATTTTTTAACCCTTTAAACTTATTATTTAGGTATCTCATAAAATAAAATTTCAAAATATAATGTGGGGAATATAATGCTTGAAAATTTTGTTTACCTCCATTAGGATTACTATGTCCCAGATGTGTGTTCATTTATATCACACATAAAAAGTGTTATAATTTTTTATTATCAGGATATATATATATGATATGGTATAACCTTGAACATTCCAGATTACACATGAATATACTAGTGAAGAAGAAAAGAATTTATTTTTTAAATGGAATAAAAATATATCAGTAAAGATAGATCAGTAATTGTGATCAAAAGATTATATGTTCTCAAATGAATTGGTTATATTTATAATTCTCACCAAATACAGAAAATGATATTATTTATTCCTAGAAAACCTTTCTCTCATAGATGAAAAAATTCATAAACACCCTAGTTTTTCTATTCTCTATCTCAAATATTTATGAAACTGTTTGAATATGATTTTATTTATTCTTGGATAATTAATTCTCCCAAAGAATCAACCTCATCACTTAAATATGATCTCATCATGATTATCATGGAATTTTATTTTTGGTTTTTTTTAATATATAACTCTTGATAAAATATATCAGATCATGTTTTCCATGTACCGTTATCATAAAGGATCATACCTTATCACAAAGATCACTAAAAAATCCTCCAACATCAATTCAAAAGACAAACAGTAATATGATGTGTGGTATGGAGTTGTACACCTTGTTGTTTTCATTATGGAATCATTCTTCTTTATATTCTAATCAATATGACACAATTTTTATTTTCCTACCATTTTTGAACCACAATACTCAATAAAGTCACATATATGGTGTTATACTCCTCATATTCCTATTTTGAAACATACTCATATTTAATTCACCATCATGAAAAATATTGACTGACCATTATATAGTTATAACAGAATTATGATATCCCTGGTGCATGTGTAGATATCAATGATATAGCTTTTGGAAATTCCATGTAACCCTTTTTCACGAATCAGATGACCTTTATATAGAGAATTGAAAAATGAGTTTACCTTTATATTGGGCTTAGAACACATTAACATAGAAGTTTTGTTAGCTTTTCATAGCCAGTACAGATTGCAGATCACCATTACATAGTTATAATGATTTCAAAAGTACCCTTACAAAAATACTAATCATCAGAGAGCCTTTATGCATATGCATAACATAAACAAAATGACCCCAAAGTACACCAAATTTGGCATTTACCGGCGGTTTAAACCACCACTCAATCTTTCTAAGATAGGTCTAGAAAACCATCACTAAATTGTTTGTTAATAATCAATTAGAATTATTTTTCTAAACAGTTGGAGAACAATTTAGCGGCAGTATAAACTGCCTCTAAATCATCTAATAATATATATGATTTTTTTTTGAATTTGTTTAAATTTTTTATAATTTTATTATAATTTTTTATTTATTATTTCATAATATTATTATCGTAAAAATTAGTTAATTAATTAATTAATTATTAATTATTTTTTATTTACCTATTTATTATTATATTTTTACTATATATTACTATGCCCATGCACATGCTCATGTTCATGCGCATGATCATACACATGCCATATATTGAAATTCTACGTTGGGTGAGATTTGAACCCCTTACCTCTTTCTTATCCTTCAATGAAATTACCCCTACGTCATGCACTTGAAGTGGTGAATAATTAGAATTTAATATACTCACATATATATATATATAAATATATTAAATAAAATAACAAAGCATTCATTACAAATAAGTAAAAAAAAATAATTATTAATAAATAATGATTAATTAATAATGATTAATAAATAAATATTAATCAATAATGATTAATAAATAATCAATAATTATTGATATAAAATTTTTATTTAATAATTCATAATTAATATTTAATATTAACTGATTACAAATTATTAATTATTAAATATAAAAAATGAATAGTAAATAAAATTATATATAACATGGTAATAAATGTTAAATAATTTGTAGAAATAATAAAAAGTAAACTGTAAATAATTAATAGACAATAATTAATAGTAAATAATAAATAACAAATAACAAATAACACATAATAAATAACAAATAAAAAATAAAAAATAATAAATAATAAATACTGAGTAATGAATATATAATATATAATATGTTATACATAATATATAATACATAATATATAATACATAATATATAATATATAATATATATGTAATGTATAAATATTAAATTAATTAAAAATTAAATTAATATATGATAAAGAATAAAAAATAAAAAATAATTGTTAATAAACAATTGATAATAAAGAATGATTAAGTAAATAAGAAAAATATAATGAATTTATAATAAATAATCAATTAATAATATTGTAATGATAAATTAATAATAATATAATAAAATAAAAATAAATAAAAAATTATTTTATAAATAATAAAAAGTAATGAATAAATTAATAATAATCAAATAAATTAGAAAAAAAAATAAATAAAAACTAAATAAATAAGATGATAAGAATAAATTAATAATAAGATAATAGTAAATTCAAAATGAAATAATAATAATTTAAAAAAATTAATTACTAATGTATACACAATAACTAAATAAATATTATATAATAAAAAATAAAAAATAAATAAAAAATAAAAAATAAAAAATAAAAAATAAAAAATAATATAGAAGAAATAATAATAAATAATAAATTATAAATTATAAATTATAAATGATTAATAATTAATAATTATTAATTAAATATCAAATAGATATTTAACCAAACATTTATGTCATATAAATATATATAAACACATTCAGATATATAATTATATATTAATATAGATAGATATATATATAATTTACAGTATATATATATATATATTTACACATATATAATATAAAAATATATAATCATAACTATATATAAATACATACCAATGAATATAAATATACATAAATATTCAGAAATTCATAATATATATATATATTAGATAATAAATTACTAAAAGAAGAGAAAACATAATAATTGTAACACCATCAAATCAATAGGAATGTAAATTAATGAAATAAAATCAGAAATAAAATAAATAAAATATGAAGAAAAACTTAAACAAAGATAAAATAACAACTAATTTGTATGATATATATATATACCTAAATTTATTTAGTTTTATTATACATTAATTATTATTTATATATCTTATAATATAAATATAAATATATTTGTTTATCAATACAAACACGTATGTATATATAAACATTATTTTAATATGTGTATATATATATTCATATAGTTTTACTATAAATTCATTTAGATACTACATTTAATTCTAATTATATGTTTATATAAAAATACATTTATATATTATTTATTGGTAAAAATATTTTAATATATATACATGTATTTATATACATATATTAGAATATACACATAAATATATTTTTTTAATCGAACACACATTATTATACATAATAATTACTTATATAAGAATATATATAAAAATTAAAACATTTTTAAACGTTAAATAAAGTCAAAAAATACATGTTTTAAACGAAATAAATATTAAATATTTATTTGGATTTGGTTTATATGATTAAAGATATATTTTATGTAAATATATATTTATAAAATTGATTTATTATATGTAAATAAAGTAAAATATGAAATTTTTTAATTATAAATAAACTTATATGGTGAAAATGGTTAAATTTCAAAACCATTATATCAATATGAAAGTAAACCCGGATGATAAATTCAACCCCCCCTAATAATGGGCAAAATTCCCCCTTAAACGATGTTCATTTTCCAAAAAATATTAAAAAATAGGATACCTTTACTAAAAACTATGTTTTCAAGGACATTGGGGAATATTTTGACATTGATATAATAGTGGCTGGGGTCCCCTAGCCACTATGGCATATAGAGCATCATATGATTTGATTTGATATGTGGTAGAGCTTAAAGAGACACTTGAATGAAAAGTTATAGTAGTTTGAGTTTCAATTTTGATTTTCAACTTTTATTGAAACTATAATAAATTATACTGTTCTAATTATTATAAAATTTACATCTAATGTGGTTTTATCTCATTTTATGAGATTCAATTTGACTTGTTTTAGAGCGAAAATGGACTCCCAGATCAAAAGTTATTGTCATTTGATACCGAAGTCAGATTTTCAAATTATTAAATAGTTATTGTAACATTCAAATTATTATTAACTAATAATTATAGATATTTATTAATTGAATTAATATAATTAATTAAACTTATAATTAATAAAATATATTTTATATTAAATAATAATTTTTAATTAAAATTTTTATTTTTACGTTTTCCCCTTTAATTTAGCACTTGTTTTTCAAACCATCCTTAATTTCATAGTGGTTTTTTTAAAAAATTGTGCTCATTTATAAAAAGATTTTTAAAAACTCCATTGCTAATAATGAATTTATATTTTTTTGGGATTTTTTTAAAAAATATTAAATAAATATATAGTGTAGATTTCTAAATATTCCACAAGAAACTGCCATTAAAATTATTTCCAAAAAATATTTATCGGTGATTTTGAAAACCACCGTAAAACATCCACCACTAAATTAGTTTTTTAACATTAATGCCATCTTATATGTCCTATTAACTTGAATAACAACTAATTAGCATCATCTTATTTCTTACTTGATTTAATATTATTTTCATCATCAAAATTAAATCTAATTTTTCAAAATAATTCATAATATCTAATCAAATAATTTTCATCTAGAACACTAAAAAATTTCTAAGGTGTTAGTGACATATAATCCATTAGAAGACAAACAATATCCAAGTTTTAGAATCAGCTAAAATATTAATGATGATCAAAATTTAAAATGATCATTTCACTGAATACATCAACTAGTTGATTTTTTATAATGAAATAAAATGATTAAAACTCAAAATACATTCAATGGCCAAAGTCATATAATTAATTCATATGAACAGAGTTTGGACTTTTCCTCGTATAGTTGAGATTTATATAAATTTTTTAATAATCCATATGATATTCCTATAATTCCCAAATTACTCATTCAAATTCATATTAAACTTTATAGTACATTGAAACATACCCATTTACAGCTCTATAATAGAATTTTATAATTTATTCAAAACATCTTAATATCTATCCAACATAAATCCCAGAATTTAAAAAAAACAATCTTCAAAATCCTCTAAAAAATTTAAATTTCCTCAATTACAGGTAGCTATAATACCTTGATTTGAATTCCACTCAAGTTTTTCCCCATCTCAGTTCACCATAAGATCTCAAGAACACCCTCAAAATTCCAAAGGCTTTTGACTAGAAATGGGGGACTAATAAGAGTATCATGTAGGCTATAACGCCTATATCAGAGTTCATAATTAAATAAAAAATAACCAAATATCTCCTTTCATGATAATCTGAAAGAGAAATAAATAAATATATGGAATATAGAAAATAAATGGAAAATTTTAAAGTTACAAACAACCATTCCATACATACAACTGATTACCACCTGCTGGGTTAGTCATATATACAGAATAAAAAATATGCAATAAATAATGCTAGCTCTATCACTACATCAAGACTCACCCCATCTAGATATCTATATCGCATCCAATCAGTCCCTAAAAAACATGATATACTAGGAATATTCCTAACCTATTCATGTAATAACCACGAAATAGTTCCTCATGTTCCCATGGGTAATTGAAAACTGAACAATTCATAATTACAAGGGTCAGTAGAGAACCACCAATGTGGTCTAGTATAAACTAATATATTTAGTTATATGTGCATGTGACATACTCAAAATAAAATTAATAAACTATTTCACAAAAATGAAATAAAACAATAATAACTACTCTTAATCGATGCTAAAATGAATCTTAGCATGTTGAATGTACCATGACAAACCTTGTACCAAAAAATACAATTTCTGATCCACATGACAATGAACCCAATAGAATATTCATACTTCGACTAGTGTTTTGGTATCATTGAATACATCATGATATTTTGGTATCCATATAAATACTGGATCCTTATGAAACATTGGAATACCAAATTCTCTGTATCAAATGAGCAACAACTGATAAAGAATGGATCTATGGATAGATTCCAAGAATTTTGAGAATCTATCTGATGTCCAGTTGTTAATAATGTATTAAGGAACATTTTAAGAATCCCATCCAAAAAATTAATCCTAGAAATCCTACAAGAAAGCAAGATAAATATCCCAATCCCATACATATTGATCATCCCAATCAATAATAAGTTGTACCATAAAAATGAAATGTCTAGATCCCATGGACAACATAGGCATCTCACAATAATAAAAATAAAGAAATGACCCCCAATTATAAAAGGTTGTATCCTAGTCATGGTAGTAAACCTATTCACTAGTAGCATCCCCAGATTCCCATATATACCAAGGTTAGAACCTCAATAAACCTAGAATTATTCACATGGATAAAGAGTCAGAACCTAGGATTCACACCAAGCATCCATGATGATATCAGCACATCCAAGCCAACACAAAACTATATCACATAAGGCCCAAGGAAAAATCCTGAGAAGACACTCGGAGCATCAATCATATCGTCACTACATTCAGCCCGTAGGCCATGTTCCGAGTAATACATTAGGGAATCAAGAACTACATCAAAATAACCACGTAACACAAATATAAAATATATAGTTTAATCGAATTCCATAACCAATTCTCACAATCAAATCCCCTTCAAGAATATATGTTCTGTGTGGGTTCAATGGTGACAACCACTACCATCTCTACCCAATCCATACATACAAACTCAGTGGTGGTATTTTCCTAGAAAACCCACCGATTTCCCAATGGTAATAACATAATAGGGTCACCCTCACATGATTCCTTGATCTTGATCTAGATTTCAGGAAAAATCTTTAATCTATCAGGATGTTTCAACCCATGGAATCATAAATAAAGTAGGATGGATGTTCTAGCTTTATAAGTTACTCTATACTAGAGAACACTCAAGATATGGAACATGAACCACCATGCTCATCAATGTTCCACTTGGTTGGTTCAGTCACCCAACAAGTCAAAGAGTGATTATAGAAATCCCCCCATGGATAATCAATTCTCATGTCAAGGAATTGGCTATCAATGGTCGAGGAAAACCAACCAGTATTAAGGATGATTTGTATATTGGAAAATTGGGAATCAAAGTTGAGGAATTTTGATATAATTTTTTATAATAGTTAATTCAATTAAAATTCAAATATTATTTAAAGATCATAAATTACATTTCCTTGAACATGTAGATAACTTCAATAGAGAGACTGGATGCCACAAGCATAAACCAAAATAATAATTACCCTGAATTAAAGTACATAGACCACCAACCTTCTACAACATAATGTTTTATTAATTTAAAATAGTTTACCATAGCTTCTATGGAAATCCATGATTTTATCATGCTTGGTCCACACTCACACCACTAATAGGGATCCAATCCCACATTATACAAACCAACCGTTAGGACCAAAAGGGGCCTAGATACCCTGAGAGGGGGGGTGAATCAGGGTATGAATATTCTATTTCAAATTCCTCCTTCCCCATAGGATCTTGACCTCTATATTATAAGGGTAACTATGTTTTCTCTTTTGGTGAAAACATTTATCTTGTTCTTTCCACTTTTATCTGATAATGATGATTTGGATGCAATTTAGAGAAGAAAACAGGAAGACACTGAGATTTTTACTTGGTTCACCCTCACTAGGCTATGTCCAAGGAGCATACAATGAAGATGTGCCACTGTATCAAATCCAATAAAGCTCACTACCAATTTACAATGTTTAGGATAGATCACGTCTATGCCCAGGCTCACTGCCTTTATAATGTTTAGGGTTAGATCACTACTTCCCCAAGGGTTACTCCCTTTGCCTCTTTCTGAGGCTCACTACCAGTGGAAAAGGTCACCTTCTTACTCTTCCTTTACTCACTACTCTGGAAAGGATCCTCTCATAGTTTATATACCTCTAGGTCTATTCATTATCACTAATGAAATATTAATCTTTATCTGTTGATAGATTCTCTGTTGACATCCCACTGTAAGCCACAGATGATTCTCACTATGCACTGGGTGTACCGGGCAACCGCAATTTTTATGCGTAGCCTTTACTGGGCCTTGTGCGCAATTCCCTACTTTTATGCGAAATCCACTTTTCACGCAACACCTCTTTTACACACAACCAACTCTTTTACACGCAATAGCCTTCTTTTACGTGCTACCCTATTCTTTATGCACAAACACATATTTTATGCGCAACAACTATTTTTTAAATGAAAAATCAACTTTTTACGTGAAAACATCTTCTTTTAAGCACAAACTTTATATTTCTCCCAAACTCTTCTTCTACGTGCAAACTTTTCATTTACGCGAAAGTCCCTTAAATACTTCCAATTTTGCACACCAGATCTCAGATTCTCTCTATGTCTTGATCTCTCTAAGTCTTGAACTCACTAAGAATGAGGGGGGGGGGGGGGGTCACTTCATATTTTATAGGCAAAATTGACCCCGTGTGAAAATCCCCCCTTGAGCACGTAATTCACTTCGTGCGCGAAAAACACATCTTCCGCGCAACATCGTTTTTCACGCACTGCCCCAATAGTTCTGCACCTCATACCTTTTCCAATTTTTGAGCTTCTAATCTCGAAACCCCTCTTTCCTGAAAAAAATACCAATCCTCTATTCAGAACAACACACTGATATTTCATACACCAATTTATTTTTCATGCACTGTGCTAATATTTCACTCACCACATTCTTTTTGTGTGCACCACACAAATATTTCGTGCGACAATTTATTTTTCCACGTACCGAATTGATATTTCGCGCACCCTGGTGATTTTTCGTGCTCTATTATATTTTTTTCACACCACTCTTATTTTCTCACGCCATTATATTTTTCATGCACTGCGCTGATTTTTCGCGCACCTCTCTAGACCAAAAAACATCTCTATATTTTCCTATTTTTAGGCCCAAAAATTTGGCATGCACTGGAAAACGATGCCACTTGGTATCTACTCTTTTTGTACTGCCTCTAGATCATCCATTCCTTTGTCAATGTTCTTCAATAATTCATGGATTGTTGAAAGCATCCCTTGAACCCAAAAAATCACCATGTAAATCCCCTTTGTCAACACACTCATACATCATGGTCTGCTTTGTCAACAAACACAACATGGGGGCCCACATTGTCAAAAAACACAATCACCGAAAAAATTCTTCAATGATGCGTTGAGTGATTTTTTTCCCAACACCAACAATATTTAATTAAATTCAATTTATATATAATTTATTGATTAAAAACCCCCACTATGGAATATTCAGTGGGAAGACCACTATATTTTTTTGTATCATAAGAAAAATGTCCAATGGAAACCTAAGGGTATGTTTCTTATCCCCAAAAATACCTTGATAAATCCCCATGAACCATCCCTAAACCGAATAGAAATTTAATTTAAATTGAATAAAAAACCCAAGAAAATTTGTACTTGTAACATACCATGATGAATCACTGAGAAGCTAGCTATATATGGAATCTTAAGACACCCTTATCCTAGGATACATCAATAAAACTTAAGAATCAATAAATTTCACCATGACCGTTTCAAATATCTAACAAAAATCTATAGTAGATAACATAGAATTATAAATGATCGGAGAAGGGGATATGTGGAGTTCACTAGATGGTCATTATTACAGAAAATCAACATGAAAGGATAATAAAACCACCCCCCAAAAAATTATTTAAAAAAGTGAAGGGATATGAAAAATAACTATTCCAAATCAGGGGAAAATGGATTGAATGGTGGTTACCCATCATATACACAAGGTGGAAAACATTTCCCCTTTATAGAGCCCACAAGTTATCTAGTGGACCTACCATAGTTTGGGTTGTATTAGCCATCCAACCTCTCCTAAAGCTCCTCTAAGTCCCTGGTATGACCCATGAGACTCTAAATACTCTAAAACATCTTTTTTGAGTTGGTTAAGATCATGAAACCTAATTTATAATCCAATTTATCATAATAACAAGTCCACTAATTTGAAAATTCAAAATTTCCTTGATTTTCAAAATCTGTTTTGGATACATGATCTTATAATCTCCACACCCTAACACTTATCATCCTTGAGAATCCTCAATGGGAGTATATTCAAATCTCTAGACCTATGTTAGTAAATTTGTTTTTCCATATATTGGGTTTCTTGACTATAAATTACAAATTCTCTTCAAAAGAGAGACATCCATGTTATAATACATTATCCACCAAACCATAAGCCAGTTTTTATATCCATTTATAAACACTTGGTTGACACATTCTATGTTCCTTAAAACTGATGAAAAAATAATGTCATTATACATTTATCAATTTGGCATATGGTTCTACCCACCATAGATCATAGCCCATAACAACTAAATTATAATGTGTTGGCACCTCGACCATTTCAATGTACCTCAAAGACTTTTCAAATTAACTCTTATGATGAATCCAATGTAATTTACATTCCTAGATGCATGGACATAAGATATAACACCAATATAGGGGTGGAAATCTTTCCATTACTAATTTTGAAGCATATGGGTGCATTATCTATATCTATTCAGAATAAAAAACATGGTTTCCTTTTTTCAGAAATCTATAAGAAATGCCAAAACCAACTCATAATATCATAAATGATGCACCCAATGTGGTACCACACTATCTAAATTAGATCTAACATAAATCAAAATATTTGACATCCTCAGGAAAAACCTTCTTAGAAATTTTCACCTCCCTCAATTATTTTATTACTATAACACTATATCATGATTCCTTAAATATCAAAGGCATTTCCTGATCAAAAAAGACACACAAAAAATAATATACCCAACATATGATGATGTTTCAAAGTTTTACTATCAACTATAATTACATGACATGATTATTAACACTCAACTAACTTAGTCATGCTTGTATCATCGTCAACCATTCCATCTCTGACACTAACTCCATAAATCAACATGAAACCATATTTTAATTCATACCTTCATTTCACCAAGAAATCAAGATACAATTGGATCCATTTTTTCATTAGCATAAAAATTCCACATGACCACCCAATATTATCCTGACTCCCAATAAACATATCACAAGAGGGTCACATACATGCAACCAACATCCTTCTCCCCACCATAAAGTGTTTACTATTCATCACATCATTAGATCAAAACCCTATTTGTCAGGGGCTACATATTATCAATTACGAAAAATGATGAATCAACGAGGTTAAATAATCTCATCCTAAAGAATTACCATAGAAATATTTTATATATTTTCTTAGCTTATAATAATGGTACTGATGTAATTTAGAAATCTTCATCTTAGTTGTCACTCTCATCCTGATGCACACTCACATTAGCTCAGTAATCACCCACATAAAACCCAAGATCAAACATGAAACTAAACCATAACCATTTTTAGGTTCTCTTCCTCCCATTGTATGAAAATTTTCATTGCTTTATTTATGTGAAAAATCAATTCCTGAAAGTACTATTTGATCACAGTGCAATTCAATATTCATTTACACACATATATCACTTTGCTAAAATGGTTTTGTATAGTAAATTTTAATTGTAATAAAAAATTTGACATCACATTTAGTTCAATTAGTAAATGTTTATAACTATTATAAATGTATATTTTTAATCTTCTTTTATATTACATGGTAGGTGATGGTGACATGGATAGACAGCAATACAAGTCAAGAAAATTTGGAAAATTTTCTAAGATCCCATGCATATATGTGAACTAAAATGAACAATTTATATAATCTAGTAATCCAATTGGGATTGAAATTTATAGATATATGTAACATAATATAGGATAAATATTACTATAAGACTATGGATACAAATTCATCCATTTTGTGGGATAAACTATTAATTTATTTAAGGGAATCATCACCGCTCAATGTCTTAAGTAAACTTCTATAATTTGGTCATATCTTAGGTTATAAGACTTTAAATGTTTTGAAATTCATAATGGATGTAGGAAATAGGGTTTGGGGAAATTTTTGTTTCAAAAAAAGTGAGATAAGACTCAGATTTTTCTAACAACCAAGATCCAAGTAGTATTTAAAAAATAGGGTTCCCAAAACAACTTTTCACATTGGCTAAAAACTAGCAAAATGGACACCAAATAAATATTTTTAAATTATGGAAAAATCCATATAATTTGAGAGACATAAAGAAGTGTTCTATATATCCTATAAGTTCTATAGGTAACTATAATCACAAGGAGATAAATCATGAAGTTATATTTGAATCCAAGCCTCCCCTACCTCTCGGAGTTATGATAAACAGTGGGTGATCATTTTCAGGGAGCTCCAAACTTGATGTGAGGGTACCAAAACATAGTTATCTTATTTTTTTATATATTTCAGTTTATAATTTTTCTTTTACATGCATATTAACCTGAGTTTTTTTAATTTAATTGATAAAAATTATTTCATAACAGATTAGTGTGGAATTTTAGGTGTGTGACTTGTTTTTATCTAATTGGAAAAATATAATCCTCTTATTTCAAAAACATTTCAAATTTTTGGGTTCATTAGAAAACCATATGTCACGAATATAGCTGAGAGCTTGTATAATTTTTTTCTTTCATGGTTTAATCTTATGTTCCTCATTTTAGAGGCTTTTAGTGTAAAAAATTATTTGTTAACCTTAAACCAAATGATTACAGTAAACATTATTAATCATTTATGAATAAATAACATTTCAGGTGGGGTAGTGACTTCGTAACGATAATGTAATTGAAATTATTTTTAAAAATCTACTTGTGATTCATCTATCAGAATCATTAAATTAATTAATTATAATTTTAAAAATATTTTAACCTACCTTATCTAGTATCTTTTTATTAATGATACACACTTTAATCATCCATCACTTCCTGACATATTCTCTAGGTTCATTCAAATAATAAAAATCAAATTAAAAAAAATCAGTTTGATGTATCACAAAAAAATCACTATTAAAAAATACATGGCACTTGGATCACACTTGGCCAATCACTGATTCCTATTTCAATAATCCCTCTATATACTAGTGCCCAATACCATTATCTAACAGAACCCCATAGGATCTCACACCTATAAGTTGATCAACCATGAAAACCCAACTAAAAAATTCTTGTGTTTCATATCATCAAATTTGACTAGCCATGATCCGTAAAATGCGATATCATTAAACTGAAATTATTCTTAGTCACTACATGATGAAAGTAAAATACATGATTTTGTACTGTTGATATCATAGTGTTCTAAAAAAACCAAAGATGAATGGGTTAGGTAATCAAATGCTCCAGTCCTAAAAATCCAATCCCGAGACCAAATAAATCAAGTTTATATATCTTTAGTAAACTAATTAATTACAATACATACATCAAACAAATGATGGAACCTCAATGAATCAATCTATACCTTATCACATAACCAAAATTGAAACGTCCTGGTTCTAGAAGCCACCTAGAGGCGTCCCGTACCTGGTTTGTCACATGGCCTCAAGCGCATTTCCTCAAATTCCAGAGGCTATCGACTAGTAGAGAGGGCCTTGGGAGTGATTGTGTGGAAACTATTCCATCATTGGTAGGGTAAAAAATTTAAATAAAATAGATAAAAACTTTCGGAAGCTGTAAAAGTACCAAATGGAAATAAACAGTAGAAAACTGATAAAGAATCAACTGGAGCACACATATAAAATCATGCATGATACATATGTCTAGGAACGTAGCCAAAAAATCCAGAGTTTTGAATACAATACTAACCAAAGTACAAACATAAACATGTAAATAACTCCTCAGCATCACAAGCCATAGCTTGGTCCCATTCTCTCTAGCTCCACAACAATCAAGTATCTGAAGTTGTATTGGTGCTGAAGTCTACCTTGCATAAGCACTACTCCCAGCCTCATACCTGATGCATCATAGTACACAGTATAGATCTTTCCCACCTATGGAAACAATAGTATTGGAGCTGAAGTCATCCTCTCTTTCATCTCCATAAAGGGTGACTCACAAGAATCTGACCACAAGAACTTCTCACCCTTTTTAGACAAAAAATGATAGTGGTGATGTTAAGCAAGAAAATTCCTATATGAAACGTCTGTAGTATCCAACATTCCCTAGAAAACTCTACAACACAAAGTTGTTCTTCGAATCTACCCAAGAAACTAAAACTCTCACATTCTCTAGGTTTAATGACAATCTTCTCTTCAAGATAACATGACCCAAGAAGTAAATCCGGTCCATCAAAAAGTGACATTTTAAGAGATTAGCATATAATTGATGCTCTCTCAGTGTACTCAAAACGATCTCAAGATGTGTGGCATGGTATTGTCGAGTGTTAGTGTACACCAAGATATCTTCCATGAAGACAACCACAAATGAATCCAAGTATGGATGGAACTCTCGGTTCATTAGTGCCATAAAATACATAGGCTTGTTTGTGAGACCGAATGACATAACCACAGACACGTGTAGACCATACCAGATCTGAAAGGATGTAAGTGGTATAATAGAATGTCTAACACACAACAGATGGTAAAAAAACCTCAATTAAACCTTCGAGAACACTTGGGCTCCTCGAAGCTATCCAAAGAGATCATAAATCCTAGGCATGGGATATCGGTTCATGACCATCAACTAGTTAAACTTCCGATAATCTCCATAATGTCTGAGGGGACCATCCACCTTCTTCACAAACAGGACACACGAACCCCAAGGAGTTGTACAAGGTTGAATGTAACCCTTAGCAAGTAACTCGTCCAACTACTTCTGGAGCTCCTACAACTCTGGTGTAGCAATCCTATAAAGAGGAATGGACCCCAATGCTGCCCTAGGCACAAGCTAAATAGAAAAGTCTACCTCATGCTCTAGAGGAAAACCTGAAAATTCCCTTGGAAAGACACCTCTAAAATGATCATCCAATAGAGGAATTTACATCTGTGAACTCCCATGGTTATCCATATATATACTAGTTATCTGGGTTATAACTCCTCCCAACCCATGATGCCCAGGTCCCGCTCTATTCGCATGGACATCCCATTCACCCTTGTAGAGAAAAGATATGCCCTCTGGTGACGTAAAACTCACCCTATGATGATAATAATCGACGACTGCCAGGAAGGGAACTAACTAGTCCATTTAAAGAATTACATTATAGCCTATCATATCTATGACATAGAGGTCCCATAATAAGTGACACCAACAAACCTCTACAGTGTACTCCTTGAAATGACATACACTATCTATTCTAGTCCCCCAATATAGTGTCTGGTGTCAAGATATCATCAGAAGAAAAGATAAAAATCCCAAGGCTCTCCACAATAGGGACATATATAAAGCTATAGGAAGCCCTTGTGTTGAAAAGATAAGAAGCTAAACATGAGGCTACAAAGATTGTGCCACATTCTGTAGAGGGTCCGGGATCCTGCTCTTACTGGGTCAGCTCCACTGCAAATGTATAGCCTACACTGTGGCCATGTGACCCTGTCAGAAAACTCTAAGCTGATCCACCATGTTTTCACAAAAAGACTAGTGATTGAATACCATGGCCCCGATCTCCACCTAGCTCTGAACGGCTGAAAGAACTCCCATTCCCAGACTGAGGATTAACTAGTGGTGCTACTCCAGAATGCAGAGTCATAAAAGAAACCCTATCACTAGAAGCTAGTGAGAAGATATGACAAAAGCACTGATGATTACCCATCTTGCCATAATAATGTCACTCCATTGATTCACTGGGGCAATGTGGCCTCATATGCTTTTTCTTACCACATTGGTAGTACTCCACTTGGCTACCAGAAGATGCATCTCGCCTACTCTGATCTCCTCGTAATGTCTCCCTAAGGCGCTTCCTGCTATAGGCTGGTGAAGAACTAAACTTGAATGTTGAACCTCCCTGGCCCACTACTTTAAAATCCCTTTTATTACACTTTGTGATCAGCACCAGGTTGACTATTGTGGATATCGAATTCAACCTGATGATGTTCAACTGGGATCAGATATCCTACCTAAGACCATCCTCAAACATCCGTGCGAGGAACAACATATCTCCCACTATAAAGGGTGTAAAACGTTGTAGTTCAGTGAAGAGAGAATAATATTAAATAACAGAAAGAGTACCCTGATCTAGACTGATGAACACTAAGGCTTGATCAACCCTCAAGGTCTCTAGATAGAAGTAATAATAGAAGGTGTGCTGAATCAAATCCCAATACAAATTATACTGGCTTCTCACCTGTGAGATCACATCCCACCACCTCTTGGAGGAGTCTAAAAGCATGTGGGTAGTGAGGTTGACCCTCCTCTCTAGAGTTATCTCCAGATTCTCAAAAATCTTCAACGTGGCTTCTAGCCATGAATCTGTAGCCTGGGGTTATCCATCACCTGAGAAAGTGGGAGGATACTGCTGCTGAAATATCCATGTCAATTCTGCCACTGATGGGGATGGAGGTGGCTCTCCCTAGAGGGTCTACATCATCCCCCAAAATCCCTACCTGAACTATGCATCAGAACCTGTGTCAGGTATAATTGCTGGTTCCAAGGATGGAACAACTGGAGGATCTGTAGGTAGTCCCTAATCAGCCATGTCCAATGTCTGATCACCGCCCTGCAACCGACGTATAACTGGAGGACGTCTTGCTGGCATGACTCTACAAGTTCAATCACACACCTTAGATCATGATTAATAGGGACTAAAACATAGAAGTAAGAGAATGGAATAAAAGAAATAAAGCTTTTGAGTTTTCCAGAACATGACTACATTGAATGTGTAAAGCCTAACCAGCATGTTCCCTTATGTTTTTCTTATGGCGCGTACTTCTGGAGAAATAGGTCATGTAACACCACCTGCACATGGAATGACATCCTAAAACACAACGTATACTAGACTTCTTTTTCACTACTTGAGTATTTCAACACAGGTAAAACACACGGATCTCCTAAGATAAGAATACGTTGCATGTTCATGAATGAAACAACATGTACTAGACGAGTTTCCCTAAGCCGTTTTGTTAGATACACAGTCGGATACACAACTCACACTACACGATGTGTTCTAGATGGACATGATGTGTACTAGGAAGATTTTTCCAACCTATTTTATTCATTACATGGCCGAGTATACGAGCTTCACAACACGACATACTCCATAAGGACATGACATGTATTTGAAAAGACTCAACCGACCTGTGTTGTTAGTGACACAACCATTCAACACGGTCTATAACACGGCCTATACATCTGGTACACGGTGGGTCCTACCAATGATTCCAAACCCCATGTCCATACCCACATAGTCCGAGACATGGTTAGAGACTACACGGTGTCTACATAAAGTACACAATGTGTACTTATGAATAACAGTTTCTTCCAAAATAGAAGAACACGTTGTGTGTATTTAACATTACACACTGTGTATTCTGGGTTGTTTTGGACATTAAGCCTCAGAAACAACTCTGGTGCCAAGAATAACACTAAAACAAACTTTGAAAGTGAAAAATTCTAATCCGTGAGGCCCCATACTCCTTGCAAATAAATGGTTGTAATCTTATAAATGTTATTATGAGGAAAATAAGGCAATCATCTGCCACATTTTGGTCCATGAGGGGCCATAACACCTCAAGAACCAAAGTTTGGTGTTTATTCAACAAAATGTTACGCAAAGCCATACCCTAAAAAACATGTATTCTATAAAGGCATCTATCATAATGGAATGAATATCCATCACAACACCTATCACAACAACATGCAATCGCTATGCATCTTAAATGGAATGGTAAAAATGCATGATCTATGATACCTAGCAAGTGCCTATATGATGCATGAGATGGAATACCCTCATATAATCCGGCTGCAACATAAATAGAACCTCTATAACATCAATGATAACAAAAAAAACATTTGAATCACCCAATGGTGAAATTAAATCAACTGTAAAATTCCAAAACCAGAAAAATTTAAATAAACAAGATAGATTAGCCTTTCCATGTACATGGGTTAGTTACTCTTAGGGATAGATTATTACCAAGTACCTACTCTGTCCAATCCCTGAATATGGGAACCAAACAATATGTTAATATTAAAAGAGTTCCTATAATACCACTTTGTAAAATCCCGGTTCCAGAATCCACCTAGAGGCACCCCGTACCCGGTTGGTCACATGGCCTCAAGCGCATTTTCCAAAATGCCAGAGGCTGCCGAATAGCAGCAAGGGCCTTGGTTGTGATAGTGGAGAAACAATTCCCTCATTAGCAGAGTACACAACGTTTGTAAAATAGATAAACACTAGCAGAAGCAGTAAAAGTACGAAACGATAGTAAACATCAGAAGACTGATAAAGAAAGAATCAGAGAAAATATATAAAATGATGTTTGATACATATATCTAAGAAAGTATCCAAACAAGTTATAGTGATGAATAAAATACTAATCCAAAGTAAAAAAAGAAAAACATGTAAATAACTCCTCATCATAGCATGCCATATCTTGGTCCCATGCTCTCATGCTCCACCACAATCAATTACCTAAAGTAGAAGGGTTCTTGCCCTTATCAATACTTGCAGCAATATAATCACTTTCAGCCCAAAAGCATGACCCAAACATGGTGTGATAATAATCCCAGTTGGAAACCACCAAAAGATTTGTACCTAAAAATCAGTTAATATATATGGAAGGAGATAAATAAAAGAGAAACAAACAAGGAAGTACTCAGTAGAATAAAATTCCGTAGTTTCAAAGCATTCAATTTCAAATAACAAATAAGCAGCTAATCAAAGAAGGTAACCCTATGGGAAATACACACAACCAATCCCCTCTGGATCAGTTATAAAAATATAACAAAGTCTCTCTGAGGAAGCTCACATAGCCAATTCCCTTTATAGTCAAAAGTGGTTAAAGACTCTAGGAGGAAGCTCACATGGTCAATTCACCTTATAATCCAATCTAATTTAAGACTATCTGAGGAAGCTCACATGGTCAATTCCCTTTATCTTCTACTACACCAGATTCTCATGGCCCTGTGTAAGTAAAAAAAGAATATCAATGCTATCCGGACCAAGTAAACCTCAAGAACTACTTCGCTAAACCATCTACAACATATCAATAATATCAGAATATGAACACTCCAACCTACAACACTATGGAGGGGAAAACAGGAAAGGCAGCCAAACAAGATAAGCAGAACCAAATGGTCATAAACAGAACATGCATGGGAAAACACTTCCAAAGCATATCAATCAACCCTATTCACATCCAATTAACCTATACTCAAACATACAAGCTTGGAAGGAAATTAAATGGGGTAAAATGGTAAACACACAATACCTTTGTTGAGCCCTCTGGAAGATTGCTGATTTCATGTTTATAACTGATGTTTTAATAATCACAAATCATCACAACTCATTGATGCTTAACCTGGTTTGATGTCTCATAAACATAATTCCAATCTATGAATGAATCAGTTATCATGTTTTTAACTATGCTTATTGACTTGCAAAGTATGTTGGAAGTATTCTGGATTCAACAGAAATCAGAGTCACCGATCCATCAGACTCACCGATCCATCAGACGCACCGATCCATCAGACTCACCGATCCATCAGACTCACCGATCCATCAGAGTCACCGATCCATCAGACTCACCGATCCATCAGACTCACCGATCCATCAGACTCACCGATCCATCAGACGCACCGATCCATCAGACTCACCGATCCATCAGACTCACCGATCCATCAGAGTCACCGATCCATCAGACTCACCGATCCATCAGACTCACCGATCCATCAGACTCACCGATCCATCAGACGCACCGATCCATCAGACTCACCGATCCATCAGACTCACCGATCCATCAGAGTCACCGATCCATCAGACTCACCGATCCATCAGAGTCACCGATCCATCAGACTCACCGATCCATCAGACTCACCGATCCATCAGACTCACCGATCCATCAGACGCACCGATCCATCAGACTCACCGATCCATCAGACTCACCGATCCATCAGAGTCACCGATCCATCAGACTCACCGATGCAAATGAGTCACCGATCCAAGGACTCACCGATGAAAATGACTCACCGATCAGATGATAGACCGATGCTGGTTTGATGTCTCATAAACATAATTCCAATCTATGAATGAATCAGTTATCATGTTTTTAACTATGCTTATTGACTTGCAAAGTATGTTGGAAGTATTCTGGATTCAACAGAAATCAGAGTCACCGATCCATCAGACTCACCGATCCATCAGACGCACCGATCCATCAGACTCACCGATCCATCAGACTCACCGATCCATCAGAGTCACCGATCCATCAGACTCACCGATCCATCAGACTCACCGATCCATCAGACTCACCGATCCATCAGACGCACCGATCCATCAGACTCACCGATCCATCAGACTCACCGATCCATCAGAGTCACCGATCCATCAGACTCACCGATCCATCAGAGTCACCGATCCATCAGACTCACCGATCCATCAGACTCACCGATCCATCAGACTCACCGATCCATCAGACGCACCGATCCATCAGACTCACCGATCCATCAGACTCACCGATCCATCAGAGTCACCGATCCATCAGACTCACCGATGCAAATGAGTCACCGATCCAAGGACTCACCGATGCAAATGAGTCACCGATCCAAGGACTCACCGATGCAAATGACTCACCGATCAGATGATAGACCGATGCTGATCAAAATGACTCACCGATCAGATGACAGACCGATGCTGATCAAAATGACTCACCGATCAGATGACAGACCGATGCTGATCTATCTGAGTCACCGATCATTACTCTAATGCTGATGACCTACCGATATCTTGAACAGTCATAAACAACTGTTTGAATTTCTTTATCTTTATCTTTATTTATTCTAACCAACGGTCATATTAGTTATATTTTAATACCCTGACAATTAATTAATAAAAGTTGTCGGATGTCAGGAAACCGTACCTCGTACCTGCGGAAAGGAAACCTCTTTTTGTCCTACGGAGCACGTGATATAAATACAAGAAGACTCTGCTGAAGAGAGTAGTGAAAAAAGTGTGAAGTAAAGAAGTGAAAAACCAAGAAGAGAGAGACAACACACATAGAGACAAGGAAGCATACGACATACTCAAGAAGAGCTCTGTGCATACAAGAAGAACCAAGCAAGACAGAATCAAATATACAATCAAGCCTACTCAAGAAGAGTGGTGTTAATACAATAGAATATTGAAGAGCTTCATCGACTACATCTCACCCCCTGTGAACCTGAAGCATTCGACACTCTGCTTCTCAAAAAAAATCGAGAAGAGGACTCAGAATCATTTATGATTAATTCCAAAACGAGTCCAGTGCTACACTGAAATCACTAGAGCCATTCCTAAACTCCACATCCTTGCTCTGTGATTTATTTATTCTACATTTTGAGCAGTGTGTGTTATCTGCTGTATTAAACACACACACTGACTCCTGTACTTTCACTGGAGGATCTGTAAATCCTCAGCAAACCTTTTACACTTCACTTCCCACTGTGGATAGTGGTAGAGGTCCTGTGACCTGGACAGCTGGCTGCTGTTGTTTGTTTTCCCACGTAGAACTGTGGTAGAGGTCTTGTGACCTGGACAGTGTGTTCACTGTTGTTAACCCCGATCCAGGGTGTGGATCACTTTTATATAAATTTTAGAGAGGACTAAGTCTCGGCATGAGACTGAACCTCTTGGTTACTTCTCTGTGTTTATAGTTATACTCTATATCCATACTATACATATTTATTTCATATTCCGCTGCTATTACTTTGAAATATAATCTATCTTCAAAGCTACTTTGATAATTAAATTCGCCAGTGTTTATATTTATTATAAATCAGTAAATTAGTTTCAAAAGTTAATTTAATCATAAGAATAAGTTAACTGAGAATTAATCAATCTTTGAGAAGCTAATTGAACATTTATATTCTATATAAATTCACTACAGTTTAATTTACTTTTGAAATTGGGGGATTTTATTAGAAATTGTTTTTAACAGGAAATTTTAATTGGAACTCAATTCACCCCCCTCTTGAGTGTCCACTCCGACCAACACTTGGTATCAAAGGAAGTAAATACCTTCTAAAAGTGCTCTGCTTTTGAACTGTGATTTTAGTTGTATTTTAAAGTTCTTAAAATTTCTGTTATTTCTAAATTTTTATCTCTTTAAAATTCCTTTTTGTAATATCATGGTTAATAGACTTGAGGGTGTTGCTACTAACCGGCCACCTTTCTTCAATGGAACTAATTATGCTCAGTGGAAACTGAAAATGAAAATTCATCTAGAAAGCATAGGTTTTGATATTTGGACTGCTATTGAATCTGAATACAAAATTCCCACTACTGCTAGATCTACTTGGGATGAACCTACAAAGACTGCTTACAATAACAATTGTAAATCTATGAATGCTCTATACTGTGCTCTAGGAGATGAAGAGTTTAATATAATTTCTGCATGTAAAACTGCATATGAAATTTGGGATACCTTAGCTGTTTCTCATGAAGGAACAACAAATGTTAAGGAGATGAGATTGAATACCTATACTATTAAGTATGATAATTTTAAGATGAAGCCTGATGAACCCATTTCTGATATGTATCTCAGGTTCAATGAAATTGTCAACACAATGACTTCTCTGGGAAAGGATGTTCCAGCAAAGGAACAAATTATGAGAATTTTGAGATGTCTACCTGAAAGATGGAGAGGAACCTCTGTCTCCATTAGAGAATCCTGTGACATTGCTGCTCTACCTGTCAAGGAATTAATTGGTAAGCTGATGATGTATGAAGAAGAGCTTAATGTAAATAAATAAAAAGATGATGAACCTAAAAGGAAGTCTATTGCCTTCAAGACTACATCCTCAAAGAATAAGGATAAGGAAAAGCTTCAAGATATCAATGAAAGTTCAAGGAGTGAGGAAAGTGAAAATGATTCTGACAGTGATGATGAGATGGCTCAAATAGCCAGGAGATTCAAAAAGTTCTATTGGAAAAAGAAATTCTTTAGGAAACCAAATTACAAGGGAAAGTATGACCAACAAGGGAAATGGAAAAAGGACTGGAAGAAGAACGACAAATCAGATGATGTTGTCTGCTATGAGTGCAAGAGGAAAGGACACATTAAAGCCGACTGTCCAAAGATGAAGTATAAAAAGAAATATGAATACAAGGATAACAAGTACAAGAAGGCCATGAAGGCTACTTGGAGTGCTTCAGAAGACAGCACAAGTGAAGCTGAATCTTCAGACTCTGAAAAGAATCGGGCCAACATGTGTTTCATGACAAACACTTCTGAGGTAACATCAGAGACTCCTGCTTTTAATTCATACTATTCTGGATAAGATTATGACTCAGAAAAGATGTCAAAATCTGAATTGTTTGAATACTGTGACATGCTAGAAGAAACATGTAATGAGCTTAAAGATAAATATAGAGGTCTAAAGAAACAGTATGCTTTAAGTGTTAAGCATAAATCTGATCTGGATATAGAAGTAGAAAAGAATGCTCAGCTGCTTAAAGAGAATACTGAACTAAAATTGTCTAATGAGCAACTCAAGAAAGACTTAGAGAAGTTCACCAATGGTAAAAATACTCTAACACAAATTCTAGGAAAGCAAGTTGCACCTAGATACAGTACTGGTATAGGATACCAACCTGGACAAAGGAAAGTTGCCAAAACTAGATTCATTCCTAAATCTGGACAGAAGATAGTTAATTCTAGAACTTCTTATGCCTCAACCAGTTATACTCATAGTTATGAATCTAATAAGGTTTATCTTTCAAAGAATGTTATTTCTACAAATTATATGAGACCCATTAGACAAATATGGGTACCTAAAGTGTTATTGGATAACCTGTCTGGACCCAAGAAGATCTGGGTACCAAAATCATCTTCCATCTAAATCTGTTTTGTAGGAGACCTTCTTGAAGAGCTGTTACAAGAAGATATGGTATTTAGATAGTGGGTGCTCAAGACACATGACTGGAGATTATTCTTGCTTCAAGAGCTTAATAAAAGTTGATGGAGGATTTGTCACCTTTGGTGATAACTCTAAAGGAAAAATCATCGGCCTAGGCCAGATTGGTAACACTGATTCAATTTTGATTTCTAAAGTTTTATTTGTTGATGGACTTAAATATAACCTGTTAAGCATTTCTCAGTTATGTGATGATGGTTTTCATGTTAAATTTGAAAATGATTCTTGCAATGTTTTTAACTCTAAAAATGTTTTAGTATTTTCTGCATTAAGAAATGAAAATGTTTATGCTGTTGATTTAGATTCTTTAGCTAAACAGAACATTCCTTGTTTAAATTCTTTTCATAAAGAGTCTTGGCTTTGGCACAGAAGATTAGGACACTGTAATGTGCACTCACTTAGAAAACTTTCTAGGAAGAACTTGGTTAGAGACTTACCCAAACTTGAATTTCCAGCAGACAAAGTTTGTAATCCCTGTCAAAAGGGAAAACAACACAAAGTTTCTTTTAAATCAAAGAAAGAAGTTTCAACTTCTCAACCACTTGAATTGGTTCACATGGATTTGTTTGGACCATCAAGAGTTTCTAGTTTAAATGGGAAGCACTATGTCTATGTTCTCGTAGATGACTTTTCTAGATATACTTGGGTATATTTTCTAGCTCACAAAAGTGAAGCTTGCTCTTACTTTGTTAAATACTCCAAGTCTGTAGAAAATCTTAGTGGACTCAAGATTAAGACCCCAAGAAGTGATCATGGTCGTGAGTTTGAGAATCAAGATTTTGAATCTTACTGCTCACTCAATGGCTATTCTCATAACTTTTCTGCCCCTAGGACACCCCAACAGAATGGTGTAGTAGAAAGAAGAAACAGAACCCTGCAAGAAATTGCTAGAACCATGCTCAATGAATATGACCTGCCAATTTACTTTTGGGCTGAAGCTGTTAATACAGCTTGTTATGTCATTAATAGAGTCTTGATCAGACCTGTTCTAAAGAAAACCCCTTATGAGTTGTGGAACCATAGGAAACCTAAGGTAAACTACTTCAAAGTTTTTGGCTGCAAAGTCTTTATTCTGAATACTAAAGATAATCTGGATAAATTTGCATCCAAGAGTGATGAAGGAATTTTCCTAGGTTACTCTATCTCTAGTAAAGCCTATAGAGTTTTCAATAAGAGAACCAAATGTGTGGAAGAATCTTTTCACATCAAATTTGATGAAACTGATCCACATGAGCCTAAAACCTCTCTAGGGAATCTTGAAGAAGATTTGTCTATTCTGGACCTTAATGATAAATTTAAAGAACCTGTTATAAAAGCATCCAGTTATGGACATTCTCCAGAATCTGCTTCTGTTGAACCTCAATCTCTAGATGAACCTGAAATTTCTAGCCCTATCTTTTCAAGACCATCTAGGACTCTAAAGAACCATCCCTTAGATGCTGTTGTAGGAAATCTATATAGAGGGACACAGACTAGAGATTCTCTAAGAAACCAGGTTGAACATCAAGATTTTCTTTCACAGTCAGAACCTAAAAATATCAATGATTCTATCAACGATGAATTTTGGGTAATGGCTATGCAAGAAGAATTAAATCAGTTTGAAAGGAACAAAGTCTGGGAATTAGTTGACAGACCTAAGGACACCTTGACAATAGGCACAAAATGGGTGTTTAGAAATAAAATAGATGAATCTGGAAATATAGCTAGAAACAAAGCTAGACTAGTTGCACAAGGATATAGTCAAGAAGAAGGTATAGACTATGAGGAAACTTTTGCACCTGTAGCTAGACTTGAAGCCATTAGGATCTTACTTGCATATGCTGCACATCTGGATTTCAAATTATATCAAATGGATGTTAAAAGTGCATTTCTAAATGGTTTTATAATTGAAGATGTTTTTGTAGAACAACCACCTGGATTTACTAATCCCCATTTTCCAAATCAAGTTTTTAAACTTTCTAAAGCTTTATATGGTTTGAAACAAGCTCCAAGAGCTTGGTATGATAGACTTAGCAATTTCCTTATTTCAAAAGGTTTTACTAAAGGGATTGCTGATCCAACTCTTTTCATTAAAAGAATTTCTAAAGATGTTTTAGTTGTACAAATATATGTTGATGATATTATTTTTGGATCTTCTAAAAACTCCTTATGTACTGATTTTTCAAAAGTTATGCAAAATGAATTTGAAATGAGCATAATGGGAGAGCTTAAGTATTTTCTTGGATTTCAAATCTTTCAAACTAAAAATGGTATTACTTTGAATCAAAGTAAATATACAAAGGATCTTTTAAAACGTTTTGGATTGGATAGTATTAAGGAAAGTAATACACCTATGAGTACTACCTGTAAATTGGATGTTGATGAAACTGGGAAACCAGTTGATCAAACCAATTACAGAGGTATGATTGGAAGCTTACTTTATCTTACTGCTAGTCGACCAGATATTATGTTTAGTGTGTGTATGTGTGCTAGATTTCAAGCTAATCCTAAAGAATCACACTTATTAGCTGTTAAACGGATTTTTAAGTATCTTAAGTATACTATAAATTTAGGTTTGTTTTACCCAAAAGGACAATCCTTTGAGTTAATGAGTTATTCAGATGCTGACTTTTCTGGTTGTAAGTTAGATAGAAAAAGCACATTAGGAACATGTCATTTTCTTGGAAAATCCCTAGTATCATGGTGTAGTAAGAAACAGAATTCAGTTGCATTGTCTACTGCCGAGGCAGAATACATAGCTGCTGGTAGCTGCTGTGCACAAATTTTGTGGATGAAACACACTCTATTGGATTATGGATTTGATCTTAAACATGTTTCAATTAACTGTGACAACACTAGTGCAATCAACTTATCCAAGAACCCTGTGTCTCACTCTAGAACTAAGCACATTGATGTCAGACATCACTTTCTAAGAGATCATTACCAGAAGGGTGGTATTTCTCTAGAATTTGTTAGTTCTGAAAATCAATTAGCTGACATCTTCACAAAGCCCTTATGCTCTGA
The DNA here is from genome assembly GCA_963277665.1 of Viscum album. Classification (NCBI taxonomy): domain Eukaryota; kingdom Viridiplantae; phylum Streptophyta; class Magnoliopsida; order Santalales; family Viscaceae; genus Viscum; species Viscum album. Next base: position 348,913,040 of record OY728150.1, on the reverse strand, counting down.
AAGAATGAAATTTATTAAACAAGAATTGTGTATGATTGATCTGTGAAACTGATCTGTGAAACTGATCTGTGATACTGATCTGTGAAGCTGATCTGTGAAGCTGATCTGTGAAGCTGATCTGTGAAACTGATCTGTGAAACTGATCTGTGAAACTGATCTGTGAAACTGATCTGTGAAACTGATCTGTGAAACTGATCTCTGAAACTGATCTGTGAAACTGATCTGTGAAACTGATCTGTGAAACTGATCTGTGAAACTGATCTGTGAAACTGATCTGTGAAGCTGATCTGTGAAACCGATCTGTGGAACCGATCTGTCACACTGTTCTGTCAAACCGATTTTTTTTTAAATTACTTTTTATTAATTAGTAAATTACTTTTGATGGGAACCCGAAATGATAAAATAAATGATACGCGGCTATTTATCTTCCCTAAACCTTTAACCTTTCATTTCCCGCCGAACCTCTCAACCTCTCTTCCCCTCTTCTTCGAACCTTCGAACTCCTGCCTCTCCAAATCCTCGAATGGCTAAGCAAAAGAGACCGAGCAAAGGACCAGATAGCCCTGTACCTTCAAAGCGTGCTCGAGGCGAGTCGAGCAGTACCTCTCAACGCTCAGTAAATCCGAACCTGGAAACTCGGATTGTTGCTGTAGAAAAAGAAGTAAACTCGGCGTGGCTTCTGTCAAGTAAGTCCCTGTTGCTACAAGTTCTTGAATCGCAAGGATGGATAGACTGGTTTTCAGACAACGACCGAATAGATTATCCAAAGCTATTACATGAGTTTTACATGAACCTGAAAATCACGCTTGATGGTGTGGAAGCTGCTAGGATGTCGTCTGTTGTAAAAGGAAAGAAAATATCTTTCTCATCTAAGCAGTGGGCTGAATGTTTAAACGTACCTCATGAAGGTCGATATGAGGACTATGCTGGCAATATACCCCCAGTCACTGACTATTTTTCTTATGAGCTAGCGCTAGAGCTCCTAACTGGAAACAGAGAATCGAGGAGAATCACAGCTTCAGAATTAGATGGTGAAAGCAGACTCCTATTCAAGTTTATTCAGCACCAACCTTTCCCTCGAAGAGGAGATTTTGCTGCTGTTAAGTTTCAAGATGTTTTTCTATTGTTTCTGCTCAAAACCCATGAAAAGATAAATCTGTGTAGATATGTGATGGTCCACATAGCTAGTATGCTGAAACCTTCCAAGAAAGCCACAGCGTTGTTTTATTCAAAAATGATATCTACTATGCTCCAGAATCTGGAATGTGTTGATGAAGATGATGAAGTTGTTGAAACAGAGCGTACCTTCTGTCTCAACAAAGAGATCTGCAAGAGGATGAAAATTAATTGGAATCCATGGAAGAAGTGCTGGGTTGCAGATGAAGATAAGTTGTATGAAGCCTACAATCCCATAGATCATGGCAAGAGGCCAAAGGATTTGAGAGATCCTGGATTAAAACCAGATGAGGAACCAATTTATTCTGATGATGATGAGCAAGAAAAAGCTGCAACTGAAGAAGGAAGTGTGTCTTCTCCTGATGATAGGAGTGATCCAGACACTGCTAGCCCCAAGAAAAGAATAGAATTTGGACCTGCTAGTCCACCCTTAACCCTACCAGAGTCAGAACCTATTCTTGATGATGAAGAAGATTCTGATACTGAGGAATATCACAGTGAAGCCTCTGAGCAGAGTAATAATGAGCAAGGTGATGCTGATGAAAATCTTGGTGGTGATGATGATGATGCTGATGATGTTGAAGCTGCTGCTGATAGTGTTAATAGACCAGTGGATGGTCTTGCTGTAGATCAAGTGGAACAACCTCAGTCAGTACCAGAAATCCATATCAGTGGCAAGGCTGACTCATCAAAAATCAGTGGAACAACAAGCTATGAGAAACCCAACTACACCCTGTGTGCTGCTGTTTGGGATGACTACCCTGGATATGCTGTTTTGGGCTTAGACTATTCTGAAGAAGAAGACGAATTGCCAGAATCTGCTGCAGCTGTGAAAAGGAACCTTCCAAGAGAAGCAAGGTCTATTCCTACTGTTGATCCTGTAAATGTGAATTTACCTGGTTCTGAAATCTCTCGAGCTGATCTTGATAAGTTTAAGACTGAATTGCTAACCACTGTGAGAGATATAGTCAGAGAAGAACTTTCCAATGCCCTTCATCAAGTATCTCTGCAAGTTTCTGAAAATTCCTTGAAAGCTTTTTCAACGGCAGTCTCAGATGTTCTCAAGCCAGACTTGACTGCTACTGGTGAATTTGTTGGTAGGCACCTAGCCTCTTTGAATCAAACTTTGAAGGATCTCCAAGTTAGCTTACTTTCTCTATCAAATGAGTTCAGATCAACCATCTCTGGTATGATGGAAGTTTTGAGAAATCTGATTGAACATCTCAACAAGTCTGACCTGAGGAAGTTGAAAGCTGAACTAACTCATATAGTCGGCCAAGCCAGTACAGGCAAGGTAACCAAAATCACTACTCGTGAAATAGAAGCTCTCAGAGAAGTTGTGCATGCAGAGCTAGCTGCTGTAAGACAAATTCTTGACTTAGAATATTTGAGGAGGATGAAAGAGCTCTGTGATAATAGTCATAAGATGGCCTTAGTATATTCAGCAGATGCTAAGAAAGCCCTGCAAGAGATCAAGGAAAAAGTTGATACTTACTTTTCCAAGATTTATACAAAACATGAGATGGCTGTAAACTTCAAAGTCTTGGCAGAGAATCTGAAATTACCTCCAGTCACTCAGGCCTTCAACACTCAAGTTCGCCAATTACAAGATTTTGTCCCTTCCTTGGGGCAGTTCATGGAAATCAAGGATGATTTTGAAAAAGCTATGAAGTATGGAGCAGAAGTCATTCTGGACTTCATTCATCTGTTGAAGCCTTACTTGGATGCACAGGCCACTGCAATTGTACTCCCTACTTCTGAACCTCTCAGTGCCTCTGATGTCGCTCCAAATCAGCTGTCTGTTGCCCAAGCTCTATCTCAGTTACAGCCAGTCTCTCAGAAAGCTTCTCATTCTGCTCCTGCTCCTTCTCAACAACCCTCTGTGACACCTTCAACTGCACCTGCCCGAGTTGTCCTGCCGCCACTTCAGCTCCGTGAACCACAGCCTGCCTCCAAGCCTTCTACATTACCTACCATTGATCAAAAGGATAAAGGGAAAGCCCCTTTGTATCCCAACAAATAGCCCTGTATTGTTTTTGATGGGGTGATCTATGTATTGCTTATCTCCTTTTCTGTGACTTTATCAAATTTGTTTTTTCCTTTGTGTTATGTTCTATCCTCTCTGCACCCTGCTTCTCTTTTCCCTTATCTGTTTTCCCTCCTTTTTGATTATCCCAAAGGGGGAGAAAGAAGATATATATAATGGGGGAAAGAAGATATATATAATGGGAGAAAGAAGATATATATAATGGGAGAAAGATATATATAATGGGAGAAAGATATATATAATGGGAGAAAGATATATATAATGGGAGAAAGATATATATAATGGGAGAAAGATATATAATGGGGGAAAGATATATAATGGGGGAAATATATATCTAAGGGGGAGTACTCTTTATATGAAGAGGGAGATCAATATATCAGGGGGAGAAATCTGAATACTATATATATGGGAAGGTTATTTTAAGAGGGAGATTTTTTTTTATTTTATATATATATATGAAGATTTGTGATTATCAAAAAGGGGGAGATTGTTGAGCCCTCTGGAAGATTGCTGATTTCATGTTTATAACTGATGTTTTAATAATCACAAATCATCACAACTCATTGATGCTTAATCTGGTTTGATGTCTCATAAACATAATTCCAATCTATGAATGAATCAGTTATCATGTTTTTAACTATGCTTATTGACTTGCAAAGTATGTTGGAAGTCTTCTGGATTCAACAGACATCAGAGTCACCGATCCATCAGACTCACCGATCCATCAGACGCACCGATCCATCAGACTCACCGATCCATCAGACTCACCGATCCATCAGAGTCACCGATCCATGAGACTCACCGATCCATCAGACTCACCGATCCATCAGACTCACCGATCCATCAGACGCACCGATCCATCAGACTCACCGATCCATCAGACTCACCGATCCATCAGAGTCACCGATCCATCAGACTCACCGATCCATCAGACTCACCGATCCATCAGACTCACCGATCCATCAGACGCACCGATCCATCAGACTCACCGATCCATCAGACTCACCGATCCATCAGAGTCACCGATCCATCAGACTCACCGATGCAAATGAGTCACCGATCCAAGGACTCACCGATGCAAATGAGTCACCGATCCAAGGACTCACCGATGAAAATGACTCACCGATCAGATGATAGACCGATGCTGATCAAAATGACTCACCGATCAGATGACAGACCGATGCTGATCAAAATGACTCACCGATCAGATGACAGACCGATGCTGATCTATCTGAGTCACCGATCATTACTCTAATGCTGATGACCTACCGATCTCTTGAACAGTCATAAACAACTGTTTGAATTTCTTTATCTTTATCTTTATTTATTCTAACCAATGGTCATATTAGTTATATTTTAATACCCTGACAATTAATTAATAAAAGTTGTCGGATGTCAGGAAACCGTACCTCGTACCTGCGGAAAGGAAACCTCTTTTTGTCCTACGGAGCACGTGATATAAATACAAGAAGACTCTGCTGAAGAGAGTAGTGAAAAAAGTGTGAAGTAAAGAAGTGAAAAACCAAGAAGAGAGAGACAACACACATAGAGACAAGGAAGCATACGACATACTCAAGAAGAGCTCTGTGCATACAAGAAGAACCAAACAAGACAGAATCAAATATACAATCAAGCCTACTCAAGAAGAGTGGTGTGCATACAATAGAATATTGAAGAGCTTCATCGACTACATCTCACCGCCTGTGAACCTGAAGCATACGACACTCTGCTTCTCAAACAAAATCGAGAAGAGGACTCAGAATCATTTCTGATTAATTCCATAACGAGTCCAGTGCTACACTGAAATCACTAGAGCCATTCCTAAACTCCACATCTCTGCTCTGTGATTTATTTATTCTACATTTTGAGCAGTGTGTGTTATCTGCTGTATTAAACACACACACTGGCTCCTGTACTTTCACTGGAGGATCTGTAAATCCTCAGCAAACCTTTTACACTTCACTTCCCACTGTGGATAGTGGTAGATGTCCTGTGACCTGGACAGCTGGCTGCTGTTGTTTGTTTTCCCATGTAGAACTGTGGTAGAGGTCTTGTGACCTGGACAGTGTGTTCACTGTTGTTAACCCCGATCCAGGGTGTGGATCACTTTTATATAAATTTTTGAGAGGACTAAGTCTCGGCATGAGACTGAACCTCTTGGTTACTACTCTGTGTTTATAGTTATACTCTATATCCATACTATACATATTTATTTCATATTCCGCTGCTATTACTTTGAAATATAATCTATCTTCAAAGCTATTTTGATAATTAAATTCGCAAGTGTTTATATTTATTATAAATCAGTAACTTAGTTTCAAAAGTTAATTTAATAATAAGATTAAGTTAACTGAGAATTAATCAATCTTTGTGAAGCTAATTGAACCTTTATATTCTATATAAATTCACTACAGTTTAATTTACTTTTGAAATTGGGGGATTTTATTAGAAATTGTTTTTAACAGAAAATTTTAATTGGAACTCAATTCACCCCCCTCTTGAGTGTCCACTCCGACCAACAACCTTGTTGAAGGGAATTGGAAATCATTGCACATATTAGCAAAAATAATTTCAATAGAAAGGCACAGACCACCTACCCCAGCATTTTATGATCATTATACTCTCAAGTCGGCCCTTGGATCGACCTAGAATGTTGTATATCTTCAAAAGCATCTAAAATTTTCAACACACAATTTCTCACGAGAGAGGAGAAATCGGAATATAGTGTTCAATAAGAAGGAATGACTCACTGATGCGATTCCAACACAACTGACATAGTTTGTTTTGGAGAACGGATGCACGATCAGGGGCTCTGCGAAGATATTCACCATACGGATGCTCTCGGCCGAAGAAGTCTGAGAAGAAGATGTTTTTGTCGATAAGACACAACCCTGGTGCGTTTAATGAAAAAAAACACGGCTTGTACTTTTGAAGTACACGTCATGTAATTTCCCTTACCGAGCCCTGCATTAGGTGGCCTCTAGGTCACCACACATGGCTATGTGCAAGGTCATGACACGACCATCACATTGCTACCCGCATTAACCTAGTACACAACATGTACATATAAATTAAAAAATTTCCAAAAAATCCTCTTCTTCCTTAAAAACACCAGAAAAAGAAAAACCAATATGAAAATAAGATCTCGGTTCTTACAAAGATCTCCTCTTATAATTTCACCATAAGCATCAACCCCTCCATCTGGTCACCCTAGTCTATATGAGTCCCCAAATAACATTGGAAAAAGATTGAACACAAGGTTCAAAGGGGTATCCAACCTAGCCCAAGAAACATTGTCACACAAGATCTCATATCATTAAAACACCACATGGTTATCAACTAAAACCTATGATTAAAATGATAAAGAACTCATTTTATGTGTTATAAAACACAATTAGGAAACACATGAAAATCCATGAACCTATAAAGGAACTAGATCTCATTCAGAATCACCAAATGAGATTTTCCCTGGAAAATCATGTCTCACAATTCATGGTAATGGAATATATACAATGAAATCATCCATGTCGATTTTTTACAATGAAACATAGCCCCCAAATTGGTTATGTAAAGTAACATTTAAAGGAAATTGGGAGAATTCACATAGGTTGTTACTATAACGTTAAACTATTGATCATACACAAAACTCCCCCTAATGGTGTCATGTCTTAGATATTAATTTCCATAGTTGACTACTAAGATTCTATAGACATCCTTTCCCAAAGGAACTATATTAATATCTCCAAAATCATTCTTCTCACCATAGGATCTACAACACCTCGTATCAATATAAAACATAATTACAAGTTGGACCACCTATGTGGAATGGAAACAAGTAATTATATAAGAAAACACCACATGAGTATTTCAAACATTAAAATGTTTTTCCATAGTCTTCATGGAAATAAATTACCCTATAATGAATATATCATCTAGATCTTACAAACCTAACACGATGCAAGAGATGCCACATTCTTATGTAGTATAAGAGACAAAATCCATAGTTGGGTTCTCTCCGACATGCTATGAGAAAACAACCAATAACTAATAAGTCATAAATCTCAAACCACATGTGCATAAAATGTGGTAAATTCTTTTGTCAACCATAATAAATAAATCCAATATCATCAATCGAATACCCATTTTAACCTTAACTTCCACCAGAAAACGTTTTTAATGAATCATCTTTAATTATATTATAATCTCTAAATCATTCTTAAATATCATTGATACATTATCCCAAATGGTAATACTATAGATAAAAAATACTCTAATACCACTATGAAACACCCTATTCTAAATTACACTTGACCAGTGACCCATCCTTGTTCCCAACACGACCTCAATTACCACTCCACTGATGAAAGAGGCTGTCAACCAGAATTCAGGGTCCATGATGGTATCCTGTGGAGGCTATAGAACCTATATCAGAGTGTGTGGGATTATAATAAAGATAATATGAAAGAAGAGGAAATAGATATAAAAATATAGATAATCATTGAAATATGGTAATGTCTTGAATAACCATTACACACAAAAAAGTGACTTCCCACTATCTTGGTTATATATAAATACCCAAAATTAAGAATAAATTAACTTGGATCCAAAAATAAACATATCATGAGCTCATCATAATATCCATATCCTATCTGAGCTATCCCACTCACCCTTACTATCCTAGGCCTCTATCCAATCTGTTCCATCATTAAACAAGGGATAACTACTCAAGTATCCGTATTTAATGGTATCCTAAGTAGTGTGTGAGTTCATAACACAGTTTTGAACTAAAAAAACACTCACATTCTTTCCTATAAATGTATTGATATGTGAATGTGAACAGATCAAAATAAAATAAATAAACTACTAAAAACATAATATAAAACAACAATACCTACTTCTGTCCATTGTTGGAATGTAATAATTATGTCACGTAGACCATGTCAACATACATTTAAGATCATACCATTATTAATGCTTGGGATCATGACCTTGATTGACTATACCTTCTTTATCTAGTACTATAGTCTCTTAGAGAATTTTTGGAAGTCATTCCATCAATATAAATACTAGATCCTACTATAACCTAGGAATCCCAAATTTTTTGGCTCAAATGATGTACTTCTCACCAAAAGTAGTTCCACATCTAGATCTGAAGTGTCCTAAGAATCTATTAAAACAACATATATTAATAATTTCGTGAGGAGGATTCCTAGTATCTTGATAAATTATGGAATGAAAATGATCCCACAAGTCGCCATGCCGAATATACAAATTTTCAGCATCTTAAGAACCTCGTTCAAGAATACGTGATACAATTAGGATCGACTATCTAGATACTATGTATGACCTATGTTTTTATAAATTTCCCTATTATAATATAAATATCCCGAATGAATGTAAGGATACATCCTAGTTATGTTAAGAATCACAGGGACCCATGTCATACAGGGCAACCCATATACACCTAAGGTTGAATCACAACATACCAGACATTCTTTACATACATCAACAGTTGGATCATAATATACATTGGGAATCCATGGAAACTTCCTTAAATATAATATGGTTCACAACTGTAACACATAAAGTCCATGACCGGATCCCAGTAGGAACCTTTGGTCATCCAATATACCATCATCATGTCAATCCTATTGGTGAAGTTCATAAAAAATGTTTGTAAATCAATCATAGAATCAAAATTACAGTGTTAAATATATATAAATTTTAGCATTTGAAAAAATGACTAAATATATTCTCATAATCAAATCCACATAATTCATATATGTTTGGGGTCAGATCTATGGTGACATGTGATATCATCTTTCCTCAATCCATATGTAACCTCATCGGTTTAGTTAGTTCATAGGGTCCCCTAGGTCAAATCATAGTTAAGGCACCATTACATAGTTCCTCAGTCTAAGTCTAGGTATCAGGCCAATGCTCAATTCTTTGTGGATGTATTTTCCAATGGTTTCATAAATAGGGTTACACAGTCCTTCAAGTTACATGGGATACTCTATAAAATAAAATACTCAAGATATGGCATGTGATGATTCTCAGTCCCTAAGGTTTCACTTAGTTGTTTCACCCACCCCACACATTATAAATACTATATGTTCTATCTACCAAGGCTAAGAAAAACCAATGTTAAAGCCTCATTCATTGAGGATTGTGTTTCATGATCTAGTGCTAAGATCCATTGGGGCCTTTACACTTTTTTAATCCTAGTTAATGACTTTTTATTTACATTGTTTAAATAGTTAACTTAATTAAAGTAATTTAATTAATATTCCTAGATTATGATTTTCATTTAATTAAACTAGAATATCACCATAGTGGAATCACTGTATCACAAATACATAAATCAAAATAATAAATACAGTGGGGAAAAGTATGTTGACATCAAAAATTTAACCAATTATTTTTGAATTACATTCTATGTGCCATATTCAACTTCTATGGACTACCAATATCCTTATATTCCCATTCACCATTCATGCCCCAACTATGTAACTATCTGACATATATCCAAATAAATAAATTTAATTATAATCAATGAATATTTAATTAAAAAATTTAAATGAAACCCAAAATATGGAATATTCAGATTAAATCTCACTACTTCACTACATCATACCTATAAGAAGTCCAAGGACACCCCTAGGGTATATTTCATATCAATGGATATATTTTTAGAAAAATGAGAAAACAATGAACCCCACACTAAATATATATTTAATTTTATTTGAACTACAAAATATATATATAATGTTGACATACCTTGATGAATTTTTAATAAAAATGGTGAATATAGAATATAAGGATTCCCTCATACAAGGTCTCATGAGAACCTATTGATAATTAAGTGATTCTACCATGATCTAGTGGAATTGACAATGAAATCCTAAACCAGAGAATACAAAATTATGGAAAATGGGGTAAGAATACATGTTGGGACCACCATATTGTTATGCTTTACACAAGTCACTATGAAACTACAAGAATAGTTTTTAAAGGGTCTTAATGAAGATAAGAGATCCGTAAAAGAACCCATACCACATGATTGTGCAAGAGGAAAACAAAGGGTGGTGGTCCTATTAATCTCTTCGGGTGAATTCCACTACCCACCCTCCAAAATAACCGCTTGGTGAGGTGGTTCAAGTTTCCACATGGCTTGTGGATCTAGCCAATACATGCTACCACTTCCAGACACTACGAGTGAGCCGAAGATGACAATAGGAAAGCTGGTGGTTCTACTTTTACATTGGTTATAACAATCATTTGGCCTATATCGATGCTTCTATATTCCTCCATGATGACCCCATGCCTCCAAATAAATCTAACACACTTCTTTTAAGGTTCTTAAGCTATATAAACACAACTAAGAATAGAAATTCTCAATAAAAACATGGCTTGAAGTTCAAAAATTCCAATTTCCTTGGATTTAAAAATTGATTTTTGTCATGATATCTTAAATTTGGTAAATAATATTTTAATGAAATTGATGATCATCCTAACCACCACTGACACTCAAACACATCTCATAGAGAAAAAATCATAAAAATAGTGATCATTTATACTAATTATTTCACACCATGGTTGCACCTTTTGCCGCAACAAAATATTTATAAACATAGAGATGATAGGGTTTCTCAATCATCAGAACCTGTATGTGAAATGATTTTCACGTTAATAATTAGAAAAAACAAATTAATTGTAAAGCCCCAACCACAGATGATCGAAGTCGATGCCTTATTATTTTACATTGGCATAGATTCAAGGAAGATGTATCCAGAATAACAGATCAGTTTAGTAGTTTCAGAAACAAGATGCATACCAGAGTTCAAAATTACAACTCTAAACTAAAAAAATCATAATATCTTCACCATAAAATCCCATAACCTCTTAGATTAACCCTGACATTCATTCATTGTATAATCGTCCTCGTATCCTAGAAGGACATAAAATAATAAATTTCTGAGGTCAAATTCTAAGAAATTATAAGTAATACAACATAATATTTCATAAACAAAAACATTAGGTGTGGTGAATAACTAAAAACACATGCCTTTCAAAAATGAACATGAACATATTATTCCAGGAATAAGAGATGAATAAATAATTCCATATTAAATCATAAACAATGGTATTCTACTTGTGGAATGACCACATGAAAATTCAATCAATATTTTCATAATGATGGAATGTATACTTCAGGACATCATAACTACACCATCAAGGCCTCAATCCAAGACGATATATATTTCCATATTTTCAAGGCCTAATTCTATGACCATAATATGTCTCATAAGAACTACTAATGCACCTAGCGACTATAGCGGGCTACAACCAACATTTACTGAGTCTAATGCATTCCTATTATGAATTGGGATAGACAAAAACAACATATACATTTATATTGAAACTAACATACAATACGTAAATAACATTCCCCACCCATTAAACATAAACACTAACCATTTGAAGTAAATTGGTGAATGGTATCAAGATATAACTTCCACATTCGAACAAATAAAAAACCCCTCAACAACATATTGTAGATGAAATCATATGATATAATCCTCTCTGTAATATAAAATCCATCAAAGGATTTTTACATAATTAAATATACATTTAAATGAGACCATTGAGAAAATTTTGGGGAAATAATCCTTAAACATTCTAAATATTCCCATACCACCTTGAAACATTCAAATAATTATCCCTTAAAATATAATGATAGCAAGGATACTATTGATATGATATACCAAGTGGAAATACATACATCAAATGCATGGAATAAGTGGTCAAAAATGCATATATTTCATAAAAGCTAATGTGAGGTGAGAAAAATCTATTTCACTTTGGAAGGAAGAGTTCTTTTTGAAAATCATTTGTATTTGGAATAAATATTGTTTTAAAAATATTTATGCTAGAAAAGAAAATGGGAGGACATTTAGATTACATTTAAGAATAAATTATGATACAATAAAGTGAAATCATGTAAAAATATTTTCTAAAGAAGATTTGGAATTAAAATATTTCAGTGTGGTTAAAGGAATTCATTTATGAGATCTTAAATCACAAAGGTGTGTTTTATTTCATAAAACCATAAATGAACCATAATATCTTTTTTATGATCAAATTTTCTATTTTAGGAAGATAAATATTTATTCGGAATGATTAGAGAGTGATCTTCAAAATATGTATGAATTTTAGAAATTCCCTTGAATCAGGCCTCTATTTCATTAGAATGTTTGAAAGATTATTTTAAAACATCTAACTAACCTTAAAATAAATAATCTTTCGGATTGATAAACATATATATAACATTCACACAGAATTTATGAGGAATAAATAAGAATAAATACTAATTTCATTAAGTTGAGTAGAGAATAAGAGCTACCCAAATGAAAATGGTGGTTTGGGTAGAAAAACATAAAATGTTGTAATCAATTGAATAGTGTGGTCCAAAATTAATATTCATAAAATGATAAATATTATATCATTTAAATAATGAGATTAATGATATGAAACATCAATGGGTAGTATACATACACCATAAAAAGTAGTAGTATTATATACAAAATATATCACAACAATGGAAGTGAGATGAAGAAACCCTTACAAACATTTCAACATGGTAAGGGTGTTATTTTGAGGGATTAATGAGATGTAATGGGTATAAAATCATTTATATATCATAAAAGAAGTATTGGGGACATTCTAAAACATACCTGATCATTAGTAATTAAAATTAAAAAGTACACAAAATAGTTGGTATTCTTGAATAAAATAGAGAGAGAGGATCCCTTACCTTCGCTGGCCCAAGACTGGGTTTCCAAAGAGTAGCCCTTTAACAATGCTAAAAAAGCGTTGATAAAGGGGGTGCCTTTATCAGTGATAAAAAATCACTCATAAAGCATACATTTAACATAGAATAAAATAGTTTTGTTAAAAGTGACCCTTTATCAGCTATTTTTTAGAGCTGTTAAAGGGGACCCCATTATTATCACTTTTTTAGTAGCAGTGATAAGGGTTATTAGTGGTTTTCTTCCTAACACTAATAAAGTGTATATTGCAAAGAACATTATATTTCATAAAAAAATAATATATTGATATATTAGTATATTTATATTTATATAAATATAATATATAATTTTTATATATGTTTAATATCGATTTGATATGTGGTAGACACAAAACAGACTCTCGGAGTAGAAGTTATGGAAAAACGGACACCCGGAGCAGAACATACGACTATTGGGAGGAATTATGGACCTTGTTTGTCCATTGAGAGAAGGATAAGGGGCTGTAGTGGTCACTGAAGTGTTTATATGTTTTCAATATTGGATTTTATATGTTTTAGAGAAAAAAATGGACACCCGGAGCACAAGTAATGATTGTTTGAAATTGAGTTACCGTCCTATTGCCTAAAAACCTAATAAACCCGTAACACACCAAAACTGCCATAACATTTGCTTTGGGTGTCCATATGAGAACTATGATGAGTAAAATAAAATATCGTGAGATGAGTGAGGATGAATTTCAATAGAAACCATGAGAAATGAACGAAATAAAAAATATATCAGTTATACCACTCTAAACAAATAAAACTTCACACGACCATAACATTCACTCCAGATGTCCATTTGTGCTCTACAACATATAAATTCAAAGGAATCAAATATATATACATACAAAACTAACTTTAACAAATTTATATTTATGTCCCAGACCCTAATCCCACAAAAAACCTTTAGAAGGCCTCCAAAAATCCATTTCCGTGTCCGGTGCCCTGTCAAAGTTTTCATAAAATGGTAATAACTCCCGATCCGTGGGTCTGTTTGTACTCTTGCACTATTTATATCATTTTTCATTCCATGAGATTCGGATTGACTAGTCAATGAGATGAAAAGGACACCTAGATCAGAATTTATTCTTGTTTTATCAACTCTTCTATTTGTTGGTTTTTTCAAGCTCCCATTTCTTGCACTTTTGTCATGTCCGCTATTTTTTCAAATATCTATAACCTATGATCATCTTATCTGTTTGCCTCCACCACATATCTTATAAAATATTGTTTGAAGATCTTTGATTTCACTGGTCCTGGATCTGGAACATTCTCTCAAATCAGTTGTTTTCATCATTACCTTGAGTTTAGGGTTAATTTGACTTTTGGACTGTATTTATCAGTTTTGAGGGTGTCTCCATTTTTTACCTTTTATTTAGTTTTTCAGAGATTTTTTTCATTTTTTCATAATGTGCTATTATTTAGAATCAAATATGTAACAATATATAAATATATTTTTATATATTCCCACATAGAAATTTAATTTTATAAATAAATATTTAAACATATTTACATATAAAATATATTTCTCAATATATAAGATTTATCTAAATAAAAAACTAATATCCATTTTATTTAAAATACAAATATATGAATATTTATATACATATATAATTTATTCTTGTATATATTTGTGTGTGTGCGTCTGTATTGAAAAACTGATCTATAATATATATATATATATATATTCTAAACATATGTATAAACATATTAATATATTATATTTGTAAATATATATAAATATGTATAATTATACTTACAGATACACAATATATATATATATGTGTGTGTGTGTGTGTGTGTTTGTGTGTGTTGTATAGAAGTATTTATTTATTTATAAACACAAACAGAAAAACATATTTTATAAATGTATTTAAAATTGATCTGATAAATATATATTAATATAAGAATAAATATATTAATATATGAGTATAACTATATATATTAATATAATTATATATATGTGGGTGTGTTTCTATAAATACTTATTAATATATGAGTAAATACAACTATATATATATATATATATATATAAATCATAATGAATTTAGAGTAGAGAAATATGGTGGAGAGGTAAAGGCATAGGTGCGGAGGAAATAGGTACGGAGTTCGAATCTAAGGTGAGTCAGGTCACACACGTTGGTGGAATAAGGGCTACCATAGTTAAAGGCTTAGTGGGGGAACTATTAAAGGTGGGAGGGGGGGGTTCATGTTCTATTGAAGCCCCACCCAGATTTGGCTTTTTTTCTTATTTTTTTGAACTTTTATTAGTACAAAAAAAGCACTAATAAAGGAACCATTTATCAGTAATTTTTTATCTCTAATAAAATACCCCAATTATCGGGGGGGTTTTAGGGCCTATAAAAGGGACCTTTATCATTGTTTTTTTGATCAATTAAAATTGGTACCCCCTTTATCATCTCATATATTAAAAGCACTGCCAAATTGATTTTTTAGCACTGAAAAAGCATGTTTTGAGGTAGTGCTTAAATCTGAAGGTGTTCTTCACTTGATCTTAACGAGCTAAATAACAAAACTAGGTTAATTATTTAAAAATTCCAGAAACCTTTATATATTTATTTGGTTTATTATGACTTTATTATTTTCATTCATGGTCTTTTAGATGGGTTAAGTGATTCAATTTCATTGTTCGTGAGTGCTCGTTTTCATAATATTCATGATCAGATCACTTATAAAAGAGAATGGTAGTTCATGTAAAATTGGAGTTGAAGCCTAGAATTGATTTTATATGTTGTTAATGAAAATTCAGAATAATAAAATTTTATAAAATCCATTTGGTTATTTGGTGTGTAGGTGAATCATTATACAAAACATTAATGATAAAAGCCTGGATATATTTGCATATTTTTCTCACAATTACCATGTTTTGTATTATTATTTTACATCATGAGTGTATAAGGATTATAGAACATTACAAAAGATAAAATAAATGTATAATAGTCTGGTTCGAGCATAAAAATATTTTCATGACTAGATTGGAAGAAGGTATATTAAATTTAATGCATTGTCTTCCTTGGATGTGATAAATCAACACTTCTCGACCAAAGATTCGTTTTTAGCATAAATGAGGTGGAAAGGAGAGATGAAGATGAATTATTCCATTAGCATAAATCAATTACAGTACATGTATGGTTCTGGAATTTTCATACAATTATTTCTAAGATAGTTTAGGATAGAAAAGAGAACAAAGGAACATGAAAATGAAAGAAAAGAAAAGAAAAGAGGAATTTTACTTCTTGAATTAGCCTTCTATGAGATACTCATTAGGGAAGAGGATTTGGAAATTTTATGAGGCCAAGGACATCCGGTCTGGGGGTGGGAGAGCTTGGGAGGAGATTTAGGAAAAATTGGAGAAGGAATAAGGCTGGAGTGGAGTGAAGAGAAGAGGGTTGAAGAGGAGGTATATAGAGTGGCGAGGAGGAGGGTTTTCTTAATATTTTTATCATTAGTTTATTATATTTCAATAAAACAAGAAATAGTGATGATTCAATGACCAAATATAATAACATATTCATGTAATTTTGAACTATTTGTCATTACAAGAGTAAAAATTCATCAAGGATTCAAAAAATCACTTATTTAGCATTTATTATAAATTATCGTATTTTACTAGTCAAAAAATTATTGTATTTCAGAAAAATCCAAAATATTCACCCAATACATTTTTCAACATCTATAATTAAAAAATTAATTCCTTTTTTCTAAAATAATTATCAAGATATTTATAATTTAATATTTAATTAAAATAATAATTCACTTGAAAAAAACAAATTTTAAAACAATTATTTACCTATACAAAAACATAGGTACTTAATACTTTCACTTAAATACTATATATATACTATCATATATTACAATACTCTTCAAAACGGTATGCTACTATTAATATGGTTAACATTACTATTCATAAAGGTGTGTTGCTATTCATCAAAAATTATATTGGTCATATTAAACTCTAAATAACTTACTGATCACAACTGTGTATGTCAGATTTTAGAAATTTAAATCAAAAGAGTGGTAAAATTGTGTTTACTGGCTAAGTTATAAAAATGTAGTGTTTTGTAGATACTAAGTGTTTCATTCATTCAATATTAAATTTATTTGAAAAATCATGGGGTGTTACATTATCACCTACTTAAAAAAATTTCTTCCTAGAAATTTGATATTTCACTTTGAATGTTATTGGTTGTTAGTTGAAAATATCCTTGTGAAAAAACCATATCAGATATAGGGTTAATAGAATATCCACCTAAAAAGGATAGGGGAAAAGTCGTGGTCAAAAAAATAAAAAAATAAAAATATGAATGAATAAATTATCCATTCAAATAGAGGGACATTGATTAGAATTGAAAATATGGGCGTAGATGAAGAACCAAAATATGAATTTCTAGTGATGGAAAATAGGTTTTGATGAAATTATATTACCACCAAACCATAAGCTATAGTTATTAAAAATTTCATTAATTTTATCAAAGATTATGACAACAGAACAACATTTATGGAACTTTTCATAGATTTGAGGGATTATTCCACTCTCTAAGGGTGAAAAGATACGTTTATATTTCATAAACATGATATAATCCTTTGATTGTTACTTGAACTACCAATACTTCATCTCTTAACACAATTTTCATCATGTGGTGTCATTGGACTCTAAAACCACATACAATGATCAATATAAACCATTTCATAAATGGTTTAACATTACAAAAGATCAAAATCTAATACTTTATAATCATTCGCATGGTAGTTTGTACAATACAATTTACTTTATCCATATATTTCATTTCTCTATTCTAAAGTAGACATCACATTATTATGAACATAATAAGGGTTTTCTATCCTGTGACCATAAATTTTTCAAACGTTTGAGATGCTACTGAGTCAATTTTCCTTTGTACAATTAATCATACGACATAAAATCCTTAATGAAAATGTACTGTAGTACAATCCACATATATTCAATAATTGTTATAACCAGTATATATCAGATAAAATATTCGAATGAAATTATTTCTTATGTGTTTTATCAATTAATACACTTCATCTGTGGTAGTATAATGATTTGATCATTATCTAGTAACATCATTTGGGGTATATTTATTTGACGCTTGGGAAATTAATTTTCATACTATCCCATCTCGTTGCAGGTGAAGAATTGTACATTGGATAGCTTATTCTTTACCTTGAAATCAATAAATTTGTGTTTTTTTTCTCCACACTTATAACAAACTCGCATTCCCTTCATGAATTTATCAGGGTGAATCTCTCCACAGTAAGAACATGGGGGAAACCACTTCCTTCCATTATTTCCTTTATTAATATTTTTCTAGTCCATATTCTTCTTTTTCATGCTTCTCTTCAAAGCCATAGGACTTAAATAATTCTTTACCTATCTTGTCAACACATGAAACTATTTCATTATATGATGATGTTACTTGGGAGACTATATTCCTTTGAAATGTTGGAATAAGACCATAAGAGATATGATCCTTCTTACTCTTTGCATAACATGAATTGTTTAAGTTATCCTTCCTTATAGTAGGCATCATTTCTAATAAATTCCATTTACTATATTAGCTAATAAATTTATGAACACTATATAACTCAAAAAAGGATATAACACATAACATTAATTTAGACATCATAAATCATAGAACAATATACTTTAGTTTCATTGGTGGAATAAATCCATTATAATGGTTTGTAATATGCTTATAATGTTTCCAAATCATATCCCACGGGATTGTAGAACCAATAGTACAACAAGGTCCATTGTTGTGCACCAGTTCCCATTTGAGTCTAACTCAAAGTAGTGTTTTCAGGTTTTACCCCAAGATACATCTCTTCCAGAGTAACCTCTACTTTTTCATATATATAAAGGGATATATTTTCATGATAAAACACATAAAATATTCCTTACCAACATTCTATTATGTCCTCGTATTCTTATCCCCAAAGTCTATCTTAGGGTTTGGTTCACTAAACTAGGTTTTCAATATATAGTTTCTATTTTTTCTACCAATCATCATTAGATACCAAATATTCCACCCTGACCCCAGAATCTTAGTCAGTGTATTATTTTATTTCATTTGAATAGATACAAGGAAGATTCTTCTTTATAGAACTATCAATTGTGTAGTATTGGAAATAGGATATATACTTGAGTTATAAATTAAAACTCTAAACTAAAATCATCATAAAAACTTGAACATAAATTCCCATAATATTTTAGATTTACCGTGTAATTCATTTATAGTATAATAATGCTCGTAACCTAGAAAGATAAAACATAAGAAAAGGGTGAACTCAAATCCTCAGTAAAGGTAATCAATACAATGAAAGATATCATAAACATAAATTGTAGGCATAGTGAATAACAAAAAACTCATTCCTTTAAAAAATGAACTTGAACACATTTTGGAAGGAATAAGAGATGAATAAATATTTCTTTATTAATGCTTAAAAAAGGGTATTCTACTAGTTGAATAAACACATGAAATTTCAATTTAATGTTTCATAATAAAAGAATGCATAATGTGGGGCATCAAAACCATACCATCAAGGCCACATTCCATGACCATATATATATATATATCCATTTTGTCAAGGCTTCGTGCCAAGAACCTAGTTTTTCTCACGAACCTAACGATGCACTGAGGGGATATAGTGGGCCACAACCAAGACTTACTAAGTCCAATTCATTCCTCAAATTAAGGGGGATAAACTTAAACAAAATATACATTCATATTAAAACTAGCATATGATATGTAAATAACTTTCCCTGTACATTAAACATAAACACAAACCATTCGAAGAAAATTAGTGATTGGTTTCAAGATAGAACATCTAAATTCAAAAAATCAGAAACCCTTGAACAAGGTATTTTATATGAAATCATAAGGTATAAAACTGTATAAAATCTAAGATTCATCATAGCATGTTTACATTAATAATTATTCTTTTAAATGAGATCATTGAAAAAAGATTGAGGAAGTAATAATTAAATATTCCAAAGTGTCCCATACCAACTTGAATAATTCAAAATAATAATCTCTAAGAATATAATTAGAATAATAGAAATTTTATATGGTATAGTAAGGGGAATTAAATATACCACATTTAATGAATATGTAGGTAACAAGGAATATATCTTATAAAATATAAATAGAGGCAAGAAAACCTTATTTTACTTTTGAAAAAAAAATATTTTAGAAAATCATTTGTATTTGGAATAAATCTGGGTTTAAACATGTATATCCATGAAAAAATGGTAAGGAAATTGAGATTAAATTTGTGGCATAAATCATGTCCCACTTAAGTGAAATCATCTAAAAGGTTTTTCTAAAAGAATCTTTGGAATAAATATATTTTAGTGTGGTTTAGAGAATTCATTACAAACATTTTAATGTGAAATGGTGTGTTTTCTTTCAAATAACTATAAATGAACCAAAATATATTTTTCATGTTAGAATCTGTGCTTTAAGAAAGATAAATATGTCTCAAAATATATTATTGGGTGAACATCAAAATAGGTAAGGATTTTAGAAATTCCTTTGAATCGGGCTTACATTTAAGAATAAATTTTGAATGATTCATTTAAAACATGTTAGTAACCATAAAATAAATAAAGATTAGCATTTATAAACATATATAAAACATTAAAAAATAAATTTTAAGTAGTAAATAAGAATAAATAATAATTTCATTTAGGTTAGTAGAGAATAATAGCAACCCTAATAAAAATGGAGGTTCAGGTAGAAAATACTTACAACATTATAAATAATTGTATCGAATAATAAAAAATCAATAATAATCAAACAATACAATTAATATTAGTTAAATTTAGATATTAATGATATGAAACATCAATGGGCATTATACATACTCCATACACAAGTAGTAGTAGTGAATACAGAATATCTCAAAAAAATGGAAGTGAGATGAAGAAATCCTTACAAACACTTCGTCATGGTAAAATGTGTTCTTGTGAGTGCTTAATAATAGGTAAATAGGTATACCATTATTTATATATCACATGGGAATTATGGGGGAGATGTGAAAACGTACCCCATCATTAAGAAATAAAATATAAAAGGACATGACATAGAGGGGATTCTTGAATAAAAGTGAGAGGGAGTATCCCTTACCTTAAATATGAGGGTGTTCTTCGCTTGATCTAAATGACTTGAATAACCAAATTATGTTCATTAATTAACTTTTTCAGAAACTTTTATAAAATAATTTCTTTATTATGACTATATTAGGTTCAATAATGGCCTTTTATATGGGTTATGTGATTCAATTTCATTGTTCGTGAGTGCTCGTTTTCTTCATATTCACGATCGACTCACTTATAAAAGAGTATGGTGGTACATGTAAGATGGGAGTTGAAGTTCAGAATTGAATATATATTATATTAATAAAAAATAATAATAATACATGGTTATAAAATTCATTTTTTTATTTACAGTGAAGGCGAATCAATATATAAAACATTAATGATAAACATGTGGATTAATTTGATGATTTTTCTCACAATTAATTTGTTTTGTATTATTATTTTACAAATGAGTGCATAAGGATTATTGAAATTTAGATAAGATAAAATTAATATATAATAGTATAGTTCAAACATAAACATATTTTCATAAATTGTGTTAAATAAGGTAAATCAAATTGAAATCATCGTCATCTTTGAATGTGATAAATCATCACATCTTGGACGATGTTTCATTTTCAGCATAAATGAGGGGTAATGGATAGATGAAGATGAATTATCCATTTATCGTAACAAATTTCTGTTACACATATGGTAATGTTGTTTTAATATCATATGGATGAGGAGAGGTTGGGAAATAAAATATAACAAAGTAACATGAAAATGAAAGAAAAGAAAAGAAGAATTTTTCCTCTTGAGTTAACCTTAATTGAGAGCCTCTTAAGGGAAGAGGATTTGGAAATTTTATGAGACAAAGGGATGATGGTAATGGAGAGAATATTGGTGGGAGATTTGGGGAAAATTTAGAGAAGGAACAAGTCTTGAGTGGAGTAAAGAGAAGAGGGTGGAAGATGAGGTATTTATAGTGGAATGGAGGAGGGTCCTCATAATATGTTAATCATTAGTTTATTATTTTTCCCTAAGACAAGAAATAGTAATGGTTCCATGACCAAAAATAGTAATATGTGAATGTGAGTTCGAACTGTTGGTTTTTACATCAAAATAACATCATCAATTTCTCAATAAATCAATTATTTATCATTTAATATGAATTATTGTTTTTTACTATTTACTAAAAATAAAGTATTTCATAAAAATCCCAAGACGTAAACATAACCATTTTTTGATGTGTAGAATCCAAAATAAAGCCTATATTTCAAAAATAATTTTCTAGATATGAATAATTAAATTTTTAAATAAAAATATAATTTACTTGAAAAATACAATTTTTAAAACATTTATTTACATATTCCAAAACATAGGCACATCACACTTTCACATAAATCTTATATATATACTATCATAGGCGAGGTTACAGTTCATATGGGTCTGTCAATATTCATTAGTGTTACATTAAAATTCATATGGGTATGTTACAATTCACCAAAAATTATGTTGGTCAGATCATACTCAAAATAACTTAATTATCGCAACCGTGTATGTAATATTTTCAAAATTCAAATAATAGGTGTTGTAAAAGTATGTTTACCGGCTTGGTTAAAACAAAGTTGAATTTTCTATAGTCCTAGTGTTTCATGAATTCAATATTAAATTTATTTTCAAAATTATTGGGTGTTACATTTGTAATTATAATAAAAATAATAATATAATCCAGAGGGTTCTATAATCTTTTATGTTCAATAAACCAAACAATTGGACCCATTTTTCATATATGGTTTTCTTCATCTACCTCCCATAGGAAAAATGTAGTAAACCATTCAAGGGGTTGAAGAGTTGGGTTAGGATTTAGGATTTTCCCTTAGTTTTTTTGTGACATAAAATATTATAATCATTAAAACTCTCAACAAAACCATTTTTAGTAATTGAAAAAATAACTAGGTTCTTATAATTAAATTTATATCTATATATAAAATTATCAATGAATAACTTATCTTTTTTTTAAAATTTAGTTATTAATAAAATCAATTAATTAAATTCATTAGAAAAATTTATTAACAGTAAAAAAAATGCTTTCATGGTTGAGAAAATTGTATGATATTCAATATCAAAGTCATGAACATCCACAATACTATTTTAAAAATGATCATTTTCACTAAAAACATTATATAGTGAGGTTAAATTGTATTAAACCTCTATTTTATCACATTTTTGGGTAAAAATCATACCCATAAACAAAAAACAGATCCACACCCTTATCTCTAACTAATTATTTAACGTTTATGACATTTAATATATTTGATAATTTCCCTACATAAAAATATATAATTTAAATTGGTATGATTGGATTGATTATCATTTATTGAAATATTCCATCATAAAAAAATAATTTTTTTAAAAAAAAATTATCTCACAATTTTTATAAAGGATATAAATTTTGGGTTGATAGAAATGAGTTAATGTGTTTATAATCATTCCAGAAATTATCAAAACACACTAATTTTAAAAATAATTATTCTCTCAAATTACTTTAAAAGAATCAAGAAATATAGGGAGATCAATACAAGGTTTTCAGGTAGACACCAAATATCTTTGATTGAAATATGTGTATGAATTTTGAAATTTCTATCAAAATGGTATAGTGTTTTACACTTCCATACCACCAAACCCATAGACATGGTTCACAAAAAGCATCTTACAAATCTATTTATGATAAAATATATCTCATTTTTTCAAAATATCCCATTTTTTTAAAAAATACCATTTTTATAAATAGATGAATTTAAAAAAATATAATAAATATTGAAGAAAAAAATTCATAAATTAATTATTTAATGTGACTCCAAGTATAAAAAACATATTTATTTAAATGGAACCAAAAAACCCTAGTCCATCATAAGAATTGGTTAATTTAGAATTTTTGTGTCACCATAATCTAAATAAATAATTATAATTGAAAAGTAATGGTATATTACATGAAGAAAATTTTTTCCATGGG
This sequence comes from Viscum album, assembly GCA_963277665.1. Lineage (NCBI taxonomy): Eukaryota > Viridiplantae > Streptophyta > Magnoliopsida > Santalales > Viscaceae > Viscum > Viscum album. Next base: position 348,888,826 of record OY728150.1, on the reverse strand, counting down.
TATATGGACCTAACAATATATTTAAGAGTCACCAAAATTGAATGGAAAATAAAAAACAAGAAAAATGTATCCCATGATTCTACTAAATGAAGCAATATTAGTTGTGTGTATTGAAATATAAGGTGTAATCTCACATTAATAATGTTTTTTAATCATCATCAATCAAGTGATTTTAATGGAGGATTTTTTATTGTGAGTGTCATTGTTATTAAATGGACCTTATTATGAAACATGAAGAATCAACATAGAAAAATGTATATCTACATCTAGTTATGAATTTTCCCAAGGTTTCATGAATTACCCATGGTACTTTTTTTAACTAGTGGTCATAGAATACCTTAATCAATGATTATGATGGGTTTTAATCAGTATATACCCCATTATTTAGTGATTTAAATGGTGACAAATAATGAAATTTTTTGACAACAAGATCTAAAAATAATGATAAGTAAAAAAAATTAAAGAACTAAATGTTTACTTAAAGTACAGTAAAAAAATAAATATTCATCCACTCATTTATGGATAATTTCCTATAACATATATATATATATACATATTTGTTTTTATATAAAAATAATAAAATAAAAAAAATCATCTATTTTCTAAATATCCATCAATATTATTTTGTAATGAAAGATACATTCTTGAACGAAAGTCAAAATAAATTTTTAATCCTTAATACGAGGACCTCACATGGTTATATATGATTTTGGAACTTCCTTTGAAATTCCTTATGTTACCTTTTGAGACCCAAATTATTTCCACGTTTAAACCCCCTAACCAAAAAAATATATAAAAATGGAGTATAAATGGTGGTATAATTTTGATTGATATTTAATATATTCCCATGAATTATATTGGGATAATGCATATCCTTTTAGATTTTTTGGGTATATAGGTTCGTTCTAAATGATAATGGGACCATGAAAATGACTATTATTATTTAATTTGAGTGTTTTTATAGTATACATAGTCCATTTAACAATTTTAATGGTCAATCACAAAAATAATATCAAATATTTTTTATTTAGTTTCTCTAAAGCCCCAGTAAATCATAAATTCCTTATTTGTAATTTCATTTAAAGCCTGATATAATTCACAAGATTATTTAAAAACTATAAAAACAATACAGTATATTTGATATTTAAATTGAATATAAATAATACTTTTTGAAGAATTTTTGTTCTCTATAAAAAATATTTCAATATTCATTGTGCTTTATAGGACTCATGAGTTTCCATACAGAAGTTGAAAACAAGTATATTATTTTCCTATATATCATAGTTATTAATAGAATTTCCTATGATTCAAATATACATTATTATATTATATTGAAAGTTGGGATGATGATCTATGATGAGGAGCTCTAACGATTTTGTTTTATAGTAACACAATATGTTCAATGAAAAATAAGATTTATGAAGTTTATCATGAGAATATATTATTTAAAAATATATATATACACCACATTCAATATAGAAATTCTTGTGGTTTTGGAATTTTTTATAGGGTTGAGGATACAACGTCATGGTCAATGTCATTACATCATAGAGGGGGTATAAAATTTTATTAAGCTAATAAAATTTGTCGATGTGAATTATGGAAGACAATAAATATATGGTCATTGATTTTAGATCTATCTTTATCTCGGGGCCACATTACATGCCCAATAACTAACACACCATGGTTTTATCATGTGTATTCAAGGGAAATATTATGTTTTTTAATGTATAAAAAAATAGGCTATAGCTAATCAAATTGTCTATGAAGAATTTTAGTGTGGTGTTTTTTAATTTTAAGGTGAATGAAAAACGTTCACACTTGATCTAACCTTACAATAAATTGAGTATAACTAAATAAAATTAATAAAAATATTAATTTTTTTTTCATTCTAATATATTTAATTTGGGATAATTTATCAACAACATTACAATTTTTCTTGGTGATAATATTAAATGGATGATGCTGTTTTGATTTTATCAGTTGAACACCATCGTTGAACAACTCGATAATAATTTTGTGAAACCCATGTAAAAAAATTCTCACATGTTAAATTTTATCTAATATCTATCCATCATTATCCCTATAAGGTTTCAATCATTGAACATAGACTTCAATATTCTTCAGAATAACTAGTCTTGAAGGAGTATTATTTTCAGTAACTATTAATTCTATTCCATTAAACTGTCTTATGTCATTCAAAAAATACTTTCAGCACGGTACAGAATTTATATGAAAAATTTTATGTAATTTATATCCAATTATATTTAGAAATTACATAAACACTTTATACTCATGAATCAGGTAAGAAATTGATAAGATAGACAAACAAAATATTTTAAAATTTTGACATGACATATAGTTTTTTGGATATTTCATAAATAAATACTTGTTGACATAATATAATTATATTATATTTAATGAATTATTTATTTGTTTAAGAATAAATATTTTACATTAATTTTAAAATGAACAATTTCAAATTGACATCTTAAACAATATTCAATATGAAATCCACATTCAAATATATGATATTTATAAATATATAAACCTAGAACATTTCACACGAAAATTTCAACTTTTTAATAGATATTTTCATAATTTTAATATAAAATAATCCAATATATTTAAATCATTATCCTATCAATTAAAAATCTTTTTTACTTAGTTAAAATATATTTATAGATAATTAAATTTAATATTACGGTACCATATTACTATTTATGAACATTTGAGTAGTTTTTATAAAGTAATTTATAATTAAACATATTTAATAATTTATAAACACATCATAAATTATACTATTATTTAAATATAAATAATTGAAAAAATTAATATAATTTTATACCATTTAAAACAATCATTTTATAATTAATATTTAATATTAATAATAACTTTTTATTAAATGTTCCATAATCATTTAGTAATTAATTATAAACATTTTATATCTAAAAATTATTTCATAATCCATAATAAAATAAAATAAAAGTATGAAATTGTCATTTTCTATAATAGGTGAAAAATATTTAAATAGTAATGAAATTTTATAATGGAATAAATCAAAAATCAAAAAGATTAAATAAAGTCATAACTTATAATATAGTTGATATCATTATGTGTAGTAGATTGTTATTAAAAATTTAAAATATGACTGGTGAATAAACCATGTGTTATTGATCCTATCATACACTATTGTTTATGTCATGAAATATGATAAGGTACTCTATAATATTCCCACATAATATATAATTCCGTAATCAAACAAAATGATTATAGTGATGTCATTTATTATGGGACAATAAGAATTTTATGAAATCGTGTTTCAACATAAATCTAATAGCGCATATTGATCTATTATAGACATCGAATATATATATATATATATATATATATATCATTCAATATGACATGAAATTTTCAATATCACCAATCAGTATCACCTCCATCATGATTGGATGGTTTCCCTACATACTTCAAAAACTCATCCCTTTATGCCAATGATTATAGATGAATGAAGAGGGTCAGATAAAATCACATCGGGAGACTATATCATATGTACATGGTAATAATAAATAAAATGTGTATGTTATAAATAAAAATCAATTACAAAATAAAAATTATATATAGAAAAATATCATAGTTTGTGCTAACCAAGAGTAAGCATTATATCCCGTGAATATTCCAAATGATATACTATACATAAAATAAATGTTGTATAAGTGTACATAGAACCACTCATTCCTCAAACAGAATAATATTATTCAAATATTAAACATTATATAAGATACCAAAATCCAATTTGGTATCTTGATTGTACCCAGTACTATCTTAATAGTCTATTTGGTATCCACCTATTCATTGGTCCAATGCAGCAATGGACTTTCTCGTACCTTATTCATGGAGCATCTGGTCAAATTTTTAAATAGATCACTCGATAAGGATGCTATTAAAAAAATAGTAGGCTATCATTGAAATTGTCCTAAAACATTTAAATAAATACAATTTCATGCTTGTCTCATAAGAAAAATAAAATCGTAACATAAAAAATAAAAACTTTTTTTATCCTTATGTTTTGTCAAGATATCCAAGATCAACCATACATATTTTGGGTAATAATATTATCAAGTAAAAACATCTCATATAGAAATACAATGGATCAGAATTATATACAACCATTATTCCATTTAATATGATCATTACCACTAGTTGGTTGTACACACAAATGTGGAACCCAACATGAAATTTTCAGAAATGCACCCATCACGTCCTGCAAAAGAATCATTGATTTATAGCACACCCAAATGAAATAATCAACTTATTAATGGATGGAATTAAACTCAATACACAACACATAACCCATCCATGATTATCTGTAAATCAAACTGACATCTCATGTGAGACTTTTTTTAATAATTATTCCCGACATGCTTCTACGGTATATACATGGTTAGAGTTACACCCAACCCATATAATCCATCTATCTAAGATTAGAGTTGAACCCAAAATGTGGAAAATTGATACTCATTATTATAATTACACCATATTTTTATTAATTACATACCACTATTGAAATTATTCCTATCTCACTACAAAGTTCATGATCATTTATCATGATAAACATGAACAATCACATAATTAATTTTTTCCCCAAACAATAAAATGAATAATAATAAATTCCAATAAAAACACATTCATAAAACATTTTACCATGTGTTGTAAACTCTCCTAATCATTGTATGAAATATAAATTCCGCTAGCCCCTCAATAGTAACCTCTTTTAAATTCCCATTTTATCCAATTCAACTACTATGTTATCCCATAATTCTTACTTTTTATATCCAAAATGTATTCTTGAGAACCTACTCGAGGTCCAATATGTAATAACATATGAGTTGACACTATTACAATATCTGGAAATAGTTTCATAATAGTTATAAGTTGAGTTAACCAATAACCACCTCTAATTGTTAATATTTACTATAACCGTCACACTTGTGAATTCATTTTGAGATGTTTTTCAATTTATTTTTTATAGAATTTTTCCCCTTTGGTTTATATGAGTTTATGGAGAAAAATTGATGTTTGTGGAGAAACACTAGGTGGTGTATGGTTGTCACACAATTTAAAATATTGTGTGCCCTTTCTCTGGTGACTATGCATCCAGGTGGAATTTTTCTGTAGTGGCTAATTACATGGTGAGTGCACAGTTTGTAAACCGCACAAGCTAACTATGTAGTATGTCCTTTCCAGATAGTAAGGGACACACTGTTACCATATAGTTTAGAAAAATGTGTGGGAAAACCATATGCCTTATCGAAATCATTAAATTTTTTAAAATACCAGATGTTTCCTCTCAATATTTGACCAAATATCACCCATATTCTCCAACACATGGGATTTCTAGACCTATGTTCCTCTAACTCCTCCCTTGTAACTCTTGTAACGCCATTTCTAGGGTGATTTGTTTTAGTTTTCTCCTCAATTCATCAATTAAGTGAGTTGTTCCTTGATTTCATCTTCTTTTATTGGGGTTCTATTCCACTTCTTTATGGTTTTATATTTTTTGTACGTTGGGTGACCTATTTAGGGTCGAATCCTATTCTTGAAACATTAAACTTGATGTTTATGGTATTATCTTTCCTTTATAGGGTTTTCTAGAGGTGAGTTTGTGGTTAGTACCGATTTACCAATTATATTAAAATTTAGGTAGGTGGTTATGTTCTTAAACATTATTTGGTGATTTTGATTTTCTTTATTTGTTTATTTTATACATTATATGCATTGATTAAGAGGTTATATATATGTTATTGAATGGATATAAGTTTTGTATAGATTGAAAGTGGTTTTTCTAATGGAAATATGTTTCTTTCAAGTCCGTTCGTCTCTTATTCTTCCTGATGGAATATTATAAATTATTCATGAGGTTTGTTTAATTATAGAAGTTATAAAAAACATGATTAAAATTGAATTTATTGTGTGTTTGCATTAAAAGGGTGGTTTGGGTAATTTAAATGATGGTATAATCATGTGTGTTATACTTATTGAAGTATGCATGTGTGAATGTGAAGTATATGTGATATGTGTAATGAAAAATTGAACATTAAGGGATGACTGGGTATTTAAGTGGGTGGAGTAGGACTGACATGTTAGATTACCCAGAATTGGATTGTCCTAGAATTTTATAGAAGGATTTATGATGACAACACTAACTAATATTAATGATTTCAGAGACCACTAGGTAAGTTGGATGGTCCCTTTTCGTGGCTCATGCCTGAGAATGTTATTGGATATGTTTGCTATACCATGTTTCAATGAGTTACGATGTTCCTAGTGTCCCATTTTATATTGTCCTTATTGGGGTTTCCCATGGAATAGTGCTATTTTGTGACAACTTTTTCACCTTAAGAAAACTGTACTTACTTACTTGGTTACACTGAAAAGAAAACCTTTTTTCTGTAAGAAGTTTTTTATCATTTTTTCGGATTTTAGAAAACATTAATATTAATTTTCCTTATTGTATTTTCTGTATGGAATCACCTTATTTGGGTGGAATCCAACTAGGATTTGTACCACACCATAAATATATATTTGGGTGTACATATACTTGGTTATGTTTGACATAGGTAATAGTAAGATGTATCATGAAGGTGGTATGGGATGTTAGTGGTATTCCATTATAGGTGTTGGTGGAAGAGTCTTGAGGATGATTCTCCTCTTGCCATGTGGTGGTTTTCAGTATTGTTTCATCATTCCCTTTTAGTTATAGAATTTATTTGGGTTTTTATTTAAAATTCTAAACATGAATCTGAAAATTTTAATGACTTGTCTTGTTATATTTATTCGGTCATGTGTTTTTTATTGTTGTGGGTTGATTGTGATTATTTAAATGGTTAAATTCATTCCCAAAGTTTATTTTTGTTACCCAAGCACTGGTTTCTATCGTTTGGAGATCAAGAGCACCTTCTAGGCCATGCCACAAACTAGAACATGTGTCGGTTGTGATGAAATCCCGACTTGCTTTGTGAGAAAATGGTATTAGAGTAGGTTTTTCTATTTTGGATCAAGTTATTTAAGGATGATTTTTGGTAGATAAGGGAAGATATTTTTGTTTCTTTAGGTCTTATTTTTGAGTAGGTTTCTTTACAAACACACATCATGATAGATCTGAAGTCGCCATGGGATGCTGGGATTTTTTTTACTTCTTTTCAAGGTAAGATGTACAAGATGAAGAATTTATATAGACACTAGGTGGAGGTGGGGTGGTTTGGTGTTCATGTTATTATTATTTGTATGATTATTTTGGATCTATGAAGGTTTTTAATTTTATGATATTTCCAAAAAAATACTGAATATTTATATTGATAGTTTTTCATCTGGTTATTTCTTCTTGTAGAAAAACACCTCCTCATGGAATTATTTTTAAATGTCGAGAAGAGGTTGAAGAGATATATCCCTCAATAATTGATCCAATACAATTAGAAGTTGTGTTTTGGGCTATCCAAGATATGGGAAATAGAGTAGGTTTTGGTTTGGATCTGGTTAGAGAAGGGAAACCAGATCCTGAAGAGAATAATGCTCAGGAATATCTTAAGAACAAGGCCCCTTATTTGCGCGGTATTACTAAAAAATTTGAAAAGAGGAGTGGACTGATAAGATAGAGTTTGTTTTTTTATACCTCACTACTCTTTATGTGGTTTTATTGAAAATATCTTTGTTCTTTCTTGAGGGTCCTATATGGAGGTTGCGGGACTTGGTGGTTCAAGATATGAAGCATTTGAAGATTGGTTTGAAAGAATTCAAGGTCATTTTCAATGATAATTATACTCACAATGTTTTAGATTTCACTAGGTCTTGGGAATTTATTGATATTACCCATGGAGATAGGATAGTGATGGGGTATGATAACTGCTTTATAGGGATGTCCAGGTACGTAGTAGAAATCATTTCCAATGAGAAGATGAAAACCCAAATGTTTGAAAATGGGTTGCTGCTAAGGATTTATTTTCAAGTCATTCTATTGAAGCTGAAAACCTATGTCGAGGTGGTCATCCAATCTATGATGGTATATATATATTTTAGTAATCAACATAGTTTCCCTGGACCAATGTCAGTAGTCGGTAGTGGTAGTTCATCAGAGAAGATAAAGAAGAGGGATGAGTAGGGGAAGAAGGGAGGTGTTACTTTAGGCCATCATTCTCATCAACCTTCATCTGCATCTTCTGATGTGGGATATGTTGTGTTCCATAAATGTGGGAAGGAAGGAAAGATACAACCTATATTCACATATACTCCCAATCCTATCCCTTGGTGTCGATCTATGAGACACTTGTAGTAGTTTTACATAGTAACACACCCATATCATAGTGGTGTAGGATCAATGGATTCTTGCAGATGTCAGCCCCAACAGAATCACCCAAGTTAGTGGGATATTGGTTTAGAGGTCATTTGGATTAGAATATATTATCTTCTAGGTAGAGCCAGTTCAGAGGAAACTCATAATCTTGTGTCTGTTCTCACAGACAGGCTAATACTTGGTATCTCTATATTGTGGACGAAGCATTAGGGGATGTAAACGTAGGGCCTATGATAGTTCGAGGTGAAATTTTGATTGTAACATATATAGCCGCTATTTTTTCATAACAATTCTTCTATTTAATATATTTATACACGTCTTGTGAATTAGTTGAATTTTCCAACTGATCTTATTTTTTATATGATGGAGTTGGTAACACCCCTTAGAATGAAGATATAAAAGGGGATCGACTGTTCGTCTTATGCACTCACGGTGTCAGGGGTTGAGTTAGAATGACATTTCCTTATTATGGGGATGTAACTATTTTAATTAATATTTGGTATGGACCAGATGTTGTTATTTTACGAATAAAATAATATCTATAGGCGGCGAGTGAGTTTTGTGCTACATGATGGATGTGCCACGGTTTTTCATGGTGAATGGGATCCTATGTTAGGTCGTGCTGCTCCTACACCCTTGTAATTGGGTAATATTGTTTTTTTATTAATTTTTTCTCAAATTTTAGTATGATAGTGGTTCTCTTATTGGTAGATTACTTCCAATGGTGAAAATATTTAGAGAGGTTTTTCTAGAGGACTTTTTGGTTTTCCTCCAGAGTAGGATGTGATGTTCTCGATTAATATGTCATAGAGAACACATCTGATATTTCTTCCCTCATATCGTATTTAAGGCACTATGTTGAGGGATGTTTTTATATATCTAGAGAATGTGGAATCCAAAATATTCATTCTATTGAGTGTCTCTCCATGGGCCACCTAAGAGTTTTTCCCGATTAAGAATAATGCATATCTCATGTTGTTCATTGATTATCGATTGATGAATAAGGTGACAATCAAGATTATGTACATTTTACCCAGAATTGATGATTTTTTTGACTAGTTGATGGAGGAATGTGATGTGACCACTCAGGATCAAAGTATCACTGAGTGGGTGAGGGTTGAATTAGTGATATCTTTTTCTTTTTTATGTTTACTTCTTTTTAAAACAACTATCGCCTCCTGGTAAAGAGTTTCTTCTCTTATAAACACACAAAACTATTTGAATACAATATTTACTAGGTTCACCACTCTGCATGAGTAGGTACATCCTTGGTATGGCACATAAACAATCCAATACCACAAAATCCTCTAGAAAACAATCCTTTGATGTGGAATACAATGTGTAGGATATACCCTTACACTCGTGTAGCACTTGGAAAACTATCAGAACGTGTGTTTGAACCGTCTAAGCACAAAGAGGGAATCATAATGTTTCATGGATTCATTAAAATTGAACAAGTGTATTCTTCGAAGTAAAAATATTCAATTTCTTTCCCAGAAGCTGGTAAGAATTATCTTACACACAACCGAATACGTGCAAAGACCCTAAATCATTCGAGAACCCTTTTAGGTGTCTTGTGCATAATGTTTATGCCACGAGGGAAAGATTGGACTTTTTTTTCATGAAACAAATCATGTGCACAACTTCAATCATATGCGAAACTTCTCCTTCATGCTTGCAGCTCCATTTTGTTCCCACACTCTCTATTTCATAATATGTTCCACACCTCAGACCTCGATATTTCTATATGTGTTGAGCTTAACAAATGTGATGGGGTCACCTCTTATTTATAGACCTCATTGACCCCTGCACGTAAATACTCCAATGTGTTGTGCAAGATCCTGACGAGTCGCACAAAACAACACTTGACATCGCATTGGGCGCATAAGTCAAGCATCACGTAAAATCACATTTAACGTCACATTAGGCGCTTATGTCTCTTTCGTGCCAACTTCATCTTTCACGCACTTATTTGAATCATTCACGAACTTTATTCCTTTCCCATTTTTTTATGTTTGGACCTCAAATCATGCCTTGCACGCATGATTCCAAACTCCCTTAAATCTTGCGCGCAAAAACCCAATCTTTCACACAAAATACAATATTTTTTGCATGCCTCTCCTTTTTTAGATTTTAATGTCCAAATCATGGAAATCCACTTGCCCACAACATATTAGGCCATCTTCAAACTTGCGTGCATCATCCTTTTCCAACATGCTATTTTGTGCCACCTCCAGATCATCCATTTCATTGTGATGATTCTCTTCACTGCATTCCATAACCATTCTTCATCTTTCACCAGAAATTTCACTATCGTGATATATAACCTTTGATAGATCATCTTTAGCATCGTTAGAGTTTTAATGGGAAGTAGTGAAACATCCCTATCTTCCAGAATCATCATTTCTTCCAATTAAAAATTTATATGACTGGAATCATCATTTCTACCCCGTTCCTTCATAAGGCATACATAACAAGTTCTCCTAACTTATGATATTATTGAAATACATATCAGCAAAGCATCGTCTAATTTTTATGTCCTTTACAAAGTGAATTGATTTATCTTCTTTGACAGTAAAAGACTACACACTATTATAGAAAACTCTTCTTACTTTCTTCTCTATCAAACTTGGTTCCAACAGGATGGTGGTTTTCCAGAATTTATCTTCATTCTCGTTATCACCATGTTTATGTGAGAGAGGAAGATACCCCAAAAATAGCATTTCGGAAGAAGATAAAACCATTTGAGTATTTAGTCATGCCTTTCAGGCTAACACAAGATCAAGATGTCTTTATAGATCTTATAAATCAGGTCTTACACTAGTATCTTGATTTCTTCATTGTGGTATTTATGAATCACATATTGGTTTACTCCAAATCTAATGTGGAGGATGAGTGGAATTTGTGGCTTGCTTTAGGAACTCTTCAAGACTAGAATCTATAATCCAATTTTTCAATGCGTACATTATGAGTTATAAGATCTAAGAAAGTGTGTTCTATTTAGACCCTGATAAGATTAGTGCAATGAAATAATGGGAATATATGGAGATGTTTTTAGGATTATGAGATTTTTGGGCATGTCATATTATTACAATCTTTTCATTCAAGATTTACCTCAGTTGGCTTCACCTATGAAGACAATAACACATTAAGGGGTAAAGTTATAATGGAGTTCTGAATTACAATCATCCTTTGAGGACCTTAGGTGGTGGTTTACCACCAACCGTATATAGTATTTCTAAAATATGTGAAAGGATATGTCCTTTATTTTGATGTCTCATGTGTGGGTCTTCGGTGTGTGATTATGCAGGGGGACCATGTGATGATGCATAGATCTTGTGATATTCGATGAAATGAAAGGAATTAATCAACCCATGACCTATAGTTACAAGTATTAATGAATTCATTAAAGACATGGAATAATTATCTTTTCAGGGATGAATTTTTAGCCTGATCATAAGAGCATGACCTAAATTTTATCCCAAAAAGATTTTAATTTGAGGTAGGGTTGATGGGTTGAATATCATTAAGATTTCAATTTTGATATATTTTATAGCCTAGGAAAAGGTAACATTGTGGAAAATTGTTTGAGTAGAAATGTTTCATTGTAAGCAATAAAAATGAACAATGATTAGCAGACCCAGATAGTGATTTTTTCTTATGGGCACATAGAGGCCAATGAGTATAGAATAGGGTCTTTATTGGCTAGTGTTCAGTTGGATCCATTCCATTTGGATATGATTAAGGGAGATCAACCATATGATGAGTGGGTCCAGTAGTCTATACAGTTCTTTCATGAAGGGGATAGGTATTGTTATTGGTCACTGTCTCATATTGAAAAATGTTTCATTAAGGGATTCATTATGGTACCATTATCCATGAGAAAAGTGGTGATGAAGGATAACCAACAGTATGAGTGGTCTGTTTATCCTAGTGCTACAATGATATATTATTATTTTGTTCAGAAATTATTGTCACCAAGTATGTTGCGGTATATAGAGAACATCATATTGAGGTGTTATTCATGTCATTATGTAAAAGAAAAGTACCAAATGCCCTTTAGTTTAATTCATTCACTACGTATTACTACCTAGTAGTGGGATGAAATCACCAAATAAATTATTATTTCCATGCATCATGCAAATCAGGGAAGGAATTAAATTTGGGCAGTGATTGATGGGTAGAAAAAATCTTCCCATTTCATTATGATAAGAGATTCTGCAAAAGTGGATATGTTGGGTCGGATATATGCTTAGTAGGTAGTGAGTATACATGGTGTGATATTAAAATTTATCTCATATAGGGACCCCCCGTATTACCTAATGGTTTTTGTAAGTATATAAAATGGAGATGGGGTTATAGGTCAAATTGATCATGACATACCATCCTCAAACAGATGGTCAGAAAAAGCAAGAAAATTAGATTCCGGAAGACATGTTGTGGACCTGTGTATTGGATTTTGAAGGTTCATGGGATAAAATTTGGGGTTCGTTGAGTTTTTCTATAACAATAACTACCAATACTTGATTCTAATTGCTCAATAGGAGGCTCTTTATGGTATGTTGGGTCAGGGTCCGCCGTGTAGGGATAAGGATGGTGAGACCTCACAGTTGGGACCAAGCATAGTGAAATAAACATATGTGATGGACATGATGTTCATGAATTGGTTGTTGATATCTAATAATTTCTTGAAATACTATACTAATAAAAGTTAATATGATCTATATCTTTTGGGGGGGTGGGTGATTGGGAATTCTTGAATGTGGCACCTTGTTTGGGTCATCATCATTTGGGAAAGCAAGGGAAGCTAACATGAAGGTTTGTTAGACCTTTTGAGATCACAATGCAGGTTGGTAAGGTGGTATATAGGATAGACTTGGATTAGAAGTTGAATTCCATTCATTAAATGTTTCATGTCTACCAGTTGAATAAACATAACTGAAATCCATCTCATATACTATATTAAGAACAGTTGGAAATAGAGACCGATTTGTCTGTTTTGAGTGGGTAGTTCTGATTATAGATTATCAAGAGAATGTGATTAATATTAAATTTTGACCACTAGTATAGGTCCTTTGGAATCAGTTTAATGGTGATCATGATAACCCGAATTTGTATTCAGGGGTTAAGAAGGAATAACTATTTCAATTCTATGATAATGTTTAAGAGTGAATTTTTGGGGTGGAATGTCTTCATGGTAGGGAGAATTTCTACACTCGTGAATTAATTCTATAGTCTTTTACATTTATTTTTGGTCTAGAAATTTTCCCTATGGTATTATTTGAGTTTTTTTTTCAAAAATTGAAATTTATAGAGAAACATCAAGTTTTACATTGTAATCTTTGTTCCTCTACCATGGTAACCGTGTGGCCAAGTGGTGTTTTGGGACAGTGACTAATTATGAGGTTATTGTAGGGTTTGTAAACTATTAGGGCTAAGCATGTGGCATTTTATGCTTGGATATTAAGGGGATTTTGGTTTCATGATCGTTTAGAAAACTATGTGTCCAAACAATGATACTTTTCCTAGTCATTAAAAATACTACAATACTAGACGTTTCCTCTCCATATTTAACACCAAATAACCCATATTCTCCCCCACTCACGATTTACTACCCTAGGTATCTATACATCCACCCATGGATCCCTTGTATATCAATTTTTTTCATTGATTTTTGAGTGGTGTCTCCTCAATTCTTCATGTAAGTGAGTTCTTTCTTGATTTCGTCCTCTTTTTTATGTGTTCTTTTCTTTTTTCCTTTGGGGTTTATATTTCTAGTGTGTCGGGTGACCTATTTATGGTTGGATATAGTTTTTTTGTGGTTCAATATTGATGTTTATTGTTCTATAATTAATTTTTGTTGTTCAACTAAGGTGTAATTATGGTTTACTATTGATTTCTGGAAGTTTCTATAGTTACAGTAGGTGGTTACATGCTTAAACATTATATGGTGATTTTTATATTCTTGACCTGTTTATTGTTTTTGTTCTATGAATTGATCGTCTGGTGTGAAAAGTTTTTTTAAATGTTTGAATATGATTATATATTAAAATTACTTTTTATATTTAAAATAGGATGTTTTCAAGTTTGTTCTTTTGTTTCACTTCTTGAAGGTATTTAAAAAAAATTTCAAGTTGTTTGATTTATTGTAAAAGTGTTTCAAAATATGAATGGAAATGGATTTCGTGTGAGTTTATATTAAAAAGTGGTTGTGGGTCCTGGAAATTATGGTTTAATAATATCTGTCATATTTACTATCATATACATGTGTGAAATTGATGTTTACATGAAATGAAAAACTGATCAAGAAGGGAAACATGGGTATCTCAGCGGGTTGACTAGGACTAGTTTTCTTTTTGACAAGAAAGTGGATTGTTCCAGATTCATCTAGTATTATTGATGATAAAAATACTAAGCAAACTATGATTATGTATATATACCACTATTCCATTGGGTTGTTCCCTCCTAGTGGCACACGAATGAAAATACTACCAGTTGTGTTTTTTATTCCACATTTCACTAAGATAAGTTGTACATAGTATCCATTTTCGTTGGTTCCTATTGGGTTTTAATATGACATGGTGATTTTTTGGGATAACGTTCTCACCATGATAATACAATACACATACATGGTTAATCCAATGGAAAATCATTTTTTTCATTAAAATGATATTCTATAAATATGTTTCTTATTTTTCTTTTAGAAAACATACAAGTTAATTTAGCTTATAATTTGTTTACCATGGACTCTCTATGTTTTGGGGGAATCCTACTAGGATTTTTCTCACACCATACATACACCTTTGGTTGTATGCAGACTTCATTATATTTGGCACATGTAATGTAAAGATGTATCATGATGGTGTTCTAGGATGCTAGTGATATTACTTTACATGTGTTGGGGGAAAGGGCATGGGCATAATGCTCCTCTTGACACATCGTGGCTTTTGGTATAATTTCATAATTCTAATTCTACTATAGACCTTTTTTGGGGTTTTATTTAATCTTTTAAACATGAATATGATTTTTTTCCCTGTATGGTAATATATATTTAGTCATGTTTTTTTACTTTTGTGGGATCATTATTCTTATTTAAATGGGTGAAACAATTGCCAATGTATATTATTGATGCACATGACCTGGTAGCAAGCCCATGGAGATCATAAACTCCCTTCGGGCCATTCCACACACTTGGTTGGGTTTTGGGTTAGATGGAAACCTATCTTGTTTCGGGACACTAACACCCTGATATTTTAAATGAACATTATGTTCAATTTTTTATGTTTCACAAGAACACCGAGCTTGAAAAAACTCTAAAATATAATTTTTTTAACATGAATGTTATAAACTAGCTATTAAATTGATGGGTGTGAATAATAGTAGCTATAATAGGAACTAAATATGAAATTTATATTCAATTAAAATTTAATTATTCATAGTAAATGAACACTTAACTTATAATAATGACATTCTATTCTTCAAATATATGTTCTCTTTAAAGTGGTGATTTTTCTTTCATTATTTGTGAAAATAAATATATATTTTTTTGAAACTTTTAGACAATTTATAGTAAAAAAGTAACGTCATTTTTGGACTCATCAAATGAAAATTATCTTAGGTATGTTTTTCGAAATTTTCTAAAAAAGTTAAATTTCGGTAAATAAGTCAAAGAAAATTCTTATGAAATACCACATATCATATGATATAATCATTATATTATCATGATTTAAAATATAATTACCCTAATTATTGATCAAAATGTATTTAATTAATTACATAATACATAATGTGTTACATTTAAAAACACCTTCTTTGAAATTTTGAAAACTATTATTTTAACCATGAAACTAACTATTTTATAAGTTATATACATCATATATTTAAAATTGATTTATATAACCCTTATAAACTAAATAAAATAATTTGGATTTGATACTTTGAATCAAGTTGTCCAAATTAGGTTATAATTTTATATTCATTTTTAGTCATAAAACATTTTCCTTAGTAAACAAGTGATTTAATGTAGTATAGGTAAACTATGTAGCAAGTTAAAGTTAAATGGTAAACGTTTACACTACCTAAAAAATTGAAATTTAATGGGTGGAATATGTTCTTATCAAACATAAAAATTCTATAAAACATATATTGTCATTAATATTTGTTGAAAATAATTCCACCCAAATTTGGTTAGCTTTGAATATAATGTGATCCCTATTTAAAAACATAAATCCATATCCTATCATGTATGAATATCCCCCTCACCAAACCATTTCTCCTCACAAGATTTGAATATCATAAAATATCTCCCAAACATTCTAATGCACACTATCCCCACATATTAATGCTTATGGTATCACCAAATGACCAGTTTCAACTTCTTTAAGGGGAACTTCAAGGAGGGGATATTCAAGAGGTAAATTTCTCAAACCACCACTCTTAATTTACGTTATTCTTATACCTTCTTCAAAATTCATTCACCCATAAAAGAATAATGTCTATAATATCATGTATATATTAAAAGTTTATATTTATAATTGAATATTATATATCAATCACGTTTTATATCTCCTCCTATTTTAAGGAATGAAACCGTTGCCCTTATTATGGTGGTTAACCCTCTCTGTGAATAATGAGTTTCTTTGTTATCCATTATTACCTTCAAGGATGGTAATAAAAGTAATATTATAGATATATAAGATTGTAATAATTATATTATAATCTGTTTAATTTTACAAAACTAAAATATTTACTTAATATTTAATAAAATTAAACTAGATCAAAGTGGTCAAAAAAGTTAACAAAAAAGAGTAAGAATTTATCATTAACATTTTATCAAATGAATAATCATCATACTAGAAAGAAATATGATATATGGTAAAATTTAAACCTCTAGACGTTCTCGAATACCATTATATCTCAATTTTGGATTTTTATCTCCATTTTACAAGAACATACAAAATTATACAAAAGTGAACTGACCATGAAACCATGATACGAACACACCTGAAAGAGTGTAAAGAATGAAATATTAGTAACAACCAGGTTGTAAGATGTTATAAAAGGATCATATAATGTATTATAAATATTAATATAGTTCTCTAATAATATTAAAACATTATTTAAATAATTATACTGGAGGTTTACACCCACAAAACTAATGGGAAGTGTGAGGTAAGAGATTTTATAAATCAATTTCAATTTATTGGTTTAAAATTATACATCATTTATTTTTTTCATCGTATGATTATGTGTAGAATACATTTATATTATATTTTTATTTTTTTTCACATGCTTTATGTTGATTTATATATTATACACATAATTTATTAATTTTATTAATGATCATATCAATGATATGATATGTTTAAGGGACATAATCTCATTTTTTCATTCATTGAGACATATTTTAATGTTACACACCAATAATATTTATAAGTTGTATATAATTTTCCTTTGACATGTTATGTCATGAATATATTTATTGCCATTATTGTTTTCATTTTCTTCAATGCTATTATTTAATGGGGGATATGATTAAACTGATTATGAAGTGATAGGTGTTTATTTACCAATCTCAATCTGGATTGTATGTCTTTATGTCTCTGTTGGGTAATGTTCCAAATCAGTGTCCATGTGTTCTAAAACATAATTCAAATAGGTTTTCAATATTATAATATTATTTTTTAAAGCATTTTTAACCATGTTTTACCATTTTACACAAATGATTTTGAAGGAATTTGTTTTATTTTGAAAATGAGGTTCTTTGTAACTTTTATGAGAAATATAGTAGGAATGTTTCTTAGAATATATGTAATGAATATAATTTACCCACATAATGTTTCATTAATTATTTAAATATTCCATTTAAGTTTTTTAAATTTATTTCACATAAAATTATTTAATTATTATGTACATTTTTGTTTTGTTTTAAAAATAATGTTCAAAGTAAAAAAAGGTATTTCCCTCAAAAAATATACCAATAAACACTTTAATGTATTTTCATATCTACCATAACAATTTGTTGAATAATATGTTAAAGATTTAAAATAATTATATCATTCATAATATTTTATTAGATGGCTTATGATCAGCTTGACTGGGGAATTATTCATTTATGTATAACTAGTTCTTCCAATTTGAACAACTATTGATTTGTT
This sequence comes from Viscum album, assembly GCA_963277665.1. NCBI lineage: Eukaryota > Viridiplantae > Streptophyta > Magnoliopsida > Santalales > Viscaceae > Viscum > Viscum album. The sequence goes on along the minus strand of OY728150.1, from coordinate 348,870,316 downwards.
GACGTAGGTTGATTTAGTTTTATTAATTATTCATACAAGTAATTAATTATACATAGTGAGTGATGTATGGGTTCCACATTATCCCCTCAATGAATCAGTTGTTCTAATGAGAAAAACTAGATTGGGTTTACAATAAGGAATTATCCATTTATTTTCAGATGTCATGGAATACGACCTTGATAATATTTTCATATTTCTTAATCGTGGCCTCAATAGAAAGTTCATAATGTCAGACATAATGTATTAAATCATTATGAAACTAGTTTTTTATGACCATGTGACTATTTAGAGTTTTTATAATATCTATTTATATGAATCGATATCATGTGATTATTTCATATGGAATTATTTGATCATAATTTATTCATTCTAAATTGTTTCTTTTCATGATCAAGGTATTGACAAATCAAAAATTATATTTTTTTATTTACATCGCAATAATATTTTATTATTATTTATGACATGTTTATCTGTATGAATATCCTTACCGAGCATCTGATGTTACCCCTTTCTTTTGTTTTATTATTCCCAAGATATAAAGAAGTATATTATGATGGAGTTGGAGGGTTATTCTAGGAGAATAATGGAATTATCAAAGGATTAATTAAATTTTATATTTTATTTTCAAAAATAATCTAAGATTAAAATGTGTATCTATTTCTCTAAGAATACAAAAATATTCGGTCGATTGAGATGTGATTTTTTATATTTTATTGAAATATAGTGAAGGAACCCCTGACTATAAGCAACTTGGGTTGGATTCTTAAAATTCAAAATTAATAATGGGTCTATCAAAATCCAGGTTAACCGTCACCACTTCCATAAAGAAAATGAAAATCAATATTGAGTATTTAAATTTCATGAACAAAATGTTGGTGTGACATCATGTCATGAAAAATCAAATAAATGATCATAAACCATCATGAATAATTATGAACCGCCTACCTTGGTATACTAAATCTATTAACACTGAGAATCATTTGATTAATTTTCATCAAATGATGAATTCCCCCCATACAATTGTTTTTTAATTTATTATTTGTGGCCGAAGAAGAAGAAACAATGATAAAGTGTAAAAATATACTGAAAGGAGTGTAGATGTTACCATAAAAAATATCATTGGATAAATGAGATGAATATATAATAATGAATGATGGGGATCCACCATTTACAAGAGAAGAAAATTTGAAAATTAGTTAAGAGTGGATATATAGATATACAAATAGAAATGGGTGGATGTATACATTTTAAATAAAACATAAATATTTGAATTAATTAATTAATTTTCTAAAAAAAATTAACAATATAGTCATACACTAGGTACCCTCCCAAATAATGTCACGTACATTATGTAGGGGAATTTACTGGCCATTTCCCCTTAAAAAGAAAATCCACACACAAAGGGTATAACATGGTACCAAGTACCATGCTATTAGTGAGGCGAACTGATCAAAACCTTTATAAATATTACATCATTTTAGATTAATATTCAATACATTTCACATTAATATCCACTAAAAACCCAAAACAGTTTAGTGTATACAGAGACCCACTAAATAATAATCATATTTCATTAAATGTATTCCACATATTAAAAAATGGTATTCACTCATATTACTCTTATTATACATATCATACAAAAAACCATTTTTTACAACCTTGAAAAATGGAAATTTATGAAAAAATGATATCAGATGCTCAGTAATGATAAACATGGGGAATACAAATTTAGGATCACAAGTAATCATGAGATAATAAAATGTGTATGAGAGAGTGTATATATTATATAATGGGATATTATTCATGATTCAATTAATTGGGAATATTTTATAGACCCACCAATTTCACAATGAAAATCATAGATATCTGTTTCATAAAATATGAAACATTCACCATTTCATCACAAACAATCTTAAGAAAAAATGGATTCTATAACCATTTCATCACCACAAAATTTTAATCCATTTAGAGAAATATGATAACTATAATCATTTTAGTGTATCCATAGTAAATCTTAAGAAACATCAAATGTTATTTACCTAGAAGAGAAATATGTTTTCAAGATCATTTGAACATTTCCTTGTAAATAGGGAAAATATCATTTTCTTTCAGTATCATTGAAACAAAAAATGTTCAAAATTTGGAGTAAAATATTTTATTCAAAATTAATGTTTGAATAATTTGAAATAGAAATCAAATAATAGAATAGTGATGACATCGAAAAGATATTTCCGTGTGATAAATGTTAAAAATGATATTCATATGACACATTAGGTAACAAATAAAAATATACTCATTTATGAAATAAGAAAAATGAATATTTTAAAACATTTGAAATAAAATAAAATATATTTGAACACGACGTTAAATAATAATTTTATTTTAATAAAGACCTATCATAAATTATTTTTAAATAACATTTAACCCAATAAGAAATAAGGATTGATTTTTCAAAAAACACAAATCTAGATAACATAAAGTACTAAAGAGTGTAAAATGGTACAATACATAAAAATATCATATTTAAAAATAGGAGAAGAAAATATATGGATTTTAAAGGATTTGTATCAAATAATTTATCACAAATAATATATAACATAGAAAATATCAAAACAAAATGGCATTATATCAAAAACTCTAACCTCATGTCCTTTTATTATTATTATTCATTCTTATTATGATGTCTAGTTAATTTATATTTGTTGTATTAATATACTATAACAATATTCAGAATTTTGGTACTATATAAAATCCCCTTATAATTTACATTTAACTATTTATGAAAAACATTTCATCAACATGCCCATTCAAGAAAAAATTATTCCATTTTCACTACATGTTTTGGTTTGATGGTTCCAATCCTTACTCCATGGTCACTATTTTTAAACAAAATCCTAATGATTTTATAAGTTAAATATTTATATAGAATGTAAACTTTTATAAATATTAACATAATGTGAGTATGAAAATTAATCATATCGTAAAGATGGTTGTCCGTACGTACAGATGACCGATACTTCCATTATCCATCAAATGGAAGGAGAAAAGTTAAATAGAAATATATATTTACATACTAAAAATAATATTCAATAAATAACATATATCTATTAAATCCATATATATTACTAGCCATGTTTTAAGGATATGAAAAATTAATCACATCACTTTATGGAGGGGATAGTTCAAAAATATGCATGAACAAAATTATCATTTCCTATTGGATAAAAATAAGGTAGAATACAGATTTATTTTTAGCACGATAAAATTATGTATTGTAATGTTAAAAAATCAAACATGTTAATATGGTTATATATTATTTATTATATGGAATGGAATAAATAAAATTTAAAATTATCATTAAAAGAAACTACGTATTCTTTCAAAAAACATTATTAGGTTACACATTACGCCTTAAAAGGATGGTAATTTTTGCGAAAACATTTCTCTAGGACATGTGGTATTATGTTAAAACTATATTTGGGTAGGTTGTTTCTAATATATATGGAAAATTTTGTGTGAATGGGTGAGGAGGACATGATATCCTTTTTTAATTGAGGTGTGTAGAAAAATGTAAATATATTATCCACTTAAATTTAATAATGTAATACTCAAGTGAAATGGGATCCAAAGAAGAAAATATTATAAAATAATATATTTTATAGCCTAAATACACAAAAAAATATTATTTAAGAATGTTTTTAGGTTTTTTACCCCATATCTATTTAGTTCAGTCACTCAGTAACACTTTTACCCTTTCCTACAGCAGTGATTTTTTTAAACAATTACATTTCTTTATGACCAAAAATTATAGTTGAATCCCTGGAGAATTAATAAGTTTTGATTCTAATTATGAATTGTTTCCATAAAATTAAATTCTTATATTTGGAAAAATCCATTTTAAAATAGTTATTCATCTTATAATAAAAACCGTTTAAAGAAAAATGAATTTTAAGTATACAATTTGATTAATTACAATTACATTCAATGTACAACCCATTAAATAAAAGTTCAATTATTTTTTTGAAAATATTTTACTTATATTTTAATAAAAAAATAGACATTGACTGATATAATTTATTAATATAAAGAATTAAATTATGCATATTTTTTTCATAAAACCATATCTTTTTCCCCTTAAATGATTTTATTTTCATTTCTAACAACATGATAACCATTTAATTATTGATAATATATTATAAATAAAAATAATTCATATGTCGAATATAATTAATTAATTTCTAATATATATATGTGTGTGTGTGTGACAAATAATAATTCCCTTAAAAAATACTTCAAAACAATTTTTTCGTATTAATGGTGTCTACAAAATAAATAAGAAATTGTTTTCAATAAATATATACCATATAATGTTATATATATTATAATTTCAAATAATTTTTCCCAAAATTTTATGGATTCATGCTTCAAAATATATTCGACACATCAATCATATTAATGAATTAAATATTATATAATCCAATGTTTTTACATTTTACCCCAATAAGATATTTTCCTTTGTAATTCTACCACTCTGATATAAATAGCAGAGGATAACTCTATAACATCACATCCATAGGATTGAAAATAAATTAATTAAAATTTCAATTACTGTAGGGATCCCAAACCAATTGAGTGGTCATGTTCAATATAACTTTGTCTCTATGATCCAACATTTCCACTAGATACTATTCATAAGTAATATCATAACCCAATTTTAAAACCTCCTTGTTTTGTACATGTGAAGAATCAAGTATTAATTCTTAAAAAGATATACATGGAAAACATAGTGAAATATAGAGATGTTTCAAGGGAAATAAATGTGATGTAAAACTATTCTGATATGAAAAATAATATCATATGAACGGATATATTAGGAGCTTATATTTTTATTCACTCTAAATCATAGACCTATTTTCCATAGTGATATTAATTTCTCTATTTTGTCAACAACTTTGAAATCCATATCTCACCAAATATTTTTACCACAAATGATATAAAAAACAAAATTATATGGGATGATAATCCAATTATATGGATATGTAATTTTAGATATGTTATTCATATAAATGGAATAATGGTACATCTAGATGAAACAGGATGAAAATTGGTTCATAAATTAAATAAATTAATTTACCAGTAACAAACACACTTGGATCTAGCCGAACAAGTTTTATAGAGGAAGTAATATAATGAAAATGTATTGTGGAGTGTCTAAGATTTATGGAGTTGAGGGAGTTTCAAATAATTGGCCATTGTGTGTGGATTATGTTCATTAAGATGGATTTTCGAATCATTAATTAATGAGTACACAATTTGGTTGTTTGGTTTAAAAAAATACACTATTCGTTTGAGTATTTTTTTCTTCTTCTGGGTACCAAGATGGTTTGGTCACATGTTTACTTAAACTGTTCACCAACCATTTTATTCTCCTATTCACAAGAGACATGGGTTTCTGGGAAGAAATGAACACTTTTCCCTAGTCCAGCACCAACAGTGTACCCAAACTAAAGGACCCTAAAACACAATAAAAATAACTAGATCCCTTGGAAATCTACAAAAAAAATTATATCTAGAAATAATTACTGAAGGATATAATTAACTCATAAAAATCCTATAAATTAATACTTTTTTGAATTATGCTCTCCCAAATACTTCTCTTATTGGGGAATAATATCTAGGAATCATTCATTAACAACTTTACCACTATGTATTAATATCTGATTCCACTACCAAAATTTATCATGGATATAACTATGTTTCCATTAGATTAAAATAATGTTGAATTCATTTATCCCAAAATGAATTCCTAATACAGTCCATTACTCACACTAGTAACACCACAATTAATGAATTAGGCTCCATCTAAACATCTTTTGTGATGATCAAATTCATAGGATCATACATATACATATGAATCAATGAGCCAGTGAATACATCATGCATACCTAAGTACCATTTATGATATCTAAAATGTATAAAATTATTCTAACTCACTCTACACTCTTGAATGGTCCACCAAATCTCAAATATAGTTTTACTTTCTTCCACTATCTTCGATACCCTAGTTGAGGAGTCACACGTAGGGAAACTCAGTCTCACACAATGAACTCCAAGGGTTGCCTCCTCTAGTAATTATTGGGTTGATGCTTTATTTGGTATGTTACTAACAACTTATAGATAAATTGTAAATTTTTAGATGCCATGAACCAAGATCATCCCCATAATAACTGACTCAACCACCTTGATCCAACATTGCTATGAGCGATACAACTGAACATAAATAACATAAAAAGGTTTTAAATGTATAGAGTCAATGAAATTGTTATATTATGAAACAAAAAAGATAGATGATCATTTTAAGAACTAATAAAGTCAAAATTCATTCAAAAAAATCCTCTATATTACAAATTGTCAACTTTTACTATGCTTGAGTCCATGGATGATATGTTTTAATAGACTTCAATTGAGTACCCAAACCCTTCTATATTACCTTACATAAGCTATAAGTGATACTTTCATGTATATATGATTGGATACACATAGTATATCCTTGAAGATGAATTATTTCCTACCTATATCACTTCACAAAGTCATCTACTGAAAGGTACTATTGGATTTGTAAGAAATGACCCACTTTCATCAACCAGTATACCATTTAACAAACAAAATAGAAAATCCTTGAGGTCCAGGGAAACCATTTCATTTTGTTCATCATATTGTTGTACCACAAAGAAATAGGATCTAAATTTGGTTAAATAAGACCACTCAGATTTGAATGTTAAAAAATTATCCCCATAAAGGTAATCCATAATGAGATAGAAATGGTAATATATCTATTCAGACGTAGAAACCAAAATTGACATATGAAATTATATTAATTCATAATCTGTCCAAGTTTCACTGCCCATTTTGAATCATGATAGACTCCCATCAACTATCCCTCATGGAAGATCCCACCACTACCCCCAATGGGAATTTATTATGTCATAATCATATAAGGAACACACTAGAACTGAATCATCTCCTACTAAGCGTTCCCATATCACCACACACTAGGGATCAAACTCTTGTATCACATTTATATAGTCCACCAAAGAATATATGATAAACAAATGCACACATTTAATCAAACTATAGTACTTTGATTCATCCAATAACCATTATTCCCTCAAAAACCTTAAAAATTATTCTCATTTTGAAGGAAAACCTCCTAGATATAACCTCTAGAGTATTTTCATCCTAAAAGTATCTAAAAAACATTACATGTTGTGGTCATATAAGTTATCATAATGTCGAATGTTTTTAGATACTCTATGAAATATGTCAACCTAATATTGAGATCCCACTAGGATATGATATATGAAAAGCTCATATAATATATGTAGATGAAAAACCACTAACACAAGTGATAGTAAAATAAATTCTTATTACTATATACCAAAAGTTTAAAATCACAGCACACTATGTATCCAATACTAGGTTCCCTATATCTCAAAAATAGGATTTTTTTCATTATCCTATTCATCACTAGGAAATTATTTTTTCACAGTTTAAAACACTCAAATATCACCAAATTATTCCCACTCTTCATTTGGTGTTTCCTAACTAGAGATTTTATATATAAAGAATTTTTTGTACCACAAATTCCCATGGGAACATTTGATCTCGAACACATTCAGAGGATGGGACCAAGGCCTTAAAGCCTTGACCATTTTCAAGTACACTAAAATCCATTTCTTGGATATCAAATTCCCAAGGCACTATACCTATTTAATATTAAAGTGACACTTTAACATTTTGGAAAAAATTTAATGTGATTGATGTATACACAATACAGACTCAATGAATCTAGAATTCATTTTAGTCGTCATGAAATATATCTGGATATCATCCATACAATATAGAAAGTGTTGAGATACTAGTGAAATATATTATTTATGAGATCAATGAACACTACTAGGGAATTACTCAAACAAAAAAACCATGATGAGGTACTTATATATGATATATATACTCTTGAAATCAATAATAAGAATATATGCCTACCTAACTTGCAACTGACGATAGTCTAAATGAATTTTCATTATAGAGAACCACAGAGATCACAAAAAATAATAAAGGATATCATAAATCTTAGTTAATGAAAATGTTTTCTTCCCCATTACCTAATTCACCATCCTATAGTCCACAATGGCCTATTGACTACCACCCACCTTCTTATAAAGCAAAAGAGGAGCAACCCAGAGTGATTTGTTCATTATAGTAAAATATTTCATCTAAAATTGTTCATGTTTCTCTATAAATTCCTTTAACTATTTTTGTTCCATATAATATATTATAATCTAATAAGCTTCCCTCATCACTTGAGTTCTGTCTAAAACATAAGTACTATATTAGGTGGATGACTAATGAAGTTATCTAGTAAGATGAATAATTATCGATCCACCAATAGCTAGAATTTAGGGGGATAATCTACATAGTTTAACAAAATATTAATGCTTATTAAATACATTATTATAGCTCCAAAATGTCTCAAATCCGATCCAACTCTAGTATCCTCCAATTAAAAATCATCGGTTGAAACCAAATTCTCTTCCTTTTATGAAATGATGGATACAGATCTATGATAATAATCTATGTTAGCAAGATATATTTTTAGCAAGTCATTCCAAAATAAAATATTGATGTTAGTCATCGCATGTATTTTGAAATAAAATATATTTCCATAGGTATAAATTAATAATAAAAACATTAGCAACTTTTATAGATGAACAAATTTCTTACCCAAGGGTGTTTTGAGAGAACGAAACTAGAATTTAACATAATAGATATGTCATTTCCAAGAACCACATTAGAAGATATACATGAATGGACATAGCCATTATAAAATAGGGTGTTATAAAGAGTATAGGTGACCAGAACCATATCATGGATAATCAATGGTCCCTCTATACTATCTTTATAAATCTAGACCAATGCATTCACTCATCCGACATATCCTCCAGGGTCATGTTCTGGATATATATTAAAATCACAAGGGTCATCATTATGTGATGGGTATGAACCTTATATTGAGGAACACATCTTGTCCCCTGGATCAATTCATGTGTCAAACATGAACCCATGTTATACATTGGATACAATGACTTTGAGAAGAAATGCTACAAATTCTTTATATTTCTCCATTGATGAAACTTCTTATGGGGCTCCACGAAATCGTTGAAGTAATTTCTACTTTCCAATTGTTATAGCAATTGGAAATATTAATTTCCCTCATATAATCAAATAATAACTTTGACACACCATAATCCTATCACTATAAAGATATATCTCTTTATCCATTCAACTATTAATACAAAAATAAGTAATCTAATAAACCCTACATATACCCCCAATCAATCAATTATGATATTTAAGAAATCCACTTCAGTGTATTCCTAAACCACCATATTGGTAGTGAGTGACTTTCAAAAATCCCATTTGTAAGTCACTAGGATAATGTTCTTGTTCTAGAATCTGATTTCTGAATGGAGGCTTATCTTGAAGTCACTTTCCACTTATTCTTATTCTATAGTCAGAAGATGAGTGAAATATAGTAACTCGATGAAAAGATCTTAATTGTAAGATAATAAAATAATTCCCTTATAAATCCCCATGAATTCTAATGATTGGTAAAGCATCATTGAGTCAGGGAAGAAAAAATTTGAAGAATAAATATTTAATGGTATTCTACATCATACCCTCATATATAATGGCCAGTTTCATGAAACTCGATCATCACATGGAGGAAACTTGTAACATAAAGGTAGTTGACATAACCTTCTGTTCATTAGGAATCTCAGCCATGTTGAATATTTTCTCAATATTATCAATATCCTAGTGGGCCTCCAGTTCCATTGAAATATGGGGGATGGTGCAGGTCAAAATTTTGGGCATAATTACAAAAGGCCTATTTTATTCCACCACCTTTAATAGGAGCAATCCAAAAAAAAATCATGGGTGGATAAACTCTACCTAGTGAGTCACTAGATAAGTTATATAATAACTCTTAGTTCCACCATTATATGTATTTTAAAATAGAACTGACAGTTCTACCTTGAGAAAGAATTATATTCCACAATTATTGATATTCATAATATAAATCTAAATGGAGTATTTTTCATAAATTAAAAATTTATGATTTGAATTCCTATATGGTTCACATAATACATCATCAATAGAAAAATTAATTAACTCATAAATTATTCTTTTCAAATAAACTATCAAAGGAGATGTAAACACACAAGTAATAAAATCATAGTATCTTTTAATGATAAAGTCTACTCCTTCATAGCTATACATTATAGAAAACAAAAATATAGAATCACAACCTACTTATTTTTTACTAATAAATTCCCAACATTGATATTAAAACAACAAAAAACACTAATATACCACCCAATAATTAATACAAATCCATGAATTCAATTAATGAACATCCATGTAGTACTGAATAAGTATATATAAGGAATTTGATCCAACTGGCATAAAGATGATTTATTAACACAAAAATACTATAAAATTGTAATAGAAATCCCATCATGGGTAACTTGGTAATATATAACACATGGGATATGAAGAAACATGTTAGGTCCCCTACCTTAGTTCTACATAGCTTATCTTCTTTCATCAAAATCCTGTCAAATAAATGAACTAATGGAATGTTAGACCTTCGATAAAATCTCATAATTTGTTATCCTAGAACACTTGAATTAGATATAAGAAGAGAATATATAAGACCTCAGTCACGAATCCCCATTTTATGTAGTTTTTGACTAGTTGTGAGGGTCTATAGGTATAGTAGGGAGACTATAGCCTCAGAGAAAATAACCCAAAAAATATAAAACAGTAAATAGAATAAGTAGATATACCAAAAGGTAAAAAATATTCCAAAAAACCATTTTTCTAAATTATAAATCCTTAAAATTATAGAATAATAAAATTGTATTTAATATCATATGTGATCCATAAAACATAGCTAAAAAATCCATGATATATATATTTTAAAATTTAATATCCTTGATAGCATCTTGAAGACACAACTTCAAGTTGAAATAGATTATAATGTTTTATACCATTATAAACAAGTTGTTAAATTTAATGGAATGAGAATTAGAAAGTAAATTTCAAAAATTATGGATATCTATATATTAGAAATAAAATAATAATCATTTGAATCAAATATAAATTCTTCCTAAAACCCCTTTTTTTCTAAATGACAATATAGACTCTATAGGTGAACATAATTTAAAATTAAAAATTTTCTATTTGAAAAAATGTATATTAATAAATAAAATTCATCTTTTAAATTATAATTTAAAAATTACCTTTGGGTGAATTTTTGGTATTTTTAGAAAGAGTTTCATTCTATTAAAGAATAATGAAAATGAATGAATTTTAATTGAAAACCGCCATTTTGTTTAAATTTTTCATTAAGATAATATATATTTTACATTTATTTTGAACAAACATTATTTTAATTATTTGTCTTTAATTCCAATTATGGTCATGGAATTATTTTTTATTTTTAATATTGAAATAAAAACACTGTTAACCTTTGGACATTTTCTTTTTAAAAACCCTCTTTTTCATCACATCTGTGAGATTAATTTTTGATTAAACATTGAAACATCTTTGAATTGAATTTTTTTAATGGATTCCATATTTTAAATCTTTATAGTATTCTTTACCTATTATTTTTTAACTAATATTATAGCACAGTGAAAAATAATAATACCAAACATTATTTATTGTGGTTATGGTTATAAATTATTCACTTGGGGGGGGGGGGGTTGAATAAAGATATATTGGTTAAAATTACCAAAAAAAATTTATAAGATGTATTTTATAGTAATATTTTGGGAATATTATTTCAATGTACTGAAAATTATAAATTTCATACCGTTGTGTCATGTAAAAAATGTGTGTAGACATTTTTCATTTTAGAAATTACAAGTGAGAAACTCTACTCACCTATAAAAGGCTACCCCTATCCTCTATTCTAAAAACCTTTTTTCATCCACCAAATAAAAAAAATTCACTTTTTAACATCTCTACTATTATTCCATTTTCCTAATATTTCAAATAACAATTTTGGAGGATTTATTTTGCAGAAAACCTATTGAATTTAGATGAATAAGAGGCTACATTATTCAATGGGATTTTTTTTTCTCTTCATCCACATTCATCAATTATCACTAACATATTATGATATAATATCCTTTATATATTAAATGTAAAGATTTTATTTTCTATTAACATAATGATCTACATCTATCACCACACCAGTCAAACGTGTTATGAAATCATTATTTGTATGTATAGAAAACTACCACCTCATGAACCGTTGTCAATAATTTTTCTACCACAAATAATGGTTTCGAATAATGATTAATATACAATATATGTTTTGTATTTATAACATAATTATAAATATGGGGTCATTATATAATATATACCTTTATTATTTTCTGATCTATATGAATAGTATAATGTCACTCATGTGTACAGTTAACTACTCCCTCATGGATTGATATGATTTATTTTTCGCCAAATAATTACATGGATAGAAATAATGATAATGCTCTTTAATATATGTTACATAAATGATATATTTTTTATATTAATGGAATATATATAAATATAAAAATAATATATATATATATATATATATGTGTGTGTGTGTGTCATTTTAATTCTTACACAGAAAAAACGATGACGTTGTTCGTGTACGTGTTGACTACTACCTTCACAAAATGATGTGACTCTAATAATATCACCTTAAATCTTATACTATATTTAATTTTATATTTAAATAAATAATATTTTATTAATGAGACTATTGTAATTATAGAGAGATATGAAATTACATTCCATCATTTCATAACAATCATTGATAAATGGAAGCAATAGAAATTCATACATTAGACCTAACATCTGCATAATTGTAATATAGTTAATTTTTCATAAATATATTAAATGTTTTGTTTAAAACATATAATTAATTTATAAATAAGTTAATTATTTCAAGATTATTTTTTAACATAACCATATTCACAACTTCTTTTCTTTTTATGATGTATATACTACCATTTTTGATTTGTTTTATCATGAATCACTTTTTGTTCATGAGTTTTAATGTTTTATTTTATATTTTATTATTTCATGAGAAATTTTATTATGTAAAGACCATTCTTGGATATGTCAAAAACTAAGGGTGGGGTGATTTAGTGTTGGGGACTTTTTAACAAATTGTAACCTTTTATCCTTTTACCTCTAAGACCTATTCAGATCTTAATTCTCTTATTCTATTTTCCATATCACATGCAAGTATATAAAAGCAATAAAAATAGAACATGATATTTTTACATGGTTCAATACTCAAAATTAGTAAATATTACTTCGTATGGTTTGGAAGCAATCATATATCAGTAAATCCATTAGAAAATATGCATTATGGGTGGAAACAAATGAGTAGAATATGCCCCTACACACATGTATCACTATGTAAACAACACAATAGTGAACTAGTGTTGCAATTTGACTAAAATCCATAAAATCATGTTTTACAGAACATGGATGGAGATTTATACTACATCTCAATGTTTTCCTCCCCTTGTTGATAAGGTTTTGTAAAACCAATAAAGTCACCCACCTATTGAGTCATGTCAGATGTTATAGTTATGCTTTGTTCACGAAAACCTTTTTCTACACGTTGATACTTCCAAAAATACTTGCAAGAAAGTATTTTTATTTTTCCCACCAAAAAAATTGATAGGTGCACTTTCTTCTTTCTCTTCGAGTCACAATAAGATGAATGTACTGGACTAGGGGACTGGATTCTACCTTACAAAAATGATGATCAATAGATATCCATTTGGCCAGTCACTTCTTCTTTACACATTGATCAATGATAAAAATATAGACATTATAATATTATAGTGTCTTGATATCTCATTCATATTTAGTGTGAAACAAACTACACTAAATCACCTTCTTCCAATATTTGTAGAATAAAAAAATCATTTGGGATTATAAACAAATATTATGATTTCATTAACATAGAATCATCACAATTTATCGGCCCCGAATATTAATCAATATTTAGGTAGGCACCCTCTATTATTCATGTACACAGAATAATGTGAAATTTTGTAACAGGCGTCTTAATATCTTTCTTATAGACTTTATACCAACACATGAGTGTATCGTTTTATTTTTCTTTATTATTGTGAAAATATGAACCTAGGTTCTTGTCTATTTATTCTTCACAAAAACATACTATAGGTTTTTTCTCATCAGTTTATATTTTTTAACTTCTAGGTACACACATGGTTTTTCATTTAAAAAAAGTGGGGGGTATTATACGAAATCCCTAGTTCATATAACCTTTCTTTGAGAATTATTACAAGCATGTGAGTTTAACATGTTTCGAGTATCCTCGTATCATCTTTTTCACAAAGAATGATGAGGGTATAAACACCAATAACATATAAAGAGTATTTTTCCTTTATTAACAATCCTCAATCATCTAGAATCTGATTTTATTATCTTTTAATTCTATATTAACGTAAACTAGATATTCAAAAATTCAATTCATAGAGCACCATCTTGAAGCTCCCAAACATTACAATGCAATCTGCATTTGTGAAACAAAATGGCTTCATGGTCCTCACAATGTTAAATAGGAAAATCACATCATTACAAAACACCCATTACATAGAAGAATTAACATAGGTCAATAATTAAGTAATTTTTTTCTATGCTCAATTTAGAATTGAAATAAAAAATCATGGGCTCCTCTACCTCTATTAACAAATAGAAATTATAAATTTTAATTAATTAATTCCATTTAAAATGATGTGGGGGTTGCATCATATTTATAGGCTCGACCATTCACGATGCCCCACCACCTCCAGAACATTTTTTGGATCACTCAAAAATATCTTTGTGGTGCATCTCCATTCACAATGATCATATGATATTTTTCATTTTCATGGAGATCGCAATTAAAGCATCACACGCATGTGATGATCCACTTATCATAACCCCAAATATTACTATTACCTTTTTTAATGTTCCCCATCTTTGAAAATCACCTACCATATTATGTGAAAACCATTAAATTACAATTTTTATGATGTTTCATTCCTAGAAAACAACCTTCACAATTTTGGCCTTTCCCCCAGATTTTGACCCCAAAAATTTGTTAAACAATAGGAAATGATAAAACCTTAAAAATATTCTTTGTTAATACCAACCATACCATTTGATGGTCATATGGATTTTTCAGTAAACACAAATTGATACATTATTAAATCTGTAACCATATTCTTACCAAAATCCCCTACATTCAAAATAATAGCTTGAGTACTTTAATCACAAACCCCATCTTTTGTGATTTATAATCATTGATTACACTCCATTAGGGGCACAAAAGTTTAAAAGGAATGTTATCTAAATTCTCTGCCCTTATGAAATATCTCTCCATCCAATCAAACATGTGTTTGATTTGTAACATATTTTTATTACATTTCCTTCATAAATATTTCAACAAAATTTCACCAAACAAATTATGATATTCATCAGATAAAATCTAAAAAAAATCATCATATTTTACTTGGAATGTTATTCAACCATGAAATCAAATGTATTCAAATTAACCCATAACAATTCTCTAAGAATAACAATGAAATTCAATGTCTTCAAACAATACACATGATTCTTAGAATATCAAGACTTGTGTACTTTATCCATGTTTCATTATCTTTATAACTAATTCATTATATTGAAATAACATTGAAATTATTATCTTATTGATCACTAATGAACACCAATAAAAAATTTGTTGACCAAAAATAAAATCTATAAACAAAGAGTGATCTTCTATCTTTCCCTTTGTATTTGATGGTAATAAGTTCAATGTTTTTTCCAAATTAGTTTTTCAATATATTAAATTATTATCTCTTATCTATCCTTTAAAAATTCAAATATTAATTTCAAATTATCCCCCTATATTAAAAAAAATAAATTGTTCATGGAAAAAGGGTTTCAGTCCATACTTATGAAATGTTTCATCCATCATTTCACTCTAAATCTACTTCAACTATGCTCGATAAATAAAATAAAAGAATTTATTGACACAAAAAAGATATCCATTACCAACTAATAATGATACCATAATAAATAATAACTCATATAATTGTCTTCAAGGATTTTTCAATTTAATTCTCGGTAGAAATTAATAAATGTGAGATGATTATTTTTAATAACAATAATCCTGAAATTCCGGAACTCTCTTCAACAAAAGGATCAATTAAATTCAAGTGCAATAGGGCAGATATGTTATCTTGGATAATTTCCATTAATATTAGGTCAAATAATAATTCAATTTCTATAACTATATAAAAAATAGTATTTTTAACCACCAAGGATGATAAATTAAGATAAATAGCTTTTCCAAGTACATGGTCTTCATGTAATTCCATTAAAAATTATATTTGATATTAAGAGAAATAATAATACTCACAGATTCCCCATTTTTCTCCCCTTCATGAGAAACAATTTTAATTATCATCATAACGACTTATCTCATAAATTAATAATTTCAAGAAATTATAGTATAGAGAATACACTAGAATGGGTCTTAATATTTTGATAGTCTATATTGGACAATATTCATAACATCCCCAATGATGATATTCAAAAACAATATTTCTATAGAATACTAAGAAATAAGATCAAAATATGTTGGAATATTTTTATCATAGCTATCCATAATAAGAAATCATATTCATAAACATCATTAAGGATAATCTTCCATAAAATTAGAATTTAAATACCAATTGAGGAATCATTCATGGATTGATAGTTGTTTAGTTTTGATTTCATGAATTGACATCACTCACTACTTCTAAGGTTCACCCCTAAGAAATTTCATCACCTTTATTTACCTTCAAAATAAGAACAAATACAACAAAATGATTTAAGGGAAAAATATGGACCATACATTATTCATTAATATGAATTGAAAGGTTGACATGAACTTCTCAACCAAGTTTCTTCTTTTTGATCCAGTTTTCATTCTTGCACATCTAAATATCTGTACTAATTTATGTTGAGACTACATAGATATATCCACATCCTCTTCTAATTTTTGTTGATAATTTTTATTCTTAAAATCCTTCGTGGATGATACATTAAATTTTTTTAGGATTACATCGTTATCTATTATCAGAGTTAAATATCCTTTTTAATGTGACCATATTTCATACTTCTCTAAAAATAACTTCTTTAACAAATGATTTTTTTATCCCGAAAAAGACTCATGTATTTTTCCTCCATCATGTCGAATATTTACCCCTTTTAATTAGAATTAGCTTATAAATCTTTAATTATTCTCATTCTTCCAAAGTCATCATACCAGATAACTAACATAGCATTAGGAACAATGGTAGTAAGTTTGGATTTTCCACATCAATGTTTTGGTATTTTATCCATCTTAATAGTTCATTTTGTAACACTATCCTTCAACTTCATGAATTTAGAATCCATAGTTTTCTCATTATTCATCTTTGAAACCTTTATATAAGGATTAATTTTAAAAAAAATCTTCTAATATCATTCCAATGATTCTTATTTATTATAAGTTGGATTTTGTTATATTTTTTTCTTATCAAAATTGGATACATGTTGAGATAAGAATGTATCAACCTTGTGACCACTACGATAGCATACATCACAAATGTAATCAAGAATTCCAAATATTTTTGTGGTATACAATGGCCCCTAGAACAATCTTTTACTCTTCTTGTTCTCTTGATATCTCCACCTAAAATAGGATTCCTTCATGGTTTTACATTTTGAGTATCGTACAAACAATATAATGCATGGTTCTCAAATCTTTTGGAGCACCAACATTGACCCAAAAAATCTTGATTTCTTGATATTTTTTATAACATATAGTTGGTTCTTCTACATTATTATTTGATATTTATATGAGGAATCAACTAAAATATTATTTTTCATATCCATAATAGTCATGATGGTAGGCTTATTATCCCATTTTTTCATCCATAATTATTTATATATTGTTTTAAAAGCTAAAATGTTCTTGGTAATAGATTTAGAAACAATAGTAAAAGATATTATGAACTATACTAATTATTATTAGATACATATGATAGATCATCGAGGGAAGTGATGATCTTATTTTCAAATGTTATAGGTCTTTCATCCATAGAATCCTCAAAAGAATATTGAGCACCAGTAGAAACCTTTTCATTATTTTGTGAAGATTCAATGTGTGTAATATCAATGTTGGCCAACATACCCTCTAATTCAATAATTTTCATAATCATTATTATTTTATGATTTTAATCATAATCATCTTCACTTCATGGATATTCTTCATTCTATCAACTTCATATTCATGAAACATAACAGTTTTCTAAATCAAAGTGTCATGTTTCTTGATCATCATGGATATATCTTCTAAATTTTAAACCCTTGACATCAGTTCTATTTTTAATTTCCTCTTTAAGTTAAATGGATATTGTATTATAGATCATTTTTGAATACGTATTTCTCTTCAATGTTTATAATCATTTTTCAGAAGATTATTTCCAATTTTCACTTTTTTTAAAAGGATAAACATGTCTGGAAATCTTTAATTGCTAAATAATTCTTTTGCAATATATTATTAAAAAAACATCTTTCTCATCAACATTGGTGTTTTGTTCTTATAAAAACTGAAAGACTCCACAATCAGTAAATGTAGAAATTTTCATAAGTTTTAGATTGATCATCATCACAACTTGAGATTTCATTTTCAACATGAGGAATGATTTTAAATGCACTAACAAATAACTCATGATCATTAAAGGTAGGAATGTTATCCATATTATTGGTGGAAACATCATCAAACTTATCATTTATTTCCATGTCTGATATCTCTTTGTTGTTAGCAAGGTGTAGAGAAAAAGATACTTCCTCTTATTTAGATAATAGGAACATATTATTCAAATTTATCTTTTATTTAATTTTAACCATCATCTTGGTAGTGGTAGATATAAAATTATTCCCATAGGTAAATCAATATTCACCAAAAAAACTTCCTTTTGAATCTAGAAAAAATAAAATGTTTTAAAGGAAGAATATCTTTACTATAGAGAATATAATAGAGGTGAGAAATAGATCTGATACAAATTGTAAAGACTTTTTTTAGGATATTTCAATCACTGAGAGGTGGTGAATCAGTATTGGATACATTTTAACGAATTATAAATTTTAATCCCCTTAAATATTATACCTCTTAGGATGTAGATTCTCTTTTTTCCCATTTTTCATGAAAGTACATAAATCTTGTAAAGATAGAACATGATATTTTTACAATGTTCACTACCCAAAAAGTGTAGATAAATCGTTTTTATGGTCTGGAAACAATCAAAAAACACACAATCCACTTGAAAATTATCCTTTTGAATTGAATAATGTGAGTTTAATATTCATTTACACTCATGTAGCACCATGTAAATAATATAATAGATCATTCTTTTAGAACATTTAAAATAATCAAATAGTGCATGTTTTACATCATGTGGATGGATTTTTATATGAAACTTCAATATAGTCTTATCTTTATTATTAATGGTTTAAAACAACAACAAAAACATCCTCCACCTATTGATTCCTATTGGATGTCAGAGTTCTTATTTGTTGTTTTTATCCTTATTCTTCACTTTGTTACTTGAACAATATAATGTAAGAAAATAATCATACCTATTCCTAGAAATAAACTTGGTAGATTCACATTCTTCTCATTCTACAAGTCTCCAAAATATGAATGCAACAAACTAATGGACTGAGTTATCCCAAACTAAAATTATGATCAACTCCTTTCAGTTTTCCCATTCACATACTCTTCTATCTTGGATATGTGGAACAAAAATACATTCAATAGTATACTACAATGTCATGATATCAATTTCTAATTAAGTGAAAAAATAACTAAAATGAATAATCTTCCTCCATTGTAGCTCAAATAAAAAACTCACTTTTTATTATCATCATAATAATGATCAGTTCAACATAGCATCATCACAATTTATCATCACTGGATAAAAATAAATCATTAAGTAGGAACACACTATTCTTCTTGGACAATGAATAATGTGCATTTTTTTACCAAGTTTCTTATTTTCATTCATTAAAAAAATACCAAAACATGAGTGTATCCATTTACTTTTCTTATTCCTTAATAAAATATGAACTTTGGTGCACATCAGGTTCATCTTCAGACAAAGAGAGTATATATGTTTTCTCTTCTCTTTCTATTCTTTTTCAACGAGGTACACAATTGGTTCTAATTTGTAGACCATAGTGGGGGTATTATACCCAAGATCATGTTCACAAAAGTGTTCTTCGAGAATCACTACAAGAATGTGAGTTTAACATGTGTTGAGTGTTCTCAAATCATCATCTTCACAAAGCACGATGAGGGTGAAATAACCTATCTTGTGCATGCAATATTCATCCTCCATGAACTATCCTTTATCCTACACAAAATAATTTGATTATATTTAGATTTTATTTTTACTTAAATCAAATATTCAAAACATCTTATTCATTGAGCTCCATCATGAATCGCAAAACCTTCACAAATCAAAATGCCTTCACAGAGCAAATTTCCTTCACAAGTCTTCCTAATTCATTGAGTAATAACCTATCATCTTAATGCTCTAATTAAATAAAAGAATTTCCATCAGTCAATAAATTAGTAGTCTTTTCAAGATGAGTTAACTCTAATAGAAATCCAACTTCATGGAGCTCCTCTACCTCTACAAATTCATGGAAACTCTATATTTTCTCAAATTAGTTCCATTTAAATTTATGGGGAGTTGCCTCATATTTATGGGTTGGTCCGTCATTGTTTCTCCACCACACCTATATCATTTTTTAGATCACTTAAAAATATATTCATTTCTCTCCTCTAATCGAGATACTCCTTCGATATTGGTCATTGTCATGGAGATAACCTTCTAACAGTCATGTGCTCATGATGCACAAATTCACAAGTAATGAATATTACCATCACCATTCTCAATGCTCCCCATATTTTCATGTCTCAACCCAACATTTTAGGATCCCATTCCTTTTCAATTTTTTTGAATTTTCATTATCATAAAATAACCATACGTGATGAGAACCTATTACTCATCAATTTTGAAACATAAAATTTGGGAAAAATTAGGAAATGACATCACCTTAAATAATTTCTACTGTAATAACAACCATAATAATTCATAGTCATCTATCTTTGTTAGAAAATAAAAATTGATACATCATTAAATATTCATCCATACTCTTACCAAAATTCACTTCTTTCCAAACATAAATCAATTTATTTCATTATGATCTCCATTTTATGATATATATAAATTTGATTGGGTAGATTTACCATTATCAGATTTAAAATGGATATTATCATATCTTCCATATATTCCAACAATTTATTTGTGTCCAATAATACCTAAATACAGTTAACAACATATTTTCTATGCATTTCCTTCATATGTCTTACAACAAAATTTGTAAAAAATATACTATTTTTGAAATAAAAATCATCAAAGTATCGTAATATTTTTCAAGGAGAATTATTCTACCATGCCATCAAATGACATCAAATGAGTCTATAACAATTATACATTCAAAACCTTGATTCTAAAATTATTCAATCCATTCACATGTTTATTAGAATATCACGACATGATGACTTAATCAAAACAACATTATCTTTGTATGTAATAAATCATATTTACAACACAAAGATATTCTAATCCCATTGATCCCTATGGACCACCAATGACAATAATTTGACAAAAACTACAGTCCACAGGCAAAGTGTGCTATTCAAATTTAAAATTTACAGTTTTATATGAGTTTATTTCACAATCTCATCAGTATTCATGATTATATTTATGTTTGTATACCTTGTGGAAATCAATTTATATTTATTTATTAAAATAAATAAATTATCATCTCCAACTATTTTCCATAAACATTATCATTTAATTTTAACATTTATCTATTCTTTTTTCACTTAATATGGTTGAGAAAATGTTCTTATGAAAATATGAATTTATTTATCTTTTCTATTGAACATATTTTTTCATCAAACCCAATTTTGTCTAGATAACCTCATTTTATAACTATTCAAAATGATTTATTAAATACATGATTACAAATTTTTCCTTTCTACCAATTGTGTTTAAGGTAATATACAAGTTGGTTTCAAATAAATGACCAATTATATTGTTTCTAAAAATGTGGATGAAATAATTGTTTTAAAATTTAAGATATGAATGGATTCTACTTCTGTCAGGACCGATCAATGTATTAATGATTATTTTAAATGTTTTAATGTTTATTTTAAAACAAAAATAGTTTCAATTTTTCTGTGAACATTTGTTTTATTAAGTATATTTTCCAATTAAAAATTTTATTTTCAAAAACAATTTAATGATAGTATTTAGAATTTCGATTCATGAATGAAATAAATCCATTGTTGTACATATGATCCAATTTGGATATAATGTAAAAATATCATTATTATTTATTATATATATGTTTTAGAATCAGTTCGATTGAAGATGTATTATTTTATTTAAATTCATCATATTACTATCGATTATTTATTATTATGTTTTTTGTTTGTGGATTGTGTTTATATTTCATAAGCTAGTTTTTTAATATGAATTTTTATTTTTACTCACCCCTTTAGTATTATGAATTAATTTTATATACTTTTTAATGAGAGGGGCATGATATATCCCCTCGATTTTTCATTAGGTCTTGTAAGACAAGATGGATTTTATTTTGGCTAAGGCCTTAACGATTTAGATAGAAATATGAGAATACAACCATGATGGTATTAGATGTCATGGAATAAATACAAAACTATATGTTTTAGGTTACCATAATTACATATTCTATAATTATGATTTATTTTATTGATTTTATATGTGATTATTTTATTAGTTAAAATATCAATGATTAATAGTAATGATAATCAGATTATTTTTATGTAATTGTTGTATAATCATTTATTTCTAACATATTATGATCATGTTAATTATTAAATAGAATGTGGTTCAATTATTTGACATACCATATTGAGTATTCAAAATTTATTCATAGTTTATGATGTATGATTACCATTATTGAGCATCAGAGTTAACCCCTTATTATATTTAATTTTCCATAGGATATGAGGATGTGATTTTTGATTGATATATAGGGATATAAAAAGGAGGAAATGGATTTTGTAACTGAAATTATTTTCTTATATTATTTTATATTTAATAAAAATAATTTCATTTATTTATCTAGTTTACTAAGATTAATAAATATTAGGTCCTTTGGATGAAATTCCTTGTATCTTATGCTGATGTAATAAATTAGACACGACCTATAGGATACTGGGGTCACATTCACTATCGTTGATATCATAAAAATTTAGTAGAAACATTCAAAACTATATTTATGAAAATATATATTATATAACATAACCCAATTATTGAATTTCAGTAGATCTATAGATAAAAAAAATATTTTTTTGATAATAAATATGGTGTGTGGGTCTGCCTAGAAATATATCCATGTATGGATTCGACATGTGTAGGTGGTTCTGGGAAAGTTGTTCTTAGGGTTGTAACTCTAAAATGGGCATATTAGGCTTGACCTGATCATCACTGGGTGCAAGAAAATAGTCTTTAATGAAAACATAATTTAACACTCCTAGGAAATATATGTATGCTATTTCAATTTTTCAATAATATCTAATATTAATGATTTGAAAATATATATTTACCCAATGAAACCATGTTTATTATTATAAGGTTAGATAAGAATAACAATTTAAATTTATGTTATGTATTCCACTAGTTTTGGGATGGTATATTATATTTCATAATCATATGATCTGATCTATTGTATTCTATATCTTTATATGGAACATAAAAAAAGGAGTGGGATCCCCATCAATGCACGTAATCCAAATCATAAGAATAATAATTTATTTGATATGCTTAAGATAATAATTCAATGGTATCTAGTATTCTAATCATTCTCAAAATTTTAGCAAATAATATCATGTTTTTCAGAGATAGAGAATGAATTATCTATGTATTATTTCTTCAAAGGGAAGAAAGATAAGAATAATAAAGATGACAAAAACATTGGGAAATGGAAGAAGGTAAATAAGGATTTCCCAAACGTGATAATTGTTGAATGAAACACCTTGGTATGTGATTAAAGAGAATGAGTGTTTTATACATGTATAGAGAGAAAGGACACCATGATCATGATTTAAATGGAAAGAAAAATCATTCCAGTTTTCAATGCTTCAACTATAAGGATATTTGACACTACATAAACAAATTCAATGAGATTCAAAGCAATATACCTCAAATATAACTATTGGATCAAGGTAAATCTTATTTTATTTCAACAGATGAAGAAAAATACTTCATGAACCCATATCTTAATTAAATAATTAGGTCATTTGAGTATATTTTTCAATAATAATTTTTTTATGAATTATGAAATTTGTATGGAATTTAAATCATTAGTTTTACATTATTTATTAGAATATGTATATTTAATGGTACTAATGACCCAGAAAAATGACTAAATTGAGAGTTGGATTTATGTGGAAACACATTATAGAAAGAAATATAACCCTTAATATGTTTTATATTTTTAAATAATGATTATAGTATAATGAGATTATTTTTATATATAAAGTAATGTGAATATTATGACTACCTATGAGATGAATAATGATTTGTTGATTAAGTGGTTTATGCAATCATTGATTTAGTAAATTTTTTGGATATAAGGAATATATCTAAAAATATTTGTTTCTTTTATGTAGTAAGGAATCATCCATGTTTTCTATTAGTTTTTTTAGGTTATTTAGGTTATTTTAATGTTTTAATAGATGAAATGAAGAAAGTATTAACATGTATTTTAAGTGATGATTAAGAGATACTTCAGGATTTTTTGGGGATTAATGATAAGTTTATTTTTAAAATTTAGTGATATTATTTCTAAATTTATGAATATTAATCCTTTCAAAGGGTAAAATTTAACAATTTATGAAATGTTTTAAGTTTAAATTTGGACAAGGATTTAATGATTAATGTATTACTTCAGCATATATAGATTTATGCATATTGGATAATATATACTAACCATTTTTTTATAATAATAACTAGAAATCGGGGGAAAGATTTATCATTATTCTTGTTTATCATTTGTTTTTTAAAATTTATTCTTAATGAATAATACATAATTTGTTTGGTATTCATTTCATTGAGTAAATTATGAATTAGGACGTGATCGATGCACAACCGAAGGATGAAATTTTTGTTCTTAAATAAAAACATATCATGTGAGTATATTTCCATATATTAATAGAAAGTAAATGAAATCCTCAAATTTAAGAAAAATTACATCATTTTTTTAATCATATGACCTTCATCATTGAGGAATGACATGGTCTTTTAAATCACTATAGAATTATGTTTCTGTGGTACATAACTTTCCATGGATACTTAACTTTCTTCTAATTAATAGCCACATCACCGTCTATAATTATATAAAATTTTATTCTATGTTCATATATTCAATTTCCGCCCATTATATTCTAATAAGAATCCTAATTTTTTGTTATTCCATACGATCTTTGTATTTTTTCTCTTATATTAATATGGTGTTTTATTAACCCTTTACAATGTGGGTTTTTTTGGAGAATGTTATTTCCAAATCTCAAAACCCTCGATTTTGTAGTTCATGTTTAAATTGTTAAGGTAAAATTTATTTATGGTTGTGGGATGTAATAAAATTAAATTATAAAATAAGAAAATTTTATTTTATAGCATATTCCACAAGAAACAATGGCCTTAAACAACCAAGGAAATATATTTACTTAAATTAAATCTCCTCGGTAAGTTTTAAAATAGAAAAACTTGAGTCGAAATGAACCCTAATATAGTATATCATTAAAAAGTAGCTATTAAATTGGAAGGTAAAATGCGTACCATATAATATATGAAAATTGGGGTTATATATAGATTATAAATATATTTATAATTATTTAAAAGGAAAATAAATGGTTTCTAAAAAAAACAATTTTTTTCCTAAAAGACAGTATAATCACACTTTTTTACACCTAATTAAATTTAGAATATAATACTTTAAGAGGATTTATTGAAAAAAACTTTTTTATGAAATAATCATATAAATATTATATTGGGTTGAATTTGTGGGATTAATCTACAAATATTACTTTTTTGATAAAGTAAATAATATGGAATTTTAATTCAAAACTACATTTTAGTATTATATTAATTAGAATGTTAAAGAATATTTTAAATTTTTTAAATTAAAATTTGTTCATATATATATATATTTACAATTTTGGTTGTTGGAATCATTTTCGTATTGAAATTTTTATTAAATATTTCAAAATATTTTTAATGGTTCTCTTTAAAAACATGCTTTCTCATCATGACTACGAGATTAATTTTAAATTAAATTTTCAAAATTATTTGAATTTTTTTCTAAAATATGGATTGAATATTTTTTATAAAAATAATATATAAAAATATTTAATAGGAACTGTATTTCTGACCATAATGAATATTAATACATGAAATAATTATTCATTGTGGTAAATGTAAAATCTGATTTAACGGGATGGTTAAACTAAAATGATAAGGGTTATAATGACCTAAAACTTATAGAAAATTTATTTTATGTATGTATTTGGACCTTATAATGACTATCTATCTTCTATTATCTATTTAATTCCCTTTTGGAATGTGAAAAATGTAGATATACCTATTTTATTTAAATAATAATAGGTGTGACACCCACATCACCCATAAAAGACCACCCACTATACTCTCTTATCCAAACATTAAAAAAAAATTGGTTCATAAAAACAATGCCCTTCATAAAATCCCTCATCTCATCATATAAGCCATATATTGGGAATAAATGCAATGTAGTAACGATTTTGTTGCAATCCTAAAGAGGTTTCCCAAAGGAGAGGTAATGTTGTTCAATGATCATTTTTACTATATTTCTTCCTACACATTATTTAATTCTTATAAAACAATTATGATATTAAAAAATAATTATATTACATAAAATTTTATTTTTTATGTCATTTTAATTAACTACAACCATCCTCAATTTAATCAAATGGTTTATCAAATCACCATTCATGTGGACAGCGGATTACCTCCACATTAATTGATGTAATGGTTTTTCCAATAACACATTACATGGATGGTAATTAAAATAACATTAAAAAATATAATTGATATAATTTAAATAAGTATGTTTTGATGACATACTTATCATTATTTCATTTTATTTCTTACATTAAAAATTTTTAATATTGTTCGTCTCTGTGTGGACTACCACCATCCCAAACAGATGTCCATATATTTTCATAACACACAAAATAGTTGAAATATATTATCATTTTCAAAGACATTTTATTGTATAAATTAACTTATTATCATTATGTAATTTTAAAATACTACTTAATATCTTTATAAAATGAAAATTTAAAAATTCATTCGTTACTTATTAAAATGTACCACCTACCATCTCCATGATTATAATGTTGTTCATTTTTCATAACCATTTTTAATGATTGGTTTTTAAGTATAATTGAAATAAAATATATGATAATCATATCAAGAATATAATTTTTTATGTTTGTAAATAATTAACTTTTTTACCGTAGTTAACTGACCAATGTCGTTTTGGACACATAATCCAAATATCATTGAAACATCCCATATAAACATAATTGATTATTTAATCGTATATAAAAAGATCATAATTAAAAAAATGATTAATAATCATGAAAATTTTTAATCATAAATTACATAATTATCATGTTCATATTATTTACTATGATAAAGAAATAATGTGACAATTACGGATTAATTTAAGGGGTTTTTATCTCAATTTTTCTTTCAAGAGACATACTCTATATTCACAACTTATATCCTTTGTGTGGGGTATATTCTTACGAAAATGATATATTATATCATTAATTAATATATTTTCATTATATTTAATATCTCATTTTATGTTATTTATTTCATAGAGATTATGTTTGAGATATTACCAAAGTGATAAGGATTTATTTCAAAATCTCATCATTATTTGGGATTGCATTTGTGAAAGCCACACATGGTGGAATTAACTAAGATTTATATCTTGAAATCAATATATTTTATTCAAATATATATATTCCTGATTTTTTTCTATTTTACCAAAGTGATCAGGGGTTATTTCAAAATATCATCATTATTTGGGATTTTATTGTGAAATCCATAGACGGGGGAATTAACTAAGAATTATATCTTGAAATAAATATATTTTATTCTAATATAGATATTCATGATTGTTTTTTCTATATTAACAATTTTAAACTCTATGGAACATAAAATTGGTTGGAAAATATTTCAAAGAAAATACGACATCATTTCCCATTTCAGTAGAAATCCTTTTACAAAAAAACATTTGTTTTAAAAATATTTTTAAAAATATTTTTTACTTTTTTGAATAATTTATTACTGAAAATTTTACCAATTTTTACATTGATTTTTTTTTCAATGGTAGCTTCAAGTCATTTAAAAAAAAATTTATTTGGATTTTATAGAAAATGTTAAAATAAAACTTTTTAACATTTTTGGTATGAACATAATTTTCACTCATCATGACAACTTAATGTGTTAAATCCATTTTTAAATATTTTAAAAATTTATTTTAAAAAAAGTGATTTCATTTTTTTGTGATCATTAGGTTGTAATAAAAAAATTAACTTAAAAATTTTATTTATCTCAATAAATGTATTTAATTACATTCTATGGTATTTCTATTCATTAATTACATAATACCTTTATTATAATTATGACCCACTAGGGATATGTTGTATTGATATCATCCATATTCTTTATTTGGATGGTTTATTATTAGTTTGAAATAGGATATAAAGTTTTATTACCATTCACCACATTACACTATAAGGTTTTTGATTATGTTTATTGCTTGGGTAATGTATTAATAGTACATATAATAGTTATTAAAATAGAATATTTAGGGTGATTTTGATTCACCCCAATTATTTGAGGAAAGAATTAGACTTAGATTTTAGCATTTAAGGATCTTTACAGACCCTTGATGCTTCAGTGGGTCTTATGCAACAAACTATATTAGGATTTTTTGGCCTTACCCATTTATATTGATTTCTTGGTACAAGTCATCGAGAATATTTGATTTCATGGAATAAAGGCTCAACTGTTTGTTATATATATATATATATATCCAAAATTACTCATTCCATCATGATATATTTAGAAATTAATATTCCATATTAGTATATGATCTAATAGAATATACATTGTTAATTTTCATTCTCATGTATGTCATGATCCAACCATAGTTGGGGCCAGAGTTACCACTACCCCAAGCTTCAATACATAGGCCAAGGGTATGTGAAGATCATCAAAGGAATGACTAACATGGGATGGAAACTTCCTAAGTACCTATACTTTCACACACAAGTAATTGAATAAAAATGGAAAAAGGGAAAGATTAAAATTTTCAACACTGCTATCAAGTCAATATAGCATGCATGATCATCTAGATAGTACAAAATTACAGTAGTTTAAACAGAAATCTAAATGGAAAAAATTCATGCACAAACTAAAACATTTCCCAACCTGAAAAAATAAATAAAATAAATAGTGGAATGATCCCATCTCCCAAATCCAAAACTTTGACCACCATATGTGTCACTAGATCCCAATATACCTTAGCTATTCTATAGTCATGGTAGAACTATCCATTGTTTACATAAGATACGAAATATATGGTAAAAGAACATATATGGGTGACTATATTCATACATAATAGGAAACCTTGAATGGTGAGGGATGGGGGGATATTAAGAGATACCTGAGGAAATGAAATATAGTAGATATCACATGGTACAATCAGACTGGAAAAATCACCCAAACTATGAGTGAATGTAATCTTATCCAAGAACAATGGGTTACACATGGTGAGTAGATGAAATACCCATCGAATCATTGCCACTTATTTTAGTAGAGTAGAATCATCTAACTAGGAGGATCTTGATATATAATGCAGATGGAATACCTCACATAATGTTACCTCTCATGTAAAGAGAGTAAAAAAATACATGGGTTTGATACATAAGTATAATATATATACACAGTTAAAGAATCCCAAATGAGAGAGTTAGGGGATCTCCATCTCATTTTTCAGCCCAATAATAAGAGTATCAAATAGTTACAAAATTCCATCAATGATTCATAACATCTCATGCATCTTCCCTAATGTAATTTTTCATGTATAACCATGCCTCATCCTTGTGCCTCACAGTCGTGGGGACACAAAAATGTAGTAGAGGACCCACACACAAGGGCGTTATAGGGTTTACACTATGATCGTTGAGAATGCATCCCCAGATATCACACTATGGTGAAACACAAAATGTTAAGAACCCAATCCCTGCCCGAGTAGAGTGTTCCACTCTAATTTATTAAGGACCCATGCCTGGCCCCATAAGAAGCTATGACTGAAAATGCTGACAAACCATAACCAGCTCAATTTGAATCATCCACATAGAACCATCAAGGACCCATGCCCTACTCCATTGGAGGGTTCCACTCAGAAGGTTGATGACCCATGCCCAACTCAACTGGAGGTCACCACTCTAAGACATTGAGGACCCATACCCTGCACCGTAAGAGGGTTCTAATTGGATGGTCCCTAGTGATCCTACATGATCACTTTTATTGTAGAGAATCACACAAGTATGCACTGTGCTCGAGCCAATTCACATTCTATCTAAAAAAATACAAACTAGGGAACCATTTTATTTAACGTGACAGAAAAATAGCATAGTTTACTCATGAGTCCAAATAAAAGTTCCAATGATAGTGATATGATGTTTAATGTTTCCTCAAAGAGGAACTAGGGGTACACAACATGTTAGGGGACCCACATGATGTATGGTACTTCCCCATTGCCTGGTTGTGTCCTTAGACCTCACATGACTCCATCCCATATAGTAGTATATTCCATGTTGGTGGAATACATGGTATGTCGATGATAATTGGGACTAGGCCATTTCCTGCTTACTCTATCCGTGTATCAGACCCCATATTCATGTAACAAACCCTATATGCTTATATTGTATTATACATTCATTAACCTATCTATGTACATTTTCAAGGTTTACCTCCAATGTGATCAATACCTTGAGTTTATAGATCAGAAATGGGTACATGGCATGTGGGGTGGCCACAGGCTGTGTCATCATTATCTTTTCTGAAACCGTTTCACTACCATTGAGGGGCCTATATGCCTGTGTTCATCAATTAACATCATGTGTAGTTTTTCTTAATTTTCCAGACCTACTTCCAATGCTTGAATATGTTCATTACAACTTAGATCCATCATTGAATCCATCCATAAAATATATATATATATATATATATATATCAAGTTATAAATCCCAAATACCACCTGTCGTCCACCAGAAAATGGACACCATTCATTGTTAGAAGTCTATAAAAAATAAGGCATGCCACCCTACTTTCCATGTTTTATTTCATGCACTCAATTCACCAAAAACGTCATTTAAAACTTGAAATGATTAAATAACAATGTTCGTTTTATCGATACACTCTTTGTTCATAAAACTGCTACAAATATGGGTGTCCAATCAGGCTTGGTACCACCGAATATTTTTAAAACCATGACTTCGATGTCCAAATTATGACGAATGTTAAGAAATAAGGTGGAAAAGAAAAAAATGGTTAAATGACCAATTCCATGAAATCTTGGACAATTATTCAAGAAAGGGTATTCCTGGTTTATAAAAAAATTAAAATTAATTTATTTTTTTAAATGGGTGAATGGAATTGTCCAACAATTAACGAAGTTCATAGAATAAGGGTGAATCTACTGAAAAATTTAATCACAAGATTTAAAATAGTAAATGAAAAATCCTAAATCAAATATGGATCATTCATTGATGAATAAAATTCCCACAAATAATTTTAGAGGATTCATTATGTTCGCTACGTCCGTATATTCTTTGATTTGGTGTTTCATCATCATCCGATGTGATCCTCCAATAGAGGAGAAGAGAGAGATGTAGAATTATCCTAGGGTATATGTGGATAACCTTGGAAAATTCTTCATGGAGATTATATTATTTAATTATCAATTACATAGAAATAAGAGAAATAATTAATTTAAAAATTAATTAATCCACTTAACATATTTCCAACGAGCTAGGAAGCCGAATAACAAATGCTAACTCATTTTATGTCACGACTAGGGTATGAATTCAGTTATAGTCTCTACTGTGGACTCATATTTCGGATAAGAGATTCATTTGATGAATGATTCCGTATTATGTGAGATAACATGACCATGAAATATAATATATATTTAATATTTTTATAAAATTAATTATGGGCACACCGAGCCTGATAATCACATGCCGTCTTAGTGCCTAGATATGTAAATATATATATATATGTGTGTATATATCAACTTTTTATAATGAAAAAAATGATTCTCTAAATCATTCAACTAGCTAATATTTTTTATCCTTGGAATGAAAAAATAGTAAAACTCAAGATATTGAGCCCTCAATTAGATGTCCTACTCCTAGGATCCCACCATTATATTGTCACGCTACCCCAACATGAAAACCAAGAAGATGTAGCTTCTACATAGGGTCCTCTCCTCCTGAACCATCATCTCCATTGGGTTCACCACAAAGGTCGATCTGTCCTTGATGTCAATCATTCACTAGTTGACAATGCTCCTGGGGTCGTGCACATACCATTTAATATGTTACAAAAAAGACATCATGAAACCAATCCAGTTGTGGGGGAAGTGTGAGGCAATAAGAAAACTCGCCAACCTTATGTACTGTCTCTAAGGACCCTATGAACATTGGGGATAGCTTTCCTCATAGATTTAACGTACACAATTCATTTCATAGGGAGACTCAGAGAAAAACATAATCTCCCTACTTGAACTACATGTGACTACAATGGTTATTTTCGTATGATTTTAATCTCTTCTGATCTATCCTCATCCACTAACAAATGACCTAGATATTCTATTTGGTAACCTATAACATCGCTAATCCCACAATATATGTGTTGTCGATCTCTTTATAGTACATGGGTTACATGTAGGGTCTTCTGTACAAGGCCTCAAAAGGTTTTATGCTGATGAAAGAGTAATAGTTGTTATTTTATGTTAATTCATCCAAGGACACATGATCCTTCCTATTCCAGATGAAGTTTAACAACCACGCCCTAATCATATCCTTCCACATAAAGATAATGTTGTTAATCATTCCATTGTTATGAAAGATACTGGATATAATAATATTAATGTGGATCCGAAATTCCACTTGTAAGCCTTTACATAATTGTGACTTAAATTTCACATCATGATCAAAGGAAATCATCAAGGGAAACCCATGAAGGAGAACGATATCGGTATGTAAAAATTCCCCAAATCCTCTACCAAACTATAATTCTTAATGGAGAGGATGTTCTCTAACATCATGATTCAGTAAACTTTTACACATATAGTGATATAGAACTCTACTATGTGAGGAAAACCTGAAAAAAAATCCATGGATAAGATGTCTCATTTCCACTCTGGGATCTCAAAGGGCTACAACAAACATACCAAATCCTCGTGCTCATCCTTCACCTATAAAATTGTGAGACATCGAGAGAAAAACTCAGATAGACCTCATCTCATTTTGAACCAATAAAACTGAGGTTGAATGTCTCTATACATCTTCCCCACACCGGGTCATACAAATAGTGGATAAGTGTATAAATCTTTCATTACATCCTCCCACATTATTACCATATCAACTATTCACCTATAGAATAACATGATGTGAATTCCCCATTAGAATATCCATATATTGGGTTTTGTATAGATATCTAATCATGTATGACCTTTCAGTCAATATCTCCAATCTATGACTATCTTACCCACTTGACAATCAAAGGATTCAACATCAAAGACTACAGAAAAATATACCCTCCTACTCTACTAGGGTCAACTTCAAGGAGTACAACTACTTAGAGGCCTTCTGCACTATGAGAACATAGTAGTTTCTACTAAGGTGTTTTGCTATAAAATTTCCCTTCCCTATATTATAGATTATCTAGATGTCATAGTCCTTCTTAAAATCTGACCAGCATCACTCTCTCAGGTTCAGGTCTCTTTGCTTGAAGATGTACCTAAGACTCTGGTGGTCTAAGTAAACCAAAAATCTCTACCTCAAAAGTTTGTACCATCAAATATTCATGAATAATACTACCAATATTATCTCATGATTGTGAGTCAAATTGTTCTACTCGATGTGTATCTACTACCTTGACTGGTATGTAATAATTGCCTTCCACTACATCAACACACAATAAATCTCCACTATTGATATATCTAAATACAATAAAAAATCCACACATTCCCCTAGTAATCTCAAAACTAGAGAACTCATCACCCAGAGCCTCATCTCCTTCGAGGCCCTCTATAATTTCTAAGACTAGGTAAAAGACTATCATTTCGTCAAGGTGGAAAAAATGCAATGATTTTGGAGAAATAATCCAATAGCTTCCCATAGTACCTTACCATGAAATGAATTTTATACTCCACTGACACTATCTTGGGTGGACTCCAAACAAGCACTATATTAGTATTCGATTGATCCATGGATAACGACGCTCATAAATTACATGTCCCCAAATGTGAAACTCTTGAATGAAGAATTTGAAATTTAAGATATTTCTATAAGGACAGTGATACCAAGGAAATTATAGTCCATCCTCATTTTTCTACATAATCATCATTTAATGCACAGTAGAATAGTATGTTTTCGATGAAAAAACAACAAACTAGTCCAAGAGTTTTACGGAAAACCATGCTAAAAACTTCCATAAACATGGTGAGGGAATTAATCATAGAAAAGGGCATCACTGGTAATTCACAGCATCCATAGAGACATCAGAATGAAAAAATTGGAGTATCTGCTTCACTAACCCACAACTGGTGTTAGCTGAACCTGTGATCAGTCTTTGAGAACCATCTCAAAGCTCAGGAATTGTAAATGATGTTGTTAATTCTTATCTGAGTACTTATTATTTATATATTTTTCATGCCATGATAATCCATGTAAATACAAAAACTCCCATCCAAATTTTTCTTGAACAATATTATAGCCACTGATTGAGAAACACTGGGTCTGATTGAACCACTCTGCCAATGGTCTTGCAACTATAACAACTGCTCTTGAAGCTTCTTAGAGGCTATCTGATATGCTGTAGAACATATCAAAGTAGTTTTAGGATGCATGTCAATGAAAAACATCATCTCCCACCTCAAAATTTTCCCCATAACATACTTGGGGAAGTGGTCCATATAATCATCCATAATAATGGTAACCAGATGCCTAATGAGCCTATTTGTCAAAGAGAAATACTCAAGAACTGATTTCTAATTGGTTGTATCCACATGATCATATATACCAGTTACCCTACAATGATATGTATCTTTATAGAAAAGTAGAATATTGTCCCATGAATGAGTAGGCATATGACATGTATGTGGTGATAGTCAATCTGGGTTTGAACCATGGGTATGCAATCCATAGCAAAGATGAAGTAATAGGGTTACATCGTGATGACCAAAGTGTCCCATGTAAACAACTCTCCAACAAGTGACATATAGCACTATTAGATGATGAATGATATGGAAGAATCATTCCCTATTACAGTCTCAAGATGATGATATTGTGATATCACCTCAATAAGGAGATCAATCTCTAACTATAAGTGTATATATATAAATGAATGACTAGAAATTATGTCTACTAACATTTAATTAATATTATAAAACAGACAAATCATGCCTCTTATCATCCCTTACACTACATGATCATATAAATCAGTTCCATGTTGTGTTCTATGGCCTTGGTCTCCTACTCACTAATATTGATTTGGGATACCTTGTGGAGATAGTGGAAGGATATCATAATGGAATCCACCCCGCATAGCTTCTCATACCCCTGTTCTTGCTCATCCTACCTAGGGACTATTAATTCCTTTCGTGGGAGATCTCTGATCATGCCGCCACCTCTACTGTGGTGTTCAGTCATCTATCTTCTGGTGTTTCCCAACATATTGGGTAATTCATTCTCATGCCATGTGAGCTTGATCATCACATGCAAAGAACTTACCATTTATGAGCTACAGTGTTCTGATGTGCTACCTCTGACCACATGTATGAATCCGGTCAGGGGAGGATCTTCTACATTGATATACTAACAGGAAGAGTTTTCCAGCTACAACAGTTGATTCATATCTTTGGAACCCAATGCTAGCTCTAGATATCTGGCATCCCTATGAAAGAAATATCATTGTCAACATTGCCCACTCTAACACCTTTCCATAGCTGGGGATGGAAAAGGGAACAATGATGGCATGGATATCTATTTGGAGTACATATGCAAACATCCATGGTAGGAAGTCACCATCCAATGTCATCTCAAGAGAGTACCACATAAGGTATTCATACCTCACAAGATACTCATCCACTATCATACCTACTTCATATATATCCAAATGTTTCTAGATTCGGACTAAGTGCAAGCAGGATAAGTAGTTCTCCTCATGAAACATATACTAGAAGCTAAAACATGGCAGTGTCAACTAATCAACTTTCTATATAATAAGTCCCCAAAAATTTGCAGCCACTCTATGGAAAATAATGGAAACCATCATAACCACATGATCCAAAGGGGTTTGAACAATCCTAAAGATATGTACCACTAACTCCAGCAAATTTTATACTGCCTAAGGATCTCTATCACCACGGAAACTCAACAGCCTATGGCACTAGAACTCACAGAGCTCCCAAATCCTTCATGAATCCTCATCCTACCCTGTTGGGATGATATGTTTCTCTACAGGTGGATGTGTTTCTATGTTACCACAGGGAGGAAGGGGGTCACATGTTGTACCGTGAATTGAGACCTCATTTTTTATCAGATCGTCATTAAAAACCATAACAAGTATCCTGGTAAGAAGTCATCATGGTGGCATCATGATATTTATTATGATTCATCGTGGTCATTTTTGAATATATATATATATCAACAATAATGTGAAAATGACTGAGGAAGGATAGTTAAATACTCAATCATGTATGATGCATGTACCATTGATCCCTACAACAAATGTCTTAGCAAGCTGAGTCGGCATGAAGTTTGTTAGGGTCCTAGAGAATTGATAAATCAGTCTCCATAACATCACTAGACTCCCTGAACTAATATCTATACCCAATACACTTCAATAATATTTCCCTAAACCCATCCAAAATCCTTGTAAGAGGACTAGTTCAAGAAAAATCCCATGGAACAAACCATATCTCTTACTAATCCGTCACAACCCAACCCAAGTTAGGGCTTGAGACATAACTACCCCAATCTCAGTTCCATATTTTATAGGCTAGAGACCAGTTACAAAGGCCTAACTAACATGGGGAGTCACATTCAAAAGTACATGTATGCACGCACACAACCTATTCATGGAAAATTTACATAGGGAAAGTGTACAAGATGAAACACTTCTATTAAGTAAACCAATCATGCATGAAACTATACATAGTAAAAAATAATGTTAGTGTAAACAAAAATATAAAGGGAAAGAATACATGGATAACTAGAAATATATACCAACCAGAAAAAACTGGAAAAGTAGCCAGTTACGAGAGCCTAGATCATGAATCTCACGATACTGCCACCACACCTAGTCCAAGAACCCAGTATTCAAAATTTCTCCTATAGTAATGGTTGAACTTTCCCTCATATGCATAAAAATAAAACGTTCAATCAAATCCCATGTTGATATGATTATATACACAACCAATAGGATAACCCAAAATATTAGGGGGGAGGGGGAATAGTTATAGGTACAATAGGAAAAGAAAGGTAGTTAGTAGCACATGGTATAATCAAAGAGAACAACCCAACCAAAAAAATTAGTAAAAGTAATACCATATAGGCACAAGGAGATAAACACTATGAGTAGATAAAATACCCATCAAATATTCACCACCTATAGAAGGATATTAGACTCATCCTACCAAGACAAGATAGGCATGGAAAACACATGGCATACCTCAAGTATCTTCACCTCTAGTGGAAGGAGAGTTATTAAATACATGGTGTGTACATAAAAGGGTAATTCATATATATAAATGAGAAACCAAATAATCCTAAACAAGAGAGTAAGTCAATCTCCATCCCATTTATTATCCCAAGAAGATGATTATCCATCAATTTCAAAAGTACATCAATGATGACCATCATATCATGCATCTACCCAAAATTAATCATCCAATATTAACCATGCCTCATCCCTATTCTACATAGTTGATGTCCCTCAAACATGAATTATAGGAACCACTCTCATGTGCATCAGGGGGGGGGGGTGGTATCCCACATTGATTGTTGATTAGCCATTCCCCGCCACTACAGAAGGGTTCCTCTGAGAAGGTCGCGGACCCATGGCTAACCGGGATGGAGGGTGCGAGTCAATGTTTCCAAGGGCCCATGTCCTACCCTACATAAGGGTTCCAGATAGAAGGTCAATTATCCATGAAGATATCCGATGGAGGGTTCACCTCCGATTCATTGAGGATCCATGCCATTCCCCACTGGGAGGGTACCACTTGGATGATTAAGGACCCATGAGAAGCCCGTTTGGAGGGAACCACTCTATGTCATTGAGGATCCATGCCCTATATGAAGGAGGGTGCCACTCAAATGGAATCTGGTGATCCTACATGATCCCTACCATAGTCGTTAATTTTTTATGTAAGACCTACGCCTAAATAATTCCACATCAAATCTGTAAATCCAATTTCAAGGGATCCATCATGTTAAATGTGAAAAAACACTCTGGATGGGCCGCTGGAGGGATATAATCAATGATTTTAAGAAAGAGATATTAATGTTTAAATTTAGTAAAATGAGAAATTGGGGTTCTTGGTGTGTGAGGGGACTAACATGGAATATGGTCCAACTCCATCTCTAGGACTGGTCCTAGGATGGCACACAGATCCCTTTCATGTGGTAGTACATGCCATGATGGTGGACTACACAACTTATCCTCGATATCTAGGACCAATACCTAGCGTGATTTCCTTTTATATGTACCATAACCTGTTTTCATCTACTAGAGTACATGACCATGTATATAGCCCTTTACATCCACCTAGTTTCCCACCATGGTGATCCATCACATTAACTCTGATCGGGGTAAAGGGTACACATCTTGTAGGAGGGTTACAAGCCCTGTCAATCTTATTATTCTAAAAGCCTATCCACCATCACTCAAGGGTATACCAGCCATGTGTTCATCAATGAACACATCATGTAGTTGGTTTTAAATTTTTTTTGGATTTACTTAACTTTATTGAATTTTCTTGATCCACCTTAGATAACTGAAACTATACAAAAATTACATATTTCTCCGTTGAGAATGGATTTTAGCTATCGATCACCAAAAAAATGGCAATCATTCATTGTCAAAAGTATATCACCCAAACCACACACCGCTATTACTTATGAATTTTATTTCATAGTCTCAAATAACCAAAATGATAATCTATAACTTGAAATTATCTCATATATATGTTATTTTCCTCAAATATCTTCTTGTTTTTGAAACTAATACCACTCGATGGGTCTGATCACACTCATTACTTCATAAGAAATTGTCAAAACCAAGTCTTAGGGTCCAACCAACAATGAATGTGATGAAATAAGAGGGAAGAGAATAATGACTAGTTTTAAATAATATATGAACAATATTCTTGAACAATTAATCAAGAATAGGGGTCCTGAGGTTAGAAATTCATTGAATATAATTTAATTTCTGTACAAAGGTGCATGTAATTTTCCAACAATTCTACGATTACTAGAACACAGATTGATGTAATAAAATTTATCCAATAGGTGTAAAAAAATTAAATTAAGAGTACTAACCTGATTAGGAATCGATCATCAATTAATAACATGCCCACTAATTATTTGATAGGATTAATTATGTTCATTGTGTCCCAATTTACTTTTATTTAAAGTTTCATCATCATTCTAAATAATCCTCCAGTAGAGGAGGAGGGGAGAGATATGGATTTCTTTCATGGTGTATGTGGATATACCAGGAGAATTAATCCAAGTGACAATGTTATAGAATTATCCATTGTAATGAACTGATTTAATTAACTAATTTAAATTAATCCAATTTACATACCATCAATTACTGTGGAGTTCAAATGGCCATGCTGACTCATTTTATCTCGCATTTAGGGTAAAAAACATGTCTTGGACCCAAATATGGTCTAACATTTATAATCAAAGATTCTATTTAAGAGTAATATGACTTTCTTTGTGGTGACGTGTGCATGAAATATAATTTTTTTTTATATTTTTATAAAATTAATTATAGGACACCATGCCTCAGAATCACACACAATCTCATCCCCATGATTTGAGAATATATATTGAAATATTCTATAGCCTTACAATTAAAAAGCGGTCCCTAGAATGTGATTAATTATCTTTTATTATTTTATCAACCTTTATTTCTTCCATATTAATCTCAATTTATTTATTAAATTTACTGTGATTTAGTTATTTACGTTTCTATATTGAGTGTGCCCTATTTATTCATAGATATCTCTATATTCATACCCTTACTTGGAATATAATATCACCCATTTCTTATGTTTTATTTTACTTGTGGTGTGAGAGAGTGTTTTATGATTGATATAGAGAGAATAAAAGGGGAATAATTACATTCTCCAAGAAAATTATTTTTGAATTTTAGATTTTGAAATATAATAATAATTTCTTGTATGTTTCTGGTTTACAATGACTTGGAAACTATTATTTCCATCATTATGAAATTCCTTTCATCATATATAACTTTAAAATTGAAGATGCCTCCTCGAAGCTACCGGGGTCACATCACTACAAAAACATTCAATATTTGGTACCGTAGACACCATAGTCTGGTTGGTTAAACAAGTATCATGATACAGAAATGTTAACAAATAAAACAAGAATATTCATGAGTATAGACCCATATAACCACTGACTTTAAGACATTCTCTTCATAACTCTGTATCAATGTTCCCTTTGCCTTCACTAGATCCATGATCCAGAACACTACACAGAAATCGGAATTACATTTTAGGTTGTGATTATGCCCCAGTAGGATACCACCTATGTAACCTCTATAGATGATCACACACACACACACACAGATATATATATATATATATATATATATATATA
Organism: Viscum album; assembly: GCA_963277665.1. Lineage (NCBI taxonomy): Eukaryota > Viridiplantae > Streptophyta > Magnoliopsida > Santalales > Viscaceae > Viscum > Viscum album. Next base: position 348,828,741 of record OY728150.1, on the reverse strand, counting down.
TATATCCATGTCATGATAATCAAATAACATCACTCCTAAGAAAACAATACTACATAGATCCTCCGCTCACTAATAATTATTTCATGATCCATAACCATTCCCTCATTAGTTATTTGACATAAAAATATTTTAATGTTTGTGGAATTTCATAATTAAAGGATTTGGACTCGTGAATAGTCAATGGCTGTGTAGGCCCAAGGCTATTGCCCAAGCTACTCAAGGCCATTCTTCTTCAACATCACTGATTATTTTTAGACTAGGTTTCATAAAACTATCATGCCACCAACTCTAAATTTATAAGAACATGATGACCTACCACCTATATTAGTTGTTTCATCTTTTACCATGAAATACCTAAAAACACTTCCCATCTTGGGAGTCCCAACCATGAGAGGACCATATTTCTATTTGATATGATGAATTAAAAAAAATTCATATAGCTAATATATCCCATGGAAATAGTTCCATCATGTTGGTCACACATATCCATAATAATAGAACAAGGGCCATGGGTCTCACATAGTTGGCACATAGGATAAAACTATCAGTAAATGGTTATCCAAGATAGGTCTAAACATGAGCCGCATGTTATTTGAAAAAATAAAACTATTTATATTAATAAACATACCAAAAAACTAGAAAATTAACTAATGATTAAGTCCTTATATAGTAAGGACTTCCTACATTAGTCTTTTTGATGAAAATTTTAGAGACCCAGCAAGAGATGATACAAATGTCATATATATTCAATAGCCGAATCTATCCTACATTCCATGAAACCCTATAACCTATCCAAATTCAATAATATTTAGGGTTATTGGATGATATTGAATATGAATTAAAGTCCAAGGGACTGTATTATCCCTAACAATAGTATCATGTACCGCCAATATCGCTGGATCTAAGATTCATCAATGAAGGGCCGCTGATGAACTATATCTATCCATAATCTATCAACAATCCAATATTTCGTCATTATTTGGAATCATAATCAATATATAATTCAATGATATATATTGTATTTAATTATTATCTTGAAAATAATATTAATCCTTGAAAATACAAAAGTTATAATGTTTTCTATATCACACAAATTAGTTACCTAATCACCAAAACTCTTTAATGCTTCGGTGTGCAACTTATAGAAGATTTAATACACTAATGATAGAATATAGAGTCTCTAGAATCAGTGTAATTCAAAGAAGTGTATATAATTGGTAAAAGTAGTTTGATTATAATCAATAAAATTATTTTATAATCATTAATTAATTCACACATAGTTCTCCCGTACAATCATCCAAATCATGTTCTAATAATGGGAGGACCTCTACCTGTCCATAAAACCTACACAGTTTTTCTACATAGCTTGGAAAATAGTGCACTAAACATAATTTTCCCTTGTGTGTCATAAGACAGGATTTACTAGTAATACCATATGGTTTCCCCAAATGGTGTGTCAACTGTTCAACCCATTTAAGGGCACAAAAAATCATTAAAACCAATAAAAACCACCCAGAACATAGCCCAAAAAATTCTTAGTTGAAAAAACATTAATGAAGGATGATATTAACTCAAAACTAATGAAAATAATATGAGGACATTATAAATTACATTATATGGGATTATGGGGATGATAAGTGGAATTACTAGGTAAGAATCTTGTATTAATTTATAATTACAAAGTCACAAGAAACAAAAAGTGTTTACTTAGGTCTTCATGTGGGTATTGATCCATTATTAATCCATGGATGGAAATAATTATCAATCTTGTGGGCCATTTATTTTTCTAATTGATACTCATTATGTGGATTATATTTGTATATGACCATTTAATATTTTTTATAGATCATAACTTTAAGATTCTTGGATCACATAATGGTGTTATATTATTTATAGTATATATATATATATATATATATTAGTTTATAAAATATTAATTTTTTTCTTAAATATTTTCTATAAAACTATTTTTTTTGAGATTTATAAATGAATTCATTTTAAAATGTCTGGCACTAGGTCCTCGGGTGGTGAATTATTTTTTCACTCTAGTTACATTAAAGGAGTAATAGGATGCTTGGGTGTAGTATATTCCAAAAGGTCTCCATATTCAGTATTTTATAGGTGTAAGTGGTCTTACCACACTTGGACATGGATACATTATACTAGTGGTTTTATTTTATTTCTTTTATATTTATTCTTCATCAACTTTAAAAGCCTTGTCCTTCTATATATATTATCTTCAACTTATATCAATTAATTTTGTCTTATTTTTTTTCATAAGTTATGTTATTTATTCTTACATGTCTAGGTTAAAAAATTTCTCATTTATTAGGTGAAATAATTCACACACTAGGTGTGTTTGATTGCTCGAATCTTATTTTTAGAAAATGGGGATTATGAATTTTAATTGGGATTTACCACAAGATAACAACAGTTCTAGGTTAAGGGGTGAACTTGGATATTTAATTGAACATTGTCCCTAAATTATGTTGCTATCTAGAGAAATCCATTTGTTATAAGCCATGATCATTGGGACTAATGAGGTAAATCATTATTAGGATCTTTATAACTACCTTTTTGTGATGAGATCAATGTTTCTATGGTTTTCTAATATGTGTGTGTCTTGTAATTGATATTCGTTTTTGACTGGTTTCGATAAAAAAAATCTTTATTTTATAATTTCAATTCTATTGGGGATTTTATTGTTATAATGTAAATATAAGGGAACTCAATTACAAGAAATGATATTCCAAACAATGTGAATACTCTATGACCAAAGTGTGCTATGTTTGACTTCATGTGGTTATCATATAACTAGACATACTATGTGGTTAATCCTTTTGTAGCTATGAGATTCCTTATTTTTAAAATATAATTCTATATGTATTTGGTCCATTTATTTTTTTATTATCATATTATGATTTACTAGTTTTTCATAAGTGTTTTAATTATATATAAGGTTAAAATGAAATGCAAAATTAAAATAGTAATTTTACTGAGCTATTTCGGTTATTAAAAGAAGTGAAGATTTAATAATTTTTAAAATTATTTAAAGAAATTGATTCAAATTGATTTTCAGGAAAATTATCCTAAAAAGGACGGTTTTAAAATATAAATTAGGTATGAATGTAACATAAAAAGTTAAAAAATGGTTCAATTGGTTTCCTAATTAATTGGTGTTACATATTTAGATGAAATTTAATAAATATTTTGAGTGAAAACATTGGATTTGTGATTAATTTTATTGGGTTTTAAATTGTTTATATATTTATATTTCATTGTAATGGCCTTTAGTTTTATAAATTTTTATATTTTTTGTGTTACATTTTTAGAATATTTCCACATTATTATTTAGTGGAATCTTATGAGGAATATTTTTGGGGATCTTCTTACAATCAATCTTTGGTTGATTAATTTTTTCTTATGTTGATTGTTCCATCTTCTCTAGTTATGAGTTTCAATATCGTTTATCTTATTCCCCTCATAAAAATCCTTCGTTTAAAGATATTCGAGATGATGTTGATATGAATACCCTTTTATTTTTACTATAATGTAATTTTTTTCATCCTTTTTTTATTTTGGATTACAGGATTGGTATTGTAATTATTTTGGAGTTTTAGTGATGATGTTATGAAAATTTTACCATCATTGATGGATTATATATTAATGATGTAAGGATATAATTTATATTTGTTTTCTTATGATCATTCCTTTTTTTATATTAGTTCTTTTAATGAATCGATATTGAATAATATTAAGATAAAAAAATTCAAATTTTGTTGATAGTCCATGATTAACGTGCCTCTCACTTTATTGAGGTGTCTCCCTCTGTCATGGATTTATGTCCAAACCCATGTTAATCCTAAATAGGATTGTTCTTACCTTGGACTACTATATTCCTTATTCTTTTGTAATCAAGTAAATCTATCCATTCCTTAACCAATTATCATATACTATCAATCCTTCCATTAATCATTTTTAATCTCAGAAATTTTTGAAATGATTTTGAAATTTAGTTAATTATTGGCCTCTTGTGATGATTTTAGTACTAAAATTAGCTTCAATCTGTAATTCTGGTAATGATTTTGGAAAAAATATTTTATGTTTAAGGGGTAAAATATTTTTTTATTATATATCCTATAAACAATATTCATCATGGATAAAGTGTTTTTATAGTGTTAATTATTCCATGAAAGTAGTTATAATTTTATCTAATTTTGATCTAGTGGCTCTTGAATGAAATGAGTGCCACCATTTTTCTTTGAAAAATTGGGATATGTGTTTCCAGAGGGGGTGAAATGTTTTAAAGATAAATATTATTCACATAAAGATGTTTCCAAAAAAATTAAACTTTTATGTTTTTAAAAAAAATATGAATTTTATAATGCCTTATTTCTATGTGTCTTTTTTTAGTTGTTATATGATTTAGGTTGGAGTTATTGGAATTATGATATGGAATATCAATATAGTTTGGTCATTATACTATGTTATTTAAATTAGACCCTAAGAAATTTCCATGGAAGGAAAAAATTATATTCTAATGTTAGAGCCCTAGTTTGAGTATTTATTTTTTTGGTCATCAATATTTGATGAGTTTTATGGATCAATTGGGGAATTCCCATATAATTGACTTTATGGAGTCTAGTTTAGTGAAAACGTTTGAGGTGATATTTATTTGATTTGTTCTCATGAATATCCACCAAAAATTACGATTTAGGTTATTAGTTATATTAAAATTATCATTCCATAATAATTATTCAAGATTCTATGTTATTGTTATGTTGTATTTAGGATTAATCATTTTTTTATAATGATTATACATCAATTGTCTTATAAATTTTTTGGGGAAACAAAGAACGGGTGTTAGGTATGGTCTATTTCTTTGTTAGATTCTCTAGGATTTGGAGTTTGAGAATCACGATACCATGATACCCTCAAATGACCCAAGGCTAAACTATATTTTTCTTCTTGATTCTTGGTTCCATTTGAGATATTTCCAATTATTTTCCATGATTATCTAAATCTACCGACTTTGTTTATTTTACTTCTGGTGGAAATAAAACTATTATCTAATTCTAATGTAATGAATAAGTGTGATCATGTGTAGTTTTTTGATGTTCCATTTTGTCATAGGTAATTGGGATATTCAATTATGGAAGAGACCTGTTATTTTTTCAATAATTGTTGTCTTAGTGATATACATAAATATTATAGAGACTACCTTGTGAAGTTCCGGCATTTGTTTCTTGAGCTTTAGTCCACCAATAATTTATATTTATCACCCTTTATGTCTTCCCATGACACATTGTGGGTATTGAGGAGTTAGTTTTAGTATTTGATTTTATTTATAACTCATACATTATTCGGTTGTTTTTTGGTCACAATTATTGTCATAGGAAATATAATTATGGTTATCATAGAGTTTCATGCTATATAGGATCTAATTTTTCAATTTATACCTTCTATTTTTATTCCACAGAGTCATTGTCTTTTAGAAAAATATTTCTCCCTCGATATAGTTTAGAACATCTTTCATTGTCCCCGTCAACAAAAGTTGAATATTTGGAGTTGGATACGAGTTATATGTGTCATATAGGTTTAATTTTACCTTTTGAGCTATAACTTATTCTTCTACAAGATGAACCATTGTCCTTATAACTTTTTAGAGACATGAATTGTTATATTTGTGAGAACTATCACATCCCAATCTTGCTATGAAATTATAATATATTTATTTATTAGTTGGTTTGTACTCATAACCACACATGCTATTTGATTTTTTTAATATTTGAAAGGATTTTATGTCTATATTGATGAGAAAATATGACTACAATAGTTAATGCCATTATATAGGACTTCATTTCATGAACCAAATATATCTGAATCAGATTAATCTTTTCTCTAAACCATTCACCATGTAAAGGTTATGCTCATGTCATTGATGTTTTAGGGCTATAATTCATTCATATTGTGAATAGTGTTTAACATCTTGAATGAGGTTAATCATATTTTAAGAGATATTTTTAAAGATATTTCTCATTATTGATTAAAACCCTTTTAGTGGTCCATTAATCCATTTAATCAACGAATGAAGCCCCTGGTGGTTCTCCCCATTATTTATCTCTTATTATGTGTTACATCCTTTGAGTTTATTAATTTTTGATGTAATTTTTTCAAGGTATGGTTTACCCAATTCTACCTAGAATGTCAGTCAGAGGATAACCCATGACTATTTATTAAATTAATAGAAATGTTCAGTACAGAAGAACAACAGCCCAAAAACAACAACTAGAACCCATCAGAACCATAACCGTCGCCACACCCATGATTGAAATATTTCTCCGCAGTAGTTGATTCCCATTCCAAGCATTCATAATGCTTCAGGATTCTGGCGTACATTCTCCTCAAATTCAACTACTCTAAAGAAATAAATGTATGAGGATATTTCATTCCTTTACTTAGACCTACCCCGCCTCCATTTTTTGTTGTAGACCTCGTGGACATTGGCTTTGGAAAAGTGGAGTAATCCTTCCTCGTCCGCCTTCATGGTGAGGTAGTCCTCACCTCCTGGTTCTCAACCTTCCCCCTGGACAATGTTGCTATATGAGGGCTGCAACAATCCACCGTTATTTTATTTATCACTCTTAGAGACCTCCTCCCATTTCCCAAAAATAACCACATTTTGATAATATGCTGACTGATTCTTCTGAAGTTGAGCGTTAGAATCAATTAATGCTAAGCTTTGTGACTGTTCAACTATTTCATGATTTTCATACAGCACTATCCTTCTTTCTTCATTTGCATCAGTAGCCACTTGAGATCCATTCCATTACCCAATTCTATTTCATCATTTATATTACCTATTCTTTCCTTATAATGGAAGAGTGTCATATGGTTGTGTTTAGACTGTATTTTAATTGGGGGATTTCATACCCAATAGTTTTTTGGAACCTATTTTGTGTCTTAGTGATTCATTGGCTATGTTTTGGTGGAGTAACTCTATGACCAATAATATTGAGGAGATGTCACATTGGGGACCCATGAGTCTCAAATTAAGATAAACAGTATGAATTATTGTGATTTAATTATAAATTTTGGGATTTATTTTAATGTTTTTTCTCATATATAGTTTCTATATAAACTAATGATGTTTTTTTATTTCCATCAATGAAAAGTGGGAAATGGGTTGTTTCACATGGTTTGATATATAAAACCATTTTAAATATTAAAGAGAATAATTTTGAAATTGTAATTACCAATTGGTTATATATTTGTTTTTCTTAAAATTTACTATAATTGTTTCTCAAAATTTATAATAAATATTTTTTTTCTATATCCTAATTATGTTTTACCGATTTAAATAATTATTTTAATGGTTATTTTAACCTAAGTAATAAAATAATGAATTTATCATTTTATTTTCTAAAGATAAAATCACACCATTAATTCATAAAGAATGATCACAACAATCAGTTGTTACTAAAAATGATTTCATTGGAAATAAAAATTCATAGGACATTACCTATTATATGTGATCGAAATTATGGATATTTTAATGCTATGTGATCATTATCCCGTTAGTGGGAAGCATAAATATTTTATTATTCTTGAATAAAGGGGATGTTCCTATGGATGGATTATAGTGGTGAGGGTGAGATTAATTGTTTTCTTTTGATATTTATATATGGTATTCTTATAAAATTGAAAGTGTCAACACTATTTATATATAACTAGGAGAATCAGCTGGATATATGGGGTGTTATAATATACATTATTCACTAGATTAATGTTATATCTTAATTAGTGACCCCGAGTAAGGACATAGGTATTTATATGGATGCTTTCCAATTATTATGATATGTATAGAAATACAAAATGTTCAACTGGGTTGTTTTGTTTACTAATTAATAAATGATGCACAAATTCTCTTTGTATATAACCATGTTATCTTTTTTTAAGATTTTATTCTTGAGAAACTTTGATTCTATGATGATTTTATATTCCATAATATATGTATATAATTTAGTTTTTGAAATTTTTATCACATCCCTTCTAGATTTCAAATAATACTATTTTCCCATTAATTTATAATTGATTTCATTAAAGGAAGAAAAATTTAATTTCATTAAAAATGAATATCATCTTTCGAAAATTGGGGTGTTTTTCAAAGGAACTAAATTATACATTTTTTAAAGGGAAATATAGTAAACCTATTTTATATATCGATTCTTAATATTGTATGAATGATCATTCATTTTAATGAGTTACACATTGGGTCATCAAGAAAGGACTAAGTGAGGATTTTTATCACATGCCTATATTATTATATGTTTATTAGGATACATATAGGTATCTTTTATCATCAGATATTTTATTTCAGTTTAGTAATGGTGAAAGTTGTGTCAGATCACAAACACATAGAGACTTCATATTATAGGGTTTTCTTTATTTTTTAATTGTTTTCTCCTCATCAACTTTAGCTACATTATCTCTATTTCTGTGTTATTTTCATCTCTTTTACATTGAGGTTTTTTATTTAGTTTATTATATATATATTCATTATTCATATGCTTCTTATCAAACAATTTATCTCTTTTATGATGTGAAATAATTCCCATTATGAGTATGATTGAAATGAAGGATATTATTTTTATCCCATGGTATTTTAGATTTCCCTTTAGGTCTTAACATAATTTGAATTAGGTTCGAAGTTTATGAGTGAAATGAGTGGGTTATTGAAACTATTGGAGCTATGGACTGTTTAGAAATATTCTATTGACTATTGGAATCACTTGACATGGGATGATATATAATTAAGAACAAAATTTTGATGTTTAAAGGAATGTTGGGAGAAATTAAAATGAGTGAAACCGAATTACATGGTAGAAGGATAATAAATTGACAACCAAATTAGTTGAATACCATTAAGAATTCAATAGATGGTTTTTATGTATTACTAACTATTATGATGAGTGTTTTTTATAGGTGTGAATTAAATTTCTATTTTAACTAATATAATATGTTAATAAAAGTGGAAGGAGAAAAGTAATAATATATAAAGTTATTAAACCAATAGGTGTATCGAAATTATCCGATTAATGTAAACATCCCTTAGGAAGAATGTGCAGTATGATGACATGATGGAGAAATAATTAAAATTTTAATGATGAGAGGGATAAATAAGGTTAATTTTATAGTATAAATTAATATTTATTATACTGAAATCAAGATTGATCATTAAATAAAATAACCCTATGAATGAATCAAATAGATTGGATTAGTGGAAGATTATTATAATGGTGTGATAAATATCCAATAGAAATTACCAATAATTGGCAACTCATCAACTGAAAAGAATTTTGGAAGAATATTTATGTTTTCCTTTTATAAAATTTAACAAATATGAAAAAATTTACTAGTGTAGGAGATATTATAATGTAATTGGATTAAATCTTATGAAATAAATAATCACTACAAAACATGTTGTGAATAAATAATAGAGCATGTAAAAAATTTGAAAACATTATGATGGTTTGCATTATTGTTTATCTTGATCACTTATAAAGAGAATGAAAAATATAATAAAATTAAAATAGTAGAGACACATCCTATCTAGAAGTGGTTATGAAAAATCCCCATAAAAATTGAAATGTGAAGGTATGATGATTAATTTATTTTTTCATAAAAGGCATTAGATCCTAAAGTTGAGGGCTAGAAGATAAGAAACATGGGAGTTGATATGAAATGTTCTTTTAAGTAGAGAAATATATCTTAATATTTTTTTAAAAATGATCAAAGTAGGATCACACTTATTCCCTATTGTTTTTTTATTATATTCCAAAAATATGGTGTTTATGTTAAAGAATAAATTTAGTGGGAGGCCCGAAGTAATGTGGTCTGTGAAAAAACATATAGCTAACATAATAATCCATAATTATAGACTTTATGTATTTCCTTATCATGTTGAATACTTGAAAAAAGTCATTTAATAACAACCTTGACATATTATTTATTTTTTACCATGAAGAAGGAAGATGGAATTCCGCCCTTTACGGGGATTTTTATTTGTATCGGTGATGTCAAATTTTTTTTATATTGGATTAGAATAGATAAAATCATAAAAAATAAGAAATAAAGATCCAAATATTATATCTAATGATGTTTATATGTTGTAAAAAAAAATATTTTAATGATGATTAAGTAATAGAAATTGATATTCCAGCTATTTGTTGATTTATTAATTATTGGGGAAGTTCAAAACTTTCTTCAACCTTAATTGGAAATGGAATTTTATTTTTCAAAGGACTAATGTTTTATCAATTGATGAAAACAGAAAAAATATTGTTAAATGGTAGAAAAAAATACATTTTTTGTTGAATGTTTGGTATATTTTATTGAGATGTATAATGAAGATTTTTTAAAAATATGATGAATTTATTTGAAGGAAGGCATTTTAATTGGAATAAGTTGGTGAAATTCATGTAATTTCATTAATGTTAAGGTGAAAAATTTTTTTTATACAAACACCATTGATCAAATAGAACTACCTTTTGTTGATTTGTGTCTTAATACTATCGTGAAGATTTATTTCATCCTTATATCTAAATATTAATGATTTTTTTCTGTTCAACAAAAGATATGTGGAGAAAAACAAATGTAATGAAGTATGGTGAGATTAAATTTCACTAAAATAAATATTTGTTTTGTTTTCAATAATGAGATTAATAAACAATTTAAATTAGTGTGGAATCCTACCAAATATACCATTTATCAATTCCCAAAGTTGGTGTCCTCAAAACCCCATGCGTGCCTACCTGTATGCCAGAGGCTGCAGACTAGTATTGAGAACCTAAAGTTTGTCTGTGGGGTTACTATTCTCTCAAAGATCATATTAGAGAGTAATGGTATAAAATAAATAAGAAATAGAAAAATAAGTAACACCATAATGTATTTGGGTAATAAAAATAAAACATACAAGGTGACAAATAGTTGAAAGATGAATCATAAATAGATATAAAAATGATGATGATGATCTCGTCATATAGAAATGAAAAAATAAAGTATGTGGGATATAATGAAAAAAATACACATAACACATTCTATAAAAAGAATAAAAAATCCAAATATATGTAACTGATTACATTTCAAGAATTATATTTGTCCCATAATCCCATTATCTATCCTAGAACTCAGAATAAATCATCAAAAGATGGACACTTCCCTTTATCTATTACCCAAATCATCAATTCTTCTTGGGTCCTAATGGTGGAACATGAAAGGTGTGATATATACTCAGTAGTACACCACCAATGGTTTTTTGATCAATCCGTCCCATGTAATATAAAATTAAAAGTGTGTTGATAATTGTAAATTCAAGGCAATATATAAATTATACATGCTGGTTAGAGTTCCACCTAGATTCGAAAATAGTAGTAGTTTCTTCAGTCCGATACAACTGGAAGAGGAAAATAATGAAAGCACAAAATCTAGAAGATTTAAATCATCCCATGATCATCAATTGAGATGGCCTCTCTGAATAGAGAGAAATAGTTCAAGACCAGCTGGCAGTTAGTGCTCCACTATCACTTGCTGTTAGGTTGGACACCTAATGATGAAAATTGAAATATATCTCTTCATACCAGGATAACAACAGTAATGTAATACATCAATGTAAATATTGAGAAGACCATGATATACTTGAAAATACAGAGGCATGTGATTCCTACAATATCTCTTCTTGCAAGAAATATGGAACCCAAACATGACCACATAAGAGATGGATCTGATTCCCATCATCAACCCACCAAGGAGGGGAGTTGTAACCTAAGAACCTCTCCATTATTTCAAAGTCTTTGAGATTAGAATGTTCCCTCATCCAATTCCACTTCATAAGATAGGATGCCACTTATAGAGCTTCCAAAATTTTCTTCCTCTGACATTCCTGAATCTCTAGGTGTATCTTCTAAGATAGAACCATCAACTACCACTCAATAAAAGCATCTTGGCCTCCTTGTTTTTATTTTTGATAGCTCAGTGTATTATCTACAATATCACACATATTTTGTGCAGAAGAAATACCAATGTCGAATGGCTGTAGGTACTGTACCCATCATCACTACATGAGAATAAAATCTCAATATGTGGAGATGGATTTGAGGCCATTGTGATCCATGTAAAAAATGAACCTGTCACCTAAAATATAATTCCATCAATAACATAAATCATGATCCACAACTACAAGATTGAGGTCATGGATAAATTACTTCATTTGAAGAGGCCTCATATGGATGGAATAATATACTAAAAATTGATCTCCGTACAAAAGAACATCTCATAGCACGATTCATGATGCATCAAAATTGACTATATAGCTCTTGTCCATATCTCATAGGATATTGATAAATGTTTAAGTTAGTGTCCCTTTAAACTCTTAAAAGGCATTTTATTTGGGATTTGGCCAAATAAATTTCACAACCTTTTCAGTTAGTCTGTTCACATGTCCTTCTAGTTATGATAAATATTTGAAGAAACTCTCGTAATATCTATCTAGAAACAATAAAATGCATATATTGAACCCATTAATGGGTTCTTTCTAAGAAAGAAAGACACTCACCTTCCCTAGGTTAATAAATGTGCCTTCATCTCAAATGATATGACCTAAATGGTGAAGCAAGTCGATCCAAAAGAGGAATTTACTGAAAAATGTCTAAATATATTGATCACATTGTGTATTGAACATTATCTGAATATGTTTTTAATGGTATTGCCTGGTGTTAAAATACACTATGATGTTGTCTAGGTTTTCAAAAAATAAGAATCAATGCACGGGTGTAAAACATGATTCATCACAACGACATTGATACATGGGGAATTTTAAATGTTAGAACGCATTGGTAGATACAAAAACAAGATATACTAGCTCTAGAATATTTTATGGGATATGAATGATGGTATCATACATTAATTATGTTATCCAAACCTCTATTCGATTGTGGTGAAAAATATCTCTCCATAGATCAGATCAAATAGTTTGTATGTTCATGGAAGTAGATACTGGTTGATAACTATGACATCATTTAAAAAAAAATAATCCGAGGAAACCCTAACTGTACTATCATACATCAGGGATAAAGGGTTGAGTTAACCCCATGATTATGTTCTTGGTATGATAAATAAATTTTACTCGATCTATTCCAACCACTTCTTAGGTTCCTTGAGCTATTTAGCTGTCATCATATAGGGAGGAATGGACACTAGTGCTACACCTAGATGTAGGTAGATGGTAAAATGTAGAAATATATATGATTTTAATCCATATAAAAAATCAGGGAATGAATCTATGAAATGATCCATAACATGAGGTAATTGTACAAGATGTATTTGCAGATGTATCATAAAGAGACTAGCCATTGGGGCTACCACATTTCCTAGTACAGAATGATCAAATTCTACTCATCTATCCAAGATATACCATTTTACCTTATGAATATATGTTCTTCCATTAGGTTATGAAAATGACACCCTTTGTGGATAGAAATCCACATTTCCATGATAAGGCACTAGAAAGTCCATACTCAGAATGATGTTGATGTTAGACCGCTTGAGGATGAAAGAATTTATTAGGAAATGGTACCCACACAACATAAGGGGGAACTACTTTCATGGACTGTTCCCTCTAATCAGGCACCTAATGGTGCATCATGCGTAACCCTGATGTAGGAATACTCTATTGGTAGGCCCATACAATCCATAATTGCGATGAAAAATATAGAAGTGAAGTCCATCTATATCAAAAGTACCAGAAAATGAGGTAGAGAATTATAGAATAGTACTCCACACTAATGAAAAATTGAGACTCTTATTTTGAGGCATAGGATATAATGAATAGATATAGACTAAACTACATCCTTGAGATAGATCCTCACTAGTCAGTTTCGGTCCACTCCACTGGGACTGATCCTCTGAGGAATAACTTCCTCTACCATGACCACCTCCTTGTCCTAATCAGATGGTATAAGAAAATATCAAAACATGAAATAGAGTATTTGATCATTTAATTAAAAGATGTGTCAGTCCAGATCACCTCTCACATGAAACTAGAAAAAATATTAGTAGACGTGATGATGGTTATCCATCCTTCAACAATCTTGACAGTCAATCAGGTTCCTAATGCATTGATGTTTTTTATGGCCAAGGATTATACACATTTGGAACACTATATAGCTATCATTTTGGGATTCCTAGTTTGGGTTGTACCCATGTGATCCCTCAAAAAGATACTTCCTGCTCCCAGAAGAACCATCTCCTTGTATTGGAACTGAACAATCGTGGATCAAATTACCATCTTCCCGGGGATCCATTATCTAAAAAGGTAATTTTAAAGAATCTATGAAATGGTAGTCCACTACAATACATTCACCTATGATCGGATGACCTACACAATCCCTTCCACAAATAGTCTCACATTTATCATATAATCATTGGTTAGTGTCATAAAAAAATGGTGGGTCGATGGGAAGTGAGAAAAATACTCTATCACAGATATATCTCCATAATGAAGATGCATAAAATCTATAGAGTAGCTCCTTCATAGAAAATGTGGGAATAAGTGATCATAGAATATTTTCTAAAATTCTTCTCTAACCATATCCCAATGATGATCATCCTGGGAGATGACATCCCACAAATTCATGGAAGATTTATGTAATATACATGTATTTAGTTTGACCATATTCTATAGGGGAGTCCCAAGAAGATTGATGATAGAAAACATTGCCTCTAGCTATGACTTTGTAGCCTGTGGTCTTCCATCCCTTGAGTAGGTGGGAGGGTACTACTATTGGAATTCCCAAGTGAATTGTAACATACTAGGGTTAGGTAAGAGAGCACATTGTACCTATTGTATAAATAATAAGAATGTGTCATGGAACTGATCATCGACACTCAGAGAAAGATCAACCAAAGGTCCCGCATGTGGTACTATAGGAGGTATTACTAGTGGCTCCGGGCCCACAAATTCTAGAGAATGCTCATCACCAATTTCATGGAATATGATGTGAGGAAATCCTTGTAGAATATCTCTACAATTTCCATGTGAACTCCTCAAATAATATTTATAGTAGATAGGAAAAATGACCATAAGAAAGGATATGTACAATTCCTTCTTGTAAGAAAGTCACACATATCTTCTTGATCTTCAAGTCAGGTCAAGGTGCTATGAAACAACCACATAAATATAAGAGGATACATAGCCTACGACCCTCTACCGAGGTCTTGTAAATTTCATGGTCACATGCAACATAATAAATGTTCTGAAATATAGATTTTAAATTCAAAGGTATATAGGAAAACACCTTTTGCTTTTAAATTTTCAACCAATTTTGTGATAACCATTTTCTTTTAAAACCTTATTTTATATCATGTTCAGTCATATATATTTGGTTCTAGAAATATTAATCCCATTAATTACATCATGAATAACAAATTTATAAAGTCCCATAAACTTTATAAACATAAATTTTCAATACAAGTCTGAGGGATATAGATTGTACGACCGACATCAGGATGTAACAGGTCATGCATAATGACAAGATTCAATGAACTACCACCAACAATTATAGAAGTTAATTATTCATAAATTTCAATTCTAATTCATCAAAAAAATCAACTAATATGATATAGTCTGTTAATTAATTTTTCAACATCAATATATGCAGAAAAAACCATTTAGATTGATATCATCACATTAATTAATCCAATTATGTCATACCTTCTAGAAAATATTAACACACTACAATTTTAAATAATAGTTCATTGAAAATAGGCATGTGGAATATATAAATTCACGTAGATAAATAGATATGACATAGAATAATGAATAAAATTCAAGTAATATGGTTCCATGTATGATGCATGATTTCCTATACTGTCATACCATCCAAAAATGAAGAATATAACCCATTATAATAATACCGAAAATAATAATGGAAAAAATAATATATGTGACCCAATAGTTAAATATAGAAAAATAAAACAATAAATTACTAATAGTATTGACACATCACATGTAATTTTGGTTTCCCTTATATGTCTGTTAGAAACTATAAGGCATAAACTCATTACCAAATTCCATTACATAATTATCTTTAATGTAATTCCAAAATAGTAAGACAAAAGGAAAAGGTATCTAATACCACATTATCAAATCCCTCCATAGAATCCACTTCGAGGTCCCCCTAGATTGTGGATACATGTCACTAAGCATGCCTCCCCATATTCTAGATGACACCAACAAGATGTGTGGGACTAGGGTGTGTCTATAGGGAGGCTATTCTCCCATAGATCTTAGTAGAGGAAAATGTTATATAAAAAATAAGAAATACCATAAGTAGTAATAATAGAGAGACATAGACTAAATAGTAATAACAAACCACTAAAGATAATAAATTGGCCGAAGATGAATTGGAAATAGATAAAAAAAATGATGATGATGACCATGGAAAGTGGAACTAAAAAATTAAGATACATGATATACAAGTGAAAGAGGCATATACCACATTATATACAAAAACAATAAGTGGAATAAAGATATAAATACTAACATTATGGGAATTAGTTCATTCCCCTGCTCCCGTACTCTATCCTAGAAACAATAATCAAGAATTAGAAGTTGGATCCTTCCCTTAATATATACCAGAAATCATGAATTACAATTTGGTACCAATGGAATACCAAGATGGTTTTGAGATATAATTAGTAGGCCAACACCAAAAAGATTCTATATCATTATATTCTGTGTAATAAAAAATGATCAGTGTGTTGATAATAGTAAAAGAATGAAAATAAATAAATAATTCATGCCATTTCATGTTTAACATAGATACCTGACAACCACTGACTTCTTTATCCTATTAAAGATGTCTCTGAACTAGGGGACTTGTTAAAAGTGATAATGTGTTTACATTGATTATCACAAATAGTGAATCAACTATTTACCAATCCAAATCATGTGATTTTTTAAAGGGAAATTTTCCTAAGACATCAGGAAAGAATTCCCATGATTTAATAAAAATGAAATCGTATCACATGTAATCTCGTAAAATCAATCGTTAAATCCAAAATGGAAATCCTGAGCCCATACAATGTGATACAAAGTGGAATCCTAAGTATCGATATAGGATCTTCCGAAATACAGAGTACCATATATCCCATCTAAGATGAACTATGATAGGCATTTGTTGTATCACTCCATCCACAGTGTAAGCATGGAACTCTGAGCCTATCCTAGGTATCTCATATAGGGGACTAAGTATCACACAATTCATGGTTTAACCATACATCCAATGACCTTATCCATTGTGCTTACCCTAGGGAACCAATGTCAGTCATGAGTATAAATAATCCACCTAGAGATCATGTACATAGAATGAAAATTTTACATTATGAATTTTCCAACAGTTCCAATACCAAGTATGTTGATCCCATCCACTGCCTCCTAATGTCAGGACCCATGATCTCTCCCAGCCCGTATATAGGGAATACTTTGCAACCATGATCACAAATCATAAAACCATGATTATCATGTACAATTTGTTAATCATGAAGACTAGTCCATTTAATACAATTGAAATAACTCTGGAATAGTGAATAAAGAAATCATCATAAATCATAATGAATTAAGTATAACAATAATGAATAAAGAATAATGGTATATCTTAATTCTATACCATTATCTAAAATCAATCACCATTAATGGAATTTATTAGATGGAAACACACGTCAATATTTGATAAATGTATTGACCCAATATTTTATGAGTGAAAATTACCATCTGATAATTATTCCATATAGTATAAATATCCTATGATCACAGAGATAAAACAATAGATACTTTATAAATATAGAATAAATGTAATAATAGGTATTTCTTGAAGTTAAGTAACCTATACCAATGGAATATTAACAAGGCATTTGGAATTGTAATGTGACCAACATTAATAGTTATCTAGCCAAAAGAATAGTTACGTATCCTATGAAAGTATAAATAAAATTATCTTATTTAATAAGTTAAAAAATGATATATTTGATTCATGGTATTAATAAATAAACCTTTTAGAAATGAAAAATTATCTGTTGGTTTTTTTGTAATTTATAAATATTTAATTTCAATTTTATATTTCATATTTTTATTTAAATGAAAATTTATTTTAATAAAATGTATTCAATAATTAGTATTTTTTGTCTTATGATTATAATATAATTTTATTAGAACTTAATTAATTTTTAAATGTTCATAAAATCTGTTATTATTTAAAATTAGTATTTTTCTCATAAATGATTATTTTAATTATATATTAAATATTAAATATTAAATTTTTTTTTCCCAAAATGGATTTCCTTTTTGAATTCTACACATCTAAAAATGGTTAGTTATTATATTTTGGATTTTTCTAAAATACTATAAGTTTTTTTGAATGTTAAAATATAATAATTTACGATTAAAGCTAAATACATGAATTTTTTGAATAATAGTTTATGTAATGATGATTTGAGACCATAATCACAATACTTAATGATTACTCAAGATCTTCCAAGCCATGATGATTGCTCAAATTCTCAATCCTTGATGATTTGAGGCCAAAATCTCAAGGCTTTTTGTAAGGATGATTTGAGACCACCTCTACCTACCACTCATTCCAAGCCTTGATGATTTCTCAAGAACATACAAATACACTTCCCAACCCCCTAATTAATGTCTAGGAGCCCTTGGTCTCAAAAAAATACCAATCCCTTTTCTCTATTTAGGTTTTCAAGGAGGAAAAATTCCAAAGGTAAATTCTCTTCCCTTTTCTCTTAATTTCATTACAATTTCATTTATTTTGTTAACCTGAAATCACCTCAAATTATACTAGGGGACTGATAACAATAGTATATTTTATATAATATAATTTTTTTTGTTAGAGTAAAAATTCATCTTAAAATATCTTCCCTCCTCCTTTTATTCTAATTTTGAAAATATCATCTCTGGTGTGTCGATTTACAGCAACCATAGATGTTGCCTTTAATTTTTTCAATGACGACATCATGTCTCGGAATAAAATAATTAATTATAATTAAATAATATTTTATTATACATTTTATTATTCATAAAATTTCGGTAACCTATATATATAAACATGATGATATAATTACATAATAGTCGTAAAATCATCCAAAATAATTTAATAATTTTAATTAACTATTAATCTAATTATTCATCCACATATCATACAAACAATATTTTTATAAGACAATTTATTCATATTAATGTTAATTAATATAATATAATATATATTTTATATAATTTTACACATTTTACAAGAAATTCCATTTATTTATACAAGTGAACACATCATGAAAACCATGAAACCAAACACTCTTAGAATGATGGAATTGAACATTATAACACATCATAATGAACACAAATAAACTTAATAGGACTATAATGGATCAAATAAATAAATATTACATTATTTATTTATTTATTAATTAATCTAATTTTATTATAAAAGATATTAAAATTAGGATCTCATCTAGACATAGGGTAAGGGGATTCTCATACTCAGTTCACATTCTATGAGTTATTCCTTTTTCTTGTCATATTTTCAGTGTGGATTCTTATTTAATAATAATAAAATATAATTTCTCAGTCATTAAAATTTATGTTATGGAATATACATTACTTCCATATTATTTTCTAACAAATGAAAATATTCTTCGAAATGGACCATTCTTTCCAAAAAACACATCATTTAGTTTACTTGAGATTCTCACTTCTTCACTCAAGATTGATGATTATTGTACTAAGTATTTTATTAAATTTTTATTTTTTTAACCAAATTTTAATTAATGTAGTTATGATTTTATAAATTCTCATTAAAAACATCTCCTTTACCTAGTATATATTAAGGTAAAGATCGTTATACGTTCTTTGTGGAATGCATGATTATGGAAATGATATGATGTGACAGGTGCATCTAGAATTATATACCACTCCAATGAATTGTTTAATGTGATGTATCTCATGAGATTATGTGGAATATGTGTTAACATGATTCATTCATTTTTTAAAATGATGATTTTATAATGATGTACATATGATATGTGTGAACATGATGCAATCTTGGTAATAACGATGTGTGGTAGTTGACCACTAAGACATGGTGTTTCATTTTTATGAATTGATACATTCCCTTACATTATCAAATTCTTCCCATTAGTTTCATTATGAGGGTTGTATAATTATGTTTTAATTATGATGTTTAGGCTCGCCCTTGTTTCATGTCAATTATTCAATCTCTTATCGGTATTTTATCCAACCTCTTCTTTTGATGTATATCCTCAGGTGAATACTTGTACTAAAGAGAATTTTTGGGAAAATAATATGTTATGGAATAATGAATCAAATAATGTTTACTATTTACTATTTAAATGCTCTTTATAGTCTTATTTTTTTTCAAGTCCCTAAACCATTGGATCTGAGTCTAACACATCTATGTTGTTTATCTTTATAATGATGTAATCAACATTCTAGAAATGTATATTCCATTTTGATTGTATCATAGTATTATTTAGTTAATTTGGGAATTTTTATTATTGAAAACTAGTGAAAACACTTATGTATGAGGATAAACATATGTAATAACCCAATAATATTTTTTAGGAAAATTATATACATAGGGATTCCATAACATATACCTTTAGAGATAACATCACAAAGGCATCAATTATTTATTCATGATTTGTTTACTTATGTTTTTTCTAATCTTTTATCTATTATAAAATGTTAGGAACCAAGAGAATATATGCCACCAATCCATGTGTGATACAATGAAGTGAATTCCAAAATGACGTCCCCAATTCCTTGCGAGGTGGAGGTAAAAATATCAGTGTAATTAATACCGAACTATCTTAGGATATGAAAAATAACCTATATAACGTGGAACGTCATCCTTCATCAAATTTGGAGAAAGTGGATATTGATTCTCAAATGTGGTAATAAACACAGACTTTTAGTGGATCTTCTGATCCACTAGTCGCAGAGGAGTGGTTCACCCCAATGGAGATGATATTTTTTGGGGCTTCAATATTCAGAGATGGAGAAGTTCACTCTATCCATTTATCATTTTAATGGAGAGGCCAATCGATGATTGGTGTCTAATAAGAAAACCAAACTGAAGGATGAAAATTAAGAGTTGGAGTTTGATGAATTTAAGAAAATATATCTTAACATGTATTTATATTGAACTCTTCATAGAAGATGGAGAGGGAGTTTATAGATCTCTAGAAAACGTATGGTGAATCTACCATAATTTACAATGAAAATTTAACGAGGATTGAATTCTATGCCCAAGATTCTTATATAAATAATCATGAAAAAATATATAGATTATTTAGTGGTTTAGAACCACACCTTATAAAGGCTCTAGAAATAATAGACTTTGGGATTTTTGAAGAATTTGTATGACATGATCTCAAAGTGTAAATGTATTTTGGAGAATAGTCCCATGGATATGGAGATAAGAAATAAAATATAGAGTTCCATTTTGGGGGATATAATGAAAATTTGTAATGAAATCTTAACCAATGATGTTTCAAAAATGTGGGAAGAAGTGTCCCGGTAATAGCCTACATGGGATTGGGAAATGATTCATTTATGGGAGATAAGGTCACCAAAACATCAATGTATAAGATACATTTGGATGTTGGAAAATGTGGTGGATTGACAGAGTGAACCACCTATGGCTCAAAGCTAACTATGGTGAGAAATGTCACTATATAAGATAGTGAATTAAGACTCGGGTCCATGAGGTCAATCACAAGGCTCAAGATGTGAAACCCCAACATTGACTCTATAGGCTAGGGGATGGACTATAGAACCCTATAGGATATTCAAAAAATGAGAGGAATTATCATAAGATTCTTGTATGAATGGACCCACATAAAACTCCATGAAATAGTAAAGTGATACATAAAGTTTAAAGAAAATGATATTTATATATATCCCAAAACAGAGTACAGAAAGAATAAAGGAGAAAAAAACATTTCCAACAAAAGAAAATTGTAAAACCACCCAACCTGCTTAAAAACTGGTGTGGCATCCCGCCTTTTTATAACATAAAATTTCATTACATTACACAAAACTGAGGATCTTTAATGTTTAGTGTCTTGGAAACAAGGAACATAATACATGAAAACTTCATAAAACATTCTTCTTAAACACTTGAAAGGCTTCTACATAAGTTCATACTAGGTTCATTACTGCATCTCATAACCTGGGGACATACATCAAAAGAAAGGGTGAGCAGAAGGCCCAGTAAGGGAAACAAGAGAAACATTTTACATGTGAACTTGAGATACTTCAATAAGGTCATGAAAAGAACTTTAAGGCATGAGAAAGAAACCATGAGGCATATCATAATAAAAATAACGTTTTTCATAACTTGATGATGTGGCTACAACATTTAATATTGACAATCATTTCGGTTTCACCAAGGTCCATCCCCATGGTGTCATTAAAAATTACCAAGTTTATTCACCAAGGCGTCGTTAAAAATAGTCATCTCTAGAGATTAAGTCTTTAACCAATGAATTGGAGCCTTATCAGGGCACAACCTTGAAATGTATTTATTATTATGTGATCCACATATATCATCATCAATCATTTGATAAACAAACCATATAGCATAAAAGGAATGCGTATCATTTCATAATCATAGCGTTTTAAAAACTAATTTAAAGACATGATCTTTATGTCACTTTAAAACCCATAGAAAAGGAAGGTGGGTCTCATGTATGTAAATCCAATAATTTAAAATAGAGAATTTTGTAATATATGTGAATACCCATATAGAAGATAGAGATTTGAGTATTCACTTAATAAAATAAAAGAACTTTAAAAAAAGAGAGAGACATTTTGAGATGGAAATTCTGCAGCATAACGACTCTGTTACGAGGTTTTAGAAAACATTGAAAAGAGAGGGGACATGGGTCAAACATTCATAAATGACCCATAAAACAGTATATGGATATAACATGAAGGATATATGAACATTGTAATGAAATTTTAAGGACATACCATTTGAAATGAAAAATATGGAAGGAAGACAACAATTAGATTTCTCTTATGAAAATTCGGCAGCCTAACAGCGTCACTTAAACTTCAACCAAAAATGAATTGACATGACCAAAATAGGATGTGTAATCATATTAAAATAAGAGTTAAGTATGATAGATATATAGATAATACCCCAACATAATTAAAAACTAACTTGAAAGACTTGACATAAAAGTAGACCATTGAACAAAAGAAGGGTGAACGAATCCCTTACAAATATGGCAGCCTAACGGCGTCACATAGACATTCATAAAACAAATTAATGAGAGTAAGAGGGGGTATCTCATCATATAAAAATGAAAATGAAAATAATATGAATATAGAAGAACATCATCCAACATAAGAACACAGAGAATAAAAGGAATTACATAAAAGAGATTACTAGAAAAGAAAGAGAGAGGTCGGATCCCTTTCCTTAAACGTAACTCTTAAAACTCAAAGGTTGGGACCTTGAGAGGCTTGAGGGAACATTGGGAGGACTCCTTGGGAGGTAAGGAGACCCGAAATTCGTTTAGGATGGTTTTGGAGTCGAATGGATGAGAGAATGGCTTGGTATTTATAGAGAATGTGAAGAGACAAGGCATTAATGGCCAAGGGACACCTCATTAGTGGTTTTGGAAAAACCATGGGATTGCCCATGGAATTTGCCGATGGTATTGGCCACTTGGAACACCTCACACAATAATTCATCCCATTTAGTCTACTATGCCTTAAAATATCTCATGACATCATCATGACACAGTTATGATGTCATTTAACAAACCGAAACCCTAAAACTGCATTTTTACTATTCACTAAAAATTCATCTTTCTTAGAAAAATCCCACAAAATTACCATAACATAATATCGATGCTCTGAGTTCAAAAATAAATTCCATTTTATAAAAATAATTTTATAAAAAAATTTAATTAAATTTTTAAATAAAAAACACTATTCACCCAAAAAAACTAATACTTGATTAGTAATTTATGAAACCATTATTTTACCATTTTATTGAATCACATTACTTAATCAAGATTTATAAATTATATTAAAACTTTCTTTAAGTTAGATTACTAATCCATTTAGTCAAATTACTAATCCTAAGCGCATAATCACTATTCATAATTTACTATTCATCAAAAATTAAGTTGATCTTATTAGACTCCAAATCCCTTACTGAACACTTTTTCAAAAAACAATTTTTTGAAAATCATTACACATCATTAATTATTTAAGGTTTACATAAATATTTTAAAATATACTTTTTTTCTAAATTCGACAATAAAATACATCCTAAAATTATCCGGACATTTGAAATTTCACAAACATCACTAAAGGAAGAAATCTCAATTTATTCATCCCAAAGGATTACACAAAGAAGATACGGTCTCACTACATAGCCCCTTATAACTACAGCATATGACCTAAGTGTAAGGTGTGCTATGGTGAGAGAATCTGAGGGAGGCTTAGATAACATTTCCTTAGTAGTAATCTCTACTAACTTGAACTTATCTCTCAAGAGTTTCCATTCAAGCTTGAAACGCTGGAGTTTGGCTTGGGCATGGTCCAAAGCGAAGCCCAAATATGCCACCTCCTTCCCAAACTCTGATAAGTGGGCTTCATAAGGTTCGAGTCTACTGGATGAAGCCATCGACTCCTCTTTCTGCATTAACCATTGACATCTCTATTAAATCGTTAAGAGTAAGTAAATATACTGTTTAAAATGTTTGGGACGTTACATTCTTCCCCCGTTAAGAAATTTCATCCCCGATATTTAATACTTGAGGCCTAGTCGAAAAGGTGAGGGTACTTTTGCTTCATTGTTTCCTCTAGCTCCCAAGTCGCTTCTTCAAACTTATGATTCCTCCACAACACTTTCAAAAGGTGGGTAGTCTTGTTTCGTTGGACCTTTTCTCTACGGTATAAGATCTCCACTGGCTACTCCTCATAAGAGAGGTCATGTTCCAGTTGTACCACCTCTGGGTTTAGTACATGTGAAGGGTCGGGTATGTACTTATTCAAGAGAGATACATGGAAGACATCGTGAACTTGAGCTAGGTTTGGTGGAAGTGCTAGACGATAGGTCACTGCTCCTATGCGATAAAGGATTTGATAGGGGCAATGTACCTAGGGATGAGTTTCCCTTTCTTCCCAAACCGCATGAATCTCTTCCACGGAGAAATTCGAAGGAAGACTTTGTCGCCAACACCAAACTCCAAGTCCCTTCTACGGTTGTCAGCATAGCTCTTCTGCCGACTCTAAGCAGCCTTTATGTGTTGTTGGATGGAATGATCCTGTTCTGTCATCTCTTGCACAATATCAGGCCCAAGAATATTTCTCTCACCAGTTTCATCCCAACAAGTAAGAGTTCTACATCGCTTTCCATACAAAGCTTCATAGGGTGCCATCTAAATACTCGAATGGAAGATGTTGTTATAGGAGAACTCAACTAATGGTAGGTGTTGATCCCATCCACCTTTAAATTCCATTTAGAATAATCTCAGCATGTCTTTGTGTGTCTGAAGAGTCCTTTCAAATTGGCAATCAGTTTGTGGATGATAGGTCGTACTAAAATTCAATTCAGTATTCAAAGCATGTTGAAGGCTTCTCCAGAATTTTGATGTGAATCTTGGATCACAATCAGACACGATGGATAGTGGTACCCCATGCAGCCTTACCACTTCCTTTACGTATATCTTGGCAAGATGATCCAGATAGAAATCTTCCTGAATAGAGATAAAATGGGTGGTATTGGTGAGACAGTCCACAATAACCCATATCTCATTGTTTCCTTTGGATGTTTTCAGGAGACAAGTTACAAAGTCCATAGTGATATTATCCCACTTCAATACTGGTATGTGTAGCAGTTGTAATACCCCCTTAGGAAGTTGTCATTCTGCCTTTACTTGTTGAAACACCAGGAACCTAGTAGGGTAATCAGAAATCTCCCTCTTCCTGTTATCCCACCAATAATGATCACGAAGGTCTCTATACATTTTAGTGCTTCCCAGATGTATAGAGAAAGTAGAGGTATGAGATTAATCCATCAGTTCTGTCTTTATCTCCGGAATAGATGGAACACATAGTATTGTATGAAATTTCAATAAACCTTCTTGATCAATATTGAAATCAGGGAACTTCCCATCGTTTACAGCCTCAAACTTCTCCTGCAGCAAATGATCTTCTTTTTCAGCCTTCTTGATGTTCTCTAGTAATGAAGGTTGAGAAATCATTTAGGATAAGGTTGATGATGTCCCTTACCTTACAATTCCCATTTCCATTTTTACTAGATCTTTAATCAAGGGATCTCTTAGGATCCTCATTGTTTCCAGAACAACAGGATCTTTCCTGCTTAACACATCTGCGACTTTGTTTTCTCTTCCCGGGTGATAATGAATTGAACAATCATAGTCTTTAATAAGCTCCAACCATCTCCTTTTTCTCATGTTCAATTCTTTCTGTGTGAAAATATAATTTAAACTTTGGTGGTCGGTGCATATATCACATTTCTACCCATAAAGATAGTGCCTCCATATCCTTAGAGAAAAAAAACTGCCGCTAGCTCTAGATCATGCGTTGGATAATTCTACTCATGAATCTTCAAATTTCGAGATGCATAAGGAATTACCTTGTCATTTTTCATGAGGACACACCCAATCCCCTTCATAGAAGCATCGATAAAAATAATAAATCCTTCTCTGATAGAGGGTAGTGTTAACATTGGTGCAGTAACAAATCTCTTCTTCAGCTCTTGGAAACTTTCCTCGCATTCCTTTGTCCAGATGAACTTAACCCCTTTTCGAGTAAACATGGTTAGAGGATTAGAAATCCATGAAATTTTTTCCACAAACCTCCTATAATATCCTGCTAAACCAAGGAAACTACGAATCTCAGTTACTGTTGTGGGTTGAGGCCACTCCTCCACAGCCATTGTCTTTGTAGGGTTAACTAAGATTCCTTCATTGGTTACGATGTGCCCCAAGAAAGCCACTTGTTGTAACCAAAACTCACACTTGATAAACTTTCCAAAGATCCTCTCCTTCCGTAGAGTTTTCAAAATAACCCTCAAATGATCTTCATGCTCCTCATGACTTTTTGAATATATCAAAATATCATCAATAAAAACTACCACAAAGTTATCAAGGTAGTCCTTAGAGACTCTATTTATCAAATCCATGAAAATTGAAAGAGCACTAGTCAAGATGAAGGGAATAACAGTAATCTCATAATGCCCATATCTTGATCGGAAGGCAGTCTTTGGAATAACTTCCTTCTTCACCCTCAGTTGCTGATAACCAGATCGAAGGTCAATCTTGGAGAAGAATTGAGCCCCATGAAGTTGGTCAAATAAATCATAAATTCTTGGAAGAGGGTATCTGTTCTTCACTGTGATCCTATTCGGTTCTCTATAATAAATGCATAGCTGCATTGATCCATCATTCTTTTTCTAAATTGAACTGGTGCTCCTAAAGGAGACACACTTGGTCGGATAAACCCCTTCTCCAACTAGTCTTGGAGTTGTTTCTTTAACTCTTCTAGCTCCACATTTTCTATTCTATATGGGGTCTTTGATATCGGTTGAGACCCAGGTATGAGTTCAATGGATAACTCTACCTCTCTTTTAGAGGGAGGTCCATGTAACTCCTCAGGAAATACATCCATATATTCTTGAACAATCGGAACATCTGCTATTTATATACTCCATTTTCCTTCTTTATCATCACCGATTAACTCCATAAGGAAATCTATAGGAGGTGCTTCTAGATAGGGATCAGTTCAGGATATCTCTCCTTGGAAGATAATTGTAGGTCGTTCATTCAAGACTACTGAGATTTACTTACTTCTGCATTTGATCTTAGCATTATACTTTGAGAGCCAGTCCATCCAAAGTATAACGTCGAATTCCAACATGGGAATGACTACTAGATTTAGGATAATATTGTGCTCACTGAAGTAAAAACTAGAGTCTCTAAACACCATTGATGCATGGATAATCCCACTTGGAGTCATGACTAATTATTCTACCTCAATTAGTTCAGGGACTGATTCAATATTCTTTGAAAACATGGAGGAAATAAAGGAATGTGTAGAACCAGAATCAAACATAGTACTAGTTAGTTTTGAGAGGCCAACAAGAGTACCTGCTACCACGTCGTTCGGAACTTCAACTTCAGCTGTTGTGATAGAAAAAGCACGACCTTACTCCCCTGGCCTTTTCTGAGGTTGATGGTGATTCCCCTCCACTACCCTCAGATTTGGACAGTGATTAGCAAAGTTCCCAAGATGTCCACACTTGAAGCATTTGACTTCGGGTAGGGCCAGAACCATCTTTCCTCTGTCGTCAGTGTTGGGCATTTGAGGATTCACCTCACTACGACAATTTCGAGCAACATGGCCTCCTCTTCTACACCTACAACACTTTCCACTTCTGATCAAGTAGTGCCCCAGATGCTTCATCCCACATTTATTGCATGTGGTAAGTTTCATTTTCTTTCCACCTCTTCCCTGATCAAAAGTATTCCCTAAACTGGGCTCCAACGATATCTTCTTGTCATTTGATTTATGAGACCATTGTGTCTCACCAAACTCTATCTCGACATTCATTGCACTCCACAAGATCTCCTCATAGCTATCGTAGTCCCGGTTGGCTAGATTCTTCCGCAGATGAGGTCTCAGTCCACCAAAAAATATATCAACCTTCCCACTTGGATCCATGACAAAGCTAGAGGTATATCATGAAATTCGGGTGAAGTTCATCTCATAGCATCTGACAGATTCATTCTCCTTCTACATCAGCATGAGAAACACTTTCTCCATTCTCGCTCTCATGGAACGAGGGAAATACTTATTAAAGAATATTCCCCAAAACTCTTCCCACTCCATAGCTTCCATCTATCCTCTAGGCTTCGTGTTTTTGGCCAGTGACCACCACTGATCAGCTTCTCCCTCTAGGTGGTAAACAGCAAGGGTGACTTTTTCTTGTTCTAAACAAAGTGTACAGAAAATATCTTTTCAATGGAGCTTACCCATTGTTCTGCAACCAATGGGTTAGTAGATCCACTGAATGTCGGTGGTCGTTGAAACATGAAGGACTCAACAGAAATTGTTCCCTTCATGGTGAGGTCGGCCTCTCAGCTTGATTCATGTTATTACTCATAACTTGAGTCAGTTGGTTCATCATTCGCATGACTGTTTCCATTCCGGCTTCCTTTGGAAGGTCGTCAACACATGGTGCATTGCGGTCACCATCTGCACGGTTCCTCCTATTTCCCACCATTTTCTAAATGGATAAAACCTTAGTGAGAAACTTATTTCATTTATGAATCTTTTAACTAATACGTCATGCTTAGACAATTACATTTCTCTATAATTACTTCATAAGGATTCATAAAAAACTTGTGATTAACCAAACATATCCCCCAGGAGTGTCGTAACCAAGAGTGCAGTAAGGCCCGTTATCGTGGACCAGTTCCCATTCGAGTCTAGCTCAAAGCGGTGTTTTCAGGTTTTACCCCTATGTACATCTATGCCAGAGCCGCCTCTACCTGCTCGTTTCCAGATAGGGATGTATTTGTTTGATAAACCACTTACTCAATACTTACCAAAATACCAGGAAGTTTTCCTATATTTAAAGTTTTCTCTAGGGTTCTTCCTAATGTTTTTATATTCTAATTTATACAAATAACTAAACCATACTTTGATACCAACTGTGGAATCCCGCCTTTTTATAACATAAACTTTCATTACATTACAAAAAACTGTGGATCTTAAAGGTTTAGTGTCTTGGAAACAAGGAACATAATACATGAAAACAGCATAAAACATTATTCTTAAACATTTGAAAGGCTTCTCCTTGAGTTCATCCTAGGTTCAATAATGCATCTCATAACTTGGGGACATACATCAAAATAAAGGGTGAGCAGAAGGCCCAGTAAGGGAAACAATAGAAACATTTTACATGTGAACTTGAGATACTTCAATAAGGTCATGAAAAGAACTTTAAGGCATGCGAAAAATCTCATGAGGAATATCATAATAAAAACTATATTTTTCATAACATGAAGATGTGGCTACAACATTTAATATTGAAAATCATTTCTGTTTCACCAAGGTCCATCCCCATGGCGTCAATAAAAATTACCTAGGTTATTCACCAAGGCGTCGTTAAAAATAGTCATCTCTATAGATTAAGTCTTTACCAATGCATTAGAGCGCTATCAGGGCGCACCCTTGACATGTCTTTATAATCATGTGAGCCAAATATATCATCATCAATCATTTCATAAACAACCCATATATCATAAAAGGAATGGGTTTCATTTCATAATTATAATGTTTTAAAAACTGCTTTAAAGACATGATCTTTATGTCAGTTTAAAACCCACAGAAAAGGAATGTGGGTCTCATGTATGTAAATCCCAGAATTTAAAATAGAAATTTTTTGTATATATGTTAATACCCATATAGAAGAGATATATTTGAGTATTCACTTAATAAAATAAAATAACTTTAGAAAAAGAGAGAGTCATTTTGGGATGGAAATTCTGCAGCATAACGACTATGTTACGAGGTTTTAGAAAACATTGAAAAGAGAGGGGTCATCGGTCAAACATTCATAAATGACCCATAATAAATTATAGGGTTATAATATGAAGGATATATGAACATGGTAATGAAATTTTAAGGAAATACCATTTGAAATGAAAAATATGGAAGGAAGACAAAAATTAGATTTCTCTTATGAAAATTCGATAACCTAACGACGTCACTTAAACTTCAACCAAAAATGAATTGAGAATATCAAAATAGGGTCTCTCATAATATGAACATAATAGTAAAATATGTAAGATATAGAGATCATACTCCAACATAATAAAAAATGAACTTGAAAGACTTGACATGAATGTAGAACTTTGAACAAAAGAAGGGTGAAAGAATCCCTTAAAAATTCGGCAGCCTGACGGCGTCACTTAAAAATTCTTAAAACGAATTGATGAGAGCAAGCGGGGGTCTCTAGTCATATGAACATGAAAAGGGACGTAATACGAATATAGAAGAACATCCTCCAGCATACGAACATGGAGCATGAAATTAATGACATAAAAGAGATTACTTGAAAAGAAAGAGAGAGGTCAAATCCCTTACCTTAAACATAACTCTTAAAACTCAATGGTTGGGACCTTGAGAGGCTTGAGGGAACCTTACGAGGACTCCTTGGGAGGTAAGGAGACCAGAAATTCGTTGAGGATGGTTTTTGAGTCGAATGGATGAGAGGATGGCTCGGTATTTATAGGGAAATTTAGGGGACAAGGCATTAATGGCCAAGGGACACCTAATTGGTGGTTTTGGCAAAACCATGGGCTTGCCCATGGTATCTGCCCATGGTATTGGCCACTTGGTACACCTCACAAAATAATTCATCCCCTTTAGTAAACCATCCCTTAAAATATCTCATGACATCAACATGACACAGTTATGATGTCATTTAAGATACAGAAACCCTAAAACTGCATTTTTACTATTCACTGAAAATTCATCTTTCTGAGAAAAATCCCAAAAAATTAACGTAACATAATATCTATGCTCTGAGTTCTAAAATAAAGTCCATTTTATAAAAATAATTTTCTAAATATTTTTAATTAAATTTTTAAATAAAAAAAACTATTCACCCGAAAAAACTAATACTTGATTAATAATTTATGAAACCATTATTTAACCATTTTATTGAATCACATTACTTAATCAAGGTGTCTAAATTATATTAAAACTTTCTTTAAGTGAGATTACTAATCCATTTGGTCACATTACTAATCCTGAGCGTAAAATAACTATTCATAATTTACTATTCATCAAAAATTATGTTGATTTTATTAGACTCCAAATTCCTTACTGAACACTTTTACAGAAGACCATTTTTTGAAAATCATTACACATCATTAATTATTTAAGGTTTACATAAATATTTTAAAATATCCTTTTTTCAAAATTCATCAATAAAATACATCTTAAAATTATCTAGACATTTAAAATTTCACAAACATCACTAAAGGAAGAAATATCAATTTATTCATCCCAAAGGATTACACAAAGAAGCTACGGTCTGGTCATATATCCCCTTATAACACTAGCATATGACCTAAGTGTAAGGTGTGCTATGGTGAGAGAATCTGAGAGAGGCTTAGATAACATTGCCCTAGTAGTAATCTCTACTAACTTAAACTTCATCTGCAGGCGTTTCCGTTCAAGCTTGAAACGCTGGAGTTCGGATTGGCCTTTGTCCAAAGCGAAGCCCAAAGATGCCACCTCCTTCCCAAGCTCTGATAAGTGGACTTCATAAGGGTCAAGTCTACTAGATGAAGCCATTGACTCCTCTTTCTGCATTAACCAATAACATCTCTATTAAATCTTTAAGAGTAAGTTAATATACTATTTAAAAAGTTTGGGTCGTTACAAGTGGGGTTTCTGTTAAATGCACCTACCAGAATGGTCTTTATACAAGCTTCGGTAAACACCAATTTCAATATATATCACTAAGCTCGACGTACATTGGGTCCTCTACATAATCCTTTTAGAGGCCTATGGAATGTAGAAGACACAACACATGTTGGGAAATCCAATGTAGGGGTTGGCATAACAATACTCAAATCGTGCCCCAAAACATAAAAGAGAATGGGAGAAGCTGAAAGGCAATAGTCTACATGGCCTAGCTAGGGAGAACCTAATCGGTAGAGAAACCCTCTCCCAAAATAATCCTTGAATAACATGACTAACCATAAATTTTTTTGTACCGTTCTGATTTTCCATGGAACTTTGATGTATATTTAACAATCTTCTTCTATACATATAAAAAATAATGTATGCTCAATGAAATGATGTGGAAATTCAAAATAAGGAGGAATATGATAGAAAAGGGAAATCCTCAGAGTTCAAAATTTATGACGAAGGAGTTGTAAGATATGGTTCACGTGCATTGGAATAATTAAATAATGAACATCATCAATCCTTTCTCAAATGGGTTCTATACCACATCCCTTATAGAAAATAATGGATTCCCAAAGAAATGATGTTGAAATATAAAAGAAGGTGGAAAATGTGAGAAAATGGAAACCCTATCAGTGGTGGTTTCATCATATAGTACTCTATATCCAATTTCTATCTCTTAGGTGATGGAGGAAATTTCACATTTTTCACGTTATTGTTTATATCCTAAGAATTATGGGTAAGAACAAACAATTAATTCATCATTTCTTAAATTATTATTTACATATACCATGAAATAAATATATCTTGTTCTTAAAACATTTTTATGACAAGATAGACTCATATTCCTTCTCCTTCTGCTGTATTATGTCTCTCTCTATCTTCACATGAATTATTCAATGGAAATAACCATTAATAAATATTTTAATAAATTATTACCACCCCAAAATGGTTTTAGATGAACTCAATTAAATTATATTAAATAATATACATATATAAGTGGTTCATAATTTATTAATTAATGTATCTAATTTGATTATCCCTATTATTAAAGTAAAGATTTTATAATAAACTATTATTTAACCATAATAATTATTTTGTGACTAGCCATGAATGACGTAGTGATAAATGAAAACCCATTATCCATGGTGGTGGAAAATTTACACACCACGAATGATATAATCATATCCACTCAATGGATTTGATTTTTTCCAGATAAAATACTCGATAACATGTTTATACTTCTTAGGTGAAGGAGGCAGTTCCATATTATTCAGGTAATATTTTGCAGCCAAAGATACTTAGGTATGCTTCACTATTCTTGAGGGAGAAGCTATGTACCTATCACCAAATCGTTCTCATGCTCCACATCAGTTGTATTGATTGAATAATCATTCCATTTATCCTTTTTCATTATTGGATGTTGGAGATTATTTGGAAATTTAGGACCATGGAAAATAATTACATAATAAAGAATACATATTATTTAATTACATCTAATATTGATTCTTATTGGCCCTCTTGTTCAACTAAAAGAAGTAACCACTTGAGGATATACATCAAAAGAAGTGGTGGGAACCAAAAATTTAGGTAATTTAAAAAATAAAAATATTCTCCCAAACCATATATTAATGTGTAGAATTCAATAATTAACACCATTTAATGAAATTAATTTTATAAAGGATGTGCAGCATAATCATAAGAGGAGAAATTAGCTAATTGAATGGAATGTGGGAATGTATAAAAATGAAACACTATGTCTTAGTGGAAAACTATATCACAAATTTGTGTATAATGCTAGTCTTATGTTCCTATATAAAAAATGAGCAAGAATATCCAGTTCAATTGTTTGAGAAAAAAGAGTAAATAATTCCTGAAGACATTCCCATTGTGAGGGACCACACTGATGTGTTCATAAGGGAATTCTGTGGTCTTTTTCTTGACCAATGGGTTGAGTATACTATAATTCTTCAAGGAAGGTATTTTTCTATGATCAAATAATTCACCTATCCATGTAAGGGAAACTTATTCTTTATCATGATTTTTTGTGCTCACAATAATCAATGCAGAGGCACATTGGTCCATCCTTCATCTTGATGAAGTTGAATGGTTCACCCCATAGTGAATCACTCAAGTGCCCTCCATCTTGAACTCATATTTAATTTACATTTTATAAATTTCCTCTATTCATATAGTTTTTATAATAGTAATAAAAAAACTTTATCTCCCTTGCTCTTAGAGTATATCATAATATCATCAATAAAAAAACATTTTTCCCTTCCTCAAAAATAAGGATGGATTTGTTCACATCTACATTGATTATCATGTGCTCAAAAAATTCATGATAATGAACAAGTATACTGATACATAGATATATAACTTGTTTGATCAAGTACGTCTGTCCAACATGAAATGTGTACTCCATGGTGAAGAACATTGATGTATAAAACCACTGTAAAAATTCACCTTAATATCCTAAATTATTAAATTAGATTCAGTAATTAATTAATATAGAACATCTTACACATGAATTTTATTTATTTTAATTTCATTATTTCAAATTATGGAAATTATTTAATATAACTTGTACTTGAGACATGGTAGGTGGAAGTTCAAGTATATAGGACATAACTCCAACATGATCATGAATCTTTATGGGGATGATGTACCTAGGACACACCATTGCATCATTATTTTTTATTTAATTTCTTTTCAATTTCATTTTTTATACTCTCCTCACAAACACTTATCCATGTGGAATGATAACTCCAATAACATTTATATACTTGAATGCTGTTATCTTATTTGTATAATTCATCATCAAATATCACAATGAAGAATGGTTCACCCATGGTAAAGAACTCAAACATTTAAACCCTCTATCCCAATTCTCTTTTAACTACATTTTATATTCATCAAACTCAATGGTGGATATTCAAAAAGGTGTCTTTGATATCTGAAGAGATCTAGGGAGGAAGGATGATATTTCCAAGAATGCCTTTCAAATGAGTCAGGGAAATTATGAGTTCATTTTTATTCACTTGGGACTCACTAATGCTCAATCAGTATTCATGGACATAATGAATATAGAGTTTAGAGATTAACAAGATTTGTTTTAACATTTATTGATTATATTCTGATATTCCCTCATAGAAACAGATAACCTGAGGAGTGTTTTAATATGTTTCTAAACTCCTTGAGATGAGATACAATTTATGCAATGTATAGTGAATATGAGTTATGTATGGAGGAAATATCATTATTGGGGAATGCTATCACTAGGAATGGAATATTTGTTGAACCTTCTCAGACAAAGAAAATCAAATAGTGGTCTAGGAAAACATCTGAAACTATGTACTGTATTTTCATTTGTCCATCTAGGTATTAACAAAAATTTTTGAAGAATGATTCATGATTTTATAACAGATTAATAAAGTTGACTCGAATGGGAGAAAAGTTTTTTTAAGACAAGGGAATGAAAAGACTGCTTAAAAGAGTAAAAAAATAGGCTTTTCGCCGTTCCAATACTCTGAATAATGAAAAGTGAGGAACTCATTTTGATATAAAGTGATGATTCAAGGAAAAGATAAGGATATTTACTAATGAAAAATGATAAAGTGATACCCTGCACCTCACAGAAGTTGAATAATGATGATAAAAACGATCCCACACATGTTCTGGATTTGGCATATGAGATCTTTATATCGAAAATCTGGTGACATTATCTATACGGGGAGAAGTGTAAAATACATACTGACTATAAGAACATAAAATACATATTCAAATAATTTTTTTTAATATGAACCAAAAAAAATAGTTATACCACAACAAGGATTATGACTGCTCAATCCACTATCATTCGGGAAAAGAATATAAAGTGGGTGATGCTCAAGGTAGAAATGATCTAGCATCATTATCAACGATTATAATTATGAAGGATCCAATCCTCTATGATTTGAAAAACGTGTACGTGGGAATCATTAAGGAAGGAACATCATTAATCCTTTATCAAATTATTTCTCAACCATACCTCATGGTAAAAATAAAGAATTATAAATGAAATGATGTGGAAATTAAGAAGATGGTGGAAGATTTTATAAAAGGGAAATCATTAGAGGTAAAAATTTATGGGGAATGATTTTTAAGATTTGGGTCATGAATATGTGTACCATCCAATGTGTAGGTAATTAATGACATCCGAGTGACCCACATAGCTCAACCTTCACTATTCACATAGGGTCTATAAGGATATATCGACATCTCTAAGGGAACTAATAGTGGGAAAATTTGATGAAGGGTATCATTGAATATACATCAAATTTCCTACAGTGTCAGCAAGTTAATTCCAAAAGAAACAAATACAGTCATTATTAATACATCACCCAACAAACATGTAAATGAAAAAGAAAAACCATGAAATTTTTCACCAGAAATCCAAATACATCCAAATGAAAAAATGCTATATGGGTTTCAATGGATTGTCTCAAAAAGAAATATCAATTTATCACAACTTTAGAGGACTTATCACTGGATAAAATTTCATGGATATAATTAGTGAAGTGGAAAGGCTGTATGGATTGCCTCCATTAATTGTATTTGATCATAATTTGAGATTAACCATAATATTTAGAAAAAGTATCCAACAATATCTAAACACTACGATTATCTTTATCAAGACTTATCATCCTTCATATGATTTCCAATTTGAGAAGACTATAAAGACAATAGAAGTCATGTTGAGGGAATGTTTTATGGATTTAAGGGGAAGATGGGATCATCATCTTCCTCTGTTAGAGTTCTCTTAAAAAAACAACAAGCACTTGACATTTTAATAATACGTAATCTTGTTAATTTTATTGTAATTCATTCTCTTATGTTCACAAAGAAATTTTAAGTTTATAGTTCTTATTGATTTAAGACATAATTCATACATATCAACCCAAAAACATAAAAAGTGTATACTACTTAAAATTAATCCATTTCTTTCACAATATAAAATATTTTAATAATAAATGATTCAATTTATGAAAATGATTCACAATATTTGTCTTATAATCTTCTTTTCTCTTACCCATCATTAATCCATGTGAAGGAAATTTTAAAAAATTTGATTGGCATAAAAAATATCAGTAAGGGAAAAAAGAGAATGGGAAGTGTCAGTCTGTGAATACTTATAAACATACTCAATCTTTTTCGTAGTGACATACTTCTGACCCATAATGTTTCATATACATAACTTGTGAAAATAATTGCTTTCTAGGAAACATAGAAATGATAAAAAAAACTATAGAGGTAACTTGGGGAATTACGTACTAAATATTTTAGCCCCCATGAGTACCATATTATTTATAACCCTATTAGGTATCATAAAATATAAACCTTATATCCACCTTATGATGTAACCCTTATAGAAACTTTATGGTATAACCATTACAATTAAACATTGAATAACCATTACGGTCAACATTCAACATAATCATACCCAATTTATTGTATGTGGATATAATTACCAAAAATCATCATAGAAAATTAAAAATATCCTAAAAATAGTTATAAAACATGAACAATTTCACTATAAAATTAATCCTTTTAAATATTGTAAACATAGAAATTTAAAATAGGATTTTCCTTGAAAAGTCCCTTACCATGAGTTCGACATAAGAAAAATGTTTTCAAACCACATGTATACTTATTTCGAGAGTGTTATTAATATATTATAGAACTATATTCATGATTATAATTCAGTATATTATTTTATTACAACATCTTTACACTCATTTATTAATAACATGTTGTTATTTTAATCTTTTTGGGTTCATTCATTACATGGTTTCATGATCGGTTCACGATGGATTTGCCTATCAAATGGAAGAAAAACACATAATTGAAAATAAATGGTATTAATATGTTCCCATAATTTTAAATTATGATAAATATTATTTTTCCCAGATATTCTGATAAATCATTAGATAAAACATTAATGAAAATTATTATGTTTTTTGGAGGTTTTTACCACCATCACGAAATGATAACATTTTATTTAATATACTGTTCATAAAATGGTTATATAACAATATAAAGATTATAATATGTATAATACCATATTATTTAACAATAATAGTGGTTTTATGACCATCATTGATGGTCATAAATGAATATAAAAATGTATCCTCCATGACGGTGGTAAATCAACACATCACGAACAATGTTTACAATTTTATAATAAAAGGGAGAGGGAAAAGAGTTTTATGATGATGTTATAAATAAATATTATAAAGTTATAGTATATATATGATATTTTATCTTTAATTTCACATGGATAATGGGAATAAAGTATTTAATAAGAATAGAAAAGAAATTAAAAAGAAAATACAAGTAAATGAAAGAGGATTTTACCTCTTGAATTCTTCTCCATGAGAACCTCTTTGGACCATACAATATTAGACTATTGGTTAGACAAAAATCTCATGTATGTAGAGAATATTCATTAAATGGGAATTGGGAAGAAATTAAAAAAGTCATAAGGCTTTGATGTTTGAGTCTAATAGGTGGTGAGGGGTGGTATTTATATTGGAGGAGAGAGAGGTGTTTCTTTTAATTTTATTCAATAGATTATTATTTTGGGTAAAGACGTTGTATAGTTTCAAAAATTTCACTAAAAATATTAAAATAATGAAGGATAGGTTGATATTATGGGATTATAGTATCCATAAATCATTTATAACAGAATAAATCAAGTATTTGTTAAATACCGTAAATTAAAGTATTTTACTTTTCATAAAAAATTCAACTATTTTGTTAAAATTCCTATAATACACCCTAAATTTTTGATTGATTTGTAGATTAAAATATGAAATCCATTTTATGAAAATAACTTTCTATATATGAGAATTTTAATTTTAAATTAAAATTATATTCTTTTGAGAAATAAAAATAGCGACTATAACTTAATTTATAACACTTTAAAAAATTTATTATGGTCTCATAAAATTATATTATATTCATAATATGAAAAAATATTAATTAATGAATCCATTTTATGAAATTATGTTTTTAAAATTTATATACTAATTATAATATTTAAAATAAAAATTTATGTGTCATAAAAATACTAATACTTAATTTATCATTTACAAAAAAATTAATTTACTTATTTAATGAAATAGATATATTATATTTACCGTTATAAGATACATAAATTATATATATAATTCTATATGTGAGGTTAATATTCTATTTTTATAAACTCCATAATTTCTATAAATAACAATTAATCAATTACAAACTTATGAATTTAACTATATAATTCCAAAATGAACAAAAAATTATTTTATAAGTACATGGGTAGATAAATTATCCCCCATTCATGAAATATTGTCCTCCCAATGTTTATTTACTTATTAAAAAGTGAGGATACATTTTCCTCTGAGGATTTTCAAATTAAATTGTTTCTTCAACAATTATGCTAATTATCCAAAAAACCATAACTTGATGAATTACCTTAATTATTTAATTGTATTTTATCTCTACGATCATGAATCCAAAAAATATTCACTTCAAAAAAATATTATCTTTTAGCTAGACTAATTCAAAGCTTAAATCATGAAATTAATCTGGAAGATACTTTATCAATATCAAAACATGAAAAACATTGTGTACCTGTGATATAATAAATGGCAAGGCTATTTAGTAGAAAAATGGTCTATCATTCTTTATAATTTCCAAATTTCCAATGATCCATGGACATAATATTCCTCTAATACCAAAACTCATAAAAAATTTCTATAGAGGTATTTTAAGAAAAACATGATCACCGACCATGGTATAAAATCATTTCCTCCTATTATCTATGTAAATTTTATTCTAGCTCTCTATTGTCCTCATGTTTTTCTAGATCATCTCGACTTCATTATCTTATTATTCTACTAATTATGGTCCCATAACCTTCCTTTCCAAGAAAGCATGCCAAAATTCTGGAGTTAGAGACCTCATTCCTTATAATTCCTCAAAAAAGTATACTATGTATTCTAAAATGAAAACATTTATTATAAGAAATCACAAAAAAATAAATATGTTGATCCTAATTTCACTGATAATCAATTTAACAAGCTTAATGAATATCATACAATTTCTAAATTTTATGTTCCAAAAATCTATATAATCGAGGAAGAAAGGATGTTTTGAAATTGAATTCAGTTCCCAACAACTTTCTAAGGCCTTTTAAAAAGTCAGAAGTGAGCCTGAGATCACTATCAAATATAATAGATAGATGAAATCTAGTCACCTAACTATCTGATTAAGGTATAATTGAGAAATAAGATCGAGAGACATAATATCTCGAAGAAAAATGAAGATTTATTTAGTCAATCAACAAATAACCCAGGTCTCATTGTTACCATAAGAATTCATCTGTAGTCCCACTATAAAGTCCATGGATATATTTTCCCATTTCCACTCTATCACTATAAAAAGATGAAGCATCCAATTTGGACGTTTTGTTTCTTCTTGAACCTATTAAAAAGTACAATATTTCAAAGTCAAATTATATTTATCTCTTCTCACTCCATCCCCTAGTAATTATCTCAATGTTCTCTTTACATATTAGTGCTGGTCGGATGAACAAAAAATTGAGAAATATTGGCTTCACAAAAAAATTTTATTTAGATAGGAATCACATGACACACATAATCCCTTTCGAAATATCAAGACACAGTCATTATCAATATTAAATTTACACAATTTACCTCTCTTATCCCATTCTACATTTTTTCTAACTCATAAACATCTTTATTTACTTGCTTAATTATATCTGGAAGAGGCAACTGCGTGGAAACCTAAATCAAAATAGAGTAATTTATATCACCAACAACTTCCAAGCCCGATTTTATCAAATAATTAAACAAGGGGTCATATTCTATATTTATAATGGTCAATGTAGTAGGTTGTTATCAACTCAAGGCATTCCCCACGTTTTTTTCTTTTCCAGGATGGTAATTAATCATGAAATCATAATCCTTCTTCAGTTCCATCCATCTTCTCTGCCTCGTGTTCAATTCTGTATGAGTAAATATATATATCAAACTATTATGGTTAGTATATATTTAATATTTATCTTAATATAAATTATGACACAAAATTTTTAATGTGAAAAATATAGCTTCTAATTCAGAATCATATGTGGGATAATTTAACTCATATGGATTCAATTTTCGTAAAGCATGATAAATTAACTGATAATTCTGTATTAGAACACAAACATGTCCATTTATTGAAAAATCACCATTGATCAAAAAACCCAATATCTGGAAGCCATGGAAAAAACTAGATCATTCAGCTATCTTCTTTTCAGTTACAGGAAAATAACATCACAATGTCCAATCTAAATATTATGACCCCTTTTCATGTGAACATAGTTAGTACCCTAGATAACCAAGAAAATATATTAATGAAATATTTGTAATATCCTATTAGTAAAAGAAAACTACAAAATATCAATAACATTTGTAGGTATCAGGCATTCATCAACCACTTTTTTTGGAAGGATCAACAGTTATATGATACTTATATATAATGTTACACGTAAAAAATTTCTATTGTAAAAAAAAATAAAATTTTATAAATTTCCCAGATATCTTATTTTTGATGATGGTTTCCTGAAAAATTCTTATATTTCATTCATGTTCCTCCTAACTTTTAAAATAAAACATGATGTCATAATTAGAGAGAAAACCAATCATATCCAAATATTCATGGATTCTTCTATTCATAAGATACATAAATATAGTAAGGGATTTTTTCAAACCAAATAGAATAAAAATAGACTCACAATGTGCATATATAATATAGAATACTATTTTTGGAATTTCATTCTCCTTCACCTTCTACTGATGGAACATGGATCTAAATTTAATATTAGAAAAATAATGAGTTCCATAGAGATTATCAATGAAGTAATATATATAAGTTAATGGATATATATTATTAATATTAATGTTATTAAAATCTCCATAATCAAAGAAAATAATTATTGAACCATGTTTGTTTTTAATGAACAAAACTGGAGCACCACATGGTGGAGTTCTTTGATAAATGAAACCTTTATCAATAACCTCGTTTAACTACTTTATTAAATTAGGAATTTACACTAGTGCAATTCGATAAGGGGTTTCTTAAATTTGTATAGTAATAAGAACTCTGAAAATAGTAAATTCAACTTCTCGATAAAGAATAATAGTAGTCAAATCATCCATAAAAAAACAAAATATTAATTTACCACTGTCAAATCCTTATTCTAAACCATTCCCTTATTTAAAAAAAATGGGAAATATAAATTTCATTCCCATATTTCAAAAGATTACCAACTTTTTGATTTGTTATCAACGATATAGATTCATTCGTGTATTTAAACTAAAATTCTTTATAAAAAACTACTTATTTTTCTCTACAATCACTAATACCATTATAAAACGAATTCAATTACATGCCCAGAATAACATAAAAATCTACTAAGGGAAGAACAATAAGGTGTTTAGGTAATGTATTTCCACATATAATATCATGAGGATTCTTATAATGGTTTTTTCCTTAATATTTTATATGGGGTTTTAACAATAATTTACTCTTTAATATCATGATGTGAAATTTCCAATTTACTAGAAATATTATCAGAAATAATTAAATGTGTAGACCCCATATCAAAAAATACTTTAGAAAAATCTGAGTAACTGAAAACAAAACTCATACCACTTTATTGGATGTCCTAGCACCCGATAAAGTAGTCACAATAGATTTTACTGCACCGTTATGCTTAGAAAAATGATGCTTTCCCTCAATTACAACATTGTTTGGGTATGTATTCTCAAAATGACTTATCTAAAAACATTTAAAACACTTTACTATTTTCTTATTCAAATTAATAATACCATCACTAAGATTTTTCACCTTGAAATCTCTGGCCATATATCCAAACTCACCACATCAATAAAAATTCAGGAATTTTTAAGGAAATACCCAGGGTGTTTTTTTCCACACAATCCACAAACTGGAAACTGAATTCTCTTACCTTCAGTTATCTTTGATTAGATGTTACCCATTACATTATATATGTATATATTTTTCTTATTATTTTTAAAGTATATTTGATCATCAAATATCTCAATTCACTCCCTCTTAGCACCAAAAACTTGTTCCTCATTACTTTTAAATTCATGAGAGGCCAAAGACCATCAATATCTTGGTTTTAATATAGAATAAAAATGATTGATTTTACTATCTAGATCCTGAATAAGATTTCAAGAATACCTTTAAAATATGGAGAATTTTGGCTCATACACAACCATTGAATCCTCCTCCGTTGTGTTTCAATTCAAGGAATTTCAATCCATATTATGTCGACCCACCATAGGAAAATATTCTTATATTCATCCCATTCCATTGAATTAATCACCTTTCTATCCTATATATTCTTGACCATTAAACACCACTTGTCCGCTTATCCTTGAAAAAGATATATATATAAAGACTTACCATTATATTATATAAATACCCCATGCATCAAATAACTTTTCAAGGGTTTTAATCCACAATTCATTCCCCACTCGGTCAGAAGATCCACCGAATGTAAGAGGGTGTTGCCTCATATAATAGTCCATTATCATCATGTTACATTGTGGTTTTTCTGGTTTTTATCTTTCATATATTCCCCTATAATTTATATCCTACCTTATTTTATCCATCACACTCCCAAACTACTCAGTTCTATTCCCCGCGATTATATATTGTGGATTCATATTGATATCACCCTCTTGGTAACTTACTAATATAAATTCTCTATTTATTCGGTGGAAAACAATTAAAAATATACAAGTCTTAGATGATGTAACATGGAGATCATTAAATTATAAATTATTTCAACATAACAATAATATTAAAATAATTTTTGGTATTCTATTACCTTTATCCAGACCCCTAAATTTATCTAAATTTTCTCTAATAGCAAATAATTGGAGCTGATCATAAATATTACATAATCTAGTTAATTCAACTAGAATTCACTTTATTATATTCCCAAACAAGTTTTTAGTTTAGTATTATTGTATAATTAGGAAATAATTCATAAATATTAACCTCAAAGCATGAATAGTGGATACTAACAATATAAAAATCCATGTCTTCTATAACAAAAAACATTTTACGAATACATGAATTCATTTCATTAAAAATAATCACAATATTTAGGTTGGATTCTTATTTTCTC
The DNA here is from genome assembly GCA_963277665.1 of Viscum album. Lineage (NCBI taxonomy): Eukaryota > Viridiplantae > Streptophyta > Magnoliopsida > Santalales > Viscaceae > Viscum > Viscum album. Next base: position 348,783,868 of record OY728150.1, on the reverse strand, counting down.
TTATCAATACTAAATCATTTTGAAAATCAAGTGAAACTTAAGATGAGAACAAAAAGACAGTAAGGGACATAAAAGAAATGAATGTGTTAGTCCATGAATACTTATAAATATATGAAATCATTTTTAAAAATATTTTCTTATCACCCATAATGTATCGTATACTAAAAATGTGACCACAAGATATTTCCATTAAACATATAACAAATTAATAATAACATATAAGTAACTTAAACAATTAATTAATTCATACTCTATCCCTCAAAGATACCATATGATTATTTGACCCTGACATCTACCATTCAATGTAACCCTAAAGACTACATTATGAAGTAACCCTCCCGACTACTGTATGGTGTAACCATCATATTTACACTTTGAATAAACATTACAGTCAACCTACAACATTAATATACCCAAAAATCAACGGGAGATACAGGTCACAACATTCATCAAAGAAAATTCCCACAAACTAAAAAAAATATAAATCATGAATACTTTCATCATAAAATCAATCCTCTTTAATTTTGTTGAAATATAAATTTAAAAGAGGAATTTTAAATAAAATCCCCTTACCACAGGTTCGTCATACGTCAAACATCTTCAAACCACATATATAATTGTTCAAAGAGTGATATTAATATATTAAATAACTTCATTAAAATTTATAATTCCTTATAAGATATTATTATAATACATTTACACCCATTTATTAATAATATTTTATTTTCAGTGTTTCATGTGTGTTCTTTTCATGGTTTCCAAGATCATTTTGTAATTGATTTTCAGATCGAATGGAATAGAAAATAAAAATGTGGGAATAAACTATATTAAAATGTTAACAAATTTAAAATTATTCCAAATATATTTTTTTATATGAGGATGAATAAATAGATTAAGCATTAGTGAAAATGATTTAGTTTATTTTAGGAGGTTCTTAATACCATCACAATCATATTTCATTTTATTTAATATAATGTTTATATTATTATTCTAGAACAGTATATAACCAGTAGTATAGATAATTTAATCTAATTTAAACATAATAATTGTTTTATGACCATCCATTAAGGTAATAAAAGAAAATGAATAGGTATCGTCCATGATGGTGATAAATTTACACATCATAGTTGATATTATAATTTTTTCGAATAAAATGGAGAGCAGATGGATTATAATGATGAATGCTTCCATAAACATGATAAAATAAATATATATATTTTATTTGGAGTTATAATTCCTCTTGGATAATGATAGGTGAGGATATAATTAAAAAATAAATTAAATTAAACAATAAATGAAAAAATGAAAGGTGATTTTACCTCTTGAATTTTTCCCATTAACAAAAACCTTAAGACACTTGGTATGGGCATTATGGTGAAACCATTCTCTCTTGGAATTTTGGAAGAGTCCTAGGAAAAAATTAAACTAGATAAATGTATTTGTGGTCTGAGGAGAATAGGTGGTGATGTGTGGTATTTATAGAAGTGGTGAGGGGTGTTTCATGATTATTTTTAAATAAGGTTTTGTTTTTGGATAAAGATTATGGATATATTGTGTATTGATACTAAAATATATTAATATAATAATGTATATTTATATATTATAGGCTTACATTAATAATACATCATCTACGACTCAATAAATCATGTATTTGTGAAATACTGTAAATTAACGTATTTTATTATTCATAAAAAAATTCAACTATTTTAGAAAAATAATAAAACTTAATCCATCCACTTTTTCAGTTCATAGAACTTATAAATGAACTCCATTTTTTGAATATAATATTCAATATATGAAACGTTTAATATATTATTAAAATCATAATATATTCGACAGTACCAATTTTAAAATTATAATATATTTTATAACACTTTGAATAATTAATTACTTTCTCATAAAAATATTTTAAAATAATAATATATTAAAATTAATAATTTATGGATCCATTTTATGAAAAAAAATAATTTCAATTCATTATATAATTTATAAAATTATAAATAAAATTTTTTCTGTCATAAAAATACTAACACTTAATTTATCAATTTAAAAATGTATATTTACTAATTCCATTGTATAAATATATCGTATTTTCACAGTTAAGATACATAAGTTTTAATTTATTCATTCACAAGAGAGGTTACAAATCTATTTTTATAGATTGCATAATTTCAATAAATACACCTTATTTAATTATAATTTTATATTCAATATAACTAATTTATTTCGGAATGAATTTTTTTATAAGTACATTGTTTATCAAAACAACATTTTCTAATTGAGAAAAAAAATAGATTCACATGAATATCAATATGGGAAATGATGTAGAACTTCGACGTGCTTGGATGAATTTAAAAAATGATGAAAACTAGCACAAAAAATGGTCAACAAAATGGTGAGAAGTGTAAAAACCATTCAACAACACATCAAGGCATCCCAAAGTTAATAGAAGAGCTTTGAAGAAAATTATTGATGATACCTATAGTTTGAGGTTAGAGATATGTTATTCCTCAGAAAATCTCCATATAAGAGGATCATGAGATTTTGGAATAAGAGTAAGCAAAGTCCCAGTTACACTAGCCCCTTAGAGATTCATGATCGTGTTGGAGATGTAGTCTATCGAGTAGATTATTTATTCCATATATCTATCTTGTTAATGTATCAAGTAGATTATTTATTCCATATAACTTCCACCTACCATGTATCAAGTAGATTATTTATTCCATATATCCATCTTGTTAATGTACATTCCAGATCTCTCAAATGTATAGAATCCATAGGTGGTACAGTTGTAATATGATCTATCTTTTGAAGAGCAGTTAGTGATGATGATCAACTGTAGAGATAACGTTCAATGCAAGAAGGCTACTCACCTGGTAAAAGTATTATGGAGAAACCCTAAGAATAAATCAGAAACATGGACACTTTAGTGTGTATTTAGGGAGAAATTGTGTCACATTTTTTTAACAAAGAATGTAAAATGGAATTTCAATTGAATAATTTTACAATGGGGAAAATGTGACAACCCAAAATATTATCAATGTAAATTCCATTATTATAATTATTATATATAGTACAAATAACATAAAATCACATAGAGAACACAATAAAAACATTATAAATTAATAATGAATGTGATAAAGATGTAATTATAGAAGATAAAAAACCTATACTAATGGAATAATAACTTTACCATTGGGATAGTAATGTGACAATAGTTAATATTAATATAAACAATAGAATTGAAACATCACCCATGAACATATAAATAATATTTAAGTATCTTATAAATGAAAAAAATTATATATTTATTTCATTGTATAAGTAAATAATTTTTTTAAATGATAAATAAAGTATTGTTTTTTTAAGTTACAAATACATAATTAAAATTTTTTCATTAACATAATGATTTAAAATAAAACATATTTTAATATTGTATATTCATAAAATATTATTTTTCATATATTATTATAATAAAATTTTATGAGAAGTTAAGAAGTACGTCCAAGTATCTTAAATTTCGTTATTATTATAAAATCAATATTTTTTCTAAAAAATGATGATTCTGATAAATAAATAAAATTATCATATTTACAAAATTATTTTTATAAATTGGATTTCATTTTTTAATTATACATATTTGATATTGGTTAGAGTTATTTTTTTTGTATGTTTCTAAACCATTTAAATTTTTAGGGAATAATACATACAATAATTTATGATTAAAGCTAAATAAATTAATTTCTTAGTAATTGTTTATGTAAGAATTATGTAAATCCAAAATCTAAATATCTCAATAATTAGTATAATTTATTTATTTATATGTTTTAAAAAATTAATTACCTCGATCAAAAATAATAAACTAGTGAACAATATAATGAGAAAACACCCCTCTCGTCCCCTAAAAATACAACACCTCCCCAACTCTTCTCCTCACACCATCCATGACATAAATAATCTAAAAGATATAATAAATACTATTCCCAAGCCCCTCCCCCTTGTATAAGAAAACATTGTCTCCTCAAAATTCAAAACTCTTCTCCCTATGTTGGTTCTTAAGGAGGAGAAAATCAAGAGGTTAAAAACTCTTTCTTTTTCTTTTAATTTATTTTTATGTACTCTTATTTTCTTATACTCCCATAACATATACTTATCCTAGTGAAATGATAAATATAGTATCATTTATATAGTTTTATTTTATTTTCATAGAGTAATAAATCATCTTCAAACATCTTCCATTTTACTTTTATTCTAAAAATAAAAAAATATTTCTTTGTGTATCGATTTACTACAACCGTGGATGATGCATTGTAAGTTTTAACTACCACCTCCAAGTCGAGAAATGAAATCATTATTATGACTAAATATTATTATATTCAAATATTTTAAGTTATATATTGTTCTAGAAGTATATATACAAACAAGATTATATAAGCTCACAATGGTCGTAAAATATACCAAAATAAATTAATGCATTTTGATTAATTATTTTTCTAATAATTTATTGTCATATCATATAAAAATGATATATAAGATCACTTAATGTTATGTAGTTTCATTAATAACTTATAATCTCAATTTTGTAGAATTATACTCATTTCACCTGAACTTTTATACATGTATAAAAGCGAACCGACTATGAAGACCAAGAAAACAAACACTCTTGGAAAGATGCAATTGAACTCTATGACACATCATAATTTCTTTAAATGGAAAAATTAAATTTTAATTACTAAAATAGATTTATAATAGGTTCTTAATTTATTAATTAATTAATCTAATTTTATTATCTAGGATATAAAAGTGAAGATTGAAATCAGACATATGGTAAGGGGATTCTGAAACCCAATTTGATTTATTCGGGTTATTCATTTTTCTTTCCAAATTTTTAGTGTATGTGTTCTATTAATATAAAAAATATAATTTAATTCTTCACACCTTATATTTTTTGGATATTATTGATTCTAATATTATTTTATTAAAATTAAATGATGTTTCCAAAATAAATCTTCATTCTAAAGAAACATCTTTTTTACTACTATGGAGATTATTTCTTCTTCACTCATGATTGGTGATTCTTATAAAAATTATGGTATTACATTTTTTGGGATTTACTATGTTTATTCATGAATTTACTCTTTATTAAATTATCATGAATACTATTTCCATTCCATAGAATATTTTATGGAAAATATTGTCAAACATTCTTTGTGGCCTGCATGATTATGTAAATGTTATGATGTGTCAGGCGCACCGTGAATTATGTTTTGCTCCAATGCATTCGTAGTGTGATGTATCTCATGATATCATTTGAAATATGAATGAATATAATAATATCATTGTGAAAAAAATTTATGTTATGATGATGAATATATATTATGAATGAACATTACAATAGATTATTCACAACATTGTGAGGTAGTCGACCACTAAGACACAATGTTTCATTTTTATTAATTTCCATAGTCCATTCCTTTATTTAATGTTTACTGTCATAATTATGATGATTATTAATTATGTATGTTATGATTATGATATTTATGATCACCCATGTTTCATGTCTCGTATTCATCCTCTTATAATACTTTTAGCTCACCCATTATTTTGAAGTATATCATTGGGAGAATACTTATTATAAAGAGAACACAATGTCTAATAAAAATATAGAGAATAAATAATTAAATTTTTATTTATTTATTACAAAGATGTTGGTATGGTCCTATTTTTCCAATGATAATAAGTCTTTGGATTTTAGTAGTGTAATTCTTTAATATTTTTATATGGAAAATGATGTAATAATAATGTCATAAATGTAGGGTTTCATTATTATACTAGTTTATTTAATTTTTATTAAAGTATGTCAATGAAGGTCACACCCATAATGGTGGCCCATGTAATAGGGAAAAACAATGAATGTGGTCTTCCATTCTCTATGGAGAAAATATCATGAAATGACATTTAAATTATTTTATTTATCATTTTAATGGAATTTCAAGAAGATTAGTATAAAAACTAGGCCCCACCGATAGCACATACACACAAACATCACATAGTCATAGGGCGCTGGACCACCAGGTACCACCAGTTTCCCTACCAAAATGTGGTCCCCTCCTAAGGGCCCACCTGTATGCAAAAACTGGTCATAAAACTAATGACCTTACCCACATTCCAAAATACATTCTATCTAGTGTTATTTTTTCTCACTCTCACACACCATGGGAAACATCCTAAAATATGACCCAACCCAATCACTTCTCCAGTAAAGGCATGTTTAACGATAGTGTATTAGTCCTGTAGGAACACAAAAAAGAAAGGTTAACCTTACTGACAAGTCATATCATTTATCAATTTAACCATTTTTTATTCAGTGATGTTACATTCAAATCCCTTTTAGAGAAAAATATCCTCGTTATGGAAGATATATCTCAACCTAGTCAGTTCAGCCACAATAAAGACTGGGTTCCTCTTCTAATACTAATTTAACAGTAGAGTCCTACTGATAGCGTGTGCACCTCATATTCATATGGTGGTGATTTCCTATTCCACATGCACCACTAGTTTCCTCAAGGACATATTGTACCATCCCCAGGGACCACACATGTTCTTGAATGGGTCATCTGACTAATGATTTTCCTAATAGCCCAACACATGTTCTTTCCAGTGTATCGGCCTTACTCACACACTCCCTGGAATCTTCCTAAGAGGTCACCCATCATGATCACTACTCCATGAAAAGAATGATTAACTATATATTTATAACCATGAAGGGTCCAAAAAATAACGGTTCACCTTGTTGAAATGAGTCATATCATTTATCCATTTAACCATTTAACATTTTAGGGTGTTATAGGTCTGGTATGTGGCATAATTGTGAAAAATATAATGATAAAAACGTGAGGGAAAGAAGCCAGACCACCAGCCATACATTCATATGACTATCCTCATCTACTGTCATCCCATGAATCAAGATGAGACTAAATATATTATAAGAAAGGTACTATCCATCTTATCATTCTAATGAATCTGATGCAAAAAGGAACTAAAATCAGATTGAAGAGGAATCAAAATCTTCATAAGCTTGGGAGAGGAATGGCTCATGAATAGTATTTATCATAGAGGATGAAAACAATTGGGTTGGGGGATTAAAAACAAAATTAAAGAAAAATGTGATTGCCCATTTAAAATTGGGGTTGCATAATTTGACAATAGAGTTGTCCAAACTATGCCCCATCTATGCGACATATATTGCCCTGGAAAGCCCCTTGCATAGGATATCTATACATTCTGACTAGCCATTCATTGATCATTAAAAAAAGATCTTACAAAATAGTTATCAATACAACATGGTCATGTGGTCTAGCATGCAAGTTTGTAGCAAACTATGAGGCCTCTTACTATTACCTAGTTTACCACAAGGTTTGGTTGCATGGTTATCACTAATAGTGTACTAACCAGGCAGATCTCTCTACCTTTTAAATATATAATTCTCCAAGATCCAGAGAGTACTTGAACTCAACTGAACAATTCCTTACCCATTAGAGCCCATGATTTTCCTAAAACTAGTGGTTTGGAATTGTAACTAGGTTGTCTATATCTCTATGAAAATATTGGATGTTACAATTTGAATACATTAGATATTGAAGTAAATATAACTGGGGGGATTTAGGTACCAAATGGGTTGTGATAATGATGTATGTTATTTTTTCAATAATTGTTGTCAATTTTTTTCCAATTATAAAAGTATTTGTGTAAGAAAATTTATATTAAATATGATGTGAAAATACATAATTTTGTGCCAAAACTTAACGACCTAACTATTAAAACTATTAATGATAAAATTTATTGAGATTTCATAACTACCATCACATGACACCCAATGAAGGTGTCTAAATCATTTATCTATGAAATAGAAGACGTGGTGCATGGAAGTAGTGATGAAAATTTAAAATCCGATGACTATTGAACTACTCCTCATGATAAATGTTGAAATTATAGTTTTTAAGAAGTATTTTTTCGTCAATGTATTGATGACATTATGTTTATCCAAAAGAGAGATGCATGATATGATAAAAATTGAATAATTTTCTTGATTTATGAGTGTGTGTATATAATTCACAACATTGAACATATGGAAGAAAATATTGGTGACGAATATAAATATTAAGTGACTCCATAATTTTAATTCAGAAGTATATACATCACTAAGAAACATAAGACAATTTTTAAAGGATGTTATCCTAAAGGTATAAACATTAGATGTTACAAAAGGAATTAGATCAACCTCTATAGTGTGAATAAGATAAATTTCTAATAGATGAGGTTGTTGAAGAACAATTAGAGATTCAATGAAGTTACCATATGTTCATAAAGTTTACATTAATTCATATATGGTTCATTTGACCATAAAAATGGATTTATTATATTAAAAGAAAAATGATATGAACTTTAGGGTAGTTAAATTTGCAACATTAGAAGAGGATGACTAGAATATGCACATGAATGTATTATTTAGAAGATCTATAGATAATGTAGTTTCTAAATGAGTCAGACACTAAGATAACCAGAATAATTTATCAGTTATGTAGTTGATGTATTCATCATTAATTTAATAAAAAATTTAAATTCATATAATTCCAATTATGATTAAATATGAGACCAACCAAGTATATGTCGGTTAGATGTAGAATGGTTCTCATAATTTGGACTCTAGAAGAAACTGATTAGAAGAAGAAGAAAGTTTTGTATACTTTATAATTAATATTAGAGGAATATGATGATTTTTTAAGGAATCCGAATTTAATTTGGTTGTTGAAAATATTATTGTAATGGTTGATCAGATGTAAAAAATGTTAAATTAGAAGTTGAAACATTGGAATATGGATATGTTAGACCAAATGATGAATTTTATAGATGATATGGAAAAGTACATATTTTAAATTTATAACTACATTTAACAAATATTATTTTAGGATAAAATTATTAGTTACTGAATAGATTAAGAGATGATAAATTTTAGATGCATGAAAATAAAATGCATCAAAAGTTAGAGGATAATGTTTATGAAGTGGTGAAGAAATCAAGAAGATATTACAATTAACTATTGAGAAAATATGATTTCGAATTCATGATATTAATTATTACTTATTTAAATTTGTGATATTAGAAAAATAGTGTGAATCAATCCAGATTTAATTTAATGTTTAAAAGGAAAAATGAAGGTTGGGGGTGATGAGTAAAATATTCAACTGAATGTATTAGAAAATGATATCTATGGGTTTATGGTCACTATAAGATGTTGATGTTTAATGAATATGATAACATATATATTAAACTATCATGATGGCGAATTCTATTATTATAGCGGTGATTTTTGGACTATTTTATGTGAGACCAATGTATTTTTTACAGATTTGGCATAACTGTTAAACGTGATGATTTCATGCGATTTATGGAAATAATGATTCAGAATAGAATTATTTAGAAATATTGATGTTAAATCATCCAAAATCAAAAATCATTTTAGGAAATTCGTGTGATATAAAAATGAAAAATCTCATTATGATGTATTTACAGTATTATAGATAATCATGAAATAAATTTGAGAGAGCGAGAAGAGTTGAAAAGAGGTATTCTAAAACATGAATTCACCAAAATATCATAAATAAAATATATATTTGAAGGCCATATCATCATTATTTATAAAATATTTTAGAGGTTATCAATTTTTTATAACCCAAATATGAGATCTTGATCTATATCAACTGAAAATATATAGTATATTTGGATGTCGTTGTTTTATTAACTGAGAGATCAATATTTAGTTTATAAAAAACATGGATTTTTCTAAATGAAGGCTGATTTTAAAGGAAGTTCAAAAGTATATATAATATCTTTTTGTTGAAATTTGAGATTAAAAATTGGATACTGTGGAATCCAATATAAGTAATTCCATATTCCTTCCCAAAGGTGTTATAATACTTTTGGAGATAACCTAAACACATGTGTAAAATATAAGTAAGTGGTGTATGGGATAATAAATATTCTCATGGGTAAAGGATAATAACTTTCCCTTTGTATCACACATTTGAATTTTGAAATTCCATAAATTAAAATAACAATTATAAATAGTAAGGATATTTTTTCACACACTGGGAGTAAAAAAATATAAAAATCATTATGTGCTCTTTATTTTACATATTTTTTATTTCATGTGGGAGTATGTTTCAATGGTGAATATTAAACATTAATAAATTCTTACCAATATAATAGGTTTATAAATAATAAAATGGGAAAATTAGGTGGAATTTATTCATAAAATGTTATATAACCTTATGCCCCCTAACAATGTATTAATTAAATAAAACGAGACTAACAATTTCAATTTAGAAAGTCATTTTGGGGTTATTATAGAACACTTATGAGGAGATGTTAAGGTAAATATATCAAAAATATTGATTTATGTATTATAATATGATAATATTTAAATGAATGATTATGTATTTTTTATGGACTATTTAAACGTGTCAATGATGTCATGATCCCTATTAGAGGCTTCAAAGATACAGTTCACGATTCAATGATTTTAAATAATAGAAAACATTCCTTTCTAAAAAAATATGAAAAGGTATTGTGAATTGAAGACAAAAAATATAACAGGATTCCATTGTAGGATCTATGTAACATATTAATTTCATATAAAATGAAAAAATGTTGTTATTTTTTGAAGAATATCATATATAATAAGAAATTAACTTTTAAATATTTAAAACAATTGAAAGACTGGAAGGAATTTATTTAAGTAGAATAATATGTGGATGAAGTTTAAAATGATGTATTGAAATATAGAAATACAATGTTGTATATTTTAAGATGTGTAACAAATGGAAAATGAAATTATTTAGGAAATATTCCACTATGTGTCTCAATTATTAATATATTATAAATTTTGATGGAATGTTTCTAAAATTATATAAAGATTACGATAATTATGATGTGGATGAAAATACAAGGAGTTCATAAATGTATAAATATTCAAAATTCAGGAACAAGAATATTTATTTAAATGGTATGAGTAGAAGTTTCTACAAAACCAAGAAGAGACGCATCATATCGAATTATAATGAAACTTTTAGTAGTGAGGATAAAGTAGATATTGGGATTAATAGTGTAAGTAATGACACATTATTTATTAAAAAAGTAAATAAGGAAGATCTCTCTAGTGATAAGATAAATAATGATGTAAATAGAGAAGAAATGTTAATATTGTTAATTATAAATATAAAACTCAAGGAATGTCATTCTATGATTGAATATAGTTGATGAAGAATAATAATTTTAAGAAGTATTTTCAGTAATCAAGTAACTAGGAACCTTAATTTTTAAAAAAGAATCATTATCATTAAATGAGATTGAACCCCTAATGATGGTATTCTCTAAAGAATATAAACTGATTATTTCTATAGAAGAAAATGATAAATAAAATGATAAATACTTAGAAGATTTTCAATAATAATTTATGTATATAGATAATCATATCTATATGTTCAAATCAACATTCATAATTATATTCATGATATTATTGAAAATACATAGATGGATATTTTTGAAAATATTTAATCATAAAAGATGATAAGGAAATATTAAATCGGGTTTTAAAGATTCAATTAAAAATTATTATTCAAATTAATTGGTGGAGAATATAAAATATTCATAGAACCAATTCAATTATCAGATATATAAAAATTTAGGGAATACCAAATTAAATGAAAAAACTACTAAACAATTTTATGTTATGAGGATTGGAAATAATATGGGTATGAATAATAATGTGGTTTGGGTATTTCATAACTTGGGTTTTGATATTGAATCCAAATTTAATATTCAAGAGAGGAAATAAATTTTGTCAACAACATCTTTATAGTAAATAATTTTTAAAGGTAAATATTTATTTTATGTGCAGTTCTACTATGGTTGAATATTTTTAGAACCTATAAATTTGATCTATAATAAATTTAATATATCAATATTATAAGACAATATTTGATGGTAGTTTTCTATATAATTTCAATTAAACCAATGGAAAAATTATTAATAAATCTGAAAATACCATCGATAAAGTGTAAAATATTTCAATAATTTTATGAATTTTGAAAATTGTGTGAAATGTCCGACAACTATACTGAACATTGCCTCATAAATCTATCTTCCTAAAAGAATATGAATGTAAATACTCTTAATTTTCAAAATAATAAATTTAAAGGAATTCGTAAGGACTTAGTTAGTGATGTTTCAAACATATTAATAGAAATAAATAATCTATTGATTTTAGAAAAGGGGTTTTATTAATACAAAAACGTCATTTAAATATTTTAAGGTATGCAGAGAAGGTAAATTATTTATCTTTTACCTTCTTCAATGACAGGTCACCCAAAATTAGAGTATTTCCTTAACCAATAATTAGGGAGTATAAGTTATAGTTGAAGAATAGTTCATTTTTTATGGATTGAAATACAACTAACTATGTGTGTCTCAATGTTGGGAGGAAGGGAAAATATATTTTTTGAAATTTTTGAAACATGGTGATGATAATGGAAGAATGATCATTATTTAATAATGGATAATTAACTCATGCAAACTTGTTATAAATTGGTGATATTGAAAATTTATAATACATGAGTTTTGAGGAAAATACTAAATAATTTCCCTAATGACCTGGACAAGTTATCTAATAGAATATAAGAAATATTACCCCTAGAAATATAATATGTGAGGTATAAATATTTAGGATATATTGAAATTGTATGTTGTATACATGCGAAAAGGGGGATATTGTTAAATATTTTTTCAAGAATGTTGAAATCCAATCATATTATCTACTAAATATCTTTCATACATATATTTTTGGGACTAATAGGAATAAATAGAATAATGTAGAGATGTATTTTAAATATTTTTTATTTAACACATATTATATGCATTACTTTTGTGAAACCTAAGTTAAAATATTTTACTATGTTTGGATGTTTATAATGAATTAAATAATATGATTATGGTTTCTCGTTGAATAAATTTTTTTAATGGGTGTGATATAGAATGGACATATAAAACTATTCAAGCAGTTATTGAAAATAATATTGTTCATCATGAATGAAATATAATGTATACCTCATAATAAAAGGGTGTTGTTGAATGGAAAAGTACTATATTAGTTGAAAAGGATCATACTATGTGGGAAAAGGAAAATACAGTACACCTTTTTAGAGGAAACCTATTAAGAAAATGGTTCATAATCAAAACCATTTCTTATATCCAAAAAATACAAATATGTACCTATATTAAAATTTTATATGTAAATAAATATTTGTTGAAATAAATATGGTTAGTTTATATTACATGTTTTTAATTGTAACTCGTGAAAATATGGGTGGAGTGTGAGTATTGTGGAGTTGAATTTTTCATGTTTGGTTATCCTAAAAATATAAGAGGATATCATAGGTACAGTAATTGAGAAGGGAATTTTATTTATTTTGGTAATGTGAATGTCTTGGAACATCCAATGAATAAATCCACCTGAGTTCTAGAATGTTTTATAATGAATTTAATTAAGATTAATTTGTTGAGAAGTAGGTCAGACATTTGGAAAATAAAAGAAATTAAAATGAATCACAAAATGAAAATGTTGATTTTTTATGTTCAATGATGATGAAAAATGACTTTAAACTCCATACAAGTAGATAAGGTATGTGGAAATCTAGAATATAATTGGATATTGATAATACCATATTCAAACATTATGAACTAGATGATAGAAAACGAGTCTTAATTATTATTCATTGTTTATCCAAGTTATGAGAAAATTAAATGAATCATGAAGATTTGATTAATTTTATGAATGGGGAGTAATATCAAATAAAAAATAATGGTACATGGGAATTAATACCATAGACAACTAATAAGAATATTATTACATGAAAGTATATATTTCATAAACAGATTAATAAAAAAAGTAAATGTGTTGACATATAAGGGATGTCATATATGAAATGGAGGGAGTAATTAATTTTAATGAGACTTTCAAAAAATTCTTTTTCCTGGAACTAATATAAATTTTTTGATATCTCCACATAGGGAGTATGAATTCTTTTAAATGGATATCAAATTACCCATCCTTAATGGGGATTTTGAAGAAGATGTTTATATTGACCAGCCTGATGTAATTTTTCATCGAGTTTAAATGAAATTATTTCAAGTTACATGCAATAATAAATCCTTGTAGTATAACTAAAGGGAATGGTACTCATATATTTATTCATGCATCATGAAAATATAAATAATGAATGCAAATAAATGACAAAAAAGTTTAAATAAAATATGATAAATTAGTATTTTGGTGATTATTTTCTATATAGATGATATAATCATTATTTCAAATAATTATTATGTATGTAAAAAATATTTCTTTTTAATTGAAGATGGTGTTTGATATGTAAATTCTGAAGGAGGTTAATTTATCCTTGGGTTAATAAATTTATCACTACAAATATCATATATTTAATTCTCAAGAGTTGTATGCTTTGGAAATGGGAAACAATATAGTATGGATTATAAAAATGGTATACAATAATATAATAGCTCAAGGAATATGTCTTTAAAAATATTAAAATAGAAAATTGGTAAATAAAACATTTTTAGAAATCATTTTGGATGTTTTAACTATTTTACTAAATCAAGGGAAAAAATTTATGTTGCGATATTATCGGAAATGTCTCAATTCTCACGAAATGAATATTAATTAATTATTATGATGTAGATTATAAAGTGTATCAACATAACATTCCACATTGGACCTATATGTCACAGTAAACTAATGATGGATGTATATTTTTTGATATGTGGATTGGTCTACAGGTGTTGATGAAAGGAGGAATATTTCTTGTGGATTAGCCTTCTTTCTAGAATGGTGTGTGGAATAGATGTATATGTAAAATTTTGTGTAACATTTTGTATAGTCCATGTAGAGTATATTGTTGTAGCTCTAGGAAATGTTTTTTTGATTTGGATGATAAATGAACCACATGATATTCATTTGGAATTAAAGTATTCATTTCTTTTTCGAAGTGATAATCTGAATACAGTCAATCGTTTATGAAATACTAATCAATATTATCAAACAATTATCATGATAAAGTGAAAAATTATTTTGGTATTATTTAAAACTTGTATAATTTAGTTTGAATTTCCTTCTACTATCGAGTTAGTGGTGAATATATTTACCAAAAAATTCCCAAATCACCCATTCCAATGGTTTTGACTGATGGAAGTTGTTCAACATTATAGATATCATGTCTAAAGCAATATTTTACGTCTGTCATCTCACATGTTATTTGGATTCTATTTTTATTTGGGGTTGGAAAATAAATACAAATATATATATTTTCTACATGGGTGAGAAATATTTTATTATGCTGGAGTATAAATTTAGGGGTAGTTTTTAAATGCGAAATCTGGGAATTTATTATGTTATCTGATTTCTTGAAAAACTTTGTTATTTTTATATTTAAAAATCCATTCTTATTCATATTACACTCACATAGGAATATACTTATTTTTTCCATTTACATATGTTTATTATTATTTATAAAATCACTATTATGGGTTTTATTTGAACTATAGATAAATTATTAATAAATAAAGAATATTTAATCTAAATAAGAAATCATGATACAATTGTTCCAAAATATTCCAAATATTTTATACATGCAACTTATGATCCATAAATGCAATAGATATTTCCTCATATCTATATAATTACATTTTAGGTACTTTTTGTAGCATATCATTTTAACTGAGCTCTAGAAAAATGATACTGAACTAATTTTTGTTTCACTAAATCCAAAAATCTTATTGGGAATTTTTTTTATCCATGATATATTTTATTCATTTATATAGACATGTAACACTCTTTCATACACTATATGAATATATTAATTTGTATCATTGATGGTATATCCATCCAAATCCCCCTACAAATATATTCCAATGTCAAATTTAATTTTGGAATCACTTGAATAAAATGGAATGAATTAGTCCATGATGATCCTTGATTTAGGAAATGGACCCGACATGGTCAGCCCTATAGTATCTGCCTTTTATTATTTTCTTTTCTTAAGGAAACAACAAGGGTATAATGATTTTTATTTGATAAATTCTGTATGGTCACATGATAGATATGTTTTTCATATATTATTTCTTCTTCTTCTTTCCCAATGATCCTACAAGCATTGGGTTGGGTAGGTTGGAAAAGTCTTTCCTATATTAGGTTATCTTACCTTTGTTAATTAGGTAGTAAAGCAGTTATAATATGCATTTCTAAATTATTTATAACCTATAAAAATGATTTTAATCATAAATACATCTTACACACACCTAAATAATTTATTCCAAGGACCACATTACAATTAAAAATACTTATCTGATTTCCAACATCTGTTTTTTTAATGATTCCTAATTATATATTCACATTTAGATTTTCAAGTACTCCCTTAACATTGGCTTTCTTCCATTTCCATTTATATTTTTATACTACCAATCCCCCATCATCATTATTACCCATGTTACCTCCTCCTAAAATCCTAAATTTATTTTTTACCAAGACATATACATTAACCTCCTATATAACACTATCAATACTAGAGGATGAGAAAGTTCCATGTACTATAACATTATTCGGAAGATTTTTCAGTCCATCTTGGTCATAAGAGGCTTTTTAGGGAATCACAAACCCATATTATCAATCTTTGAACAACATTCATCCTTATACACCTCCAATGGAGGAATATAGATGAATCCAAAACTCTCATAATGATTTTTATACCATTTAGATTCAGACACTGTTTCATCTATAGAAAACCTATAATCCTTTAGGACCTTGATATCATTTCTAGATGCTATAGGGGTGATCCTCACATCATGAGAATATGATGAAACACGTTCAGACTAATGTGTGGAATCTTCACACTTCGTTAAAATTTAATTAAATAGAAAATTATTGTTATCTTTACTATGCCAATTTCCCTAATGGAAATTGATTGGTACCAATTCTATCATTCTATTTGGAGGTCTGCTTGTAGTCTTACTAATATCTATATTCATTATGTGATCAATAATCAATCCCATCATCATAGTGTAACCATTTCATCATACGTACTAAAGATGACCATCTTTATTACTAGAATAATACAATTCATAATGGGATATGTAATGATCCAACATAAAAAAGAGAAATTATTAAATAACCTTAGTCAAATCTAATTCAACCATGTCCATAGATATATAAACCTCAAAAAATGTACTGGAGAAATTAGTAGACTCAAAACTTTTGAACAATTATAAATGAATAGGATTTCATGAAAAATATAACCTAACGTGATAAAAAATAAGGGGTATGAATAGTAAGGGGAAATAATAGTAATTAAACACATATTACCATGTAAGAGTGATTGTGGTTGATATAAAATTTATTTTTCCCTCATGATTATGAAAAAATAAAACTAAATAGTAACCTCTTAACTTGTTCTATGCAAAAATATGATGTATTCAAACAAAAAATATAATGATAAAATTTGGAGGATCAGGTAAACCAATTAACTTAAAATAAATTAATATATATTTCTCATTGATGAATCTATCAAATGTGATAAACCAACTAGTGGTGTCATAAAAAATGTGAAACCAAGGTATGGTAACTGATATTTGATTCCTTAGTTATTTCATAGAGGGGAAGAGAAAAATTTATCACCCAAAATAGAGTGGATACAGTTTCTTGTTGTTGGAGATTTGAGGAATGGTAGTAATAAATGATGATTTTTAAAAAAGTCTGAAACGATTTTCATTGTAATGGACAAGCAGTAGGGTACACACCTCATTATGATGGGGTGGGGGAATGGGTTGAACAACCATGTCTACCTCCTATGGAAACATCATAGCAAGAGACCCTTTATGTTATCAATTCACCAAAAATATTTATAACATGTATACAATAGGGATCCACATTGAATGATTGAACGATGTTTCATACTTTAGTTAATGTAGTATTCTAGTTTAATGGTTGAAAATAATTTTAGTGTTAAAAAAAAATTGATTAATTTATATGATTTTAAGGTTACGAGAGAATATTTTTATCATAATCGTGTAAAAGAATTAATGAATCCTAGGAAATGTATTTTTAAATGGATATATTTTTTAGTGTGAAGTGAAGTGGGGTAGATGTTATGTGTGTTGTATTTTTTATTAACCCTTAAACACAATTTTCAATGAATTATTCACATTAAAACATAATTGAACCGTGTTGATTGATATTATGTGAATTCCAGTTGAAGTGATAGAAACACATGGGATTATTTTGGAGCTAGTAAAATGATATTGTTAATGTGTGTTTCATTATACATATAAAAATATACAATATTGTAGGCCATCATCTAAGATCCCATCCTTTTCTAGAGATGTTTTGTGCTTATTTTGAGGAAATATTTGGCAATTTTCTTTTAGAATAACTTAATTTGTTTTACGTTTTGGATGTTTAAGGTGAAATAAGAAAATATTTGATGTTTTTTGAAGGGTTTTTGTTTATTAGTGGTATCACATTGTTTTCTGAAACCAGGCCCTCATCCACAACTAAAAGTGCATTCTATAATAGAATGGAATCATATAGATGGAGCATAGTTATTCAAAACATGCCCTATCATATTAACATCTAGGGAAACCATAGAATTGGTGCATGGATAGGGTGAACGGTCTGAAAAACCATGTGTCCCAGCTCAAGAAATATTCACATTTAAATATATTTTAAGAAAAATTATTTTAAAATTCCCAAACACCAAAAATTTTCCCCCATTCATACCAAATTTACTAAATTTCTTCTATATCATTTGTGGGGGTGTTGGAGTTGATTCCAATTCATTTATAACTCTATTCATGGGGAATCAATGATTTGAATGATGGATATGTACCTATCCTGATAAGTGAATTCTTTCGGTGTAGATTCACCCCTCTCTCATATATCATTTCGAATGTAGAGAAATATTTTATCATACAATGCTTATTTTTTTAGATCTTGGTTTTGATATATCAAAATCCATTTGAACATGGATCTTAGTTTTGGTTGTGAAATTGTTCTGTTATTATGCAATTGATTGTTCCATTTCTATTTCAGAATTTTTAGTATGTTGAATTATTGGCATTTATCTTGAGGTAGGTGTAATATTTATCAATTACAATAGTCTATATGTAAATTGATTGTAACAATTTTTTTTAAAATTGAATCACCATTTTAAGAAATTTCTTTATAATTTGAATTGATTAATTAAATTTACATGTGATAAAGAAATGAATTGGACATGAGGTAATAGAAATTGGAATTGTAAATATTTTGATAATGACTATTTGGGGAATTGTGAATATAAAATAGAATTATCTTGGTGATACAAAATTCAAAATTACAGGTTTTATGAAATGCATGTTTAGTTGAATTATTAAAAGGGTATCCAACAATGGGGTGTGAAGATATATTTGAAGTATTAAATTTTGATTTTTGACTCTTTGATAAATTAAAATTTTGAATGTTCTATCCTCCAATGGGGTGATTTGATATTATTGAAATGATTTGTGGGATATGTAATACATCATTAATTAATAATTGGGTTCTAGACTACATACTATAGGACCCCAATATATCTATGAATTTCAAGTGATATATATGTATTGTGATAGGTATTGCTACTCCAAATACCCACAAGGTGCAAGAATACAACTATGGGTCCCCATTGTTTTATTATGAAATATGAATTAAATGAATATTGCAAGAACTTTATTGTTATGTAATTTGATATCCCATTAGGTATGGTTCAAAATACATCATGAGACAATGTAGGTATTGATGTATTAGGGGTCTTCATGAATCCATGTATTATTGTGGCCAAATAAAGAATAATTCAATTGGAAAACTATTTATTTATCACTTGTAAATTATTGTTTATGTAGTTTCATACACTATTATTACCTATATATTGCTTTAGATGTCTTTTTTGGTGGCCTAGTGAGTTGTACACACACCCTACTCATTATTCTTAATAAGTAATCGAATATAATATATATTAGAAGGACCGAACAACGGTAAAAATGATATGTGAGATGGTTGAGTTGTGATGAAGAGTAGATGTTGGACCCAAACATGATATCGATACCTACTTTGGAGTTTTTAGTGTATATATTTTTTGTTTTTATATTTAAACTTAAATCATATATAGAATGACTTATGAACTTTTTTAGTTTGGATATTTTTTACCATTTTTGTTTATCTTGTGATATTCATCAGTATTTTATAGGGTTTATTTCAAGTTAATGATTACATCATTTAGTTATTTTGTATATATTTATGGTATTGGTATTATTTGATAAAGAGGTTATTGCCTCCCCATGTTATATATAATACCTTCTCTGACATTAGGTAGATTCTAGAGTAAAGGAAGATGAGCCTATAATAACGTGGATATCTAGTATAGGGAACTGATATGTGCACTTGGGTCGAGGCGCCAAAAAGTGGTATTAGTGGTGTTTTTGTTTCATTTCATTTGAATTTATATTTTTTGGAGGTATAAAAGAGATTAGGATGTGTCGAGCCTTGTTCATGAGAACATTCATGAGAGTACATAACCTATGTATATGGGAAAGACCATATAACTAAGGTGGGATTAGGGTTATGGATGTACACTGCTACATTTGAATGTTATTTCACCTTGTGTGATGCATTGGTTTTGGGACGTTAATGTTTCTAAGATAATATGATGATTTAATTGTTGCAAGGTATAAAAGATAGATGATTATTAATGTACTATTCTAGATACTCATGATTATTATGTAACATTCATCATTTTACTCACTCATGGGAAAATTTGGTTATTGGGTAAGATGTTTAAATGAAAATTTTAATCCTTACATGCACGATTAAATGATTAAGGTTTCTAATGTGAATGTAAAAAAATTAAATGATTCTAAATGTGGTATTTTGAAATGTAAAATGGTTGTCTAATGAGAAAATTGAATAATGAGAATATGTTTACTCCATGTTATCCAAGACGTAGATGAGGAATGGTTAATGGTAGTGATAGTGCCTCGCTTTTTACCGTGTGGAAAGGTATAAGGGATGACTTGTTATGGGTTTATATGAATCTATCTTGTGACAATGTTAATAAAATGTTTTTTCTGAAATATTTCTGTTTGTAATTGTATAGATACACCTCTATAAATATTCTAGTTGGGAGGAAAAATAAAGATATGGTTGGAAATGATCAACCTGTATTGGAAGCTGAGGTTTAGATAGTTATGGTTGAGAAATTTAATGAGCAGATTTGTGAGATCTTATCTCACTGTATGATTTTTTTTGAAAGAGAGTGAGGGAGGGTTGTCAAGAGTAACACTAAAATGAAACAGGTGTTCCAGTTTCATCACTCTTATACCTTTACTATAGAGGTTAGACTTAAGGAAATTGAGTTTCAGATAGTTTATATCCAAATGATCCCTGACCACATAGTGACTGTCACTTAGAATAGATTCATACTTTCTATTTTATGTTATCTTGTCAAGAAATGTGTTGGTGGGAATTAATGAATCATGATGGATAGCCAAAACATTTTGTGTAGAAGGACATTCAGGATATATTATTTGAGAACTTTTACCTCAAAATAATCAGGTAGGAGTGGGTAGCGAAATTGACGAGGTTGGCCTCGGTGAGTATGTATATGATGGAATATGTTGGATTCTTAAATAATTTGAAATACAATGTTCATAAATTTCCTGGAGGTGATGCTACCACAACAAATAGGTTATAGGATGGGATTAAATGAGATATTAAGTCCTATGTTAATATAATTCAGTAGTAATGGTTTCCTGATTTGTTAAATTAGGATATCATATCTAAGGGGAAGTTAGAGGAGGATTGTGATTAAATTTAGGTTATTTATTTTAGATTATTGAGAGGTACATATTTTGAGAGTAAGAGGCATTAATTTGAGAATATCATATAGGGATTTAGAGAAAATAGTGGCTAGAGAGACGGATCAATTACCCAGAGTAGTAACTGTATATATTGCCTCATGTGTTCTAGGTTGTAAAAAATTCATAGCCAGTGTCCCTAACCATCAATGGAGTTCTAAGTATATGGTAGGATGGGTCCCCTATTGATGTAATACATAAACCCTCAACCTTTGGGCAGTGATGGAGTGTTTAGATAGAATTATAGATCAAGGAGGGGAACATCCAGTTCTAGCCTAACAGTTGCAGATCTATTTGTCGTGAAGGATGAAGTAGTGGATGCAAAACTTATGGGAAAGAGATCCCATATCAACAGAGTGGTGAAACTAGGGGTCTCAAATTACATCATATGGAATAGTGCTGGGATAATATCATGTAGTTCATCCCATACTTGTGGATACCTATGATTCTCAACCGACACATAGAGGTACTAATTTCATTTCATAAACACTTTAAAGTGCGCTATTTGATATTGGTACCTCTCTTTATATCATATAATCACATCTTGTGAATGGGTTATGTTTGGTAGTGGTGTTTGGGAGGTGGGTTTTGACGATTGACACCTCTTTGAGGGTATGGTTGAGAGGAATAATTTTATGAAAATGTTGTTTTCTAGAGGTTGGGAGTATCGGTATATTTGGGATTTCTACATTTTTGATATGTAAGGATTTGAATTTATTTTGGTATTGGGATGGTTTGTAGAATACTAGGACAACATTGATTTTTACCATATTAGTTTAGATCTTACATCTCTTGAGGTTGACAATTATATTCAAGGTGGAGAGTAGAATATCCAAGCAGTCCATACAAGGCCAGTTCATCTGAAATAGGTGGAGCTCACCACCGAGGCTGCAAGTATATTTATGAATGACATAGGTTTGAATAATGATGTATTTCCAACCATAGTGGACCTATCTAGGATTTTCCTCTGAAGGACTTCTTAGGGATTCCAACTATGTGTGATGTGGAATTTACAGTTGTGCTCATGTGGGGGGATAAGCTAGTTTCTATTTAACCATATACAATGCCACCAACTAATCTTGAAGTGATTAAGATTCAGGTATAAGATTTTATGAATAAGATGTTTATTTGGACAATTACATCACATTGGGGTTCTCTATTTTTGAATTATAATTATAATTAATAGATATTGTGTTTTTCTATTTATTATTGGAAGTTGAACCAGATGATAGTGAAGAACTAATATCCCCTTCCATCTAACAATAATATCTTTTTCCAGATGAGAGGATATTGTGCGCTCTTCATCATTGAGTTGAGATTAGGGTATCTTTAATTGATAGTTTGACCTTATGATATAAAAGTAATAACTTTTGGTAGAAGTTATATCCTTTATGTGTTCATCATGATGTCATTCGGAATGCTGAACATGTTGTATATGTTTATAGACTTGATGAATCGAATATTCCAATAATACTAGGATCATTCTGTGGTGTTTTGTGGGTGAAATTTTGGTTTAATCCAAGACTCATGAGGATCATGCCCTAAATCATGACATCATCCTAAGTACCATGATATTGAATCGACTATACAATAAGATATCTATGTGTATGTTTTGGATCACATGAGTACATTTATGTTTTCCACATAATTTCAAAGGAAGGTATGTCAATGAACCTATAGAGGGTTTAGACAATTGTGTCTTAGGAGAAACCAAAGAATGTGGTTGATATCAACCATTTTTTTGGATTAACAATATATTTTTTGAGGTTCATCAAGGAATATTCCCTCTTAGAAGTACCTCTTTGGGGATGGAAAAATAAAGGGGATAATATATGAATGGTTTGGTGAATGAAGGAATTATTTTTCAGCGCTAAAGAATTGATTGATATTGGTAAAAACTCTTGATCCAACATAATATAGGACAAGAGTATACAATGTTTTGTGACACATATTGGATTAGTCTTGGAGTAGTTTTGATATAGGGAAATCATGTTATGATATTTGGGTAACAGAATTTGAGGACACATGAATGGAGTTACCCTACAGATGACCAAAATTTAGTTAGATTTGTTATGAATTAAAGTGTAGGAGATATTATCACTTTAGTGAAATGATTATTTTGAATATCGATTACCAAATATTAAGCTATATAATTTCGTAGAAAATTTTTATTCTATTGAAGAGAATATGTGTTGAGTATTCACAGTCATTTGATATTGAGTTGGTATATATGTTCAAGAAGGAAAATAGTGTTTCTAACTCATTAAGTAGGAAAATTCATACTGCAGTAGTTCAGTAGTCCAGTTCTACATGTACGATGATTTTCATTCTGGATACGATGCATGTTGTGGTTTAGGAGGGCCTGATGAAAATGACCCTCATGTCCATATCACTGGATTATAAACATCTGAGTTGGGTCATAGAGAGAAAATATGAGGATATTGAGTTATTATCCTTGTGGGAATTCCTTGATGGTGGGGGATACAACTTCAAATTTGGATGTATATGAGGATGAGATCATCAATGTGAGGAATCGGGTTTTTGTGCCAACGATTATATAGGAGTAGAGAATGAATGAGTTTCATGCTTCAATGTTGTTGATGGATCCAGGTTTTATAAAAGGTAGAATGACCTATATAAAATGTATTGGTGACCAGGAATGAAAAAACGTTTGTTGGTTTTATGAAATGTTGCTACACCTATCAACAGGTGAAGGCCAAGTATCTAGGGAATGATCGTTTTCTTCATCTTTTACCCATTCCAAAATGGATTTTGGATGACATTACCTTGGTTTTTTTGGTAGTTAATATGAGGATTTATTGATAGAAGAATTATATTTGGGTGCTTATGGGTCGACTAATGAAATTAGAATATTTATTACCAATAAAAGAAAAATTCTTAATGAAATAGTCAGAAGTATTTTTTATTTCGGAGATTGTACGTCTACACAGGGTTCCATTTTGCATTGATTCAGACCATGACTCATGAATTACATTATCCTTATGGAAGGGATTACATAAAAAGGTTACTATGTATGTATTTATGAGTTTGGATTTCCAAACATAGTCAAATGGGATGTCAAAATGTACTATTCACATTTTGGAGGAAATTCTATGGTTTTGTGTTATTGACTTTAGTGGGTCTGGGGAGATTCACTTGGTGCTCCTTCAGTTTTCCAATAATAATATTGAGTAGATGAAAATTCAGACTGAACCATATAATGATATTTATGGAAGGCTAGGTAGATCACCTCTATGTTTTATGGAGGCAGAGGAGTTGACATTTTGGGAGGGAGTCTCTGGAAGGATACGTAGGAGCATGTTCATATGATTCGGAAATATAGGTCTAAAACTGAGAGTAGTCATAATTCATATGCATATGGACATCAATGCCCTCTTTTTTTATAATGTGTGACAATTTTTCCCTTTGGGTGTCACCCTAATTGTGTCCCAGAAGGATTCACAGGCATAGAATGTTGGAACCTTGGGATTTCAGACATTTATAGATTTTGGGGAGAATTGGGATGATGGTGTAACAATTGGACCCTCTATAGAGGTATAGTTCTATGACCAAAGTTTTTTCATGTGTCACAACTTTGGAGGTATCATCTCTACCCTTCACATGTAAACAATGTTGATGATGTTGTTCTTCAGACCGATGCGCCCTTTAAAAACCATCCAATACAATTTTTGTATTTTTGTGAGAAAGTGTTATAGGGATAGACCCTTCCTATAGTTTGAGTATTTTGGCATCATGGATGGGTTAAAGGGTAAATAAGGGAGATTGAATAGGAAATGTGAGCTTAGGGTCCCAAT
Source organism: Viscum album (assembly GCA_963277665.1). NCBI lineage: Eukaryota > Viridiplantae > Streptophyta > Magnoliopsida > Santalales > Viscaceae > Viscum > Viscum album. The sequence goes on along the minus strand of OY728150.1, from coordinate 348,758,006 downwards.
CTATTTACCACAGAATCATATAGATGATTTTTAGTACAACTGGAGGATTATCTATTATAATATAGTGAGATTTTTAGACCCCAAACATTTATAGATATTTTTCTTTAATATTTTTAGGTACTCTTTTACCAATTTTCAGCATAATATGGTTGGTTTTTATATTGGGTGTGTTTCTAGTGAAACATGTTAATTTTTTATGTTTATGGAGGGGTTTTCTATTGTGCATGATTGGCACCTGGTTTTCCCAAAACATGTGACCTACACCTTCAAGCTATTCATTCCAAAAGAGAGATTAATTTCATGGTTGATGCATTTTTTTCAAACCACGTTTCTTCTTAGTAGTAATCATGTGATACCTAGATGAACTGCACACATTGGAATACCAAGCACCCCATACCAGGAAAACATGCTCAATGAATTATTTTCTTAAGAACATCATTTTAAAATCACCAAACCCCCTATCCTTCACCATCATTCTCCCGTACATGAATAATTACATTCTATAACTAGTTTAGAGGTCTCAAAGAGGATTAAATTTCATTTCAAACTATGTTCTTGATGAATCAATGATATGATTGACATATTTGAACCTCTCTCATTAAGTGATTTATCTCCCATGGATTCCTCCCTCTATCATGTATCTTTCCAGATGAAGTTTAATTTTTATCCTCTCTTGGTGATGGGATTATGGAAATGTTTGTGATTGATGTTAATCTGTTTGATATTGGATCATGGTTTCGGTTTGAAATATATTTGGTTATTATGAAATTGATCGTTCCACATCGTTTTGGGGATTTCCGATTTGTCGAACGCTAATCGTTGTTGTTAAAGTAGGGGGACTATTTATCAATTCCCATATTATAGATTCTAATTATTTGTATGTAATATTGAAATTTAAACCAAAATTTTGGGATATTTAATTATAAATTTAATTTATTTATTGATTTTTCATTTGATAATGAATTGGTTTGAACTTTGGGTCATTGAAATTTTAATTGTTAGCTATTCTAACAATGAATGGTGATGGAATTATGATTTTGGTGTTGATTTAAAATGGGGATATGAAAATTGTAGTAAAGCAATTTTTGAAATGGGTGCTTAATAGAATTGTGTATTGGGTATCCACTCATGGGGTTGTTAGATATATTTAAAGTATTGAATTTTGATATGTTATTGATTAGTAAATAGAAATTATGAAATTTATATCCACCCGTGGGGTGTTATGATATTATTGATATGAGTTATGGGATAGGGGATGATTTTATAAATAATAAGAGGGTTCTAAACTACCTTTCCAGACCACCAATATATTTATGTATTACATGTGATCAATGAGTTGAATGATATGGTCTGATACTCCAAACACTAATAGGGTTCCAGAATTATACTCCATCCCCTGATTGATTGAATGTGAAATTGGAATTAAATGAATATTAGAAAACCATTATCAAATGAAATGTGATATACCTTGGGGTATTTTTCAAACTTCCACATGGGCCTAAGTATGTATTGATAGTTCTAGTGCCTTTATGGACATTGGTATTCATGTGGTCAAATAATGAATAATTAAATTGGTAAACAATTTATTTATCAATTGTACTTCATTCTCTATACAACTCTACACACTATTATTAGCATGATATGTTTTAAAAACCATTGGTGTTGTACTAATTAGTTCTAATCACACCCTAATTATCTTTCCTAACCAGTACCTAAATATACTTTAAGATTAAAGGACATTATAAGGTAAATATCACATTGTTAGATAGCTACATTGGGTATGAGTAGGGTGGATGGAACCAGACGTGGTGTCAGGACTATATTAGGAGTTTGTATCATATTTATTGCGTGTATTTCATTTGAATCATGGCACATATTGAAAGATACATATCCTATAATTTATTTTCAATATTTTTTTCTTATTTTTAATCATGTGATACCGATCTGTATTGGTCATGGTTCATTTCTAATTATTGAATATATAATTTTTTATTTTGTATCTATTTCTATTATTTTTCTTATTTGATAAATATGGTATAGTCTCCCCTATTATATAGTAGTCTCTCACTACTACTAGGTAGCCTCCAGAGTATAGGGAGGCACACATGAGGTTATGTTTCCAGCCGGCTCGGTGCACCGATATCTGACACCCGAGTTGGGGCGTCACACATCAGACAGTGATGGTGAAACATAAGAATAAAATAAACTATTTTTTAAAACAATTTATGTCATAATGAAATGTTTAACCCTATAACATAGTTATAAAATATTAAAATCATTTATTTGATACATCATGACATAAATATCCTCACGATATAGAGAATCCATGATTTTTCTGGTTCACTCTTTTCATTTTGGGTAACTATATTATTCAACAAGGGCAAAATGTTTTGTTTTGAAGTGATAAATCCCAGGGTGAGGATGATATAGGGAAGGTAACAAAAAAATATTAATACAGGAATAATAATAGTTGGTTTATAGAAAACATCACTATAATGCGAGATGATGTTCATGTTATTTAATACCCAAACCTTGTTGAAATACAAGTGTCTATGAGATTTTTATTTTTCATTTTAATGGATTGATTTGTCTTAAATTACTTGTTGGTATATATCACTTCAAAACACCCATATATTGGGAAAAACTCCTCATTATAGATAACTTTAAGGACCATTTCAAGCTAATTATACCCAGTATTCAACGTTCATGTCCACCCAACAATTAATATAGTTGCATCATGATTTCTTTCAATGTCATGATTTTGACTTATTTTGTAATTTTACTCATTTTTATATTCAAGGGGTAGCACCTCCAATTTGAGTTATGTAACCTTTTTTATGCATTTTTATGTGTCTAAAGTGTTAGGATAATGTTTGTGAGAGTTTGAGATTGTTTTTGGAATGTTTAGATGATTTTATGGGGCTGTACAGTTTGAGCACAGTTAGGGGAAACCACGTAACAGAACCAGGTAGGCGTGCAACATGAGACAGTGGTCCATAAAATGGTTTGTTCAAATTGTTTCTAACCATATGAGCAGGACATGTGGGGTTACCTATGATAAAGTAGCATGTTCACGATTAGCGCACTGTTTTTATAACCGTGTGTGGAAAAATGGTGTTTTTTATGTCAACACTGCTCAGGAAACTCTCCATTCATCCTATCAATATATACTCACATAATATTCATGGTTATCAAGGGTTTTAGGGGTTATAACACTGATTTTAGAAGTAATTAGTAGGGGTTTCAATGTGAGGTGAATATTATGCTTCTCCGGTATGTCTCCACTATCGATTCTTTCTTGGGTTTCCTTGGATCCAGTTTTACCTCTCTCCTAGTTTTCTAGATCGACACAAAACACCTATAGATCTATGGTTCTTATTTCCTAAATTGTTGGAATTTGGGGTTGTTGATGATATTTAAGTGTATCAAAGGTGGTATTTTTGGTTTGTTTGCCGGATTTGGTGTGCGGTTGTGCAGTTGGTAGATTTCACCGAAAACATAAGGTAAGTAGCATCTCTATTGACCCCATTTTTCTAAATGTAGAATCCTTGTTTTAAATTAATAATTTTTATTAAAATTAATTTTTCTAATGATGTGTGAGAATTGATGGGAATTCCCCTTTTGATGTTTTGTGGACTTTTGGGAAACTAGGTGATTGTAATGAAATCTTTTTGATGTTGGATTTTAAAATATTGATTTTAAAATAGGTAGATTTGGATTATTTATAAAAATGGTTTGTGGAAATGGTTTTTAATAAAATGGACAACATTATTGAAATGTAATGTGGAATTGATAAATTTCTTATAAATTTTTTGGTTATGAAATAGTTATTTATAAAATGTGGTGTCCTTGGATTGTTATGTGATTGTTTATTGGTTTGAGAGTTCTATGATTATGTTGTAATGATGAAAAGTGAGTGGGGGTACCACTACAAAAAGGGGATGAATATTTTATGGATGTTCCGTCACTAATTATAAGTTGGTGGGAATTACCAGTAGATTGGAAAAGTAGTAAATGGGATGGGATGAGAAGTTTCAACATAGTTTTTTAATGTTTTTGGTATATAAAAATATATATTTATCATTTGTTTGTGTGCTATTAATCAAGGAAGAAATTATTTTTCTATTATGTGATGTTAAAATGGAAATTTTCTTGGTATGGGTATGTTTGTAATGTTAGTAATTTTTGTACTATTTTAGGTTTTATATAAACATTATATATTAGTGTTTTAATGGTTCTATCCTAGTGTCATGGGCATGAATTTTATTTGGGGAAAAACTAAATAGTATTATTACTCACACCAATCTTTGGGAATTTTCTGATTTTTAGGAAGTTGTTTTTCTGGAAACATGTAATGGTTCACCATCTCATTTTTCAAGTGGTTCATCTTGATTCATGGAGGTCTTGTGATTCTTGGAGTGTGGAGTTTGGTGTGGAGCTATGGATTAATGGTGTTGTTTACTTTGGTTGTTTTTTAGTCTTACAAAAATTACTCTGATTGTGGCATAATGTGGTTGGTTGTGTAGGTATTCTCTTTTTTTTTTAATTTTGAATCATTATTGATGTGCAATATATAGTCATTTGTGGTATTGAAATGTTTGGTCATTATCTTGATTTCTAAGGGAATATCGTTTCCCAATTATTCTTGAATCAATAAACATTTATTGCTGTTATTTTCAATCTTGGGAACATCACATATAGTGAATTAATTTTCTTACACCTTCCCAAGCCCATGAGGAGGGACGATATGTTACCAGTGGTATCGATTTTTTCAGTACTTGACAACCATGTTTTTTTTCATTGGTGTTTATTCTCAGTCTTGGCATTGGAATTCATTCTTGGTCTATTCCTTGAGTTGGGATGATAGAATGGCGTATGATTTTCTGAACGTGAACATGTATAGAATTAAAGGACATAGCTAAACCTTTTATTTTAAACATATACTTATTAAGGGGATGGGTACAAAAGTGTTTTAGAGAAACATATTGGAATTGTAAATATCATTTTCATTGTTGTAGACAATGAGATGAGCATGGAAAGAATAGTTTAACTGACTTCCCACTAGGATTCATATTTCATTGGGGTATAATTATTTATGGTTTGATATGAACATGTGAATTTTTATAAATATGAATTGATTTTCAAATGGTCAGATTTGAAACATGGATAGTTTTGGTATTTTGAAAATGGATCAATTTTAAAACAAGGAGGATTTTTTAAAAATGGCGCAACATGGGAAATGTGAACTTGTTGAAAGAAAAGTTATGATAGTTGTAATATGGGAGTGAAGCTTAATGTTTTTTGTCTTGATAGAAACTGCATCAGGTAGGCATTGTAGAGACCTACTGAAGGATGCTACTAAGAAGTTGGTATCCCTTAATCCCTAGGTGAACCAACAACTAGTGTAGAGTATAGTGAAAGATTTCGAATTTGTGGAATGTGTGAAGAATGTAGATGAGACAAATAATGTGGATCATGATATTCAGTTCTTAAAGAAGAATCCACCCATTTTTAGGGATGATTCTGAGCCGAAAAGTAAAGAAACGTGGTCGAACAAAATGAATATAATATTTGAATTATTCGAAACACCGGTGGCTCTATGTGATAATATATAAATACACATGTTGTAATATCATGACCTTATGTGGTGGGTGAATAATGTACAAGCCAAAATGGACCAAGGGAAGACTTGGGTAATTTTTGAGGAATTGTTTTATAAAATATCCTACCCTCATTCATTCAGAATTTAGTGCACAAAATATTTCTTTGTATGAAGAAATAAAACCTCTCAATAATAGAATATGCAATAATGTTTATGAACATAGTTTGGTTTTCACCCTAGGTGGTGGGTAGTACATCATTGAAGGCACATATTTTTTATGATGTTTTGGGAAAGGAAATTCATTCTAAAATAGCAGTTCTATGCATAAATGATTACACAGAAATGGTGAACAGATAAACTGTAGCTGAACAGGATAACTTTAGTGCTATAGGTGGGGATGTATATTGGAACCTAGGTGTAATAGTGCGAACAATAACACTGGGATCAAGTGGAAGAGGGACAATTATTTCTACAGTGTATGTATGACTCATAATCTGATGAAAGGATTGATGAATATTCTTTCGAATCCTTAGAGTAAGGTGGGATGTTTTCACTGTTGATCAACAAGTCGCATCAGGTGGTATTGTATGGAATAACTGTGAGAATGTCATAACTATAATAAGATGGGGCATATTCCACATTATTTTAGGAATTATCTATGGTTAGGTGTTCATTACACTTCTTTGGGCACGCCGACATCTTATGCCTCGATGGTATGGGGGAAGTAGCATACCCCTCATCTGCATAGAAAAGTTAGTCATGGTGATTCCAAGAACACCACGACTCCTTAGTAGGGAAATAAAGAGAAGAGTGTGGCATGAAATTAGTTGTTTGGAGTAGAGGCGTTTGTGATGGACGATCAGTCAGGGCCATCAACAATGAGAGGTAATGTTATTTTAAATTCTACCATGATGAAATAATTGTTTGATAAGGGTGATTCACATTCTTTTACTACTTCTCATTCTATTAGTTTGATGCATTTAACAATGGAAATAATGCCTTTAGTTTTAAAACATCAAATTCCTCCAGGTCAATGAGTGTGTCTTGCCTTCCTATGTAGAACTTGCAGTATAGTTGCATATGGGATCAAGTTGAGGAGAGATTTATCAGTGCTTGAGAGGGATGCTGATGATATAATCTTGACAATTTACTTGTTTTAAATGTTTAAGGCAAACATTGACTATTATGCTTGAAAGGTTAGTTTCAAAATGAATTATTGTGTAAAAAATCCCCTTATAGTGTAGAAGAATGAAAATATTGCTGCAACAGACCTGTCAACACCAATATTGGCATAATCTATAGTTAGATAGCTGGATTTTGGAATTAATGGATAGTGTTCAGAATTGCATTTTTCCAATGGTTTTTGATATGTTTCTTGATGTCTTTCCCAAAACATTATCCATGTTGTCACATGTGAGGGAAGTGGAGATTAAATTTATCTCCTTCTCAGGAATATTCTTATATCAATTCTTTTTTACCAAATGTTACCATAAATATTGAGGGAATTTAATGTGCAGCTGATGGAGTAATAAAAAAAGGGTTCATCTCGCCTAACACGTCTCCATGGGCATTACCATATTTTTTTTAAAGGGGATGGAACTCTTCATTTGTGTGTTTATTGTCATTAGATTAATCAGGTAATGCTAAATAACTGATATCCACTTCATCAAATTTATGATTATTTAGATTTTTTGAGGGGAGATAGGTGGTTGTCTAAGATTGACTAGGGGTTAGGATATCATCAATTGTGAGTACAAAATGAATATATTTAGAAAATAGCCTTCTAGATTAGATGTTTCCAATATGAGTATGCAGTTATTACATTTGGTTTGATGAATACAGTAGCGGTGTTCATGGAATTGATGAATGGGATATTTTAGATAAATCTAGATTGTTTCATGGTAGTATTACTTGCTGATATAGTTTTATATTCAAGGACAATGGTGGGTCATGAGAAACACATGGAGATAATGTTGTTGATCATGAGAGGTCATCTGTTGTGTTACAATTTTTTGAAGTGTGATTTATAGATACAAGAATATCATTTTAATGACCATGTTTTTTCTAATAATAGTGTTTTAGTTGATTCAGAAATGATAGACTATGTTATATCATGGAAATATCCAAATAATAGTTTTGAGATAATGTGTCCCCTTGGTCTAGATATATAATATCGCGTTTTGTTCCGGATTATTAATGATTATCCTCACCAATGATAGCTTTGACTAGGAAGAATGTTCTATTTCAATGGAATGACCAGTGTTAGAAATATTTTTTGTAGCTTAAGGTTCGCCTTTCCCCATCTCCAATTTTTTTCAGAACTAGGAAAAGGGTATGTGGTGTATTGTGACACCTTCGGATTACTATTGTGGAGTGTTTTTATGAAAGGGGATCATGTGGTTGTGTATGCATCTGAGATGTTGAGGGTGCATGATATGAAATACCCAACACATGATTGGGATTTTGGCGAAATTGGTTCATACTTTCAAATTGTGGTGTCATTATCTCTTCGGTAATAAATTTAGGGTGTTTACTGATCATAAGATTTTAAGGCATATTTTTTCATGGAGGGATTTGAACTTGAGGAAAAGGAGATGGATGGAGTATCTCTAGATGTTTAAATTTTACTTGATTTACACACTACGTAAGGGAAATACAGTGGTGGATGAATTAACAAAGAAGTTTTAATCTTCAGTGGTGAAAAATACACTAGATTACTAGTAATTGTTGTCAGTTATAGTAGCCATGAGGTTGGAATGTGAGGAATAGGGTGATAGGGAAGATTTATTTATAGCTTCATTGATTCTTGACATAGTTGGGTTGGTTAAAGAGGCACATATGTCTGATTCTGAGGGTTTGCTGATAATGTTGAAACTCAATGGTGGGGAGACCATTGAGGGATGAGAACTGAATGAGAATTTAGTTTTATGTTTTTAGAGTCATATGCTTTAACTAGTGGCTTATCAGAATGAAATTCTCACGGATTATCATTATTCAAGATGGAAATTCCATCCTGGAATTATGAAAATGTATAAGGTGTTGAAATCGTAATATTGGTGGGCTGGTATGAAAATGAATGTGGCCGAGTCTCTATCGAGATGCTTGACTTGTCAGCAAGTCAAGGAAGAGAATCATCGGTCGCTGTGTATGTTGAAATCTATACCTATTCCTATCTTGATTTGGGAATAAATAGCAATCGATTTTGTTACAGATCTCCCTAGAATGGTCAGAAAGAACGATTGCATATGGTTGAATGTGGATTAACTCACAAAGATGGCCAATTAAATCATTATTCACAAACCACATTTGGTGGAGGATCTATTCAAAATCTATATTTGGGAAATTTAAATGAGGCATAGTGTTTCAGTTTTGATTGAATCCGATAGAGATCCGAGTTTCACATCCATTTTATGAAATCCTTCCCACAAGCCCCATTGACTCAGTGGATGATGAGAAAATCGTGTCATCCTTAGGTAGATAGAAAATTTGAGAGGATGATAAAAAATGTATAAGAAATGTTATGGTCTTGTTTCCAAGGACCATGGTGGTTTATTTGAGGAGAACATGTAATTAGTGAAGTTCTCCTTCAATATCAGTATTCAAGACTCGATACATATGGCTCTATTTGAAGCACTATATGGACATCCCTACCATTATCCACTTTATTAGGTGGAAATGGTGGATATTTCATTGTTCGTGTCGAGAATTGTCCAAGAGACTACAAAGAATATCATATTGATCATGAAGAGAATGAAGATGGAACATATTTTTCTTAAATCATATGCGGACCATCATCAATGACCACTGTCAATCAAGATGGTTGATCATGGGTTCTTGAAAATCGTCCATAGCATTGGAAATCGTTCGTTTAGAAATCTAGGAAGTTATCTCCAAGTTATATTGGCACTTTTTAGATACTTGAGAATGTTGAAGAGGTGTCTTATCGGTTGGCTTCAAAACAATGGTTTTGTATGGTGCACAATTTCAGTCATGTATCTCAATTATAGAAGTATCCACAAGATCGTGAGTGCGGGATTCATTGGGATCATGTTGAACTGTAGTAAGACGCTTCTTAGGTCCATGTGCAAAAGAGAACTATTGATAATAAAGTGAATGTATGGAATTTTAAAATAATCATTTTTTTTGGGTTTTGTGGGAGCATGGTCAGATTCTGGAGGAGACTTGGGAGCAGGAGAAAGAGATGGCCGAGAAATGGCCCGAGATCTTTCGATAAAGCGATGGTTCTGTACTTTCTGATGACGCATTGTCCAATAGTGTGGAGAATTGGAACCAAAATTTTGAGGTATATAAACCTAGGTTATGCCATTTTATGTGGTAGATATTTTTGGGTATTGTTTGGGATGGTTTTGGGAATGTTGGGAATATTTTCTGGGGCTGCACGGTTTGAGCACATTTAGGTGAAACCATGAAACAACCCCAAGTAACCGTGTAACATGAGACAGTGGGAAATCACACAGTTTTCACATGGTTAGTATAACCATGAAAAGAGATGATTGGGGTTCCATTCAATCAAGTAGTATACACATGGTTAGTGCATGGTTTTTCTAATAGTGTGAGCTAACATTGAACATAAAAAAACTAATTTTTTAAAATGGGACCACTTGGGATTTTCCCGAAATTATACATTCTTCGTCCCAATCGATCCCCACATAAGATTCATGGTTATTAATGGTTATAAGGTCTCTACCACTCACTCTAGAAGTGAATCAATCGGTTTTCAAGGTGTAGTGAATATGATTATTCTCTGGTAAGTCTCCACTCTTGATTCAACATTGGATTTCCATAGACCTAGTTTGTTCGCTCTCATGGGTTTCTAGATCTACACATGACGCATATAGATATAGAGTTATTGTTTCCCAAAGTGTTGATATTTTGTCTTTATGATGATAGGGAAGGCGGTCTAAGGTTGTTTTATGATTTTTTTAACTGGATTCATTGTGTGGAAGTGTGGTGGGTAGATTTTACTAGAAACCCTAAGGTATGTTTCTTCTCTCTAAAATTTATTTTTCATGAACTATAATCCTTGTTTTAAATTGATTGGTTTTGATTCAAATTAATTTTCCTTATGATGTGTCAATATTGATAGAAATTCCCATTGTGATTTTCTTTGGATTTATATAAAAATGGGTGATTGCGTTGAAATGTTCTTGATATGGGATTGGAAAATGTTGAATTTAAAATAGTTAGCTTTGGTTGATTTATGAAAATGTATGGGGGAAATGGTTTTCAATAAAAGGGGTTTATTTATTGAAATTTAATGTGGTATGGATGAATTAATAAGGGATTTTTTGGTTGTAAAATAGATATTTTCATAACATTTAGGCTTTGGAAAGCTATGCTCTTGTTTATTGGTTTGATCATTCAATTCTTCTGTTGGAATGATGATAAGTGGCCATGCAGTACCACTATAAATATGGGATGGATAGTCGATGGGAGTTACACCATCAAATATTAGTGGGAGGGAAGTACCAATATATGAGAAAAATAGTAAACATGATTTGATGGGAAGTTCTACTATGGTTTTTTTCTGATTTGGTTATGTGGAAATCTCCAGTTATTATTTAAATATGTGCTGTAATGAATGGTGGAAATTATAATTCTATTATATGATGGTAAAAAATGTCTTGATATGGTTGTGTTTGAATTTTTGGTAATTGTTTCATAGTTTTACGTTTTATATAAAATGTTTATATTAATATGTTAACAGCTCAATCTTAGTGGAGAGTGTATGGAAGTCATTTGGGGGAATCCAACTATGTTATCTTATTCACCCCTACATTGGTTCATCATTTTTTATCTATATTTAGTTTTTCGGGACACCAGTAAGGGTAAAGTGTGTCATTTTACTACAAGTTTTTCTTGATGCATGGATGCCTTTTTGTACATGGAGCATAGAGCATGGTGTGGAGCTATGGAGTAATGTCATAGTTTATATGGGTTGTTGTTTAGTCATCCACTTAGTACTCTTATTGTGGTATAATGTGGTCAACTACGTTGGTATTCTTGTATTTTAAATTTGGATACACTGTTGTCGTAAATTATATATTCTTCATTGGGTATTTAAACATTTGGTTGTTTTATTTATTTTAAAGGGAAAATCATTCCCAAATTATTCTTGATTCTTACATCCACCATTTGGAATCGTGGGAATTTGATGTAACAACATGTAATATCCTTCCTCCTTCTAAAGCCAATGAGGAGGGGAAAAAATGTTACAAAAGTGGAACTCAAAATTACTCCTTTTAGTTTATAGACCCTATATAAGGGTGAATAAAATAACTTTTTTATTCAATGATGAAAAGTTTGTATATTACGTTAATTTTATTTTTTAATTGTAATTTCCATTGAGTGAAAATTTTGGTTTTCATAAAAAGTTTACAATGTAAATAAAGATTGGAAAAAAAAATAATGAACACATGAAGAAGAGAAATATGGAGGATATTACTCTATATATCAAAAAATATTTCTTTGTTAGTGTTGGAAATAAAGTGTAAAAAAATACAAAAACCTTGATATATTTCTATGATGTTTAATGTTTAAATTTTGTTACAATTATGAATATTGCTATATTATTTGTGGTTGATAAAATTAAAAAATTACTGAAATCTCATCATGTATCCTGACTACATGGAAAACCAGCAATCATTGCATCCAAAAATTTGAAACATTTGGATCATAGGATCATGTGTTTGATCAAGTCAATAAAAGCATATATTTGTTCATATTGACTAGTGAACCTTTTAAAATTCATTAATCCATTGGTGTTTTTATTACTATATTTTTAATTTAATTATATAAAGATTCTAGTCATTCACACTATGAAGTAATAATATTTGTTAATATATAGAATACAAAAATGATGAAATGGATTAACTGATTCACCACCCTCTCTCTTCAAGTGAACAAATATTATACATAGCCTATTTTATGTGTCTTTGTGATGAGGTATAATGCTATTATTGGATAATCATGTTGTATCCAAACTAATTTTTTATGAAAAAAACCATGTTTTTGTGATTTTTTTCAATAATTTCAATATCATTTATAGATTATGATGTGTGAAAAACAATGTTAATCTTCTCCTTTGTGAAACATAGTGTTAGAATGTGTTACAAATGACACATATTTTTAACAATACCATGATATATTATTAAAATAATTATTTAGAAGTTACTATTTTAACCTATTTATAAAACATATATATATATTAACATTAACAAGTACTTTTTAAATATTAATTAAAATGGTTTTATAAAATGAAAAAATATTAATAATAATGTTCTTAATTTTCTATAAAAGCTATATATGTTTCAGAAATTTTTTTCCCTCAATGAATAATTTTTGTGTATTTTTTATTCATTAAAAATAATAAATTTTCACACTTTTTGATCCATTATTCCAATTTAGTCTATTCTAATCAATTTTAATTAAAATTTCGATATAAAAACAGTGTAAATATTTGATCATTTTATTTTAAAAAACTCACTTTCTTGTCTCGTCCCTGGAAAAATTTTGAAATTAATTTTTTTAATTATTTAAATGGAATTATTAAAATGGAATAAATATTTTGAATCTGAATAAATTATATTATATAATTCGGTCAAATTATTTTTTTGAAAAAATGAATAGTAAAAACCATGAAAATTATTTACCATGGCTAATGTAAAAAATGGATTTACTAGTGGTTAAACAAAAATATAATGGTTAAAAATAACAACAAACTTCTCCCAGAAAATTTTTCTAGAAATATTTGCAACTTAACTCATACATCATTGGTAATTTTTCATTATTTTATCCTTTTTATAGGAAAAAATGTTAGTGGATTTCTTTATTTAAAAAACTTACAATTGTGAACCTAACCTCACTTATAAAAAGAAACCCCTTCTTCTCTAAACTTCATATCATTCAACAATTTTAGAACCACCACAATATTTAAAAATCCCTTCCCAACTTACCTAGTATAATCTTAAAAGCCTCATTTTTTACATAAATTCAACCACGGAATAATATTTTTGCAAACCTAATAGGGTTACCAGAAAATGATGCGACATTCATCAATAAGAATTTTTATTTAATTTATTCCTCCATCACCTTAAATTATTATTTTATCATGTGGATATAATAAAATAATTATATTAAATATACTTATATGTTTTTATGTGTAGGTAGTGACCTGAAACCATCTCCACTTCTAAAAAATGGGTTATGAGATCATCACTTGTGTGTGTGGTGGAATACCGCCACGTGAACTGATACCATTAATTTTTTCATTTATACCACTCAAGACTAGACATAATGATGGGCTTAATATGTACATGGGAAATTTATGATATTATTATACTTCAAGAATTATTATTTTACACATATCATCATACTGTCAATTTTATGGTAACATTATAATGTCTCTGCTGTGTAAGGAAGACTATTGCCTCATGAGGTGATGCGATTTAGTCACTCTTTACATGGAAGGGAATATAGATTTCCTAATTAAAATATGATATATATATTACATTAATTTATAATTTAGTGGTTATATGTCACTTAACCTTCTTTATTTCAATCCAACATGAAAATTTAAACAACATTCATTCATATGTCTTCCCAACAATCTCCACGAATGATGTATTTCATTTTCTGTCACAAAATTTTATGGATTAGTTTAAATAAATAAATATTGAATATATATTATATTTATATAATGGAAAAAATTCTATATATTATCAAAATAATTATATATTTAAGAGGATAAAAATAACAAATCAAATCATATACGAGATACAAATCAGTAATTACTCGAAGAGTATGATTAACATGGAATAGTTAATAAACCAGTAAGAAAAGGTCAAAAGAGAATAATATATGGTATGATATATATTTTCATATAATAGTTTGATAATAAAATTATATTTATTATACAATATGATTGAACATTTGATATGGGAGTCAAGATATAATATAAGAGATTTGTGTCTCAATTTTTCTTCTTTGAGATGTACGTTATGTTATATGCCTATATTCATTCATGAGGTGTATATAAAACCCTCATGAATTCTAACAACATGAACAAATTATCAAAATTATATATTATGTTCCATTTTCTATTATTCATTAATGGGGATTATGATTTAATATTACAAATGTGGTCATGGTTTTGTGTGACAATCACATCACTTATAAGGATTATTTGTGATTTTGATTCTGATGATAAAATATATTGATCTATATCTAACGAAACAATTGAATTTTAATCTCCTCTAGTTATTAATCGAATTTTCATGTAATAAAAAAAATTTTAATATTTTTTAATTAATATTATTGAGAAAATGTTTTTATTAAAATATGATAATATTTATCTCCCTAGTCAAAAATATGTTTTCTCCTATAACCATTTTCCAAAAAATGCTTCCAAAAATGTTTTATCATAGACTTCTAATTTTTACACATATTTTATTTTTTTACAAAATTTTTATATATGAATATTCATTTAATTTCGCAAACAATTCCCATTTATCTTTTAAAAAATATATGAAAGGACTATTAGTTTTAACATGTATGTCATGAACGAAACATCCAATTTTCATGAACATTATTTTCATTGATGATTCTTTTATATGTTTGCGACGTTAATTTCAAAAAATATATATTTTCAAAATATTAAATATTTTTGAAAAAACATAAAATAAAAAATATATTTTCATTTATTTTATTGAAATTATTGATCAAAATAATTTTTTATATAATATTTAATTTTTTGATGTTACTTATTATTTTCATGGGATGTCATCCGAAGAAACCATTATTATTGTTTCTATAAATGTGTAATTTTTATGACAAAATGATGTTTATGAAACCTATTTCTTTTTCATAGGGGATACCATGAAAAAATAATTATGAATCCTTATTCTTTTTCACATATAATGGTTTGAATAAATGGTGAAATGATTATGAAACCTATCTATTATATATAGGTTATGAAATAATGAAATGTTTATAAAACACATTTAATTTCATGTGTTATGATATGATGAATTTTTTAGGATCTTGAGGCACAAATAAATATTGTTTTCATTAGGAAATGTGTGGTACCTATACCTCGAACCTTCGCATTGGTTTAATATTGATATATCATTTGATATATATTACTAGATCAGCAAGTCTACCTTTTTTAGTAAGGGAGTTTGTCATATATGGTGGTCTTGGGAGTTAAATCTTACTACAATGATATTTGGGGAAGTGATCCCATCTCACTATGATACCCTTATCAATAACTCTTTACTAATATAGAATAAAATTTTTATTCTTATTTTTAGGATATAATTTTATGTATTATGTCAATGTTTTGATATCATTGATTTGGTTCTGTGATTCCAATATTAATCATGCCTTATAAACTTCTAATATTTATTAATCTAAAGAATTTTACTATATCTAAAGTTTATGGTATGGTTTTGTAATGTTATTATCATGTTATCATACTGTTATGTTCATTTTATGCTTTGGTATCTACCATGTTTACAATTACTGAATCTCTGAGATCATTATTTTTTATTTTTACATTCTATAGGTTATGAAGAAAGGTATTACATATAATATTTCTAAGAAGGGGTCTAGATATGAATATCATATAAGGACATGATATAGTTTACAAATTGAACATTTGTTTATGTTAATATGTTTATAATGACACTAAACTATAATAGTCTTTATGTATCAATTTTTCTAATGTCATTAATATTCATGAAAAAGAATGTAATATCTCTGTATAATAATCTTGGGTCACTATTTTTGGCATCATAAGATAGGTTTAGTTATAAATTGGATACCATGATGATAAAACCTTAGTGATATACCTAAGACATGTTTAAAGATAATTATTAGAATGAGTTATTATATAGGAAAATGTCTTGGGATTTTTCTAAAGGATTGATCCAGTTCTTATCATGAAGTTAAATTCTTATATAGAAACTACAGGTGGATGTGGACCTGGTATAGTGCACCTATGGGTACTAAAACAAAACAAATTGGTCAAGAAGTTTTCAACACCTTGTTCATGACAACGAGCCCTATTGAACAACTGTTTTGACACTCCCTGATGATTCAATTTAGATTTTTACTAACTTTATATGAACAATCATGAAGTATTTAAAAATATGATGGGATTTAATGAAAAATGATAAAAATATGGTGTCATATATTTTACAGGGTTTCATGATTTAGATGTACTATATTTTATTTTTCATGATTATTTAGTTCTCCACCCTGATTATTATTTCACACACTATTATTTTGGATTTTTATAAATGGATATAACTTGAAGTAACCATGTTAATGTTGAGTGTGATTGGTAATGAAATGATTTCCTTAAAATCATCAAAATGTTGTGGGAGATTGAATAAAAATATCATTGATATTCTTGAACAATTTTCATAATCTATTAATAATAAATTAATTCCAAATGAACAATGTAGGGAACAAAATTCTATTGAGTATATCATGAGGAAGCATCAAATATTTTTCAATGGTTCTTTTAATGTTCTAGTTTTTGATCAATTGAAAAACACCAAAAAATGATATTTTCTGTTATAATGCATTCGTAACATGAAATAGTCATTTTGTGATCTTCCATTTAAAATGGGAAGTAGATCAATGGTGGACATTTTTTTATAATACAAGGAATCATTATAAAATTGAATCAATATATTGGGTTTAGTTAATGAAATTATTTTGAAATATGTACATTCAATTTATTATTCATATAATGATGGAGAAGGGGGTTCTTGGGCTATAGAAAATGATTATCAATCAATTAGTACTGATGAGTGAAATTTTACAAGGTATATGATGTATTATTTTGGTTTTATAATTCAACCTAAATTTAAGGGTTGTTGATTCACAAGTGACAAAAAACATACTCTACGAAAGGAGTAAGGTGTAAAATAATTCAGTTGATATGAATATATTATTAGATGTCATATCACTGAGGAAATAAAGGTTGGATTTACATATCAATCTAATGGTTTTGATAAGAGAGAATGTAATTCAAAGGATAATCTAAGATCAATGGGGAGAAGAACATGATCTTTACTATATGCTAAATGAGTAGTGTAAAATAACTCATTTTCAAATAAGGTGCATGTATTTTATTTTAAGGAATAAATTATTTTTTATGGACTAATACGAGTGACCAATGAGATCATGGGTACATAAGGGAGTCTCAAGTTTTCAGGATCATGCATACCAACTTTTTGGAAAAAATGTAGGTCATATAGTTTGTATAAACTACAGAGGATAAGGTGTGTGATTACTCCTAGCCATGTGGGGCATGACAATGGGTGTACATGATTCCCCCTAATTTGAGGAAATCATGTGACCTAGGGAACACACCCGTGTGAAGGGAGGGGGGGAGGGGGTTTACCTTTTTACAGACGTTGAGAAAAAAAAATTTCATGGTTTTCGAAACCACGAATGCCACCTTAGTATAGTGATCAGAACATAGTTATCACACGATTTGGAAAGCCAGGTTTCCAAACCTTTTAGAATATATTTTCATGAGGAAATTATCATTTTATGATTAATAATCAGTAAAATAGAAAAATAATATCCCTTTTCATCTCTAGGAAAACAGATCTCCTCAGGAGCTCCCACCTAAAGCCAATCGTTAGGTTCAGACCTGATTTATTATTTCAAATTCAGAATCAAACATCACTACTTTCATTGGATTCATGTATGTGAGTTCTTCAATAATAATGTGATTTTATTCATTAGTAATAGTATCTACAAAGTTATTTAGGACCAAGATAATATTCCTTATTTTTAGACTTTTAGTTAGTAATTTTTTTACTTCTGGTCTAGACCGAATCCTAGATTGATACTAGATGAGTTCTCTACTACAAACCTATGGTAGGTGGTAAATAACATTCCATTATGGTTTGGCACTTTATATGAATAGTTTAAGTTCTGTAACACACTGATCAATCCATAGGAACCCCTTTAATTTATTAAATGGTTAAATTTAATGAAATGATACTAGTTAGGATATCCATTGTGTACCTTTGAGATTGTGGGAGGTTGTTATCATGTACTGAGGACACCCAAGGGGTGTGCCTCTGTATATTACTAGCTTTATACTACCCCACAGGGTGTGTGAATTCTATACCTACTATAGGGATTCATTATAAATTGGTACAAATTGAATTTAGATTATTATAATATTTTGATTCCTATTTTTCCATGTTTTTACAACATTTTGAATGAATAAACTATTTGAATTTATTTTTTAACACTTGTTTGATGAAATGAATGAATGAGATTAATTATAGAATAATGCATATGAGGATTGATGAGATGATTATGGCAGTGGATTCCTTTTATTATACATTGGATCCTGATTTCATAGATTTAATGGATGTTTTTCACTTAGGTCATGATTACAGTAGATGAACCATTTGACCTATTTACTCCTCTGATCTCGATTCGGTGGGATATCTTGGGTTTTAGACCCATTGGATCATGCTTGATTAGGATCTCATTGGACATGGTATACTAACATTATCCTTGAACCCCACCCAATTCTTTAATGAGTTTCCATTGAGATGCTTCTAGGACTCGATGTGGATGCCTTGGTCTTCTTTTCCATTGATCAGGCCCTTCATTATCTGAAACACATGATTACATAGAGCGGTCATTGTCATTGATTTGAATATATAGTGAGGCAATTATGAATGACATATACAATGTATTATATAGTGTGGATGTGGTAAACGTTAAACACTTTTTTTATGGAGTAATCATTGTGGATATTTCTCTACGATTACAGATATCCCTGGTATGAGTATAAATATTATGTTTTTAGACTAGAAAATAAGACATTTTTATTTATAAATTATAGATTCCATTGTTTTTGGGATCATAGATATTGTTTGATGGCATACTTGTTTTCATTAAAAACATTTCTTCATTTTGTCACATATGCACTGGGCACAATAATTGTTACACTATTATACGAGCTGTATAATGCTCACTGCATTGTCTTGTTATACGCACCCAAAACATTTTATAGACACTATTGGTTGTGGCCTACTGAGTGTTATATCAAACCCTCTTCAAGAACCTATTGAATATCTACACATACTTCAGTGATATAGGTACAGACCTAGGTAAGATTATATTATATGATGCTTGAATTGTTCTATGATTATGGGAATGAGATCATAGGAATGAGCTATGATCATGATGCTATATCGATATAGTTCTTTTGGTCCCTATGGTATTTATTAACATGTCTTTTACTGATTAATATATAATTATCTTATTGTTTTTTAGATACCTGATATAATAAATCATTTTTTATATGTGATTACTTTTGGACTAGTTTATTTATTCTTATGTTGGTTCTTTATCTTTTGTTTGGATGATTTAATTCTTCCTATATTGAATGATATTTTTAATAATAATATGTTATACTAGGAAATTATCGAATAGTATCCCCATAGACCCACCCTCGACAATAAATTATATTATGAAGCATTTGTCTAGGGGGGGGGGTACAGTTGAGGCCATATGAACCACCAGCTCAATGAGCTTATAAATTAAATCAAGGGCACAAAGATTCATAGTAGAATCAAATGACTTATTCTATAGTTTACTATTTTTTGAAAATATAAATGATATTATGATGGTAATATAAATTTTAAATGAGCTATTTCTTGTAGTATCTAACCGATGTACCAGAAAAATACAATTTTTATTAAAGGGAAATTGTAGTTTTTTGGGATATTTCGTATTATAGTTGATTTAATTCCCCAATTGTATGATTCAATTGAATTTATATTTTTTTATTAGTATAATTGTGATTCTATATTCTTTTTATTTCTTAATGAGATGAGGGTATTCATCTCATGCATCATTTTATGAACACTTTAGAATTCACTAATAAACAATATGCCATTCCATATAGGATGAATTTCATAACTGAATGTCATTGTTTTGTGTTCCTTGAGTGATAGACCTTCTGTTTGATTAATGTTTAGTTTAGGGAATTCAGTAACATAATTCGTACAGATAATGGCTTCTATAACCTAATTTTTTTTATTAGGAACCATGAAAACACCAAATAATTCAATAATGAATCATTTAGTCATGGGACATTGGTCAGATGGATTGGAACATGTTATGTTAAGGATTGCATGGATTCAATATTTTAGTTTCTAATGTGTATGGTACATTATATACTATAAGTGGTAACTATTTAGTTCACTCTACTATAAAGAATTGTGAATGAATGTGAAATTAAAATGAAATTTGAGTTGTGGAGATAGAGAACTTGACATAGACTCGCCATTAGGGTGGGTAGTGGGAAATGTCTGAAGTTATTTGTTAGAATATAACATTTTACCTAGTCATAGATTTTGGAGTGGGTAGAAGGGTTTGTTATGTTTATAGGAAGGTTATTTTACTCATCTTATATTTTCAAAGCTGTGATATTTTTTATCAATATTTTATGAGGAGTCAGTTTTTTATTGTAGAGACATGCCACTATGATTACCTCTTTTCGTATGCTAGGAGGGTGGAAGTAACCATGCTTTATAGGTGGTATCCCAATGGAAACTAGTTGAACCACATTTAATACCAGCTAAGGCATCTGTTATTTAACCGTACACAGGTGCTATGGAATAGTACCACAAGGATTTTATAGTATATATGAAAAACTTATAGAGAGAACCACAACCTGTTACCTATATGGAAGAGATGACAGGTGAGTTCTAAAAGCACCATCTTCATCAATTTTCAAGGGACAATGGACCATAAGCTGTTTATATGTGTTTATATACTACTTAATTGATATTTGATAATGTGTAGAAACATCCTGAGAAGAGATTTAATATTTCAACATAAATAATAAAATGATTATTAAAGAAAATGTAAATTTTTTAACTACATGATAGGATATAAGAAATGGTTTGGGGTGTTTTCCAAAACAGTTTCTATAACTGGTTTTTTTCACAATTTACTTGAGATATTAAAGGGATAGTGAGTTTTTGAATCTAGATCAAGGGTGCTGATAGTTTTGGAGTATTCTAAGCACCTTACATAGCTTAACCATTTTGAACAAATATATATTTATGATAAAGAATCAAGGGTGAGACGCTTCATGCATGGTCTTGGAGAAGTTTTTTTATCATAGGTATACATCTTGTGTTTGGAAAATATTACCGATATAGTGAATTGGGTACTAATTATAAATATAAACCCGAGAGAAGCTGGGGATGTAGAGTTTGGATATTTAGCCTCTAGACCTTGTCGTTCAGCTTCCCGTTGTAGGAAGCACCATTTTGAGGCATCCCATGAAGGGAGTAGTTGACATGTTGCTAGTCCTAGTAGACCTATTTCTATTAATTTCGTAGAATATGGGGAAACCTAATGAATACATTTTATGAATACATTGTTGATTATTGATAGTATGGAAGGGTGGGCCACATACAACATTTTTTTGGATATTCCCTCCCACAACGAGTGAATGGTGATTGACTCCACATTCATGTTGAGGATTGGGATTGAAAACTCTAAAATTGGAAAAGAGCTAGTGTATTACTAGTTAGGCATGATGAGAGAGTATTCAAAGTCATAGAAACATAACACCAGTTGTACCTAAGTAGTAGATTGGACCTAATCCCGGTACTGAGGTTGTTTCAAAGGGAATCAGTTCTTAACTAATATATTCTATAAATCCTACACCCATAGAGAATAGCCTCGAGCTATTAATAGTGAGAGGTATGATCTTAGTAGCCTGAATTTTAATATCATCTCTTTTTGAAAAAAGTGCATTTCATATTTTCATATCTTTACCATATGTGGATAGATTATGTGTTATTATTTAGTTTTTTTGATGTCATAATGATACTGAACACAGAGTTGGGGATCTGAATGGTGGGTATATTCCAATTAATGTAGTGTTATGCCAATAAGTCCCTTATGACGTTTCCATTACTTGTGTTTTGAAAATCACAAAAAACTTTTTCCTTAAATATTATTTTCACTCTCAAATGAAATTTATATGATTAACCTGTATCATGTTTTTTATATTTTATAATTAATGTTCTATTTCTATAATTAACTATATTTTCCTTAAGATATAATCCCCTTAAGATTAGTTAGATCCTAATCTAAATATCAGAACAATATAGTTCTTTTGAACTTGATTTTCCCTATTTTCGTAATCCAATTCACTATATTTTATTAAACTTATTAACTCTAGAATTTGACACCATTTTTTATATAAATGAAATTAATATTTCATAGAAATGTAGACTATGATTTCAATGAATTCTAGGCTCTGATTTAATTGAAATATAGATTCTGATTTCATGGATTTGTATACTCTAATTACACCAAAATCCATATTCTGATTTCTACATTTTTTATACTTCGTTTCCTTATATGTTCAGACTCTGTTTGTACATATTTTGAGCCCCCATTTACTCATATTTCCATAATCCATTTATACATATTTTTAGGCTCCATTTACATATAAATTTATACTCCAATTACACAATATCCATTGATACCGACTATTTATTATTGTTATTGTTACATTTCATACTTAACATATTGTTCCAATTTTATCCGATCCTATTATGGATAAGTTTCATAAATATGATAAATTCTGGTTACATATTATTTTTTCTTATAAATGATAATGTTTACCATATTTTATTACATGAAATGATGTCTTAAAATCTATTATTAACTGACCATTGGGTGAGTGGCATCAGCCTCGATCCCTCCGATTTTAAAGGAAAAATAAGACCATTCTTGGAGGGGCCGACCATTTAGATTTTTCATATGTAAATACCCTACCATTTTAATGAACCATATAAAAATGAATGTAGATTTTTTTATACATTATATGAATAACCATATATTTTCTTGGTGATCTGTGTTGAAGTTGTGAAAGCTCTGCTCAACCTGCCTTATGCAAATGCTTGGAACAACTTCTTCATGTTGAGAAAATCGTGTTCAACCTGCCTAGTAAAAATATAATTGTTGTTATTATCAATGAAGATATTACGAGGATAATATGATAGAGGTACCAATCACCTTATAAGTCAATGGATTTTAGGGATAACAAGACATATACTGATCATTGTATCAAGATATTACCATAGTATGGGTAAGACATACTTTCTTAAATGTATAAATCTAGGGATATTTATCAATAGATTTTGGATTCACTTTATCTTTGTAACAAAATATTACCAGTATAAGAAATCATTTATCCCAAAGAAAAAGGGAATACTACAACCATGGATTTAGACCACTTGATTAATAATTTTATAAAATTATATCTTACCCGCACTAGTGCAAGCCCTTGAAATGAAGATCAACATCTGTCTTGCTATCCCCACAAGCCCTCGATCGATATGTTGATCATAACCTCTATATTACTATCCCTAGAATATCTCTATTGATGAACGAAGAAATTGGATTCACACCATGTTGGTTGATCAAGAGATTATCAGCTTGAACTAGCTATTCACAATATTCGCATATGGCATGTTGAGTGGAGCTATCACGGCTTCAGCACAGAGCTCTAAGAAATCTAATCTTGCTTTAAAGCTCGTAGAAAAAAACATGCATTCATGTGTATGTGGATCATTCAAATTATTGGGTATTTATAGAAAAAAAGTGTAAATTGTCAGCTCCTCCTCCAAAGATCATATTTTTTCATGAAAATCAGAGAGACCCAGACAGATGTCACACACCCAATGGTCCATTAATAGTAGACTATATGACATCATTTACTTTATGAAAACATGGAAAACATTATAATATGTTAAAAAATAATATTTTAGAAAAATAATGATGTTTATGAAACATAAACCTAAAAGGATATGAAAAAATTAGAACAATATTCTACAGATGAAATGTTACATTAAAAAAATATAAATAATCAGATTCTATAGATAATGAGAAATATAAATCTAAATTTATATGGCAACATAGTTTGAAAATATATAGAAATGGAGTATAAAAATATGAGGTAATAGAGTATGAAAATATGAATAAATGTATTCCCAAAATATGAGGAAATAGATTCTAATAAAATGTAGAAATCCAAATATGGATTTCAGAGTAATCAGAGTTTAGAAATCTATGAAATTAGAATCGAGATTTCTATGAAATCTGAATCTTGCTTTCGATGAAATCAGAGTCTATATTTCAATGAAATATGAATATAATTTCTGTAGAAAATGTTGTAAAATTCCAGAGAGAGTTGGAGTCTAAAAACAGAGAAAACTGGATTCTTATAAAAGGGAGAATCATATTCTATGAAATGTATGGTTATGATATTTAGAAAAGGATCTAATTAATCTTAAGGGAATTTAGACTTATGGAAAATATAGTTAATATTAGAGAGATAAAATTAATGATAAAAAATAGAAAACATAATAAATGTTAATCATATAAATTTTATTAGAGAAATAAAATAATCTTTATCGAAAAAGTGTTTGTGATTTTCAAAACATAATGAATGGAAAAGACATAAGGGAATTATTGAATTAACATTCCATGCACAGGAATATAACCTTCATTCAGCTCCCTAGATGAGTTTCCAACAACATCATGCCATAAAAAAATGAATAATAACACTGAATCACTCCACCAAAGGTAGATATTTGAAACTATGAGATGCACTTATTTCAAAAAGGGATGATATTAAAATAGAGTCTAATAAGATCATACCTCTCACCATATAATACTTGATTCTCTTCTTCTTGGGTGTAGTCTATATAGAATATATTAGTAAATAACTACATCCCTTTAAAAAAACCTCGATACCAAGAGTAAGACCAATATACTGCCTAGGTACAACTGGTGTCTAGTTTTTGTGACTATGAATAAAATCTCAGCCTCCATAACCAGTAATACTCTTGATCATAGCCCATCATAGAGTTTTCAATCCTAATCCTCATCCTGGTGCGAGTTTCCATCACCTTCAACTCACTACATGAGGGAATGTCCTACAAAAAAATTGTATGTGGCCAATCCTTCTGTAAGATTAGTAATCAGCTATATATTCATGAAAATGATTCCTCATGTTTCCCTATATTTCACACTAAATATAGAAAATAGATCTTCTAGGAAACAAACTTGGCTAGAAATCCCTTCATGAGAAGCCTCAAAATGGTGCTTCATACAATTTGAAGCTGAACGACAAGGTCAAGAGTCTAAAACTCCATACTCTACATCACCAAATTCTCTCGTGTTTTTATCTATAATTATTGCATGATTCACTATATCAATAATATTCTTCAAGATGAATATTTATACATGTTATAAGAAATCATGTCTATGACCTACCAAAAAGAGTCTCACCCTCAAAGCCTTATTATAAATATATATCTTTGAAAAATGGTGTAGCTAGTTAATGTGTGTTGAATAATCCAAAATGGTCATCACCACCTACTCTATATGCATAAACTCACTGGCCCTTTATTCTCTCAAGTTCTTTGTAAAAAACAAGTTATAAATACAAGTTTTGAAAGCACCCCAAGACATTTATCCAAGACAATAATTGTACTTATAGAAGTCAATTGTTCTTTGTTACCCCTTATATAATATGTGTTGAAATATATACTCTCTTATAAGGACATTTTTAAAAATTCTAATATGTCAGATAAGTAGTCTCTTGAAACAACTCAATTGCATGTGGTCCACTGTACCTAAAAAATAGGATAAGATGATGCTTATAAAACACATCTGTCATCTCTTCCATAGAGGTAGCAGTTTTTGGTGCTCTCTTCTCATTATGATGCTTATAATTTCAATGATTTCCAAACAATGACTACTCAGAATTATTGATTCTGATTTCTACTTATTTTGAGACTCCATTTAATCATATTTTCTTACTATGTTTCTACATATTTTCATAACTCATTTCTACATATTTTTAGACTTCGTTTCCAATTATTTTCATAATTTGTTTCCATATTAATTTTGACTTTGATTTCTCATCATCAATATAATTTAATTATTAATATTTTTTAAAGACACATTTCATACTTAACATATTATTCAAATTTTATTAGATCCTATTATGCTTATGTTTATTAAACTTGTTAATTATTATCTTACAAATGATAATGTTTTTCAAGTTTTCATACATGAAATGATGTCATTTAATCTGTTATTAACGTACCATTGGAAGAGTGACATCTATCCAGATCCCTGCGATTTTCAAAGAAAAAATAAGACCATTGGGGGAGGAGCCGACCATTATGATTTTTCACCTATAATTCCCAACCATTAGAATGAGACATATACATAGAAACAAAATGTTTTTGCTGTGAGCTAAGGATCAAGAGTAAATTTGATTTTTCTCGAGTTTATGATGCGAAAGTACTACATAACCTAACATGCGCGAACACTATTAATGAATTGTTTATGATGAGAAAATCTTGTTCAACCTACCTTGTCAGAAACTGATTACTACTATAATCAATAGAGGTTTTTCGAGTATAGTAGGATAGAGGTTTGGATCACCATTGAGATTGATGGATTGTGGGGATAAAAAGTCTTATACCATTCTTTGAATCGATGTATTACCCTAGCATGGGTAAGATATCCTTTTTTAAATATATAAATCAATGAAAATTTATCCGTGATTGTTGGATACCCTCTCTCTTTGGGGTACAATATTTCTTATACTTTTCTTATTTTGTTGCAAGATTTAATTCCACTACATTTTTTTAAGATATGATGTGTAACTCTCTTAAAATTTATTATACATATATATTCTTATATAAATAATATTATATACACATTAAGGTAGAATAATTCCCTATGTAATCTTGTATTAAGTTTCATTATCAGATCCACATTATTCTATCGTAAGAAAATTATTTTCTTTATTAATAATTGAATAGGTTTAGTGAATCCATCTTGTTTATATTTATTAAAAAAATTATTTTTTTAAGGATAAAAACAAAAGTTTTTAAACCAACAATTCACCCCTATTGTAATTAAGCAATCTACATTTATATTTCAATTATAGGTGGAGTTCCCCTTGAGATAGGTGGGTGAAACTTATTATGAGATCATTTTGACCTCATGGTGACATGGTTTGATGTCATACTTGAATTGGACTTGTTGATTGCTTATCATTTCCTTGTTGATTTCTATCTCTGTAGTGAATCATTCAAATCACCATCATGTGGAGTTTTATTCACATGGGTAAAT
This sequence comes from Viscum album, assembly GCA_963277665.1. NCBI lineage: Eukaryota > Viridiplantae > Streptophyta > Magnoliopsida > Santalales > Viscaceae > Viscum > Viscum album. Next base: position 348,730,144 of record OY728150.1, on the reverse strand, counting down.
GGGATGTCCATGTGATCGAAGCCGGACCACACCATCATGTAATGGGCTGGATGATAACCCAGATTGTTAGATTATATATTGATTATAAATGATCATGTTAAAAATATTTCTCTATAGTGGTCAAACATTTTAGTGACATTTTCCTAGAATAGTTTTTTGTTTCTCCTCCAGAGGGAGATGTGGAGATCCAAATAGATATTATTCTAGGAGATGTACTGGTATCTATTCCTATTTTTAAGATAGTTATTACAAAGTTGCATGAGCTTAAGAGGTAGCTATATGACATGGAGAAAAATGGAATCTTTGGAACCAAAAATTTTCCACGGGGTTTAAAGGTACATTTAAAAAAATAATGATGTTTACATTAGGATATGTATAGATTACCAGAAATTAAAACAGTTTTCTGTTATGAACATGAATCAAATTCCTTAGATAGATGGAATTTTATCATCTCTGAGAAGCATAGGTGTTCTTGAAAATTAGTTTGAGATCTAGATATCATCAGGTTCTTGTTAAACTGACAGACACACATCAAACAACATTTTATTTCAGGTATGAATTATTTGATTACATAGATATAATATTTTGTATAAAAAATGTTGCAGTAGTTTTCATGGAATTGATAGACCTTGTTTTCCATACATATAGGAATTATTTTTTTGTTGTATTCTGGGAGGATATCATGGTGTATTCTCACAATTCAAACAACTATGAAAAACAACTTAATATCATTTATATACACTGATAGAGCAATTGTTATATGATATTCTACAATGTTCGACATATTGATTGAAAAAATTCATTTTTTGGGTCATATTGTTTTAGAGGAAGGATTGTCTGTTTACTTTGATTATGTGATAGATATAGTTTCCTAGGACTATCCTAATAACACAATTGAAATACATGGTGTCTTGTTTCTATATAGATACTATAGTAATTCCTTATAGGACTTTTCACAATTATAATATTAATTTAGAAGGGTGTGTTGATTTTATGGTAGATACCTATGAGGTATCATTTTAGTAGCTAACATGTAGATTGACTTCAACCCTCAAACATATTCTTCCAATATTGTGAATAAGTGATATTGTGTATTGTGATTAATCATGTATTAGTATAGGAGAGATTATTATATAGGGAAATAGTTTCATGGTGTATGGTTCTTATCTATCGAGGGAACACGAGATAAATTACATGACACCTGATCTCGAGATAGTCATTGTCGTACATGCCATATGCTGTTAGAGACATTATTTACTGGGAGAGAATTTTGTGGTGTACATAGACCACATAAGCCTCCTGTACATATTTAAATAGGATGATATAAATCTATGGTAGTGAAGGTTAATTTAATACATATAGTATTTATAATGCAATATTTCCAATATTCCTGGAAAAGGAAATGGGGTTCTTGACGAACTATGTATGGGGACTCATATAAAGGTAGTTTTGGAGGGAAATAGTAAAATTTATCATATGGAATTATTTTAAAAGATACACTTATAGGTGTTGGAAAGTTGTGGACATACTTTTATCTCATTCTTAGTAAAGACATCTACTCTTCTAGATATAGTGGGGATGAGACGACCATCAGATGATAAGGTCATAGTCCTATGAAAATGTGTGGAAGGTGATGACCCATTAGTGACATGCCATTTTTCTGTAATAGTTACGAATTTTTTAATGGAAATATGTTGTAATGGTAATTGTGACCTATTTTTCGAGTTTTCCTCAAGGAAAAAAATATTTATTTGGTTTTTTGTAGACATGATCATGATGGTTGTTCATTTCCTTTCAATCAAGGACACCTCTTCCATAGATGAGATGATATGTTTTTATATATGTGGTATATTATGACCTAATGGGGTCACTAAAAATATTTTATTAGATAGGGACACTGGTTTTACATCTCATTAACGGTATAGATTGGGTAGGGCATTGGGTACGCAGATGCTTCTGTGCATAGAATACCATTATAAAACTAATTACTAATCATATAGAAGAATTCAGGTTCTTGAGGACACACTAAGAGAATGTGTCCTAGATTCTAGGGGCCCTTATGAGATTCATATAACCCTAATTGATTTCTCATACAATAATAGTTATCATGTGACAACACAAATTGACCCTTATGAGGCTTTTAGGGTTGGAATTGCTGATCGCCCCTGTGCTTGGTAGAGGGAGGTGAGGCTACTTTAATCGGACCTCATTGAATTTAGGATACCTCCAGGATGGTTCTGTTGATTCAAAAAAGGACTGGAACAATATTGTACAAATAGAAATCTTATTACTAATAATGTCGATGATATCTAGAGTTCAATTTTTGTAATATGTTCTTTTTACGTTTCACTCCGAGGTTGGGATAGCGATGGATTTGGAGACACTATAAGCTTTCACATTTATATATTATTCTATTTAATAATTTATAGGGATCCAAGATGGTATCCTATCAGTTGTAGTAATCTAATAGGTACCACACCCAACACAATTTCTTCCATATATCACAACTATGTCATCATCCCTCAGACCCAACTCAAAGCCTATAGCTGCTGTAGGTGGAGTTATAGGTAGGTTCATCAATTGACGATCATCCCAGATGTGTTGTGCACAAGAGAATTAAGGCTCTCCATGCCTGATTAGTTCCTCTATTATAGGTTCCATGGTATCTCGACTATTTACAATATGAGACTTGGGAGTGGGAGTTCGAATTATGTGTACAGTGGCTTGAGTTATTCTCAGAGGGTTCATTACCTACCAAGGAAGGGAAATTCAAGTATTAATTTCTTTATGGGTTGAAGGATGTATTTTATTAAGTTTTATTTTGTGGTATGGTTTTTTTCTATTTAGTTTACCTATTTTTTTTCACTAATGTGTGTTTATAATGAGATAATTGGTGTATTAGTGGTGAATGAGGAATTTTTAAACCTCTGAGCCCCTATGTTTGGAATAAAAGGCAAGCAACATTGTATGTAGAAACCATGTAGGAATGGCCACATAGTTACTCCAAACCATGTTGGGATTAACATTGGGGTCTAGTAGATCACATGTTTTTAAGAAACTATGGTACCCTATGCCACAACCATGAAGGGGGATGTACACATTTTTATAGAGTTTGGGACATTATTGAAGCATGATTTTACAATCTAGGCACTTGAATACATGTGAGTCCCCATTTGTCATAGTGAAGGTCCCATGGTTAGTGAACAATTTGGCCAACCGTGTATCCAAAATATGAGAAACAATTTTTTTATGGTGAAATTACCATTTCATAAATAAAAATACATATAAAATAAAATTTATTTATTTATTCCACTTCTAGATATGGGCTCTGATGCACTTATTTGCACACAACATTCCAATATTTATATGCATTTTGAAGTTGGATGTTTTGGATAAATTGTTATGATTATAAAAACTAAACATGTATTTATATGTGTAATGTAGTCAGAAAAGGATGAAACATAAATTTATGACATTAAATTGGAATTTTGTATAGAAATAGAAGGTGTGTGGACCCTTTTTCTATAGTGATGGGTTACAAATGAATTATGCAAACCAAACATCCCAACCCAAATGACCATGAAGAGAAAGTATACATGAGTACTAACCTTCCACATGGTCTCCATTGGGTGTTCTAAATTGTGTGGACCTTCCTAGAAATCATGATGGATGTGTTGTTTTGGAGGTAAAATCTTATCACACGGTCACCATACGGTATGAAAACCATGAGGACTAACATAAAAGACTGTGTGACTCAATTTATCATGTCTGATCCTAAAGCAAGATTGGTGCATGGTTAAACTAACTATATTCCTTAACATGAAAAGGTATATAGTTTTCCACCTACCATCAATATAGGCCTATTAAAAACCATTTTTCCCTGGATAGGGACCCCTAACCACCTTTTGACTATGGGGGAGGACCAAGTAATGTTGGATAAACTTTCTTTGTGCAATAGAATCATCCATGAGATATCCACCTTTTAGGAGGAGAACATGAAACCCATTCTAGGAAAATTTTAGAGAAATTATCTTGTGGGTTTTCAGCATTTTTCTTTTATTTCTCATTTGTAATTAACACTTAATGTATGAAAATATTGTTTTTTCATTTTTTCAATGAGTATGTAATCCATTTTATGTATTGGGGTTGTGGGTAATGGTGATTTGTTGGTGATCTAATCCTCTTATTATGATTCTATTAGTTCATTATCATATCTCATGATTCTAATTAATTTCCTTTTTATTCTTAATAGAATCATCATATCAAATTTAGAAAGGATATTCCTATGATCTTTAAGGGAATTCTGATAAGGAATTCCCTGACCATTGTATGAAATTGTTGTCTCTTATGGGGGTTTCCTTCTACATGTTTTTTAGAAATAAATTCTTTTATGAATAAATTGATTTCAAATTAACATAATCAGAACTCATTGGACCAAGGGAGTTCCATTACATTTGAATCCTTGAAATGTGAGTTCTTATAAACCAAAAAACATGATAATATAATTGAATTTTGACAATCTTCATAATCTCCCACAACAATGAAATATTTCATCCATTAATTTTTAAAAATATTTTCTATAATTTGTCTTATTTTAAAGTAAACCAATAATGTATTTGAAGAGATTTTTGTTCATCCATCTAGAAAAACCTTCTCAACCCCATAATATTGAATCTAAATTTAGAAACCATTCAGTAAATTAATCATGACTTTAAAAAATAAATTTTATAATTTCTCTCTATATATCGACCCAATATAGACATTATACTAGTTGGGATAGTGGGTAAATAAATTTGGGCTATTGGATGTTACAATTCAGTCAAAATGACACCAAATTATTTCATTTTTTAGGGAAAAAATTAAATGGTGTTAGGTGAAATTATTTTTCTATAAATTAAGATAGAAAATCATAAATTCCTAAAAATTATACCATTAATCCCATTTCTTTTTTTGGTAATTGTTTGTTCCATTTTTCACTTAGTGGTTTATTTATGGTTTTATTGGACCATAGTTGAATGAGTAGTTGGATGACACATTCTAAGGGTGTTGCTTTTGTGTAAAGTGTTCCTTCTTACCCAAAGATTGAATGAATAATATCTGGATGACATCAATCCCCCTGAAAAAACACAACCTGATCACTCCAAAAGTAAATTTGGAAGATGAGGAACCTGATCATTTCCATGTTGACGGTGAACCAAACCATCCTATATCATACCACTTTATGTAATATGCGACATGAAAACATTATTGACAACCTACTTAATTTCTATGAGGTATGACAGTAACCACCACAATAGTAACATCGACCAGAATGAACCCCACATATGCGTTAGAATGAATGGACCCACATTTCACAACAGTAGTAGTATATGCCTCCGAATTACTCAAGAACAAGTTCATCAACACCACACTCTTTTGGAGTAAAAATTTCCATTGATTGATGGAGATTATAAAGGAATTGTTAGGCCACCCATGTTGGAAAAATACTTCAACATGAAACCATACATTATGAAAATAATTCATAATAATATTCAGTTTGGGGGCATCCCAAGAGAGGACCGTAATGCCCATATTTCAAAAAAATTAGACATATGTGACACATTCAATTACAATAGGGTTTAAGAGAAGGAAATGACACTCTATTTATTTTCTTTATAATTAAGGGAAAAAATAAATTAAATTTATTAATGGGATACGCCAACACTCCATTCTTATATCGGAGGAATTGGATCAAGACATTCTATCCAAATACACTCCTACCTTCATGACAATGACATTACGAAATGAAAATCATAATTTTTAGTAGAACAAGTTAGTGTGTTTGTATGAGTCATTGGAATATTTTATGGAAATGATGAAGAAATTCCCACATCGTGTAATCCCTTTATGGATTATTGTTCATTCCTTTTATGGGGGTCTCAAAATGAACACCAAATCCATGGTTGATATTGACTCTGGAGGGATGGTAATGAGAAAATCTCATGAAGAACACTTTGATCATTTAGAAGACATGATAGCTAATAGTTAACATTGAAAGTAGGAGTAGGGAAATCAGAATATTGTTATGTATATCATTGATTCCACTATGATTCTTTCTATTGAACATCATTAAGTATCAAAAAAAATTGATTCATTGAATCTAAAAACAAAACCAAATGTCCAAGAAGATAATTACCAAGCTTATGGATAATGTGGGGACAACAATGTCATGTTTGAATATCCCTAATAAAGTTTTGACAATTCGAAAAGTGAAGTATATTATGTCTCTCTAAACCGAGGTCCTAATAAGTACCCTAATTACGAGAACCCAACATAGAAGGATAATGTAAATACGAGTTTGGGATAACAGCATCCAAATCCTTAGGCACGACCCTAAAAGACACCTAGTTTTGGATCATAGCAATATCGAAAATTTAATAATAGACAATAACAAGGAAATCAACAACCTCAAGAATAGTATCAATAGAAAGGGTACCAAAACTGATACCTAGAACAACCTAATCGACAACCACATCAACAAAAAGTCATTAAGAAATATCTTTAGATTGATAAACCATCAATGTTTGTGGAAATGAGGTCTAAATTTATCATCAATGATAAAAATAGGTTACATAACCAAGATGAATATGGTTGATGCCTTGAAAATCAGATTGGATGGTTTTAAAATCAATAAAGTATAATGTAACCTGCTACATTACTGGGAATCAATGAAAATAACCCATTATAGGTAGCTAACGTACTTACCTTAGGAATTGTGATGGAGTTATTTCCCCAAGTGACTAAAAAATCGACAGATAAATCTGAAAGTCAAAATTAATCTGAACCTTCTTTTCAAAAGGAAGAAAAAATAGTGGAATTTTTTTCTCCAAAAGAGAAATATGAATGGAATGAACAGATGAATGATAAAGGATGCTCAATATTTTTTTTTGAAAATTCGTTGATCCTTTCAAGAAGAATCACATCGGAATACCCTTTATGGTGGCCTTAACCTAAATTCACACATAAACAATGTTCTTGAAAAATATTTCCTATAAAAAAAATTCAATATTTGGGTACTATCCCTCTCAATAATGAATTCTAAATGGTGGTACAACATTCAATTACTCCAAACCTTCAATATCCTGAGAGTTTCACTATTCAATGTACAGTTTGATCTTATGAGTATGGTAAGGCCCTATGCCACTTGGGGGATAGTTGTAATTTGATTCCTTTTGGAGTATTGAAGATGTTGAGGCTAAATTTATTGAAGCCTTCTTGAGTAGTTTTACAACATTCAGATTGGTCAATCAAATACCCAAACAATATTCTTGAATATGTGCTACTGATTTTTGGGAAGTTAATTCTTCTAGATAAATTTATTATCCTCGACATAGAATAAGATGAAAAAGTGCCATTGATATTGGGTAAACCCTTTCTATATATAGGTAAAGTGTTTATAATTTTCTATAAGGGGGATTTAATCTTTCATATAGGAGATGAATGAATATCTTATAACATCCTCAACGATGTTAAAAATATTCAATTGTGGAATGGGATTAATGTAGCACCCTATCTGTATTTGATGATTATATTGAATTTAAAAACATTGGAATGGTCTATATCTCATCTCTAATGAGATGTATTTAGAGGAAATATATCTTAAATATTTAAATGAAGATCTATAGTGTATTTCAGGCTAGCATTTTCTATATTGATTGTGAGCTGTAATTCTGATGATTTTTGGAAAAAAGGATTCAAAACCATCGTTCCTCAGTTCTGAAGGCTTCACTAGTCCAAATGAATGATCTTAAAACATCTATAAAGCAAGGGTATTTGGGAAACAAGGATACAGGACATGTTATTCAATATGAGACCATTACCAAAGAGAAAGAAGATGTTATTTTATAGGTTCATAAAAAGACCAATTAAGCTATTAGTTGGATGTTTGATGACCGTAAAAGATTCAACCTATCCATTTTTACCCACAAGGTTCTTTTATAAGAATGTGTAAAACAATTTCTACAACTGAAATAATGGTTAAATCCTCTAATAAAATATTTTGTGAATGATAAGTGATCATGTTACTATATGATTTATTTATAAACCCAATCTGTGATAGTCCATGGGTCAATAATTTTCATATGGAGATAAAAAAGGGGAAATAACCATGATTTAAAATGAGAAAAGTTGGTTGATCCCAACTTGAACTATTATAGGATGGTTAATTTGTGTAAATTATTGGAAGCTTAATGATGCCACAAGGAAGTAACACTTTTCACTTCCATTAATGGATCAAATTTTAGAGCAGTTAGTGGAGAAAAAATTCTATTTCTTCTTATATGTTTATTCAATGTTTAACTAAATATCAATTTCCCCTAAAGATCTAGAAAAGGTAACATTCACATTACCATTCTGAACATTTTTCAACTGTCATATGCCATTTGATATGTGTAACACTCCATTCACCTTTCAAAGGTTTATGTTATCTATCTTCTATGGCATGCTTGGGAAGATTCACAAATTTATCATGGATGGATTCTCTTATTATGGGAAGTCATTTGAAATAGGATTGAAACACCTAAAAATGGATACGGAACATTGTGGAAAAAAATAAAATTCTAAATTGGAAGGAAATACATTTTATGGTAAAGAATCGTATTGTATCTGGCCATTGCATATCTGATAATGGGATAAAATTGGAACCCACAATGTTTGATGTAATAGATAACCTTCAATTTACTACTTATATCAGTGCAATATAGAAATTTATTGGGTATATTGGATTATTTAGGCGGTTTGTGCAATATTTTTAAAATATAAAATAAACACTAACTAGTATTCAGTCAAAGGATTTTATCGTTGAATTCAATGAATCCTATTTTTAGGATTATCATTTTTGGAAACAAATATTGGTGGAATATCCAATAATTATATCTTCAAATTGGGATGAGTAGTTTGAGAATATGTGTGATGTAAGAAATTATGTATTGGGAGAAATTCTTGGGCAACATATTGATCAAATTTTACAGAATTTTTATTATTCCATACACTCCTTGAATAGAGTCCACATAATTTACACTACTATAGAGGAAGATATATCAGAAGTGTTTTTTTATTGATTTAGATCATACGTGGGGCTATCCAAATTCATCCTTTTTTTCAAACACATAGCACTAAAATACCTATTAAAAATGAAATATTAAATAAAAGGGAGGAATCATTGCGAGATTTTTATACAATAGTTTGATTTGGAAATCTGTTATAAAATGTGTAATGAATTTTTTTGATGCTAATATCTCATACTAGAAGATGTCTAATTTGGAAAGAGAATAAGATAGATATATTAAATATGATTTTATAGATGAATAATTAATTTTAGTAGCTATTGTACCCCATATATAATTCATAGATATCACCAAATATTTGGCCGCATGAGTGATTTATCCTGATTATTCTTACCAGCAAAAACATCATTTCATTCATTGGAAAATAATTACTTTTCATAATATCAACTCTTATTTTGATCTTGTGGATAAAATATTAATCAACAAAGTGTTTCAATGAGTGAAATCAATAGTGTTACACATTTTTCTCATTCGACTGATGCTAAAGGGTATCACGGTCTAGACTAGACAATACCAAAGATCTTAAATTATTTATTTTTCTATCAAACCATGCACTAGGATACCCGAAACTTGGTGGAATGGTTTCATAATTTCTATAAAAAAAATAAATACATGACAAAGAGCTCATATACCTCAATAACCCATTATGGAAGACAAAATATTTTATGTGAGGGGTATTGACTTTAATGGGGAATTTCTACCATCGTACAGTAACACATACATTTTTATGTGTGGATTATGATTCTAAATGGGTGGAATATACTGTCACATTCCAAAACATGGGAAAGGTTATAATCAATTATTTTAAGAAGCACGTTTTCATATATTTTGGTGTTCCTAGAGCCCTCATTAGTGATAGGGGACCAATTTTTATACTTCTAGGATGAGGAATGTTATGAAACTTTGTGGGGTGATATACCAATTGGGAACACCATACCACCATCAATATAGTTGGAAATTTAAATTTTTAGAATGTGACCTTAAAAAATTATTGAAAATATAGTGGCTGATTCATGAAATGACTATGATAAGAATATAAATGATGCTTTGTGGGCATACTATATTACATAAAAAACGTTATTTGGCATGTATCCATTCCAATTGGTCTATTAAAAGACATAAAATTTAGCGTTATAACTCAAGAATAATCCTTATTTTCCGATAAATGATTTAAATTATTAATATAAATCCACTAAATAAAAATGGTTGTTCCAAAAATATGTACTCGATAAAATCCAACTAGAAGCATATTAAAATTCCAGGATTTATAAGGAGAATGTGAGGGAGTTTCATTACAACCTAATATATCCAAAAAACAAGATTCTAAACTATCAGGTATTGTTATTCAACTAATAGGTACAACTTTTTGTGTGAATGTTAATGTACTAGTTGTATGGACCTTTCAATATGGTCAATGTTTTCCACTATGGTGCAGTGGATGTTTTAGGTGAAGACGTAAAATGTTCAAAGTGACCGGGAAATGACTCAAACCATAAGTAAATATAGATGATATGGTGGGTATGGACTCTACCGTGTAATTCAGGTATCAAGAGGCCCATGTATGTCAAGGTCGTGAAATTAAATTTATAACTAACTAGAAGGTAACCTGGTATTTTAAAAACATTATCAAAATAATTCTTCAATTATGTCTGCCTAAGGGACAATGTTAGAACATTTTTCACTTTTGTGTGTTTTAGTTATTTGAATCCATAAAAATTATACATATATCATTGAATAATTTTTAATATCTACTTATAAATCTTACGTAATTCTCAAATAATCTTTCAAAAATATTTGGGAAAAAATGTTTTGGTACAAAAGGGCTGCAATTTCACTCAAAAGTTGAAAAATCGATATTTCTATGGACAGAGACATACACATGGTTTTCATATGATTTAATAAGTCGTGGGACATAACCATGTCCAATTGAACACCCATTCCGAAGGCTTCCACAAGTATCTCTCACGGTTTTCTAAAAAAACAGATCCTCTAGTAAACCTTATGTGTAGAACACCTCATTCAAATTACCATACACATAGTTACCGCATTGTTTAGTAAACTGTGCGATGTTACCATGCTCTAATTTATATTGCCAAAAAATTTGGAACCTAAAATATTTTCCCAATTTTTAAAATACTCACATCAGGTGATAACTTTACCCCAGCAATGCGCATAGTGTTTCCTCTCCCGCTCCATCAACCTCCAAGCCCATTCCCCCTTTTTCCTCTAGATCATCTACCAAGGTATGTTTTATTCTCCCTTTTCCTTCCTATTCTCATTTATTATCCATTATTACCTATCCTCCATTTACAGGGTTAGGGCTATAATGTATTCCCCTCCTCCATTTTCAATATTTCTTTCATGTCAGGTTTTATTCTCCCTTTTCAACATCAATTATTTCCAAAACAACCCTCCACAGACTAGCACAAATGATTTGATTCCAAAAAAACATTGATTTTCCACTAAATTATTTACATATTTTTGGGATTTTGTTGGTTTTTTAAGTTTTTCATGATAATTATTCGATTTTATAATTATTATTATTTTCAAGAGTGTCTTTTCTATGCTTTTTATCTTACTCCCTACTGGAGTATAAACTCAAACCCCTATGGCCTCATCTAAACATTCTCATTCATCCAGATCCATCAACCCCATTGGTATGGAGATAAAATGAAATGAAAATTAAGATAATAACCACTACATAGTGTTAGAGAATATTGGGGTTATTACCCAATATTTCATTTCACCACAACATCTTGAGGACTAGGTTATTTTTTGGAGAAGTAGTTGTTGATTTACCAAGGGATCCATACTGCAACACTTGTTGTTCACAATCCCACCTTAAAAGAAATTGTAATAGAATTTTATTACACCTTCCACTATTGTTAAAATTTGAAAATGATGAGTAGGTATACTTGAAAGATGATAAAGGAAACTCCACATTCTTCATAAGGATCCGCCACTTTTTTTAGGTTGGGTGAATTTTCCACATTTTTTAGGGTATATGATCAAGACTATGTTCTGATCATTGTGTATGCCGAGTAAGCTTGAGAATGGGATCATGTTGATACTAGAGAATTTTTTACTACCACTTATTATCCTCTAAATCCCAATAAAATGAAAATAGCCAAGCCTTCCTGAATTCATAACCCCATCCATCACATATTATGTTGGATTATTACAACTAGTTTCACACACTAGTTGGATATCAAATTCAATGTCATACAATAGGATTTTTTTCATCATTCACACCATTTTTACCCAAAAACTAATTAACATCATGTTAATATTCAATATTACTTTCATCACATGTTTTCGAAATCGAAGGAAGGCATTTTTTGGGGGCATTTCATCACTCTTCTCACTGAAAGACTTGACATTGAATATAATGAGAATTAAATCCTTGAACACAAATTGATCCTTCCTATTGATCACACCATGGTCCTTCAAATGTGGATGATATTATTTGATGATATACAATATAGATTTTGAGGCCATAAATAGAAAGAATATAATGAACCCCAACAAACCTCTTCCCACACTTATTCCTCCCAAAACTCCCCCATGGAGTATTTTCCACCCCCGACCACTACCCCCATTTCCCAGCTAGCCTCCATCATACTATGAGTACAAGAATTCTTCCATCCTAGATCATTTATATTTAAATTAAGTACCCCTAGTGATGGGATGGACTCTGATATATCCATGGATGATTCCTAATTTTTTATAGATGTTGACACACAAAACCAAGATCCATCGGGCTTTGATCTCTCTATAAGCAGGCATTGATATCAAAAAATATTTGGCTTCTGCTACTTTATATTTCATGAATTCATTTTTTGAACTTTCATATTCACTATATATTTAAATATCTGGTATTAATTGTGTGATTGTGTGACCCTTTTAAAAATTCTATTTGTTCTATTAGATTTTTATTTCATCACTTGATACGGGTTCATTATCAAGAAAACAGGTGGATCACTATTATAACATGAAGACACACTTCTTCTTTGAAGTATCTCACACAATAGTTTATGATAATTCATCCACCTCTATCCAGGAGAGTTGTTTGATCTATTCCACAATTTCATTCCATTCCATTTTTCTCATTCCCCTTGTAAACAATTTCTTTTCCCACCCATATAAACCTTGTCACGTTTACGGGGGACCATGCACTGTTTTATGTGTGCGGGAGGGAACCCACATATGTAACCCCACTTGATAATTGCCTTAAAATTACCTAAAATGACATTTTTGTACAAGGGGTTTTATAAAGTACAATTATAGGTTCCACCCATGTATATCCACTAGATAAAAATTAATTTTGGAGACATATTTTTTAAATGTATCGTATGCCTAGATTTAAAAGCACATTTTTTATATGAATGAAAATTGTATCACTTTAGGATGAACCTTTACTTATTTATTCAAAAAAATGTTCAATTTGAACATTGTGATGGAGTAGAATAAATTGAGGAACCCTTTAAAATTTATATTAGTTTATAAATAAAGGCATGTAATGTATGTAAATTATTGATGCCGTAATAGTGTTTATTATGCAGTCTTAATTTCACAATCGCTTGAATTGCTCTCTAAATTTGTGCCATTTTGACGTGGATGAATTGGGCCAAAATTTCAATGCTATTATATCCCCCAATGAAAATAAAATGGAGAAAGAAAAGGCACACCAATATTTATTGATGAACATTTATCATTTTTCAAAATTATCAAGTAAATGAGTTTGTGTGATCTATAAAACTTATATTCATCCATTTTGTGTCGATGAAACTTTTCTTAACCTACCTATGTGTAATATGATATGGTATAGAGGTTGGAAGATTAATTTAATGAATTCATAAAATTTTATTTTTTAACAACAATGCTTTAGGAATCAATGTTTTTCAGTTATGAGTTTGGCATACTGTGTTGACTACCATAAAATATTGGGGAGTCATGAAGAATGCATGTAATAACATCTTTAATAATTCATCCAAATACACATTCCTTTAGTTTATATAATCTATGTAATTTTTACCTATTTTATTTAAACTTATTGGAGATTATTTTATTGTAATTTGTTTGAAGAAAAGTTGTTGATCAAATGTGGTGATATTTGACACACTTATGTGCATAATAAATTTTCATTCTTATATGCATATTGAATGTTGGGGTTTTGGATAAATTTCGTTAGTTTTAAAATCTAATCCTATTTTCATTAGTGTAATTTAGTCATCAAAGGAATGAACATGAATATATGGAAAAAACCAGGTATTTCAAATGGAAATTAGAGTCTTTTAGACATTTTCCATAGTTTTTGGTTACTATTGAATTACCCAAACCAAGAAACGTAACTCGAATGATGATACAGAGCAAGGATCCTTGAGATAAAATCTGAAACATGGTCTTTGAAAGGTTTTCTATAACATGTATACCTCCACGATATAGTCTAGAGTGTGTTGGTTTAGAGATATTCGATAACCACAATGGTTGAAAACTATGTTGACCAGTACAGGAAATAATGCATGTCAATTACTCAAGGTAGAACCTGAAGTCTGGCTGTCACATTATTAAACTAATAGTGTGCCTTAACCGTGTAAAGAATAACATTTGGTCACCAATCTTATATCTACCCATCCTAATAGCATTTTGACCCTAGATTAGGACCCATAACACCCATATGACATTAAGAATGGGGGCAAAAAATTAATTTTGGATAGAATATTTTAGAGAGGTAGTATCATTTGGGAGAAATCCATTATGGGGGAGTAGAGACTGAAACCAATAATATTGAATTTTTAGGGGAATTTCCTTGGGGGTTATTTCCATTTTTTATTTCATTATCACCTATAATGAACATAAGAAACATCAAATTTTTTGTTTTCACTATTTATTAAATGAGTATATAATCCCTTCTACGTGTTGGGGTTGTTTGTAAATCTATATTTGTTGATAATAAAATCCACTTACTATGTTTTTGTAACATTATATTTATCTCTCACAATTCCCCTATGTGTCCTTTCTTTTTTTACTATACAATCTATATCAGAACAAGAATAGAGATTCTATGGTTCTACAGGGGAATCACAATGAGGAATCCCATGACCATTGGGTACACAAGTCACAACTTATGTGGGGTTTCATCCATTAGTTATTAAAAAACAAATTCTCAAACTAATTAATTGATTTTTAATTAACATAATCAGAACTAACAAGTCCAAGGGAGTTATGTCACATTAGAATCACTAAGATGTCAGTTATTATGAAAAAACCAACATGATAATATTATCAATTTTTGACAATCTTCATAATCACCCATAGCCCTGACATATTTATTTCATTAATTAATATATATAGTTTCATCAATTTATCTTAAAGTGATAAATAATTTATTAGTTAATCATTCAAGAATCTAGAAAAAATTCAAAACCCCAAAATTTTCAATCAGAATTCAAAAAAACATTTTATTAATTTATCTTGAAATAACATACAAAATACATTAATTTCTTTATCTGGATGGACCCCATAATTACATTATACTAGTTTGGAGAGTGGGTAAATCAATTTGGGCCTCCAAAAGTAACACTTTGACGCGAATGAAAGTATGGTTACCTTAGGAAATACCAATTCAATTCCATCCACAGGCTATACTAGTATTTCATTTTCCATACACGGATTTGAACACCATCAATCTCAATGGTTTCACAATGGTGAGTGATTTGATCATATTATTCCATTATTATTTTATATAAGAATTTATGGAGTTATTTACATATATGATTATATTCTATATTTTTAGTATTTTTTCCATTTCATTATTTTTCTTCTAATATGGATTGAATTAGAGATCGATAGTAGATATATTTTCTACTATGGGAATATGGTAGGTGGTATTTACCTTTCTCTTGAGGTTTGCAATTTTATATGTCCAGTTGTAGCTATGTATCAAGCTAGATTTTCTGGTATTTCTACTTTAATTAATTAAATGGTTGAATTTAATGAAATGGATCCCATTATCATCCTATTGAAAACGTTCGAGATGGTTCGGGGTTTTTACTTCCAACCCAGGACACATATGTGGTGTGCCTGTGTATCATCCTTTATTTATACCATAGCAGTATGTTTTTGAGTTCTTTATTTTCATTGGGGAACCTTCTAATATTAAAATATGTGGTATATATACTATTGGGATACTGTGATTCCACTTTTTCCATTTATTACATGATGTTAAATAATTGAATTGATTGAATGGAATTTTTTATATGAGTTGGATAAACTCATGGAATGTGTTCAATTGTGAAATCATAAATATATGGATTGATGAGAAGATTATGGTATTGTATTTATTGGTTTATATGCAATGTATACTTGTTACATAATATCTATAGTCGTTTCCCCTATGGGTCTTGATTTCGCAAGTGGGTTCCTTCGGAATTTTTACTCCTTGGATCCTTATTCTATAGGATTCCATTGCAATTGCTACCATATGGATTTGGATTTATTGGGGTCATAATGGGAATGGTTGGTTGACCTATTTCTAAGACCCCTCCCATGTCAATGTTGAGTTTTCATCGAAGTGCTATAGAGACTCAACGTGTATGTCGTGGTCTTATATACCTTGGATCTGACCATTCATGGTCTGAATCGCTTTTTACACAGGGATTTAATTGATGTATTGTGGTTCAATTTGTTGATTATTCTTCTATGTATATTTCATTTAAGGTGAAAATGGGTGTTATGGTATTTTTTCATTTGTGTATTCCATATGAGATGTTATTGACTGGAATGAATTATGGAAGAAGTTGAGTAGTTTATGTCTTGGAAATTTTCTAGGTTTGTTATAGGGGATTTCAATAATATTGAAGAAACGCATGAGAATAGATGGGGTGTGTCCATTTCCAGTATCACAATTCTAGACTTCAATTGTTTTATATCCTCCAATGGCATTTTCGATATGGGGTTCACAGGTGGTGGTTTCACTAAGTGTAACAGCATGAAGTGAAATAACAGGATTTGGGGTGGAATTGATCACTACCAAGGTAATTTTAAATGCATAGACTCTATTCCTCAGACAGTGGTCAATCATCTCTGTCATACATTATCTGATCACTCTCCATTAGTGATCGATATTAAAATTGAGCATAAGGTTTTGGAGAATTTTACTTTCTCCCAAGCATGGGAGAAGGATGGTGGTTTCAAGAAAACTGTGGGAGCCTCCTGGGTTCAATAGGATAATGGAATCCCATGAGTTAACTTAATGAAGAGTCTCTAGAGGCTGATAAATTCTATTCTGGGGTAGAATAGAGGCCGGAGTACTAGTGATAATTCATTGGAGTCTATTCAAGAGGAGATTGAAGGTCTTGAATACAGCCTCAAGAGAGATAGGAGGATTTTGTTTTTTTATTCTCAGTGACAAGTAATGATTCCTTACTAGAAAAATGATAGATATAAAAAAAATATTATAGAGATAGAACAAGGGAAACATGTTTTACGGATGGTGATAGAAACATGGCCAATTTTCAGTCATTCATTAAAGAGACATGTTGGTCTAGGAAGGTGAATATATTACTACATGATTGGAACTTTTATAATGATGCTGATATTGTGGGGAACATAGATATATTTTTTAAAAATCTAAAGGTGGATGTTTTTTCTAGTTATGAGTAGAGGCTTGTCCTTGATGAGAATATTTAATGGTTTTGTATGTGTATCCCCAGATTGATTGATGAATGGGACAATCAATTTTCATAGATGTTGCCAACTTGGGATGAAATCATGGAAGCTATGTTCAGCATTAAAGTATCTAGTGCTCCAGGTCTAGTTAGATTTACTAGATCATTTTTTATGGATTCCTATGATATTTTTGTATCTCATGTGAATGAAGTACTATGGATTTCATTAGGGGGTATCTCCCAAGGGAAGCCTCTGAATGTAGAGTGGTTCTTGGGCCTAAAGGTAAGAATCTGGAGTCTATCATCCAATTTCATTCTCTTTACCAAAGAAATATTTTGTATAAAATATTTTCAAACATTATCAAAATGAGGATTGATGTTTTTTTCTTGGGGATTATGCCTAAGGAACAACAAGGTTTCATTCAAGGAAGGGGTATCCCCACTGATATGGGAAAATATCAAGAGATGTTTGAGTATATAAATAAAATGGTTTTGGGATCAAATTTCATCATCAAGGTGGACATAGATAGGGCGTATGATAGGATTGAGTAGGATTATATTCTAAAAATTAAAAGGACCTTTGGTTTCAGGGTATGGTCTTGTGATCTTATTTTTTAGTATTTCTCTTCTATGTGGTAGTACATTATCTTCATTGTGAAGATTTTTGGCTCCTACTAAACGGATCGAGGCCAACGAGCCCATACCCGACTGGTAAGGGCTCTTGCTTGGAATCCAAGAGACCTAGGTTTAAAACTGAGTGGAGTAGAATTTATGGGTTGCAGTAGCAGTACTGTAGTAGTCACTGTAGTCGTATTGTAGCAGTCACTGTAGCAGTTACTGTTCGGTACTGTATCAGCCGAATATATTCGCCTAATTTGGGCCTTCAGGCCACCGGTTTGGGCCTATAGGTCTCCAGGTCCTTCGGGGTATCAAAGGCCTTTAGGCAACATGGCCTTCAAAACACGAAGACCATGGAGTATCCTAGTTCACACAGAACAGGCCCGATAAGAGGATCAATGCAACAGGAGTAGCAGCAACCAGATGCAGAGCTAACCAGATTGGAAGAATGAGAGGGTATGATAGCCACCATCAAGACCTGGCACCGTGCAGATTTGTACTGGGAAATGCTAGCTGATCAGAAATTCAAGGTGGGGAGCTAGGTGATGAATGACGCAGAAAGATGGGGAGGGGCAGTCCAAGTGGGCTGGGCCTACAGGTCATGTATTAGGCATGGTATTCCTCTGGGCCTTCGGGTTATGTATTTCGGGATTTTCGGTCCTTGTGCCTTAGGCCTACCAGTCATGTACGGGTTCCCCTTTAACCCTTAAAAGGGGGATTATCCAAAATAAAATAAAAAAGAAGGCCTTCGGGCCATTTGGGAAAAACAGATCATGTTTTGCGGTATGGGGATTCTTTATTATCTAGACTTTTTATCATGGACTAGGATGTGATTTCTAGGAATATGAAACTTTATATGGAGGATGGATCTATCATACAACCTAAGAATATAGAAGGGGTAGCATTATTTCTCTGTTATTGTTTTATAATAACATGATTTTTTTCTTTAACCGCATGATGAATGCTTTTTATGGTTAGAATAAAATGAGGTAAATATATGGGTATCAATGTATATAGTTTGTTAACTATAAAAAGAGAAATGATTATATTTTGAACAAGTGTTCTCCTCCACGAGCCAGAGACATTCAGTATAAAATGAATATTAATGGGAGGTAGCTTACTCAAATTTATCATGGTTCTCCTATATATAATGGTAGGATAAATAAGATCATTCTTGATGATATGTATGGGAAAATTTCCAGGTGCATTTGCAATTAGAAAAACACTTTCCAATCCTTAGGTGGTTGCATCACATTGATTAATAATGTTCTATCCTCCATGATGGTGCATGTTCTATCAATACTCATGTCCCTAAAAGGTACAATAATTCAAATTGAAAAAAGTATATCACTGTTCAATTGAGATGCTTATCGTAATATAAAATCTCACTTGCTAGGAGGGAGGAGATTAACAAGACTTGTAGAAGAAGAATGAGTCAACCTATGGGATATATCTAAAACTATAAAGTCCATGAATGTGAAGCTAGCCTGAGGAATCATTGAAGAGTACTCACTCTGGGAGAAATTAATGAAACATAAATAAGGGGTGAGAAGGAATGTGTGGTATTATGACATCAAAAGGCCTTAATTTTTTTCTAGACATATTGTTATGTTCCTGGAAATTCAGTAGAACAAAGTCCACTGGGTGGTCCATCATGGTGATATTAGCTACACGAGAGATAATTTATGTGGTAGCTCAATGTTCTTCCAAAATTTTCAAGGAACAACTATAAAATTTAAAGAGGGGTCAAGCTACCCGAAACTTATCCAAATGAAACTTGATCCTAAAAAATGGTTTTATGAAGGTTTCATTTCTTATAACAAGCCACATTGATGTGTTATGACTCTCTCGGATTTGGAGGGTTTCTACAATAAGTAATTGCAGTTATTTATGTATATGTGAACAAGTACTGATGAATGGGCTACTGTACTTTGGGGAAAAAGGATCCCGATGAAATTGACCTTATTTATTTAGTGCATGCGGAAGTAGTCTCTCCTGACAGAAGAAAATATCCAATCTAAAGGATTTCATTGACGTCTAGGTACTGGTGTGGCGAATCGCCTTGTTGGAAATTTTGTTCAACCTTATTTTTCAGGATCAAGATGGTGTCGGGTATATAGAATTATATGGCTAATTGCATCAGAGTGGTAGGAGGAGAGGATTCAATTGATGAGTTCCTGGAAAACTGGGTTCACAGTTCGGAGGCTTATGGAATGAAGATAAAAGCATATAGCATGGTTTTTTATGCAGTGTGTTGAGTCATTTGGGAGTGTTATAATAAGTCTAGAGAAATAAGTTGATACTCAATAACCTATATTCAAGTGCATACATGATCACTGGTAGATAAGATAGAAGGACCCCATCCTTAGGGGTACATTTGTTCTTCTCTCAGGAAAACTATTAATCATGTTGTTAATCCTATGGCAATCCATGTGAGGAACAATATGGGGTCATGGGTATGTCATAACCCTCCTATGATGGTGCTGATTCTCAATGTGGAATCTTTTTGTGAAGAAGGATGCATGAGAGGAGGAGGGTTGGTCTCATATGGAAGAGACTTAGTTATTTTGGAGTTTATTGATTTTTTGGAACATGTAACTCACTTGGCGCGAATGTGAGGGAATTGATTAGTGAACTTAAATTTTCAAAACTCTATAGCATTAGTGTCAAGGTTGTGGAAACTGACTCTAAACCATTTGTTGGAATGATGATTTAGAGGGAATAGGTCCCATAGGGTATAACTTATTTTATTAGAAAGGGTTTGGGTTTTCTTGACCAGGGAGTTGAAGTGAACACTCTTTCAAGTAAATGCTTTCCTGATGATACCTCAATATCCATCTTTAATATGAGTTCCTTTACAATGGATTTTAGTCTTATTGTTCAGGGTGATGCCCAAGGCCTTCATTATTTTCGTCTACACTAACCTTTTGCTCTTCTTTTCTCTGAATAATAAAAAACTTAGTTTTCATTCATGGAAAAATTACATGTTCTACTATTATATATGTTTCATATTTCACACTGATTTAGATTTTTTATGAGCATCTTGGAAATGTTATAGAAACCATTGGTGGATTTCTACTTGTGTTATCCCACAACCTATTTTGGCTAGAATTGGTTACAAAGGAAGAAATCATGGATGTAGTTAGGGACCATGGGAAGCTCCCAATTTAAAATTAGTAACCCCTTATATTCTTAGGTTCATGAGAGGACAAGGCTAATCTCAGATAGTTATACTATCTTGAGAATGTTCTTTTAGTATTTTTTGTAATTTGATACATTTCTTGTATGGATGCCTTTATACATGTTTCATTCTCTGTTGATACATGAAATGATACATCGTTATTTATATGATATTACTCATGGAAGTTTTTATTTATTAATATATATCTTTTGTCTGGATGATTTAATACTTTTTCTGTTGACTAGCATATTTACAATGATTACATTATACTCTGACTATAAAACCACCGAATGAAAAAGGGTTAATTAAAAAAATGATACACTACTTGAAATTGATGTATTTGTGAAGGGTCATTTGTGATGGGACTCGACTCAAATGCACTGATATATAAATCATCATCATAAATATTGTTTTTTTTAAATAAATAAAAAATGTGATGGGTAGGTATCCCATCAGAAACAATTTTTTTAGTGTATAATAATTTTCTTTTTTGTGGGGTGGATTCACCCATCAAAATTATGTTTTTATGATGGTGAATCCCCCACATCACAAATTAGTAAAAAAATTAATATTTAAAACAAAAAATAAAAAAAATAAAAAAATTTAATAAATATTCATAGTAATATAAAAACCACAATATATAGAACTGTATATATATATATATATATATGAATTATACAAACATTAATAGAATATCTACATAAATGTTTTTGTTATGAAATACAAAAATCACAAAGGGGTATAGTAATCTACATGATGTGGTGGAGGGAACTCTATCCCTAAACCCCGAGTCAAATGTCACATGTACAAATTCGTCTTCTCATTATGATGCTCTTGCCTAGACGCATCTCCCACTGTTATAGAGGGTGCTGTCGATGGAGATCTTCTTGCTCCCTATGCATTGTCTCTATAATATCTCCCTAAGCTCACAACCTCTTCTCATACTATACAGTAGATGATGACGAATCTCCAGGATCACCCCTTGAGCCATATGATGACATTGTAGCGGTACCATAATAACTCCCAAGCATCATTCAAAATCTGATACCAAAAAATTGTCCTTTGTTAAAGACATACTATGTTCCTACATCCCTACATTTTTATTAAATAATTATTTAATAGTGGTTTGATCCTCAGTCTCAGCATGACTCTCATCCATTTTGTATGAATCTATAGCATCAAATGGATCTTTCAATTGTAATTTAGAATTCAAATAGTTAAAATATGATTTTCCAGTTACTTTTATAACTGAGAAAATTATACTGACCACAATATGACACTTGTGACCAACTGTAATCTATCAAGTTATAAGATCACTGTAAATCTACTAATAAACAATAATATCTATAATATCATGATGTATGATATCCTATATGATTATAAAATAAAGAGTTCACATTTAATGTTACATAAATTATTTAAAAATATATTACTATATTTAAATGATAAGTACTGAATGTACAATTACCAGATCGATGTGTCACCTCATACCAACCCAAATTATTTCGACTAAATGATACTCTCATTAAAAAACTAGCTCCCATTTAGTATGAGCATTAACTATCCCAAACCTAAGATGATATGTAATATATTTAGATGGCTCAAAAAGACATATCAAAATCTATGATTCTCACTTCCCACATAGTTTTCCCCCTTATATTGTCTAATAACTAATGGAAAATATTTTTCATAGAGACCTTCCATTTTCACATCTCCTCCCCCATCTACTATTTCCACAACCATGTCAAATCTGGCGTACCCCATTTCTTCATTTCATTTGAAAAATTTGGACATGGATAGGAAAAAGTGGTCCCATATTTTACAATACCCTAGTGATTAAAACAATTTATGTAAACCATGTCTAAAATTGTCATTTATCAACACCTGAACATTGAGGATGAATTTAATTTTCCGTTTTATTTTCAATTATAATAATTTATATTATTTTACAGTAATTTATAATAAATTTTACTAATGTAAATTTTTAATTACTTTATATTATTATATATGATTAATTATATAATAAATTTCTAAAATTTTATTAATTATTACTAATGTAAATTAATTTACAATATTTTATATCAAATTATTTAAAATTATATCAATTTAATAATTTTATTGGTTATAAAAATGTATTACTAAATTTTCTAATTTTTACTAATTACCCCAAAATTATTACTAATAATCATTATTTGTATATAATTACCAAAAGGTATTCCAAATTACAATAATTATTCTTAATATATATACATTATCCTAATGAAATATTAATTAATACTATTTATTTATCAATATAAGTAATTACTATTTATAACAACCGCTGACTGATAATTGAATCAAATTATTTCAAATTAAGACTATTTAATTTTAGTTATAAACATTATTAAAAATTAAAAAAATTATTTACAATAAAAAATAACAATCACATGTACTCCATCAGCTACTAATGTTTCTTCTCCTTCAATCAGTGCATCTCCACTCTTAGTTTTTCCATCGACATGTCCCATCCCAACAAACCTAATTACACTGACCAAATCAAAAATTTGGACATTGTTAGCAAAAAATGTTCCTAGTTTTTACAATGTAAAGGTGATGAAAGTAATTTATTCCAACCCTATCCAAAATTTTCATTCCACTTCATATAAAAATTGAGGACCAAATTTATTTTCAGTTTTCTAGTAATTTATAATAATTTATTATATTTCAAATTAATTTATACTAACATACATCAGTGGTAAATATTTTTATTGATTTAAAAAATTTTATATGAGAAATTTTTTTTAAATTATAATAAATTTTAATAAATTATAATTTTTTATATAAATTTATTCCAAATTATATAATTTGACTATTATTTAGTTTATATCAATTTATTACCCTGTTTTAATAATTCTATTAATTACAATTAATTATTAATTATTATTACTAATTATTACCAATTATCAGTAATTACTATCAATAATAGCTAATTACCAGCAATTACTTATAATTATTACCGATTACCATTATTATTACTATTTTTTATTTTAAAAAATTTTGGCACTAATTACCACAAGTTGTACTAATTACCACTAAATATTACATAATTTTTACTAATTGTTATATAATATTACTACTTATTACTAATTACTACAACTATATTACTAATTATTACTAATCATAAATAATTATAGCTGAATAATACTAAATAGAATAGATTAAAATTAATTATTAATAATTAAAATAAATTAATTGCAATTGAAAATAATTTCAATTACTTAAAACTAATTACTAAAAAAATCAAACTAAGTATTTTTAATAAAACTAAATTAGTAAAAATTAATAATTATTATTAATAATATAGAATAAAATAAATAAAATAAAAATTAAACATTAAAAAATACCATAAAAAGTATTTCTATGGATGCAAAGACTAAAAGATTTACCCATGTAAAATTTAAATTGTTGAAAACTTTGAACATGAGAATATGACAGAATATTAGGAGAGAATGGTTCATTGAAGAAATTAATGAAAACAATTGGGTGGGGGGGGTTACAAGTCAAATTATTTGTGACATGAGTATTTGTAATGAGGATCCCATCAAAAATAACATTTTTTCAGTGAGACCCTTCACAAATAGAACCATCCTTATTAATTATGATAGAGATAAAAAATTGTATTTGTGACACTGCCCAATGAAAATATCAACTTTAGATATATTAAATATAATGGGAGATATTCCCTCAAAAATAAAAACAATGACAGAAAATATTTTTTTTGTACCAATCATAAATACATTATGCTTGTAGTTTATTTGCAATGATAGTTAAATCACATAGAAAATAGCAAAAAATGTTGGTATGAATTTTGAGATAGGTTATATTCCTATTACAAATAGTCTTAATGGGGTTTGGTATACAGTTTAAAAAATATATTTTTGGGAAGGGAAAGCATTACCATCTCAAATATTGTTTTTTAAAACTATTTATAATGTGAAATTAATATCATCACAAATAGTATTTGGCAGGGGACTAGATGTGATTGGTAACTAGCCTATGACAAATAACCAATCATAAAAATCCTTTTTTCACGTAGTGATATCACCCATGTAAATAAGGTGAAACATTCCTTTTGAGATCATTCTTGATTAGAACTCCCTATTTAACTTGCCTGGCCTAGAGTATGGTAAGGATGGGTGACCTCAATGGAAATCTCACAAGGAGTGTGTCAGTGAGGAGAAAGAGAAATACAAAGAACATGTGTTGGACTCTAGGAGGGTGATTACTCTTTTGATCTATTTAGGAATGTGGTTGTGGCTCAGATATGGGACCGTGCACTTTTTATAGGGAATATTTCTTACATTAGTATCAAAACTGGAACTGATCCTTATGTGTGGTGTCACTTTTTTTTGTTGAGATATATGGTCCAAAATTAGGGTGTTGTGATATATGGGATGTGGGGAATTTAGCACTATATATTGATAAATTTTTAAATGAATAAATTATATGACTTATCCCAACAAGGTGCCCCATTTTTTGGAAACATCCTTATTATTTGTCCATAGTTATGCGTGTTTGGGATGGAGTAGTTCTCTGGAAGGGATAACTCTTGGGATATTTACCATGGCATTTGTGAGGGAAGAAAAAGAACAATAAAAAGAAAATGGGTTGGCATGTGGGGACATTTATCACATTCCTGATCTATTTGGAATCTGAGGGGGTAGGGGGTGGGGGTGGGGGGGGGGGGGGGGGTAGGGGGCCATGAGTCTACATGGCAACTGGTGGTGTCTGGAGGCCCAAAAATGGACGACCATATTAGGGAGGGTTGTCTATCCTATCTGCATAACCACATTGTGACACTTATATGAGGGAATTGTCTCCCCCTAAACACACCCTATTAACTATATTCTAGTCAGTAGCCTTGAACTTATTGGGAGGGATGCTTGAGGCCACGTGACCTATCGGATCAAGACACCATTTAGCGGAATCTAGGTCAAGATGCTACATGTGAGAAAAGGAATAAGAAATTTTTTCTTAAAGGTACAAGTAAATGTTTTATATGTTAACGGGAATTTCACATTACAATTAATTTCTGATGAAATGGGAATAAGTTATATAATTAAATGAACTTAGAAAAAGATGTCTATAATTCACCACCAACACTCCAATGTTTCAAATTAATAGTTTATGGTAAATATGTTGAGCTGTGAAAAAATTTGAATGTAAAAGATGTTGATATCCTCCAAAAAAATCTTAAGCCAAGCCACAATAGAAAATTTCTTGAGATCAATATTTATGATGAGTGGTATGATAAAAAACTAGTGAAATGTAAATACAACTTCTAATATTGAATTTCTTATTTCTTATTTGACTATGGATCTATCCATTCATTCACATGTAAATAATATTTAATGAGTTTCATGATTCCACCAAAATTATTAGATGTTGTATTAACATTTAATACTTCTAAGGGTAAAATGACTACATGTCATGTATATAATTCGTCTCCAATTGATATAGGTGGTAATGGGCTTCCCTCAAATCATATCATTCTCCATCATGTTTAATTTTATGTCATATTTGGAATGGGTTGGATTTATCTACCTATATCGCACATCAATTGTCAAGAAAGGGATGTTCTATTATACATTACAAGATGGCATATTATTATCTTTCACTATGAGGATAATTAATAACTTCATCTAGATATCTGAACTATTTTATTGGTCTTAATTCCTATTAATAAGGGGTGTGTATCTCGAATTAATGTGTAATAACTTCACATTAATGATATTCATATTATTATGGAATTTTGTGATGTCTTTCTAGAATAGTTTTCTATACTTCCACCAAAATTTCATGTTGTTCTCTAAATGGAACTCACACTTTGTTCCATACCAATTTCAAAGACTCCCTATATAACGGACCCAATTAGGTTTCTTGAATTAAAGAATTAAATCCATAAAAACCCTAACAAGGGATTCATTTGGATATGTGTGTCACCTTGGGGTTCACTAGTTCTTTTTTTTAAATAGAAATATGGATCAATGTGCCTCCACATTGATTACTGATAGTTGAACCAGATCATTATTAATAACATTTATAGCCTTTCCCATATTGATGAAATTTTTTTATCAACTATATGGAAGTCTATACTTATTCCAGATGAACATTTATTGAAGATATCATCAATTGAAGGTCACAAAGGAGGATATTCAAATAAAACATTTCATACATAGAATGGTAACTATAGATTTATAGTGATGCAACATCACAGATTTAATAGAATGAAACATTATATATTACCTAGATTTTTTTGTGGAAGCCTTAATAGATTATATTATTATTTAATAAAGGAGAAATCAATATAATTAAAACCACTTGAGAATTATACTAAAGGCCTAAGGATGGAGACACTATACAGATAAAATTCAATGTGAGAATTTTGGTTGTTAAAGGTTTCTTATTTGGGTCATATAATCTTAACAGAGGGTATACAATTAGATCCGTAAAATAATGTGGCCATAGAATGTTTTCTGAGATAAACCAAAATTATTTAGATTCATTGTTTCCTTGGTTTATTTAAACATTATCAATGGTTTTTAAAGGACATATCAAAACTATATTACCCTATATCCAATTTAACTCGGATGTGATCCACCTTCTTTTACATAGATGAAGGTGAACAAAATTTCAAGGAATTCAAGAGAAAATTAGTCAGTGCACCTATGATTACATTAAAAGATAGTGGAGTAGGGTTTTTAAGATATAGTGATGTATCTAAAAGGGTTTGGTATTTGTTCTTATGATTAATTCTATGGTTATATCTTCTGTCTCCAGACAATTAAAGACTCATGATAAAAGTTATCCAACTCATGATTTAGAGTCATATGTGGTGACTTTTTCATTAAATATATGTTGGAATTAAAATTATGATGAAAAGTGTTATATATATATTAATCATAAAGGTTTAATGTATAAATTCAAATATAAAGAGTTTAATATGCACGAAAGAATATGATTAGAGGTGATTACATATTAAGATTTCTCAAAACAACACCTCCATGAGAAAGAGAACAAGGTGGTCAATGATTTGATTTAAAAGGTTTGTATTATCTTATTTAAGATAAGGATTTCAAAATATCCAATATTTAGTGTTTTTTAAAATATATATCTAGATATTTTGAAGGAAGGGGAACATTATTCTCTTGATCAATTGAATTTTCAACCATCTGTACAAGTGAAAACTAAAGTGGCACAAAATGAAGATGTAGAGCTACAAAGAAGGTGATAAATATTCATTATTTTACCGTTGATGATATTGGAATGATAATTTGTAAAAAACATGTCGATGTTATGATCATACATGATTTGGATGATTTTTAGAGGAGTATCATATATATCCATTCTATATTTATTTGATATGTGCAAAGATGTATATTGATTTGAAACACTATTTCTACTGGGAAGACATGATGAGAGACATGATAGATTTTATATAACAATTTTTAGTATATCAGCATGTGAAGGAATAAATATAAAATTATAAGGGCATGTTAATCCATTAAATATACAAGAATGGAAATGGGAAAACTTCACCAGGGAGTTTTTCAATGGACTTCCCAAAACACATAAATGGAATAATGCTATATGGGTTATACTCGATCACCTTACTAAGTAATCAAGCTTAAAACTATCAAAAAAGACTTTTATATGTATAGTAATTCTTGAATATACATTAATGGTGTGGTAAGGAATCATGGAGTCCCACATTCTGTTTTGTTTGATTGCGATATGAGGTTTAAATAAACATTATGGTGAAGTCATTAGAAATCTCTTACTATGGAGTTGAGCTTCATCATTGTGTATCATATTCAGAAAGATATCCAGTTTGGGAAAATAAATCAAATATAATTGGATATGTTAATATCATTTTATTTGGATTTAAAAGGTCTCTCGGTTAAATACATTCCTATAGTTGTGTTTTCATTCCATAATTCCTTTCACTCGACCATTCATATGGATCATTATGGAGCACTATATGGAATGATTTTTTGATATCAATTATAGTAGTTTGATGTGGGGGAAATAATGGAATTAGGACCCGAGATATATGATGAAATAGAAGAGAAAAAAAAATATATATTAAAAACACATCAAGATACCTAAAATTTAGTAGAAAATTTATGCTAATAATTTCTAGTGTGATATTGAATTTTAAGTTGGTGACAAGGTGTTTCTACGAATTTCACCATCGAAGAAGGTTATTATATTGGGGAAGAAAGGGTATACAATAACATTTTATATAAGTCTATTTAAATTTCATAGTCATATTAAGATGGAATAATACATCTTGGTACTTCCACCAAACCAATCTCAAGTCCGTGATGTGGTCCATGTATCACTTCTGGAGAAGTACTTACCAAGACCTTCACTTGTATGAAACCCAATGTTCATTCCACTAGAAACAAATATTTATTAAGATGAAAAACATGTGGAGATTATAAATAAAATTGTGAAAAATATATTAAACAAGACCACTCACCTGGTCACTGTTTTGTGGTGAAACCACCAGTTGGAAGAAGATATACGGGGGCTTAAAGATTTTATAAGTTAGAAGTATCCTCATATGTTTGAATCAGAGTAAAAAATATTGAGGGAGAATTTCATTTTAGTGGGCGTCGAATGTAACACCAAAAGTTCTTTTGACTTTTTTCTGAATAAATTAAATTTCATTGGTATCTTGAGTTACACGGAACATAATGTCAACAATGCACTTCATGAAACACTGGTTTAGCTTGCATTACATATGTCATAGAGTTTTATAAAAACCATGATTTATTAACAATGTTATTTACAAATAGTTGTTGTAATGTATCTATTAAACATAGTGATATAAATATTAATAACAAAATTTTAAATATTAATTATTTTCATATAAATGAAAGTCATTTAAGAAAAAATACCCTAATTTTCAATCATTTTGTTATATTTTTAAAAATAATATTTTCTAAAAAAATTGTTTTTCTCTTTTTTCTTGAAATTAATAAAATATTTTTTTGATAATTTTTGAAAATTAATTTTATAAAATAATCGTCATTTTAACTCATTATTTATGATTTATATTATTGTGAGTTTATTTGGATTTTTTCAAAAATGTTTTAATAGTTTTTAAGAATAGATATAAATACAATTTTTTTAAAACCTCATTCTTTTTTAATTAATTTATAATGTAAAATTTTAATTTTAATTTCATTTATAGTAAAATTACTTCAATTATATCTTTATTTATCCATTTTAGGACATTTTAATCAATTTATTATTCAATTATGATATCCCAACATTGTGAAATTTTGAACATTTTCTCATTAAAAACTAGAATTCTCATCATATTTGTAGGATTAGTTTTTAAATGAAATTTTCCACGTGTATTAATTAAATTTTGAAAAATAAATTCCATTATTTTTATAAAATTAATTTATATTTTTAAATATTTTATACTAAATTTTTATCAAAATGAATTGTTCAAATATAAAAAATTATTTATTTCGGTTAATGTAAAAATGGTTTTACCGTGGGTGGTTAATCTAAAAATATAATGGAAAAAATAACCAAATTTTTTAAAAAACCCAATATATGAAAATATTTTTGACTTATATATTCATGGATATATTATTATATATTATTATATTCTTATGACATTAATAAAATGTGGGTGGAATTATTTCTTCGAAAAAATTAAAATTATGCCATTAACCTCACTTATTGAAAGTCCCCCCTTCAACTCTTTACATCACACCTTCAAACACATTTGGTTAGTTTTATTAAAAACCTAATATATTTATGAATTTTCCTTTCACATCATAGAAAACATATTTTGGATTTAAATTTAACATTTTAATGCTTTTGATGTGGTGCCAAAAAGGATACCATAAGAAGAGGCAACATTCATCAACAAGCGTTATTCTTTTATTTCTCCATACATATCCTGAAATTATTAATATATTATTTATATATAATAAAAAAATTATATTCCATATACTGAGATGTTTATTTAATTTTACTACCTGATACTATCTCCCCTTCCATCAAATAGGTTATGAAATCACTATTCTTGTGAGTGGGGGACTACCACCTTGCCAACTGATGTCATTCATTTTTAGAATTCCACCACCTAGGGATAAAAATAAATATGTATTTATTATTTATAAATGATATTATTATACTTTTGTATTTTTTTATACAACACATACCTTTAAGCACTATTTTTATTTTGAATATTATAATGTCACCCATTTGTGCAACTAACAACAGCATCCAGAAGAGATCTTATTCATTCACGCTTTTCTTATAATGTAATAAATATAGGTTTATTAAAAATATATGATATATATAACAGAAATATTATAATATAATTATAATATATGATTTATTTCTCTTTTATAAACCCACCAAAAAATGGAAACATCGTTAATGGGTACATACGACCTATTGTCTCTATGAATATTAAATTTTATTTTCTATAAATAAATTTTATAGATTAATATAAATATATATATATAAAATATATGTGTTATTAATATTCTTTTTAACATTATATATATTATAAAATCCTAATAAAACTAATAGGACCTCGAATAAAAAATTCCAACATATACATGAAAAATGCGACTCTTACCCGAAATGTATCTAGATGATTGAATTGTTAATTAAAAATAAATAAAATGTCTTATAAAAATTATATATGGAATGATATATATTTTTCTATAACAGGGTTATAATAAACTTATTTTCCTTTTATAGTAAATTTGGATAGCTAGGATGGAATTCAAGGCTTCAGTTAAGGGATTTTTTTCACAATTTTCCATCTTTGAGAAAGGCATTATGTTAATCACTTATATTCATTCACAAGGTGTATAAAATTCCCTTATACATGTGATGTAATGAATTTATTTATCTTAATTACATTATATGGTCCATTTTATATTATTCTTTGATGTAGATTATGGTTAAATGTTACTAAACTAATAATGATTTGATTTTTTAATTTCATTGTTTATCAAGATTGTTTGTGATGAGGTTTCTGATGATAAAATCATATGATCAATATCTCATGAAACTCATGAATTTTTATATAATGGGGTTATCCTTGACATTTTCATGTATTAGTAACATTATTCACACTTTTTACGTAAAATAATTGAGAAAATATTATCAATGAAATCCGACATTATTTCTCTTTTCGGTCGGAAATTTATGTTCTTTGAAAAACTTTTCATGTGAATTGTTTTTGAAAAATGTTTTATTATTATAATATTATTTTGAAAAGAAAATTTTACCCATTCCATATTCTTTTTATAATATTTATTTATATTTAATCTTCATGTCATTTTCTAAACAATGCATGTTTTTATTTTACTAAAAATGTTAATGGATTCATTGTTTTATTGTATAAGACATGAATAAAACTTCCCTTCTTAATTATAGTTATTTTCATTGATGATAACTTAATAATTTCCATGAAATATTTTTGTAATAAAATTATTATTTAAATATTTTATGTTTTAGAATGAATTTTTCAATGTGATAATGAAGAGTTGATTTAAATGATTGATCAAAATCACATCCTAGATAAGTTAACATTAATTGATATTGAATATTAAACACACAATATTTTATCCAAAAAAATATAATTATTTTTCTAAAAGGATTGTTTTTATTACAAAATGATGTTTTTGAAACCCATTTCATTTCATTGAGTTATGAAATGATAAGATTCTATGAACTCCACTTATTTTCCACTGGTTAATCTATTATGGATTGATAAAATGATAATGAAATAGGTCACATGTATATAATTTATAATATGAAGAACTATTTATGAAACTCATTTCATCTCATTGGTTATGATATAAAACATGTATTATGATAATTTTACTCACATAAATATGGTTTTAATTATGAGATACTTGGGTTCTATATCTCCCACCATTGAATTGGGTAATGATTTATATAACATGACATATACAGGGATCGAATGAGGAGTTAACCTGATTCTATAGAGAAATTATTTGATATGATGTTCAATGGGATGAACCTTAACTACAATGATGGTTTGGGTAGTAAAAACATTCCACTATGATATCGGTTGAAATTAACTTTGACTAATATAGATATGATTTATATTCTTATGTGTATGAAAAAAATCTATGTATTATTCCAATAATATGTCATCATGGATCATTATATTTTATTTCCAAATGATTCATTACTTCTGAACATTTTATATTTACTCCATGACCCAATATTGTGATCTTTTATATGAAGGTTATTGTTTTCAATGGTCACAAACATTTTATAGAACCCTTTTTTCCATGTTATGCATGCGTTTCTCCATTTTTTACCCATGATGGGCATATGATCTCACACATTCTTATGTTTATTTTCCATAAGTTATAAAAAAAGGTCATATGAATAATATTTCTAGAAGGGTTCATGTTATAAATATAACATTTATAGATTATGTACTTTACATATGTTTGAGTTTTTTCTGTTTTAATGTTTCCATAAACACTAAACTATTACAGTTATTTTCCATGTGATTGCGTGAAGTAATGATTATTCATAAAAAACAAGTTAGTATCTCAAAATGATAATATCGGGTATCTATAATTTAGCAACAAAGAAATCTATTATACAATCATATTATACTATAAAATTAGTGACCATGGGTCTTTTTATGCTTTAGTAGCTCGATAAACCACTATTCCGACATAAATTGGGGCATAACAATGATTTTTGGTCATCATGATCTATCTATAAACTATAATTAATGTATCCCCTCAACCATATATACTATTCAACTTGAATCACTAGGAATATATCCTTTATAAATTTCAGGTACTTTATAATCATTTTATGATTTTACCAATAAAACACACCTAATTAATCTTGATCACATACATATTTCTTAAAGAAGAGTAATCGTCAGTCCTATAAATTTATATAATATAAATTCAATAATTCATAAAATTAATATATAACTCTTTCCATTCTATTTACCTCATCTTATTTTCATAAAATTATTTTCATTGAGATATTAATTTTATATGACATTGTAAACATCCCTCTCACGGATTGTTATATATTATAATTTTTTATTGTATTTTAAACATATAATTTTTTTCCTTTTGTAATAATCATTTGAGATTTATCATTATTGATATTGATAAATGGTGTGTTTGATTCCACTCCTAGGTATTTCATGGAGGAGGAATATTTATCAAAATATCAACTGACTATAATTCTTGACTATTGGTTTCTATTAAAATACTTTATGAGATATATAATACTACAAAAATAAAAGCACTACCCAAAACCAAATTATTTCCATAAGAAGAATTTTCGAACCTAATGAATAAAAAATTCAATTATATCATCGATAAATTCAAAATTAAATGATTTTGAGGCCATTATTAATTTTGATATGGATCATTGTATATTCCATACTTTTTGGGATATCCTATATTTTTGATATAATTTTTTTATTCATATAGACATCCTCAACAAAGTTATTATTTTAGAATGATGTTTTGACATCTTTTTGAAAAATATAATAATTTTAAAATATATTTTATATAATGAGATTGAATTTTAGAATTTGAACTACTAAAACGTATTATATTCTGTTATTTCCATCATTTTTTCTAAAACCATTTGATAACAAACCACATTTTAAACAAATTTACTATACCATATAGGCCTAGTTATTTTTTAATTCCAATCATCACCTGCTATGTTTTATATCTGCAAGGGTGTCTACTAAATTTTAAAAAAAATCAGTTATATATAATTGATTCTAGAATTCATAGGTTCTTTCCACACTGAGTTATTTATCTAGTAGTTCATTTTTGGTAAGAGTTTCATCATCCTCATGTAATTGTTTCACCTACATTGGGGGAATAAAAACAATATCTATCTAGTTCTATATCATATCCTCCTTACATATTCTGTAGATATTATTTGGTATCTTTATCTTCTCCCACAATATCTTGTGGATTTGTTTTTTCAAATAACAACTTTTTACCATATGAACATCAAATTCAATTAAGATTATATTTCATACATTTTTTACAACAATAGGATATAGAAATTATAATAATATATCATTCATTCAAATATTAACTTTTATTTTTGAAGGGTTATACATTTTATATCCTTAGCCTATTTATGATATCCTATAAAAATGCACTTCATGGACCTTGATGCTAGTTTTTCATTAAGTATTATCATAAGGAATTAATCACATATAAATACTAGTATATGAAATATATAATGTTTCTCTTTTTATATTACTCATATGGAAATAAATTTATTTCTTTAGTTGGGACTCAGTTAAATGCATGTATCATTTTTTGCATTTAATATAACAAAAATAATAGAGGATGATTTTAATAATTATTCATGAATCCAACCATTTCATGAAATTTATGATTCCCCACTACCAATTACATTGTTTCATTGTGTTTTATATAAATATTGAGTTTGGGGCTTATCCCACACTCCTACAAAACACATATGAACAGTTGGTAAAGATAATCACAACCAAATTTTGAGCATATATTCTTAATCATCCAATCAATATGATTCATTAAATTTTTTGTACTTAAAAAATTATTTTGTAGGAATATGACACGTACCTTATTATATAGATATAATAAAATCTCATAAATTCTTTGTAAAATTAATGAAGTATGAAAAAATATTCCCTTTTCTTATACAAGAAATATACCACTTTCAACTACATGAACCAATTCGATAAACTATGTATCACCTTATTCATTATTACTAAATGATTATTTGAAAATGATTCCTTTTAAAAAGGAATAACATACATCAAAGGTATTTATCATGATAGTGATATAGAAAATGATTAGGTTTATTAAAATAATTCATCTATAATTCAAAGCATATAATTTCATATATATATGGGATATTAGTATTTATCATTGGATTAAAAAATCATTTTTAATATCAATTTTTTGACTTCATTTATATATAAATTATTATTTATAATATTTATATACTAACATAATATTATAATATAATATAAATAACATTATCCCAATCATTGATATAAATTATCATTGTTTCGAAAACCGACCGTAGATTAATATTTTGGTAAGTGATGGTATATTAAAAATATTTTTCATCACTAGAACCAAAACCACTTAATATATTAACATGGTAATTACCTAATATCAATTCTTATATATATTCACCATTTGATTCATATAGACCCACTACATCATTTTCAATCGTCTAAAGTCAATTTGGTTCTTTTTTATTTAATTCAAATAAGAAATCCATAATATTTATCTAATATTCTTCTTATAGAAACTGATTGATTACATCTATAGAAAGATATGTGTGAAATTGAAGCTTTTCCTTAACTATTCAAACATTCCATGATATTATTCTTCTAGTTTCCTTTATTGGGGTATATAAATAAACCAAATTCTGAGTCATTCCTCTCCCTTTATATAGTTTGACTCATTGAATAATGGTGTGTTGGTTTTTTGGATTAGATTTATATATTCATATATTTTACCTACCTATAATCATTTTTATCATTATAAGTAATAAAGAGTTAGGGTATTTTATATCATGATCTAGTTGGAGAAACAATGAAAAAATATCAAATAGTTGCATATTTATGTAATTAATCATATAAATAATGGTGAATGTTTGGATGTATCATAATGAATATACGAGTATGATATATTTAGAGAATTATATTTTAATTTTTTTAACACATGGGACCTAGTTTAACTGAATTAACATGATGTTTTATGGTGTTTTCTCACAACCTTTATTGAGTTATTTATTATACAAAGACATTAGAAACAACATATATGCACAGGAACATAATATAAATTCATTTGTCTATAATTGGATTAAAATACGGATATATATTTTTAGATCCATGGAACACAATATGATCTATGTAAATTTAATTATTAATATTGGATTGATCTAATGTCATTTATAGAGCTATATTGGACATATTCTTTTTTTCTTAAAAAATAACATCTTATTTATTTCCATAAGGATGTATTCAAAAAAATTAAAACTACCCTTACATTTCACTATTATAATTAAAAAATAATTTTAATGAATAAAAACTATATATTTATGGAAAAATTTTCATAAACATAATGAGTTATAATATCGTATCTTCACTCAAAGTGTATGTAATCAAAATTTAGTTAGGAAATGGAAAAAATCGAATGAAAATATTAACTCAAGGAAATTATTTAAAGTTATTGAAATTATAAATAACATCTAATAAAGTCAGTTAAACATCATAAGATCACACATAATATGGTTTCCCCTTTATTTAGACAAATCAATCAATTAATTATCATAGTTAAATCAATGAGGATAAATCGAAGTTGTGATAACAAGAATATAAAGACCAATCCTCCATTTTCTGAAATTATTCATCGAATTTTTAGTATATACATTCCCATCATGATAAAATGGTATCACCCTTCTATTGGTTAGAACATTAAGAATTAAGAAGAAATTTTTTTTTCCAAAATTAATTTTTGAGTTAAAATATCAATTTAATTAATGAAATAAACTTATAAGGAAACATTAGAAGCATAAAATTATAATAAAAATAAACAACACATATCCATTTATATAATTCGAAAATAATTAAATTGATATTTTCAAATCACTTATAAATCCACAAAACTATCTATGTTATCTAAATTTACTATAGTATCCATGGGGATGTGGAATTTTGACTTTCACATTCTTATAGAAACATCTGTGTGTGTTATTTCCTCCATATTAATGCATCAAATAATTTTTTTAATTGATTGGATTAGGTATATAAAATTTGAATAAAATATTATATAATATATCCTCTATATTAATTAAAATACTAACACGAATTAGTTTATTTATTATTATTTTATGATATAAATGTTTTATCTTTATTAAAGGACAAGAAATTTGTCCCATATTATTATATTGAAGTTGGGACTCATGGTTTACCATAGAAAATTCTAATTTAACATTTACAAAAATGAAATGAAATGTTCCTAACAATGTAATATATCGATAGTATAAATTTTTTCTACATTGTTCTTGTTACATGGGAACTAGGATAATTTTAGGCAACTGATGTCCAGTTTACATTTCTAGAAAAATTTTCATTTTATGGCCGAAAATTTTCATCTTCCCATATAAATCTCTAATTTCAATAAATGGAAAAAATATTAAACCTAAATTTAATGAAATATTATTGTAATATCAATGGTAAATCATAAGTAGTTTGTGTTTTAAAATGTTTTCATAAATGGGAAGTGATTAGCCCATTAAAATAAAAATTACTAATAAGAAGATAAATTATTATTAAATTAAAAATTTTCTTAATTTATTTATGAAATATATATAAATTGAATATACTATATTAAAAAATCCAGA
Organism: Viscum album; assembly: GCA_963277665.1. Lineage (NCBI taxonomy): Eukaryota > Viridiplantae > Streptophyta > Magnoliopsida > Santalales > Viscaceae > Viscum > Viscum album. Next base: position 348,691,094 of record OY728150.1, on the reverse strand, counting down.
CTTTACTCCTTCATTATATAATTATACCCCCAAAATAGAATGTTTTCTACTACTATGAAAATTATGTTCTCATATGCATCAAAATTAAATTATTCATTCCAAATAAGTTTCAATTTACAATATTTACATTTAATATGTTAAATAAAATAATATTTAAACCCAAAAATATCATCTAAAATAATAAAATTTCACAAGTGTGTCACAATGGAATTATCATTCCATTGTTTAAATTCACCAATATCATTAATCTAAATAATAATATTAGAAAATTTCATGCATCGCAATAGATAATGGGTTCATTTTCATTCATAGGTAAATAAATGTAAGATCATATTGGGAAACACATTTTAATCCAAATTGAGTATAAATTATTTGTTTTTTTTGAAATGTACTTATTTTTACACACTTAAATTCAAATACATCAATTTAACAGTAGGAGTGAGACTTCACTAATGAATCCTTAGTTGGAAAATAATAGGGAGCCAAGTGTATCTCATATTCAAATTCATAATCTCATGTTAAATCCATCAATAATAAATTTTATCTTCATAAAATGGAGATTGAACATAAAATATTTTATAAAGTACTAGTGATTTTATATCATCAAGTGTTGAACACAATGCATTATGTTAATCATAGGCTATGTATGAACATTTAAATTTTAATTATTCTATTTTTTAAAATTTATTAAAAAAATTTTATCAAACGTAAAATGTTTATAAAGAATATTTTTAAATAATATATACTCATAATATATCAAAATCAAAAGTATGTCCAAAAAAATGATAATTGTGACATTTTTATTGAATGGATGAAAATGTAGATGATGAAAAATAACATCAGACAACCATAAATTACAATAGATCATTCTCATAAACATAAATGGGACATAATATTAAAATACTAATATACAGAGTTATTTTTATGAAATTATAACCTTTTAATGTATATTACCTAAAGGAAGTATATTGAAATTTTATTTTCCATTCAACCATTGAAATCCTCCCAAATATTGAACAATAATGAAGTTAGAGAAGAATAATGAAAATCCAGAAGTGTAAATATATGGAGGAATGGTGTTCCAAAGTGATATTTAAAAAAACATTATGGAATTATGTCTCATATTATGTTAAAGAAGAAGGAATTGTAGTAATAAACTAAAATTTTTATCTCCCCATCACTCACATAGACTATATAAAATATATGTTTGGGTATAAACTCTTGTGAGTACATGATATTATTTTAAATAATTCATCCTTAACAATAAAAAAAATAAAAAAAATGATATTATAATGATATCTAAAATTGAATGAGTTCACATAACATAAAAAACTAAATTAAATATTAAAAAAATATACTTATTCATTTTAGAACACCAAAAACTAACTCAAGTAATAGATCCCAAAACAAGGGAGTCTAAAATATAGAATTATTAATATATATAAAATAATAATTAAAAATAAACAATCCTAATATAGTTATATATAAAAAGGATAAAATAAGTAACCTAGATAGAATGTTTTTTTGTGGTTGGAATTATTCGCTCACCACCCAATGGTCATGGGTTAAATACCCATAGCCTCCCCAGATGTGATAGGATTCCACCCAAAATATGAGATTCCATTTTTTTTTTCAATAATTTAATTTTTTAATTATTTTTTATATATTCTCCTTTTTTTAATTTCAGGAGTAAATAAAACAACACACCTATATGCTAAAATTAAATATAATATAAAACATACACAATAATAGTTTGTTTTCCTCCAATAAGTATATTTTTTAGTGACTATATTTCAACTTAAACACCAAGAATTATAATATGTGGCCTTATTAATAGGATGTATCATTAAAAACCACTTCAGTTTCATTTTTGTGGATGTTTTAATGATTTAATTTATCACATAGATATTTTACTTATTGGCATGAAAACCAAAAGGATAAGCAATATTGAATTTTTTTGGTGAGGGTATGAATAAGGCATATTGTAGCTCCCTAGACACATGCATGTAAACATCCCAAATAAAAACATGTAATTTGAAATTCTATAAAATTAAAGTTATTCTGTATTAAAATTTATTGAAATTAATATTCAATCACTCTCAGGAATGAAATATAGATTTATTGATCATTTTATTTTCATATAACTCCTTCTTAGAATCCTCAATTTCATCAAAGCCTATTTTCATCTTTTTCACCAGCTAGGGACATGTAAAATTTAAATTTTTATCACTTATAGTAAATTTTACTTAATTATATATTGTGAAAAAGAAAAATTATTGAGAAAAAAGAAGATATGGTTATATTATAATAATTATTTTAGGTATGATCAAATATTATAACAAATAAGAGTTTATAAATAATTCTTTTTTTATTGAGATAAATGTTTACTATATTATATTATATAGTATTACACACATAAAAACATGGTGAATCCAATAAGAATATTTTTTTAATTATTTAAATCAATACATTAGACATAAAATAAACAATTTTAAATTACAAATATACTAGGGGGTATAAAATGGAAAAAAGAGAAATTATGATCGCCTCTTTTGGCTAAATCATCAATCCCATGAACAAACTATTGAAAAAAACAAAATATTGGTAAACTAATAGAGATCATATAAAAAAGAAATATATAACCTTGAGAGTAATTTATGTTAATAATTAATTAATTATTGAATTGGTATTTATTGTAGGTAATGTGACTATATGAATTGTAATGTGACTCTTTTAATTTTAGTCTTCCTATTTAGAATAATAACCTTGTAATTAGGAATAATAACCTATTAGTAGGAATAGTTAATTTTCCTTAAAATGATGAAATTTAATATAATTAATATTTTTCATAATACATTTTTGTAAATATAAATTCTTTATCTCCATAAAATTAATGTTATGATTTAAATTTTGAAGAAAATATAATCACATTTTAAAAATATTGTATTTTAATGCATTCCATAAAAATTTTAATTTTAACATGAAAAAATAATATAAAATATTTATGAAAAATATTCCATTGATATTAATGAAATTTATTGTTTTGAGGCATATAAATTTTTTACATATTTTTTTTAATTTTCTATAATACATTAATTTTTATGTAAATAGTAAAAATATAGTTTTTATGTTATATGTGAATCTTGAATTACATAAATAATGATGTAATAAAAACATAATCATTTCTAGAACATGATTGTTGAATAAAAAAAATATAATCTCACAATTGATTTATTTAAAAATAAAAAAATTATTTCTAAACCAAAATACTACATTCTAAAGAATAATATCTAATGTATTTCATTAAAAGTATATTTTCTCATTCTTCCAACATTAATTTTAATGAAACTAATGAATTAAAATAATAATGAGATTCAAATTCATAAAATCATTTTATTCAATTAAAATATGGTTTATATCATTAGAAGGGTTACTATGACAATGATTATCTTTGATATAGTATTATATTCATTATTTTAACTCAAAAATACCCATCTCCTCAAGTATAAAGTACCCCTATTCCTACCTTTGGGAAACCAATCCACCCACCCTCTACAAATCCAACTATTATAAAAATTACACTCTTTTACAACACTCAAAATGCATATATGTGTGGTAGAGTAATCCAACTCCAATAATCAAGGGTGTGTAGTTCTATACATGGTAAGAAATATCAAGAACATGGTATGTTATCATAAATTATTCATTGTGTTTTCCACTTCTCATCCCTCGTTCTCTACCAAATACAAACACAATATTCAAAGATTAATTATAAATTATTTTATCAATATATTAATTAATTTATCCTATTATAAACATTATATTTTTGATGTATTTAAATTTTATAAATGTCATTCATCTGCTTTGGAGAATGTTGTCTATAACAATCAGCTTAATAATAATATGTAAATTTCCAATTTTTTTATACCACAACTCATATGGAAGGTAATAATAAATTATTTATAATATAAAAATATAATAATTTAAATATAATTGAATTTATTTTAATAATATATAAATTGTATTCATGAATGTAGATAAATATAAGAAAAATGTAAAATGTTTATGGAAAGCATGATTTTATAAGCCTTCCTCATCAACAAAAGTAATTAATAAAAATATTAAAAATTGAATAAGTAAAAAATTACTTTTTAATTAAATTAATTAACTTATTTTTAATTTTTTTAATGAGATTATTTTTATTATTAAAGAGATAGAAAATTGATGAAAAAGAAAATTATTTAAGATAATGGGATTCTCCAAACAAACTCATCTTCATTGGGTTATCCATATTTGTTATAATGTTTAGTATTCATATTCCAAAAATGATATATGAATCTACTAAATAAATGTTAAAATATATTTTTAGGGATATTGTTGTTTTATTCCCTTACAAAATTATTTTTTAGAGATATATAAATGTTTTTCTATAAAAAAATTTTATTACCAAAATATATATTGGAATAATCTTTAGTTATTTAATCATTAACTGAAGAATGTTTTTAATTCCAAATGTTTTCCCCAAATCATTTGTAACCAATAGCTTATTCATGAAACTATCATTTATACAATCAATATGAATCCCATTACTTACCATGTGTTATTTTAGGGCAATGATTGTTATTCCATATCCATGTTGTGGATGATTATGAGAAATTACGATTTGATACGTGGGTCTAAAATTCTATATCCTTCCAATTAATTGGGAAATATAAAGTGTCTCATGAAATTATGTTCCCTATTTATGAACATAATTTTTTCTTTGTTTAGAATGATGTTGTTATGATCTCTGCAATTTTGTTATGTGTGAACATGATGCTAGGATTTTTTGAAATAATGTGTGGTATTAAACTAGTATAACATGATGTTTCATTTTTTATGCATATGACACATTATATGCCTTTATAAATTGTTTTCCAAATTATTTTTATGGGGGTACTATATTATTATTTGATGATAACTATGATCATCCTCACCCATGTTTCATTGATTCTGGTTCATTATGTCTCCCCTTACTAGTAATATAGATCACTCATTTCAAGGAAGTATATAAAAAGGAGATTACATGTACTATGGTGAATGTGATATTTTATAAAGATAAATAAAAATTATTTAAATAAACAATTATGTTTTATTATGTATATGTTAAGTATGAAACTAATTCACCAAAGAATGTATACCTATTATTCTTGTATTTGTAACATTATTGTTTGTTTATCCTAAAAAAATGTTATACATGTCATCTAAGAAAAAGTATGATTATTATATTGGGTATCCAAGATAAAGATTATATAATTTGGGAATTAGTTTTAGAAAATTTCATTAAAACCCATATGTATAAGCCTAAATATATATATAAAAACCATGAATAATCTTATTAGAAAAAGGATAAACATTTTAATCATATAATATGTGCCATTATAGTAAATTATCAAAAGGAATAAATTATTTATTCATCATTTTTTATGTAAAATGTTATTCAATTTGTTTTAGAAAATGCTAGGTACTGAGAGAATATAGGGTAATAGTCCATTTGAGGGATAATTCAATGATTGTCTAAACAACATCCCCAAGTCCATGCGTGGTGGAATTCAAAACATCATAGAGATTCTTACCCAATTGTCTGAGGATATGAGTAATAACCTGAATTATGTAGAAAATTGGACATCATCCAGTAAGGAGAATGTATAAATGAAGTCTCTTTTGTGACAACAAATACGAAAATTATATTGATCTATAGATCCACCATTTATGTAATAGTGGGATAATAGAAAAGAGAATATATTTTTTGTTCTCAACTATTTTGAGAAATAGAAGGTGACTCTACCAATCTATCTATTGGATAGAGAATCCAATCATTGAAGGGTTTTGATAAATAACAACAATAAGAAAGCTAAATAGATGATCTAATGTGGCCGACTTTATGAAAATTTTTCAAGACAACTATTTCCCTTTAACTCTTCAAAAAAATATAGAGAAAGAACTATTAGGGTGATAGAAAATGGAACGTGAATATATAAAGATTTATTAAAAAATCATCATAGGTATTTTAAGATATACCCTATGATTTTCATAAAGAATGATAATATATATATATATATATATATCATTAAATCCACAACATCAAAAGAAGATATCTATCGAATAATTTAGAAGTTATGAATATTTTGTTCATCGGTCTCTCAAAGTATAAATAAAAGTTGAATTTTCTTCCATTAGATATGGGTAAAATAATAGAAGAATGGATTTCCAAGATAACAGATAAAATGATATAGGATGACAGAGGATATGACCACCTCTATGTCAAAAATGTTGGAAAAATCATCCTTGGAATTTATTTAATGGGATTAGGAAATTCTACAACTACAGGGGGGATTCCACTATGCTCATGAAGGTTGAATATATATGAATATTAAGAAAAACTTGGTAAAATAATTGAAGAAACCTATTAAATAACTACCCATGGTTCAATTATAATACTATATTAAGTGAGGTTATTATGAACACTAGGGTAGTAAACCACTCGCCCTAACGGGTAATGAGAATCAACAACCACTAAATCCAAGGAAGAAAGGGATAACATATTCCATCACTAAAAATGAAGTGGATCATGAAAATGATGTCACAAATAGCACAATTTATATTCAATCTATAATGTGAGTTGTTTTATTTTATTCTGTTTCTACATATTCCATTAAATCCATTATGATTCTAGAAATATTAAATCAAATCCCTGATACATTGATGTGGAAATATAAATAAAAAAATATAGTTTTCTGATCATTAAATCCTAATTATAGGACAATTATCTAATTAGTATTTGTGGTAAGATATTTCAATTCAATTTTATAATCCTTTCCTTGGTGTAATTAAATTATATAATTGTCATAGATGGGATATCATTGTATAGAGAACGCGTAAGCATTCGGAAAAAATAATTGTTTTTTTCATATTCTAGACCATCCAACACTCCTATAAAAATTCAAAGAAGATCATTAATATCATTTGGAAAATACCTTAACGATGAGTGGGATGATTCAAAATAAATCAGTATTCCTTGGAATATTAGTTACACCGATGGAATGCATAAACCATGGAGAAATTCCTATAGTTAATGTATTCAAAGAAGTATTTCTTAATGAGATACCCAAAATCTCCCGAAATCATCAGTAGAGTTCACAAAAGAAAACTTTACATGATCCATACCTATCTACTAATTCACATATAGGATGTTCCTTATTGAATTGTATGAGTTAAAGAGTAGATAAATTTTCATTTAGATAAATGATTTGTATTCCCTGGTGCATCAACTTGGGGTGAATTAGTGCATTTTCTATAGAAAAATGGTGGATATATATGGATGTGTATCGATTACAAGGAACATAACAAGATAACCATAATGAAAAATTATCCCCTGGAAAGTATTAATGAATTATTAAATAATCTATAAGGATCTTATTACTTCTAAAAGATTGATATTTATTCTGGATATCATTATCTAAAGGTGAAGAATGAATATATTCATAAGACAACCTTCCATATATGTAATGGAAAATATGAGTACATAACGATGCTCTATAAACGTACCGATTACCCTTTAGTCATTATGAATATGATGAATAAAGTCTTTGGACACTACATTACTAAATTTGTGATATTTTTTATCTATGATGTTCACATTTCACCAATATAATGGAGGAACATAAAGATAAAATAAGTAATGTGATGAGGATATTAGAAAAAGATAAAATGCACACCATGTTTAGAAAATGATACTTTTATCAAAATTATGTCACATTATTAGAGAATATATCCATTAGTGAATGAATTTTTTACACCATTCAAATACAATGTCTGTTGAAGAATAAACCATACCAACTAATATCATTTAATTATGTATTTTTTGTGGCATATAGGGATACTACTGATCATTTTTGAGAAATTTAACCAGGCTTTATAGCCCACTAACATTGTTAATATGGAAAGGTGTAAGGTATTTATTGTTGGACGTATGTGAGTGAACTTTTAAGGACTTCAAGTATAAGATAATCACTACAACTGTACTCACACTACCATCTAATGTTGAAGGATTTATGATATATTTTGATACATAAAAGAAAGGATTAGGTTGTGTAATCTTTTAGAATAAAAAAGTGGCAGCCTAAGCCACAAGACAATTGAATATCTATGTGAAATACTACCTGAAAATGATATGGAGCTATCCACTATGATATATGCCTTAAAGAATCTATGGAACTACATCTATAGTAAGAAGTGTTACATATATACAAATCATAATAATCTATTGTATATATTCAAATAAAAAAAGATCAATATATATCAAAAAATATGGTTAGAGATAATGAAGTAATATGATTTCTCAATTCACTACCATATATGGAATGAGAATAAGTTATATGATTCAATTATAATATAAGAACCTTCCACATTATCCATGATGTAAATTGAGTAAGACCAATGAATGTGAATAAATCCTACCTTTCACAAATGAGATACTAACCATATATCCAAAAAAATATCAGTGATTCACATAGGGATGATCTAGAGATTCCAACGTTGCTGAAATAATTAAAATATGGGAGGCTATAAGAGTTCTACATCGGCGATAATGGTGTCATTCAATTTTAAACAATACCTTGTGTTTCTTCACCACATAAGATAAATAATGATAAATTAGATAATGAACGTAGGTTATCGTTATCCATCCATATTAACAGTACCATGATTTTTTGTGTTCTTTACGATAACATTTGTTGGGACAACATGAAGAAGGAGATCATTGAGTAATCCTAAAATTTCTAGGTATGTAAAATTTCTAAATATGATAAATAGAAATCAAAATTGTTAATGAGTCCATTACCTATACCCATGTGAAAATGGGAGAACATCACCATGGACCGTTCCACTGGCCTCAAAAAGGCATATAAAGGAAATTATTAAATATGGGTAGTGGTTGATCGAATCACAAAATAATACCCTCTTAATCACTATTTGAAAATATTTATCCCTTGATCAACCTGTTGAGAAACATGTAAATGGGTAGTGAAACTTTATGGGGTACCACATTAAATCATCTCTGATTATGATCCAATGTTCACATATGAAAAATTGATATGTATTCAATATTATTTGAATACTTAGTTGAATTATACAACAAACTATCACCACCAAATAGATGTCCAATTTGAAAGATATTTTCGGTCACTCAAGGACAGGAAGAGAGACTAGTCAATGGAATCTAATGGAGGATGTGATCAACATCTCCAATTAATTGAGTCCTCGTACAAGAATATCTTCCACTCAAGTAATCGATTTGAACCATATGAATCTATTAATGGGTAACTATGTAAAACTCCATCTTTCTTGGATGATGTTAGAAAAAAAATGCTACATTGTCCTAATCATGCATGAGAGATGATGGAGAATGATAAGCCCACTAGGAATCATATAAAATACCCACATATATTAAAGATGTTCTATTCTAGATTCCAAATATGGGATTTGGAGTTTGAATTTGGATACATATTTTTTACTTTGAATATCATAATGGAATAGATTCATGTATCATTGAAATAAAGGGAATCATATCCCTAAGTAGACTAGACCCCTTGAGATCCTTGATCACAAAGGGAAAATGGTCCATCAATATGTACTTTAATAAAATATGGGATATGTTCATCAATTGTTACACATATCTATCCGTCGTACTTACCTATCCCCTCATATGTTCAAAATGGAGAGGTGGTACAATTGGAGAATGGTCGCTCATGTGAGGAGCAACTAGGGAAGATAATAGACCACCAACATAATGTTCTACCCAAAAATACCTTGTCAAAGTGTAATAGAGGAACCCAATGTATGAATATAAAACATGGGAACTAAATGAAATAATGAAAAATTAGTACCCTAACTTATTCTAAACCTATAATATGTGTTGATTTTTCATGATTGAAAATTCAAAAGGTAGAATAATGTTATAACACATATTTATAACTATATATTTCCATTAACTAAATGTTTATCAAATTATATTATAATTTTTATACTCATACAACCCATATATAAACCAATATAACTCTTTTTTTCAATAATATTATTCATTACATTATTTAGAAATTTATCCCATTAAAATTATAAATATTACATGGGAAAAAATATAAATTAGGGAAACTATAATAGGAAAATTATGATCACCCTGATCAACTAGAATCATCCCTCCCATGAATATCATTTTTGGAATGAAACAAAATATTTTTAAAAAATTGATATTTTATAAAATTGAAATATATAACATTGATGGTAATTGAAGTGAATAATGAAATAAGTAATGAATTAGTATTTTTAATAAGTAATGTGACTATATGAATAATAATGTGAATATAATAACAATAACCTAGTTTTGAGATTGGTAACTTAAGTATTCGGAATAGGAACCTAACCATTGGAAGAGAAATTGAACATGAAAATAAAATTATTAATATAAATAATATATATGATTAGTATTTTTTAAATTATTAAAATAATTATTCCATAAAATAAATATCTTCGTTAAATAATAAAATTTAATATAAGCACATTTTTAATAAATTGTATTTTTTGGTATTTTATAAAAATAATATTTTTGACCTTGAAAATTAATATAAAATATATTATAAAATTATTATGATTAAATTACTTCCATTTTTGAAATCATATTTTTGAAATTTTCATGGTAATATTTTGGTTATTTTGAGAAATATTTCTATTTAGAGGTGAATAGTAATAATAATGTTTATTAATGTTAGATATGTAACGTAAATTAATTAATTCATGAAGTTATAATAAATATTAATTTATAGATATGTAGGATCAACAATATCATATTTAATTTGATAAATGGGTAATTATAGTAGAATAAACATGATTTCCAAATCTAAAAAAAACATTATAATGTCTAAAATCTGATGTTTTACATTAAAAAGTGTTTTTTTCTCATTCTCCACCTTTCATTTCGATTAAAATAATTAATTATAATTAAAAAATGATTAAAAGTCATAGAATCATATTATTCAATTATATTTTGGTTTATAATGTCCAAAAAATTACCATTACAAGATTGACCTTAGATATTTTATTTTCTTTAAAATTTTAACTCAAAAATATGCCTCTCCTCAATTATAAAAAACTCCAATAATTCCTCTAGGAACACCACTCCTACAACATATGAAAAAGAAAAATATATTCTCTAATAACTTTTATTAATCTAATTATAATACATATGGTCATTCTACAGACATCCGACAGTAATAATTATGGGATTCAAGTGTCAAACCAGAGGTCAAAGAAGGTGAAATAAGAAACTCCCATATTCAAAAAATGTGGGACTATTATAATGGGTTAAAAAATAATCATAGTATCTTCATCAATGATATCATTTATCATCTAGAATAATAAGATTTTAGGTTACCATGCGATGTTGGATTTAATTTCTTCAGAGAATTGACATCACAAATATGCATTGGGCACTGTCCAAGAACATAAACCACAGTCATAAAGTATTCAGAATTCCCCTTCCAAGATCAACCTTAGCTACAACATGGATGGAGATCCTAACAGCCATCCTATATAGGTCCTCTAGAAAAAGTTGATTCTAGTTGATAATGTTGTTTTATCTAATCAATATACTTTTGTAAAGGATATATCTTATTTTTCCATAGCTATATCTCGTTTGTTTTTTCTTTGTTCATCCATGGGTGAGAAAACACCTTCTGTAGGATATGGATAAACTGGATACATGAGGAATGACCTAGCTTGTTTGAGGTGATTTTAATTTCTTCAAGGGGCCATCAAATAATATGGGGGTGTATCTACCTAAGGAATGTCAGAAAATACATCACAAATATTTGGTGCTCGAAATGAGCATATGGATATAGGATACACAGTGCATAGTTTCACTCATTACAATAATCAAAGGGGAGTCCAGTTTAGGTCATTCCTCTAATATCAGTTCTTGGATAATAGTTATGATATTTAATATTTACCTAAGGTGAAAGTTGATCATATAGTTTGGTAACTTTCAGAACATTCCCCATTTCTTGTCATTTTATGATGATGATACATTTAGAAACCTCATTAGCATGAAGACCCATTTAGGTGAAGTTATTCTGGAATAGATATGATCAATTAGGTAATGGTACAGAGGTACTTGGCTCATAGAGGGAGATCAAAATTCAGCCTTCATCTTGTCTTGCATTTATACAAGGAAATGATCTGTTAATCCAAACATTTTTCTTAAGGTTGGTTCCTTCACTAGTGTCCCTAATTTTTTTGAGGTATGGTTGCATCCTACCTAGTTTTCTTACTTCCTGATGTTGATCTTTACTTTTCGTATTGCTACCCTTAGGATATTCATACATCTTTTTTATCATGCCTCTTTATGTCAATCTTAATGATAATCATCTATTTGAGTGCTTACTAGATGATAGAGAGATCTAGGAGGTTGTTTCATCACTCAAGGATATAAGTGACCCAGGTCCAGATGGATTTCCTATAAGCTTCAACATTAATTCATTGGATTCAACCAAAATGACCTCATGGGGATCATCAATGATGTCTTTTGTGGTGGATTTTTTCCTAGGGTTTCTTATGAGACAACCTTTATCCTCATTCCTATGGTCATTAACACATCCTCTATTACATTGTATCCCCTTATCATCATGTGTAACATTACTTATAATGTTCATGAAATTTTTATCAACATGATACTCTCCAATCACCATCAGAATTGGATCTCTGATGAACAACATGAAATTCCCCATGGACGGACATGTCCTATTTCCATTTCAATTTCTAATGAAATGTTAAATGATATCCATAATACATTTTTTGGATCAAATATTTTTAAATCTCTTGATATGGATAAGGAATATTAAAATATAGGATGGAGTATCATCATTAGAGTGATGCACTTCATTGGTTTCTCATAACATGCTATTGATCTTATCTAAGGGTGTATCTACTCCCCATCGTACTATATCACATTCATGGGGATAATTTATGACTTCTTCAAGTCAATGTGTTTACATAGTCAATGGGATACCCTCTCCCCCAGTGTCTTCATTCCGGCACAATATTTTTATAGTAGATACATCAACAAGGGAATTGATAAGGCCTCATGAACACTTTTCGCTGAAATCAGAACCTCAAAGGGACCTAATAACTTTTCTATATATATTATATGATTATCTTATGAGACCATAATATGATGACCATAAAGGAGTTTTTCCTTATCCGTGTTTTATATTGTTAATGGAGTGTTCGATCCACCAACTAGGAGACGAGTAGTGTTTATATCCCTAATGATGGTTATGATGTAATATGAAAGAGGATTATATATAACCTAGGAATAAAAAACCCTTTCCCATGGAGTCTATAGGGGATCCAATTTCCTTAGGAATAGTTTGTATCAACCACTATTATGGTCTTTTTGATAAAATCATAATTTGAATTCTCAAATGGAAAAATTGTTACCTAAGTTGTGGTGGTTGCATCACCCTGGTTAATAGTTTTCTCTCCTACATCCCCATATATGTCTTGTACACTCTCATTACTAATAATCAGATCTACATAGCATTGAATAAAACCTTTTAAACATCATTTGGCATGTGCAGGGTGAGAAAAGTCCACTAGGATTCAGGGAGTAGGATGTCTTACGATGTCATGTGTGGAGGTATTTGTCAAGGAAGATCTACTAAAACCATGAAAATTATACAAGAGAAGAATGGAATTGTATTTTAGGGAAGTAATGTAATTGTTTAAAAATATTATGTTCACAATATAAAGGGAGGGTCGTGCTGGATCAATAGGTAGGAGAACCAAATTAGGGAACACGATCCGACGTCACTTACCATCCCTTCATAAACAGTCACATAGGATCATTTCATGTGGTTCTATTATCTATTATAATTATAACTACTTATAGCAGATACGGGATTTTATTGGATTCAAACTACCGAAACACTCATTTTAGATCACAGGTTGTGGTTTTATTATCTACTGGAGTTATAAATGTATTGGGCGCGTAAGGAATTTTACAAGATTCCCAATACCAAATTTCTCCTTCACATAGGCAAAAACATTTCCATCATTCTACCATGATACTGATGACTATAATGATCTGGAAACCTATAGTCACATTTTCACTAATTCATACCATGAATGGATGGTCTTTATTGCCTCAATATTTAATAAATTCTCCACCAAATAATATAAATGGTTCTTCAACAAGGATTATGTTAATGATGATTAGACTACTTAATTGGGGTTTATGGAATGTTTGTCCAAACATAGTTTCTTTATTTAACACATCCTTAACCATGATCTTCCTACAGTTGAGTTGATGCATTGTATGGGTTTTTATCTTGCCTCTCATTAAAGCTATTGTTTCAGACCTAATGATAATACCATAAATAATTTCTTCATTGAATAATATTATGCAACATAACTTTGGATCAGACAAAATGCTTATTGGGGGAAGATTGGTCAGTACCTTCCCAACAATAATTTTATTCACATCTGGTTCCATGACACACATGAAAACACCCAATAAACTAAAGTGGGGGCACTATTCCTGGATAATAAGTGCTTTATTATTTGGAATGCATTCAGTAAGATCCTGCATGAGTTGTCCATGAGTTTTTTTCTAGTATGTATTCTCAGTGTCTGATCCCTAGAGGTCGAATTAGCCAATATGACTAAACAGTGGGAGAATTAACCTTCCTTGTATGGGCTACTGCATGTTAAAATCATTCATAACATTCTTCAATGACCTTCCCTGTAGGATAAATTCTATATATAGACCCCTACTGGTGGTGGTCTAAAAATAAATGTTATGGGTAATGTACCATTAGTAACATGAGTAGAGGAGTTGTTTTTCCCAACCATGAAGGATCTTCTATTCATGTATTTAGTGCTTCTAATGTTTATGGTGATACTATCTTGGATGAGTCATTGACTACGCTCAAGGGATTGTATTTTTGTATTTCTCATGATATACTGCTTTCTTGGGTGGAAACAGATTCATCCATTCATCACAGATCCAAATGTCAACCAAAATTCATTGGGATATCACCTATGTTGTACGTAGATGAAGAAACTTCCTAAAGGTAATATGAATGTTGACTTCCTAGCCTCTTGGGACACCCCTGTAAGTTCATGTATCATCATTAATAAAATTATGTCCCTTCCCATAAGAATGTGATAATCTTGTAGGAGGTAATTCTATTAGGTTGCATTGTTTTCCCCTATCTTTTTTTAGGCTTTCCCACTTTTATTATAATATGATAATGTAAGATGGATGGTGTGTTTTCATCAACTATTGTTTGTATTTTAATCTTATTTTCATATCATTACCAATACATTTCAAAACTAGATCTTATAAGATCTATTATACAGAATTATAAAATTATATTATTGATGCTCAATAAATGTAAAAATTTAAATTTTGAAGTATTTATATTCAATACCTCTATATTAACTCATTTGGATATTGTTCCTGATAATATCTAATTAACCACCAATAAGGACATTCCAAACAAATTGTGTACAACCATTCTTATTTCTGGTTAAACTAAATTTCATGAAATATATAAATTTATAAATAAATTTATTTTGAGAAACTGGAATTATTTATACTAATTTGAATATAATATTAAATAAAATAGTGAAAAAAAGAAAAATAAAAAATCTAAAAGGAAAGAACAATATCAAAACTCTTCAACATAAACAATATATAATAATAAATACATTATAATTTTAATAATTACTAAATATTAATACAAATTAATGCAATTCACTACTAACTAAATTTTTTTAATAAAACTAATTTCAATATTTATTAGGCAAAGAAGCGATGGAATAAATAACTATTTAATATATGGGGATTCTCAAACCCAACTCCTTTTATTTCGACTGTCCATGTTTCTCATAATATTAATTAGGGATATTCTAATAATATTCCTTTAATATTCATTCAATATTCTATCATTTTATATTTTAGGATACACATGTTGAATTCCATGTCAAAATGAATTTTTTTCCCAATACAAAGTTAATTTTTTTTAAAAAATAATATTTCTAAAAAATTTTTTTGACTCAACTTGAGTTGTTTATTTATCAATAAAGAATAATAATTTTTTTGGAACAATTATTTTCCGTTTCATTTTCGAATCTCTATTTCTATATAGGAAAATATTCTTTATGAAATCCTTATAAAACTGATTCCTTTCTATAGGAAATTTAATAAATATGATTGTTAAACATTCTATGTATCATAAATAATAATTGCAATTTATTTTTGGAAAAGTGGAATTTGAATTACATATTCCTCCTATAATTGTGTAATACTATTTATCTCACGATATTATGTACAGTACGAAGGAACATGGTGATATATTTCTTCATAATTTTGATTTTATGATTTATGCACATTTTTTATATGTGATCATGATGTTAAATTTTTTCAAAAATATGCGTAGAATTTAAAAACAATGAAATTATGTTTAATTTTTAGACATTTTTCACATTCGATGAATTTACCAAATGGTTCACTTATGATTATTGCAACTATACTATGCTTATTTTATGATGACGATCATTATTCTCTCCCATGTTATATTGATTCGTGGCCCTATTTCATCTTCTTGCTTGGAATTTAGATCCCCACTTCCATTGATGTATATCACCAGTTGATTACATTTATCAGGGTAAACAAAATATTTTATAAGGGTAAGAGAGAATGATTTAAATAAATTGTTATGATTCATTATGTATATGTGATGTAAGATTTTAATTTTCACAATACACTAAAACAATGGATCTCAGATTTGTAACTCTCTTGTTTTTATCATGAAAATTAGGTAATTATTTTGTATGAAAAATTCTGATCATTGTTGTTATGAACATATATCATTCAATTGATTTAATGACCATTGTGTTCTAGTGGATTTTAAAATTTTTTCAAGAATTTATCTTGTTTCTCTATATGGGAACTCCACATGAATATTGGTTTTTAGGGTGTTAACTATGGACACTTAAGAAGAGATATCATATTTTTACATGAGTTTTTATATTCAATGATAACATAAATTGGTTACATAGTTATTAATGATATCTATTTGAATTACGAATCATAATAATACGTTATCATTAAGGAAGAAAACTGAATCCTAATGATCATTGGACTTAGTGGGAATGGTCTCAATAAATTTTTATGCATAATAAATGTCTTAGAAGATAAAATGTTATCACTTAGAGTTATAAAAGGGTCCCATTAAAAAAATACATAAAAAATAAAATATTTCTATAATCATAATGTGATAAAAGTAAATCTTGTTCATTTTAGTGATGTATTCTAGTAGTTGAGGCCAATTATTTAATTGAATCTTTTTTTTTGAAAACCTAAGATTCAATATGAAAAATCAACATTTTATGACCACTATTGATATTTTATATGTTTCAAAGTATCATATACCAGATGCTACATGATATAAATTATGTAAACCCATTTAGTAATACTCTAAAAAACATATTTTAGTCATATAATGAAAAATATAAATACAATGTTAATGGTTATATAACACATTGTATTTGACAAAAAAATGAATTTCATCATTAATTGAGTTCCTAATAATTTTTTTTAAGACTCGAATAACTATATAAAATAGGAAAACACAGATAGAATCTGGATTCTCAATTAGAAATTAATCTAGAAAAAAATTCTTGGATGAATAAACCATTAATAAATTCATATAAAATGGAAATATATTTAATTTTTATATAGTTTTTCAGAATAATTATTTAAAATTCATTCGAGGGAAATGAACAACTAATTAATCTGTTCTAGGGAAAATTATTTATAGACAATGTATATTAATTTCAAATTATTGGTGAAAATAATGTTAGAGGATACTATGATATAAGATTAAAACACAGACTAACAAAAAAATTAAAAAATATATTCATTTACTAGGGTGATATATTTAATTTATAACTCATCTGTTAATATGCATGCTTGTGTATTGAAAAATAATGATTCATTATATCATTTCACTTAGTTTACATAAACTGTAAAGTATCTTAAAGAATCCATGATTTTTGTGGATATAGAATATGGATTTGTAATTTAGATAATTATACACATATATATGTATTTATCTTCATAGTCGGTGTGGTGTTTGGGTATCTATAGACCTGGGATTTAATATATATAAAATTTTAATATATTTTTTTCCACATGTGAAAACCATTTACCTTTTGTGGTTTTAACATTTTTAGTACCTTGGTAATGAAATATAAGACCATTGTTGACTTAGGAAACACATTATTTAGCCAATGCAAGATCTATGATTGGTTGACATCAGACATTCCACAGGAGGATATCATTGGTGGGCATGCTTAATAAAATTAATAATTTTGTTTATTTATTTTTATAAAATGAAATAAATATAAAAATCTATAAATAGAAATTAATTTTAAAATTTGGGGTTTATTTGTATAACCATGATATGATTTCAAAGGAGGATAATATGAATTTCTCATTTGTAGATTAAGGTTGGATAGAAAACCATGAACAGATCGAGGTAGTTTGAGAGCTAAAAAATGATGTTGATCTTCTAAAATACTAGTGCATGAAATATTAACAAATTATTGATCATAAATAATGACCTGGAATTTTTATTATTATATTTATTAACTTTTTATTTGAAAATTTTTTTTATTAACATATGAACATTGATTTATAGAGGTTTAAAATAATCACATGTTCTATACTTCTGTATAATTTTTGTTGATCAATTTTTTCTTCCATCATTACACAAACTATCACCCCATGATATTCATGTTTATGTTATCACTATCAGTGAAGTGTTTGAAAAACATTTACTTACTTCATTCATTTTAATTTATGGTCATATATGTTTGTGTTCATAACCATTGGCAATTTAGGTTAGGGTTCAAAAATGAGGTGGTGGGTTCGAGATTGATTGAACTAAAATATTCTTGGAATATTTGTGAATAATGAATGGGAGGTGAAATATATTTAGATGGGGATAGATTATGGGAGATTATTCCAAGATATGGGATATTAAGTGGTGATGGTAAATGGAAGGTGGGCGTGATGGGTGATAACACATCAGTGGATTATCAAAATCTAATTTCCAGCAACCATAGTTTAGGTATCGATAGATAGAAGCATTAAACCCCGATTTTATGAGGGTAAATGGTAAATTTTACTATTTAAAATGTATATCCCAATCTGGATGAAGAATCTATGTTTTCTATGAGAAATTAACTACACATCATTTACTGGAAAAAACATGTGTCATGTAGTTCCTTAGTAGTAGTTGATAGGGGTTTCCTGTGAAATAACTATCACATGCCTTGTAGACCCATGACACACTCTATAACCAAAAGATATTTGATTGGTATGTACTCTAAATGTACAAGAGCATAGACATGACCATGAACATGAGCATGGAATTGTAAAAGTGCATAGTAATATTCATGGACAGGACAAGGATACATTAAAACTTCAATATACATCGACATGTTTTTATATACATGAGCATAGATGGAAGAGAATATACATGGCTCAAGTTTCTAGGAAACATCTTGTACAACTAGTACACACTGTGTTGTGTGACATGGATTCTCATGACATGTCTAAGAGAGAACATGACCAGGAGGAGAGGGGATGTCCCATGAAGTGTGGACCCTATAAATGCTTTGTAATTCTAATAGAAGTTTATTAATTTCATATCACCTTCATAAATAATATTATTATGGAATAATATTTCCTTATATTGAGTATTTTTCTAATACATTATGATTATTTCCATTCATATGGACTAAAACCTATGATGTGAGGTATCCAGAGGGAGACACTTCTTCCGAAGATAGTTGATGTTCGTAGTGATTGGGCCATGATCATCAGAAATATTTTTTGTTTCGTATGTCCTTATCACTTGGGAGTAGGTCCCAAATACTCATGGCATATCTAGTATTGGTACTACCTCATGTGAAGGTAGGTTTCTTCTATCTATAGAGCAATACTCCAACATATTCAATCTTTCGCGGGGTGTAGTTCCTCTATGGGAGTCATTCTTACCTCAACTATAGAACACAACATCGAGGGTTGGTCCCCTCCAATCAGGTTCTTGAGAGGCTTCAAATGATGTTGGGAATCATATGTGGACTTGTGGAGATATAAGAAAACTCATAATACTTTTTTGGGTTATGAGACAAACATCCCCATTCACTCTCTCTCTCAGGGGATTATTTTTGACGTTATATATATATATATAGAAATTGGGTTTAAATTCACTATTTCAATGGGTTCATCTGACCTTTTATTATATCCATAAATTCATTCATTTTGTTTTATTTGTTTTTAATTTTGGGTATGTATACACTCACCCCATCATGGGATGTTACATCCATGTTGTGTCCTTTGAAATGACATGAATATTAATGATGAAATAATGGTAGAATATTGTACATGGGTGTAGAGGATGCGCATTTTTCTTATTAATGTATATCAGGATCCATGATCTCTTGTTTTCATTTATTCTATATCTTTTTAGGATAGTGATTAATATTTTTTTCGGTGTGTATTTTTCCCTTCACTTTTTGGTTTACTTTTTCATACTCTAATGTGTATTAAAGGGATTATTGCATACATGGTTATAATATAGATGTTAGAAACAAATTTAATCCTCTAAAGTCATGTTTGAAAATGGTTGTGTTCATGTCTAAGGGTTCTTAGTATAAAGAATCCCATATCATTTAGTCCCTATATTTTCTAGTCACTAGCCCTTAGCTAGTTAGAGGTGTGTTATAGTTTTTCACACTGGTCATTCCGCCATCCAGTTGGGCCCCAGTGGGTCAGGTCCTGACGTAGCGGTATTAAAGGTGTTACTACTCGGATCACTGTCAGTGTGGGATCCATGAGTAACTTTTTGGGAGTTAGGGTAACCTTATTTCATTATCTTAACTATAGAAATCTGGATTTAATACCCAATTTTAGGGTGGCAGTCGATATATCCATTAACCAAGAATATGACCAAATAAAGGATGGATACTTTTGACTATCCTTTTTATGTAAGAATTGTATATATATATATATATATATATATATTCTCAAGTAACTATTTTATGTCTTGATCACTTTTTGGATTACCCCACAAAGACAACCATCCATGTTGCTTATATAATATCATGAAAAAGATCTACTGATTGATTATTTCCCATCTCAATGTTTATATCATGTTGTGTTACATTTATATGGGATGGTAGTACCACCCCTTCCTATCATGTAGTATATCGTTATAGAAGGTCAGGACGATGATCAATGTAATCTTATCATGCTATGATAGGTCATGTATTAGTTACTGATGGGGTTTTATGGAGATCTAGACCCATAAGGAGTAGAGGATTGGATTTTATTGGTGGTCTACGTCTTCAAGATTATTGATACCCCAACCAATAAAATTGTCTCATTACGAACCTTTATTTTCTATCGCGTATTAAAATGATGTTGGAGTCTAATGATATAGACCCATAACAAGACAATACGCTCATGGTCAGACCTCCTAAAGCTATTTTTTAGGATTATTTCCCCTTATTCATTTTTTATGAGTATTCATGGGTTTATCATGTTACAATACTAATAAATGATAGTCATATATTCACTATGAGTTTCATTGACCTCTATCATTACTCCCTATATATGGTTTAAGACCATTTTCATAGGGAAAAAATGTTTGATAAAGGCCTCCATAGAGATATCAATTCCTTCAAAGTCTACTTTTAACTTCTACAATATGGTAAAGTTTTTTTGTAGGATCTAGTGATTGAGATATATCTTTTAGATAAATGATAGGTGGTTAGAGTCGGTAGTGAGAATCATCTTTCTACATTATCAGTAGAATTTAGCAGGCATTAGATGTATCAGTATTAATAGATGATACATTATAATTCTTGGATAAATATGCATGTATCTATTCCTTAGAGGTCATATATAAATTATTCTATCCATTTGAGTGATGATTCTATGGTTTTGAAAGGGGTTTCCCATGGAAAAATATTTCCTGACCTATCGTGCTGAGTAAGATATGTTGATAGTGGATGGAAAAAAATAGAAGATTTAGAGTTGTGGCCTTGTGTATCTGAAGAATGTTTAGGGAATTCCTTATGGAGGTGGTATAGATATAGGAGAAGGTGGAGCTATTATGGGAGGATCTTATGGTTGAGAAATACACTATGATATTCCTCCACAACTGCCACAAGGTGTCCCACGTCAAGCTTAGAGAACTAATGGCTAAGGTCCGGATAGATTTATATTATAGAGGGATATGAACTGGAATCACCTCATATGATTCAAGGCACATTTTTGGTATTTTCTACTATTTACCCAGTACTACAAGACAAAGGAACAAGTTATTACTTTATTTTCTTTTATGTTGTGTGAGAGTTAGAGATTCCGGTTCAGACATTGCATAAGTTTCTATTATTATGGGTTTATATTGTGAGTGGATCATTGAGATATAGTATATTCTAGAAGTGTGTCATTGTGATTGGTTGAGATAGTTTCTCTAGGGAGATATTGGTTATCATGATGAATCCTTATGAATTTATCTTCTTAATGGTATGGTTCCACAGTTCAGGCATACATTTACTATAAATACTGACAATTTATATTCCATCATAAATATTGGATGATGTTATCATTTATGTGTGTGATAAATATATTTGTTGAGTTAGTGATCCTTTTGGGAATAAATACTCAAATCATCACCAATAATTTTTTGAGTTTATCTCATGATACAATGTGCACTTCTAAATTCAACATTCCTTCAATAGTGGAAGATTTTATATAAATTTTCCTAGGAAATTCAGGGATTACTTATGAAGGTAGAAAATTGACTTATGAATTGAATTTCACCCTAAGGTAAATCTAGTACCTTTCGAGGCATATCAGATGGACCCCAATAAAAATATGGAACTTAGTTTACAATTGGAAGACCTTTTAGAGAAGGGTTTCAGTAGACCCACTTTTTCCCCTAGGGTAGCTCTTTTTTTGATCGTGGAAAATGGGGACATGATCTTGATATTTTTTATTTATTAGCATTTCATGAACTTTGTAATGGTAAAAAATAATTACCACTTTTCAATGATTTATGACATATTCATCATGTTGAGAGGTGTATATTAGTTCACAAAGATCGATCTTAGGTTTGGTTACAACCAGTTCCGGGTTCATGTGAATGATATTCTGAACATGGGATTTTTATTCAAAAATAGACACTATTAGTCCATGCTAATTCCATTAAATATAATGAATTCACCCACTATGTTTGTAATTATTATTAATCTAGTAATACAAAAATAGATAAACAAAATTTGTGGTTTTCTTCACTGATGAAACACTGAATTACGTTGTGTTTGGGGAGGTGCATGAAGAAAACATGAGGTTGATCCTACACATACTTTGGGAGAATGAAAATTATGTCAATCTCTAAAAGTGTTACTTTTTGAGCCATTATGTACACCTTTTGTGGTATTCGATCTTTGATCATGGATTAATATTTCTCCTTGTGATGATTAATGTTGATATTACATGGGATCAACTGAATATAATTTCAGTGCTGCAGAGTTTTTTAATAATGGCGAGGTATTAAATATGGTTTTCGGTGGAATTATCATTTATTATATCCTTTATGAATTCCCTAACATGGAAAGAGAATATGTTAACGTGGATGAAGAAATTTTATAGATACATTGAGGTGTCAAAGCTGAGGTTAACCAGTGATCCTATTTTGATACTATTAAAGGAGGGTGTAGAGTATGTAGTGTTTTTATTTCAGGTAGAGTTTGAATTAGTTGCGTGTTTATGTATATATAGTTATTTATAGCATTTGTGTCGAGGTTTTTGATTCCCCATGAGATAAACTACATGACTCAAGACCTGGTTTTTGAAACTGTAGTATTCACTCAAAATTTACAGAGGCACTATCTTATGGGAAATAGTTTTATTATTTTCTCATATCACTAGTGTATTAAGTATATATACATTTCAATTGATTATAACTATAGACAGAGTAACTGGTTTTATTTATTATATGACTATGAATTTTAAATATTCTATACTATAGGTAAAGGCAATGTCATGGAAGATTCCCTTAGTAGGAAGTACCGGACATTCTGGAAGAGGATTCATCTAATAAGTTTGCTAACATGAAACTAACCACAGTGGAGAGAATGGGTGTAGTTTTTCATCATTTGATATTGGTGACCCCCTATTCATCATTGTGTGAGAGATACATGGTTGTGGTACATTGACAGTGATGTTTTATATATCCAAATATCCTTATGAAATTCACTTGATTTATTTTCTGAAGGAGGGGAGCATGATATCATTTCCTAAAGACTACGATGGTTCAAGTAAAATTATGTGATGTGTTGATGAGTGGGTTTCACACATCCCCATTTCGTTTATATATTGGATTGGAAAGTGATATATGGGACCATTATTGGATGTTTGGGTGGGTTGTAATGATGTGTATAATTTTTTTTCTTCTATCAGTGTCTCACATATCCGGATGTAAAATCTAGGAACCTGTTTCTAGTAGGTTTTTTCTACCTCCCGAGTTCTCCAGGAGGAAATGAGAACGAAATTTTATGGACGTTTTGATGAGATTATATAGATCGAGAGATTACATGACTCTATCTGGGTGATTTTTTACTGACTGAAAATGTTATATCAATTCGTTACCTTCATAATGTAGTTTTTGGTTGATATTTCTAGGATTTTTATGTGTTGGAGATGATATTACTTCGTGGGGTACCCTTGAACATCATCTCCAATAAAGATTCATCATTTATCTATAAGTTGTTGAGGGTACTATATGAGTCATTTTACACCTAGTTTTAAATGAGCCCAGTGTTTCACCCTTAGAAGGATGGCCTGACTCTGTATCCTATCGATGTATTAGGGGATATGTAGAGTGAATATGTGTTGGAATTATTCTAGAATTGGGAGGATCATTTTCCATTTTTATTGATTTCATATAATATTACCCATCAATCTACTCTTGGTACGATATATTTGGATGATTTTTATGGGATACCATGTTGGTCACACATATATTGAACTAAGAATTTCAAGACATGCTATACAGGTAAAAAAATGGTTTAACTGATGACTAAGAAGGTTTAGATGATCAATGAGTCTACATGTTCATGCAAGAGAAGAAAAATATATATTAATTATTGAATTCATCGGCCCTTATAGTATAATAAGGGAGACAATGTTTTCTGGAGTGTCCTCCCCCCTAGGACGAGGACGTTGGGGAATTAAAAATAAAATAATGTTTTCTCCCATATTTTTTATGTATTTCAAGATCATTTGTTTGGTTGTTAAGGATTCTTACCACCTACCCTTACTAACATAGTTAGGCTGAATACATGAAATCTTCCATGTTTTGTAGACGAAGAGATATGTTAATGATATGATTCACATTATTTACTGAGAAATGATAGTGATTGAGGATACTTACTATAGTGTTAAATATAACACTCATTCCATATACGAGGAGTGGGATTCCCCGTGGCTCAGGGAAAACCATAGCGCCTCCGGTGGCGACCCCGGGTCGTTCATCCAAGGATAGGCTCATGGGGCCAAGGGTCCCCTTTTTATCGTATCTCCTAGAGTTTCAGAGGGACTTTTTCATTCCTTCCTTACCATTATCATTTATTCTAGAGGTTCATGCTATCAAGATCTCTCCAAAGGATTTATAATCTCTTAATGTATCCCTTATGTTCTCTTTATTTCCTTCTAAATTCCATGAAGTTATGGTGGTGCATTCACGTAACCTGTTTGAAATATTTTATTTGGATTCACCCACAGTGGTTATCATTGTAAGGTATGTGAATTCCGCTTTGGTGTTGTACAAAGAGGAAAAAATTGGGGTTCTTCACCGCTAACATTTTAGTAACCATCTCTAATATTTTGAGGAATTTATTAGGGCTTGGTCGTGTGAGTGATAAAGTTGGGAAAACCAGCCTTTCCTTCTGTTTTGTTGGATGGATGATTTTCATAGGGGATGTGATTTCTAAGGTTCAACCTTGTGGACCCGACTCCCCGGCCTTCCTCTACCTTTCTAGAACACTAGAGTCATAAAGGGGATCATTGATCATCTTAGAAATTTCTTATGAACTATTGATTCAACCTCTCGTGGGATCCACCCCTGGTAGGCACGTGTTTGTGTAAAAAAGGATGTGACAAGACCTCTTCCTCATCATATTTGGCTCTCTATGGGTGATGAGGATTGCTTCTCAAAATGAATCAGCTATGAAGATCATGTGGGTTTCTATTTATACTGCTTATGTCAAGGGAACATGATAACCATATGTTTTATATGTGGAGGTCGTCATCAAAGAGGTCTCCCCATGCTACTCGGGTGGATGAGAATCCCTCTGTGATTGATGAACCTACTCTACCTCCTCCCTCTATGAAGAATATGGCTCCCTCATCATCACATTCCTTGGTTCCGGTGATACTTGGTTCCACAATTTTCCCACTGAAGGCCGCTAAGCATGCAGTTCTGCATAAAAGAGGGTAGCTAAGGGGGTAAATTGCCCCAAAATATCTCTGTCCTACCAGGGATGTGCTTGAGTCAACAACTGATATTGCCCAGGAACTCCTATCTCAGGTGCCAGCTGTTTTCAGTTCTAGTTTTGAAGGATCCCCATAGATCTACTATGAAGAATGGTAAACATATGGTGGTCGATGAGGAAGGATTCACTCTCAGCCAAATAAGGATGTAAAAAATGTGCAAGGACTACTCCACCCAAGTTGGAAAGGATGGGTCAGAAGCAGGGTTTCCTTCAACCCCTCCTAATCACAGGGAAAATAGTACAAGTATTGAAATTCCCAATGTTCCACCCATCTTGGGTGGTGTATCTTCCACTCTTCTACCATGTTATGGTGATTAGGTGTGTCCTCCATTATGTGACCTTATCCTGGATATATCTAATTTTCCTCCCCTATCCCAAAGGGGAATTTCCAAGAATATGTAACTTGAGGACTCATGTAACCAAATTTACACGATAAGTCGGATCAGATAGTGTTCCAAATGAATTTTTATGACACCGTAGACTAAATTTGTGGAACAAGTCTTCATTAATTCTATGAGGATCTTTCACAGATGTGGTTTTAGAGCCAGAAGAATCCACCAGTGCATGACCATTCAGATTTGGACGAGTGATAGGGTATGAAACTTCCCAGCAGTTTCGGGCCCGTGCGACCCTATGCAAGAAAACTAGTCATGCGGACATGAGAATATGGAGGTGTGTTTTATTGACATAGGGTATATGGAGGGACAGATACAAAGAGTCTTTATTTGAATGTATTTTACTTTTTAATGGAGTTATTTTGTTGAAATTTATTAGGTTCAAACATTCCTTTAAAATATTCATTTGAAAATTAAAAAAACGGATTGGAGCAAGATGGACATTGATGATGGACCCACATTCCAAGAGTAACCAATGGTGATATAGGATTTTCTAGATTGGATTTTTTGCGGATAAACCAATCCCTTGGATCATGTGATATTGTAACAATGGAGCATGAGGGAGAGCTCTTGACAGTGCTAGAGCAACATGAGGACTTAGTAACCCTTTCATTCTAAATAATATTTAAATTTTGGGGTGAAAATCAATATATAAGTGTATAATGTAACCAATCTAGATTTAATTTATTTCAACATTGAATATTTCTATGCATATATATAGATTTATCATTAGATTCAACATGAATCTATGTTGTTTTAGGACCCCAAAATTAATATAATCAAAACATAAATATATTTTATGAAACATATGCGCATTGTTTCTATATTTATGGTTTTTCAAATTGTTCTATACAACAAGTGTGAAATATAAGATAATGGTTGATTCCAAAACCTAGGTTTTACCCTACACATGACCTAAAAATAGACAACATAGGAAATTCATGGGGAGATAATTGTTGGAGGGTGTGTCTCAAAAAATAAAAAAATAACTTATTTATTTCTATTAAAAGAGGATAATCTAAACATATTTAAAAATCCTATTATTAAAATATTTTGTGTAAGAAATAGAACCATCGGAGAATTTTATACTTGTAAAACATGCGTAATTCATTGGAAGATCGAGTTTGAATGCTGAAAAACAAAAAGATTAGGCTGGACCAAGATGCAGCAAAAATAAAAGTTATTATTTATCTCTAGTGAATTTAATCATCACCAATGATCGATACCTAATAAAGTTAATATATATTATATATTGTATTTTCTCCATTTAAAAATTATTGAGCATTTATTAATTAATCTTATTTGGTTATCTAGTGTTCTCCAATAATCTATTAAGATCTCTTGTAACTCAGTTTCTGATTCAAATTTTCTTCCCTCATTAATGCGTTTATCACCCATATATATTCTTTTTTATGTGTAACATGGACAAGAAAATTGGTAAAATGAATAATTAATTACATTTATGGGCATTTAAAATTATTTTCGTCAACTAAATCCATATTGGACCACATGGCCACAATTTTACAATGTTGTGGCAAGATCGAGCATGCTTGAACATGGGGATTGTTAGTGACTGTGACAGAAAATGAGTGGGGTGTCATTTATGAATAGATCAGAGTGGATAATGGAAGATGTTTCATGGGTATGAGATCCAAAGTGGGGATGAGTAATTGAAGGTATACATGATTCATGGTAACTCAACGACAGATGATTTGAATTTGACTACCAGCCACTAGAGACCAAGAATCAATGGTCAAAGGAATTGATATTTGATTTAGGGTGGTCAAATGGTATATTTCATGGTTCAATATTTGGATCTTGTTCCATGTGAAGAAATTATGTTATATGTGATAAATTGTACTATAGTATGTTTACATTTAAGGAAACAATATTTTAGTCTCTTTTTCATGGTTTTTAGGTTTTTGGGGAAGATAAATATCACACACTGTGTGGATCCACCACACATCATGTGACCATATGTTATCCAATCAACATGAAATCCATGAGTTATTGGGAATAAAATATCAAAGAAAAAATTAAAGGACTAATTTTATAGGCATGCCATTACACTCAGAGATGTTCAGGATACTAAGAAAATACCACGTACACGGGAAGGATTTGATGTACACGGGCATAGATATAGGGGAATATTGATGCCTACATTGTTTACTATATTACATGTATAACTAGTACAGATTTTATATTGTAACATGTATTGAAAATCCATGTTTTGTGGTGAACATGCTGAGGTAGCAATGCAATGTCAATATCTTTGTGTTCCCCAAATGCCATGTATCTCCGATAGAATCTTGTTCCTGTCATATCTCCACAATAGAGACACCAAATTTTTCCAGTGAGTATCCTATACAATTTTTTTGTCCTGAATCATAAAGTTGGGATTTTGTTATGTACTATGAGATATGATGTGTGGTTTTCTATGTGAGACACTAATTCAATAGTTACATGATGATGGTTGTGATCCAAGAAGGATCCTTGGAGTGGTTTGGGGGTTGGTACTCATATGTATTACTATGGGGTGGGTCCCATACAATTTATATAGGTAGATTTGGTCCTACCACATAGAAGGGAATTGGTCCTATATCTACGGAGTAATACTCTCCAATCATTTAGCACTGGCTGAGAGAGGTTCTTCCATGATGGTCATGGATCCATCGATTGTGTGGTAAAATAGTGAGTGGTGAACCCCTCTACTCATATTCATCTGTGGATGTGCATAGTTATGGTTTTATGAGATGGACTTATGGGTATGTAGGTAGACTCTTAGAAATTAAATGTGTTGTGACATGGATATCACCTTCCTATCTATCTATTGGGTTTGTTTATGAGCTTATATATATTTGTATTGTGTTGCATTCCCCTCTTGTTATGGGGTGAGATGAAATTTTATTATATCGCTATATTTTATCCTTTTGGGTTTTGGTGAATTCTAGTTTGTATATTTATACTCACCCATATATGGTCGTTTTCTATAGGTGTCATGTATTTGGAAAATGATAAGCAGGTTTGATATGAAATTGGTGAAGCATAGTTATACATGGGTTTATAGGTCATGTATGGTGGTCAAACATCGAGATCAATAGTTGGGCTCTATCAAATTTTCATCAATAACGTTTTTTAACTATGGGACTTTGTTTATGGTTGGGAATCTAGTTTTTTCACATTATTATTTTTAATACTTTTCCATACTCGGCTGTGTTCTCAAGAGTTAATTTCCTGCATGGTTAAACTATGCATACCCCAAAAACAATTATTTATATGTACTATTGAATTTATATGGATGTGTGTATGTGTACATGAAATTTGTTAAAGGCCTATAATTTCATTTATTCCCCCATTGGTGCATATCAGTATTCCCAATACTATTAGAGTTGGTCTTGTGGTTGTCACTTTGCCTTCCACTGGCCAGGAGGGACCTGTTGAGTCGGTTCATGATGTGAGTCCAAAAAGTTGTTTCAAATTTGGTTCTTTAAATATGGATATAGGGATAATATAGGAATTTATTTTTAAAACATTCCCTATGAGAATTTGAGAAATACAATAGGACTATCATTAATAGGTAGAGAATAAAGGGATCAGTCATTGAGTTGAATTTTCTAAGGATCCATCTATAGAATCCACAATGTCATAAAAAGTATCATACTTAATTGATATTTTATGGATAAATAGTTCAAAAATCATATGAATAATAGAATTATCAACATAAAGACTAATGTGTGAGATATTATAACAATTTTTTATTCCTTAAAATAAAATGAAATGAAACAATTATTCATTATAAAATGATATTTGTATCCACATATTCTAAATGAACCCCCCAATATAAATCATTAATCCATTAAATTTTTCCCGAAAAAATTAAAATTCATCTATAATAACTTATAGATACTCCTCCAAAATGTTCTATGATTTAAAATCCATGGTTTGGTTCAATGGTTATTGTATCTTTAAACAATTCCTATTTTTATTAAAAAATCATCACCATTTTAGATTTTTTTTTCAAATATCTTTTCATTAGAACCTCTCCTATATTGTGGATCAATTTTTTTTATAAGACCCCATTTTTAATTGGTCTAATGAATGGAATTATTCTAGTTTAATTTTTGTAACAAAATTTTCAATCATTCCATTAAATATAAATATAGGATCATTATCTTAGATTAATAAGTTCCATTTGGGGCGAACATCGTATAATTGATATCACTATAATTATTTATCTGAATATAATACATATTTGAGTCTATCCCATGAATGTATGTATAATAGTTAACGAAATAGATTTCAAAGACAATGTGTTCATATTCCTAGTAGGTGTGTTTAATTTACGCATGGTAATGTTGAAAATGGTTGATCTAGTCATTCATGGTTTTATTATTGGATGTCCCCAAGTTAGTGGTTTCCTCATATTTATTTACATTTCGGTTATTTTCTAAGTTAATGGTTGGTTCATTTGAAATACCCTCCAAGGGGTAGAAATCATGTTTAGAGGTTATTTCCTCAAGAATATTATGATTGTATAGAAGAATATGTATATGTTCACATGATTACCCAAACCTAGTATTATCCACTCTTACAAGCCAATTTTAATTTTCTACGATGCAATAAGACAATCATTTAAGGTTAAAATGGAAAAAATAAAAAAATGGGAGAATTAACATATTGATAGTGTCTCATAGAAAATAATTTTTTTCTTCAAAATCATTCAAATGTTTGGTTTTCTAAAATGTAATCCACATTTTGATTTGTTTAAAGGTAGTATGACAAGTTTTTTTGATTCCTTAGTGTCATAAGAGACCAACAAAATAATCATGAATGTTCAATAGTGTTATATAGCTATATGAGGACAAATATAATTTTGTGTTATTTACTATACATTAATAAAAATAAGAAAGTTTAAAAACCAATTGGTAATAATTGGGTGATCCAATGATATTGACAGTACCTCATTATATGGATTCATTTTATAGAAGATTCAATTTTTTTACATAGGAAGTATCTATTCAAAAAATAAGAACAACTAAAATTAGTCAATTTTTTACCATCTAAATTTTTTTGTACTAATAAAATATAGACTACTTGAAATGTGTGGCCTTAAAATTTAGTCAGATGTGGAAGAAAGTAAATAATAGAAACTAAATCCAATTTAAATGAAATGAATAAAAGTTTATGGAATTGGAAATAACTTCTAATCCATATCATGTAACATCTAATGATAAACCCCTGTGATTGTGAACCAACTACTAATGGAATCCTCTCAATGGAAGGTAATATTTTACACATTGATGTGAAATTGAATCAAATAAAATAATTAATAGTCCATTATTAGGTGGAACAAAAAATATGTATTTATCTAAATATATTCATACATTAAAACAATTATTTCATAGTAATATTAATAATAACAATATCAGATTATTATTATAAATTTAATCCAAAATTATACAGTGTGTTGAAACCACTTATAATTGATGAAACAAACCTAAAACAACAAATTATTTTCATAACCATGCTATAAAAACAAAAAACAAAATATATTTATAAAAAAGTTATGTTAAATTAAAATTTTAATTTAATAAATTCATCCTAATGACTAAAAAAGTCAAATAAATACAATATGGTAGACATATGTTTAAGGAATGTTTTTTTTTAAATTTGACTACATCACTATTAACCCAAAATATATTAATGTTTGTTCCCCCTTAATAAGAAAATGGCTTTCTCAATTGATGAATTCTGGTACAACATAGAAGAGTAAATTGTTTTTCAAAATATTATCAACTATATGGTAATATTTCATAAAAATTGGAATATCCATGATGAGGTTTTGAAACAAATGTTGGGATATCATCATGGGCCATGAAATCTCACATATTTTTATCGTCAAGATAGCCCACATTGATCACTGTCAGAACATTTGAATTATCATAGACCATAGCATATTGAAATGTTTTTCATAAGACCCTTACCAACAATTTAAATTATAGCTTTATTTGACGTATAACAAGGAAACAATATTCATTTTAATGGACTAGTGTCAAATTTGAATTTCATTGAATTTTTTTAGTTCATGGACCAAATTGATAATAATCCCCATTGAATCAATATTGCTCCAAAAGTAAAAAACATATATTCACCATAAATTATGTAATCTTATCTTGTTATTTCAAATCCAAATCATGATAATAAGGACTTTTAAAAAGTATTGATAAATGTTCTGAGATTAAATAATTCTAAACAAGAATATCAAACATGGTGAGAAATTATATTTATGTTTTACGGTTAATAAATGTGATATTTATGAATAATAATGAACATGAATATTAGTTAATAAAATATATAAACTGGCCTCTTTAAATTTATAATTATACATTATTTTTAAAACGTAAACTATTATCTTCAGCATTTGGGGAAAAAATAAATCCAATATCCTTGAATATATTAAAATAGTGAACTATAAATCTAATACATCTATTTATATTCTCTCTCATGATATAAATCATTATAATTATTTATGTATTTCATTCTAATACTGGGGAATATTTTATAATTTATTTCTAATAAATTAGGTAGTGATACATTAGACATACAATGCACCATCAATGTGCATCAATTATGACTCTTTATTGACATTTCTTACTCTAAGTGGGGGCCTGACATGTAGTTATCACTTCAACACATAAAACATCATCTATAAATATTGCATTATAAACAATATCAGATACCACTCCTATGATATTATATCATATAAGACATTTATATGGCTAATATTGAACACAATGACATAATCATATTTTTATTGAGTTCAATTTAATACATAATAAAAAATTAGTGCATTATTGATTAAAATTTTTAATTATAATATAAAAATTATTGACTTATAAATATAAAATGTCTCCCATTAATTACTTAAAATTAAATTAACCCTCAATAATTTGATTTGGGATGATCATTCACATTAATATTATGCTTTGAAATAAATCTTAAAAAATATATTCACAGTACAACTAATTTTTATACAACTAATTATAGTGTTTTGAGGTAAAAATTTGGCTGGACAATTGTATTAACATGGTAAATTATGATCTATATAGTGGATGATCGATTATATAATAACTTTAAGTATTATTTACCTATCTATTCACCCCTAAAATTTTCTCTACGGTTTCTAGGGATACTTATTTGGTGAAAATGTTAGTTATTTTGACCCACCATTCTTAAAATTCCCTAATCATGAAAGGAACTATAAAACGTAGTTCATGAGTACCAAATACATATGGTGTTGTTAAAATTCGAGTGATTAAATGAATTTAATGAATAAATATTAAATTGATGAATTTTATCTTATTTTATAAAAATTAATATATAAATCCTAACCAATTTATATTTTTTATGGTATGAGATTTCTCTCAAAACATTAACCATACAAAAATAGAAAATAGTCGTCCAAAATTTATTTATTTTATCAATCCAAGATTATTAAATTTCTAATATAACTATATACACCTGATACATTAATAAAAACAATTTACCCTATAAGATAAAATGAATTAATTATCATGACCATGATATGTTAGAAAATGGATTTTATATCAAGTTGATGAATGTCCAATCAAAACACAACCAAAATTACATGAGTTAGTTAATTACTCAAAATAGTGCCCCAGAATGTTTTCATGTATTTACTTCTTTTCGATACCTCACCACATCTCATTTCAAACCACATAATCAATTTCAGCATCATTTTAATAAATATATACTCAATTTAATGTAATGAAATCACAATATGTGTGATTATATTTGATTACATAAAATGTTGACACTCATACCTTTATAAATATGTATGAAAGACATGAGTTATTGAGAAATTGTTAACATTGAAATTTTCAATATTAAATTATTACCAAAAACCACCATGGAAATAATTAAATTATGTAAATTAATAAACGAAATATACACTGTCCAGCCTCAACGCATGAATAATATAAATTCTTAAAATTTTATAATTAATGTTAAATAATATAAACAAATACATGATATCATTTTTACGGAATCTAATAAATTTTAAAATAATTTTGTTTCACTTACAACACATCCCAAGGTCCCAAAAGTATTTTTAATAAATTATTAATATTTTGAAAAAAATTATTAGGTTTTTTAAAAAAATGGAATTGGTATGACTAAAATAGAGTGCTTAAAGGAAAATCAAGCCCCAGTGGACCCATTTAGATTAGACGAGTGAAGATGATATCACCAGATAGTTTTTTACTCTATGTCATTGACTAATAGGGATCCATATAGTGATAAATCACAACTCAATGATGTAAATGGTGAAATTTATTATTAAAAAAAAATAAATGACTCATTCATTCACACAGATCATTAGTATGAACTGGCCCCCTAATAATGGTGTGGAACCAATCGGGTTAGGGTGAATAATTTTACACTCACCACTTGAATTCCATTTTAAAATTTTTTTATTAAAATATTTCATATTTCATAGATCATAACCCTTCTCCGTATTTGAACATGAGGCCAGGTTCATGGTTATATTATTATTGTTTTTAAAAGCTCTATTTATAATTTCTCATAATAGAAAATAATTAATTATTGAAATAGTCCCAAAATAACAATCCAACAATGGAATTGAGTTTCATTTACATTTCATTGTTCTCTAAATTATATTTTAAAAAATAGATAAAAATATTATACATCCCATTTATCATGGTAATAATACATGATTTAATGTATAAATAGAATTATCTCGATCTTCACATTCCATACACTTCACCACTATAAACATTATAGAGAATAATAGATATGTGAAAAATTTGACCAAGAGGCATATATTATGGTTCTTGGGTCACAAATGAAAATTTATACTGATGTTAAATTTATAAATAATAAATTTTCATCAAGTGAGAAGTTAAACCTCTTAAATTGACTTGACAAATAATAAACGTACTATAAAAATTGTCATTGTGACATATAAAATCATCACATTATAATATGGTTCCCAAATAAATATTTTGATATATAAATTCATTAACTAAACCCAAACATTACATACACATTGAATAACACTTTTAAAATAAGATAAACACATAAAAACTCATAAATCATATTTACTTATTTTAAATAAAATATTGTTTGAATACCATGAGTAGTTAAATTAGCTATTATTTTTCCAAATATAAATAAAATAGTATTTACATTATTTGTTCATATCATTTTTATTTTTCACTAATAGATATTAACCATAAAAATGACATGAGACCCACATCAATTTAGACACCAATTCATCAAAATGGGTTACATTTATGTATACAAATTGCATATGAAACTCTTAGCCACTATCATTGTTCTTGTGAGACAATAAAATGAAAAGAGCCGTATATTATAGAATTTTTTTTATTTTAATGATACAAGGATAATTCAAATATATAATACCATATTATGATCAGAAACAATGTAATGTAATCTCTTTTTGGATGTATTTTACAAATTAAGAGGAATTATTTTTAGTACTCACAAAAAAATTCCATTATTTAATTTACTATATTGTTTGATATTTCCTTCATCTATAGTCTCCATGGATTTAGTTGAGTCACAACTATACTAATCAATTGGAATAATGTATCCACTTTAAAAATAATGAAGTAGTACCCCACATGTAGTTTATTCAATCAATGAAATACCATCAATGATACACCTAATACAAGATTCTTTTCAAATAAATAATTTCCATGTTCTTAATCATGAATAAAATCACACAATGGAATGGAAAAATAAATAATGACCCCACATAATGATATCAATGTGAATACTCATAGGTTGGAAGAGAAAATAACACCAAAAAAATGAAGTGTTATTATTGGAAGTCCAGTACTCTTGATCTAAAATTTAATAGATATTCATCTGAGAATGTTATTAAAATAATTATTAATGATTATATCCACCCAAAAAAAATAGTTTCAATCATAATTTTTTGTCTCTCCAGAATGTTTTATATGGACAACAATACATATTTTTATGATTGAAATCATAGTATAGTGAGGTTCTAATTATAGTTGGAGATTACTATTACTTTTTACATAGTTTTTAATCTTTGAAAATAACCATATATAGTATATCATGATGTTATATTATTATAATAGTTGGTGAAATAAGTGTATATATAATGTTTTATAAATGTATTGGGAACAGATTATATTTATTTGGACTTAGGGGACCCACTCAAATGACAATAAATATACCTTTATATGAATAATCATTAATTTAGTCATCAATAATTTAAGGGGTGTCTTGTTATAATCATGGGATGTGAGGGGCATGATCATCTTCCACTAGTAGATCATTCTCTGAAAATCACACTCAAGTAATAGAGAAATCACATAACTAGATCCGAATTGGGATGAATTTTGTTTTAATCCAAGTTTTTTTTGGGAATTA
This sequence comes from Viscum album, assembly GCA_963277665.1. Classification (NCBI taxonomy): domain Eukaryota; kingdom Viridiplantae; phylum Streptophyta; class Magnoliopsida; order Santalales; family Viscaceae; genus Viscum; species Viscum album. Next base: position 348,653,499 of record OY728150.1, on the reverse strand, counting down.
TAAAATAATAGAATTGGAGCATGTCACTAAAAAAGGTCTGAGGAAAAATAGAAGTGTCACCAAACTAAGGCTATAAGGACCCAACCATTAACATTACATAATCTAGTTAACTCAACTAGAATTTATATATTACTTTTCCAAAGATGTTTTTTTTTCTTAATGAGTTTTAGAAATCTGGGTCATAAAACTGACATGAAAACCCTTAATCATACAATGTGGATAATACTAAAACAACATTCATTTCATCCATAATATGTTTTTTAATAAAACATGAATTATTCACAACATTTAGCATTGTTTTTTATTGTCACTTACCCATACTTAAACCCTATGAAAATCATTTTAAATCATGAGATAAAAAAATATTATTAAAGAGAAAATTATAAGGAAATAAACCGTTAGTCCATCAAATCCTATAAACATAAGAAATCATATTCTCAATGAAATAATTCAATCCAATAAATAATCATATAATTAGTTTTTGAAAATAAGAGATTTCCTTAAAACATTGAGAAAATAAATAAGACTATATAGGAAATATAGGGATTTAAATACATTAGATTCTAGGTCTTGAGGATAACTTATGTTTTTTAACTCTCATGACTACCCTATAGTGTATCCCATATGGATATCTTAGGATGTAACCCTTATAGCTACTTTATTGGGTAACCATCGTAGATTCACATGGATTAACCATTACATTAAACATACAATATAAACACACCCAATGAATTGGATGGATATATAGGACCCATTCATAATGTTAAAAAAATTCCCAAGAGCCATAAAATAATCATAAAACAAAAATATTTTCATTATAAAGAAATACATTTCAATTTTTTAAAAATAGAATTTCAAAACATGGGTTTTCATGAAAAGTCCCTTACCTCAGGTTTTTTTAATTCAAACATGGACAAAAATATAATTTAATAGTTTATAGAGTGTTTTTAATATATTACAGAATAATATTCATATTTATAATTCAATATATTATCTTCTAATAACATATTTCCCCCGATTTAGTGACAATATGTTTTAATATTCATTGTTTCTGGATCTTTTATTTCATTATATCCATGGATGGTTAATTATGGGTTTTCAGGTAGAATGGAAGAGAAAATATATTTATGGAATGAAATGGTATTATATTATTACAATAATTTTAAATGATACCATATATAATTTTTTTATACGAGGATTAATCATTAGATAAAACATTAATAAAAATGAATTTGTTTATTTGGGTGGTTTTTATGACCATCATGACCTTGTATCATTGTTTTTAATATCATGTTAATATAATGGTTACATTACATAATATAACTTATAATATGTATAATAATATCTTATTTAACAATAATAATAGTTTTATGGAAAAAAATGAAGGTGGAAAAAAACAATGAAAGTGTATCATACACGATGGCAGAAAATTAACACATCCCAGAGGATATTCTCATTTTTAAAATAAAAGGGTGAGGATAGGTGTTTGTAGATTAATTTTTACATAAAAATGATAATATTATTGTATATTTTTGATAGTTTATTATTCATTCTACTTTTATAATGGAAGGTGATTATAGAATAAGAAAAAAATGGAATTAAAAAGAAATGAAAATAAAATGAATGTAGATTTTACATCTTGAATTATTCTCCATAAAAAACTAATTAATCCCCCTTGTGTTTTCCTTAATTTGAGATCATATGTTCTTGTCCATGGAACTATCTATGTGAAGAGAATTTGGTAGAAAAAAAAACTACAAGGCTTTTAGGTGAGATGAGAGGTGGTTGAGAGGGGTGGTATTTATAGTGGAGAAGAGGAGAGTTTTTAATTATTTTTACTTATGATTAATATTTTGGAAAAAAATGAATAGTTTGAGAATTATAAATAAAATTATTAAAATACTGATGGAAAATTTGGTATTATTTCCATAAAGAAACCATATATCTTATATGACTCAATAAATTATATATTTGTTAGATACCGTAAATTACCATTTTATACTATTCACAAAAAGTCAACTATTTTAGAAAATTCCAAGAAATTGTCACAAACAATTTTTGTATGTGTATAGTACAAAAAAATAATATTTTATGAAAATAATATTGTATATATGAGAAATTTAATTTAAATAAAAATCACAACATATTCTAAAATAAAAATTTTAAAACTATTACTGGATTTATAACAGTTTCAAAAATTAATTAACGTCTCAGAAAATTACCTGATAATCATAAGAAAATAAAATAATAATTTATGAATCCATTTTATGAAAATGAATTTTCTATTAAAACATAATTTTAATTAAAAAATTGAAAATATAAATTTTAGTGTGACAAAAGTACTGACACTTAATTTATCATTTTCAAAAAAAAATTCCCACTTATCACATTATATAAATATATCCTATTTTCACATATAAGATACCTAAATATTATTGATAATCTCATCGATGTGGTTACTATTAAATTTTTATAGATTCTATACTTTCTATGAATACCAATTATTTCATTATACATTTATAGTTAATTTAACTATTTAATTTGATAATGAAAACATGAATTTTATATGTAATTGTGTTATTAAATTACCCTGGCCCTTTTTGAAAATTATTTACTCACAATTTTAATTAACTTATGGAACTTGTGAGGATACATTTTCCATATAGAATTTTTAGATTCCTATGTTTCTTTTTCAACCATGTGGTTTTTTTAAAAAACCTTAACATTTTTAATTACATAATTCCACAATACATTATCTTTATAATATAGAATGTAAACATGATTTTTTTAATAAGAAATGTTATCTTCATGCTAGATTACTTATGAGATCAGAAAATGAGATGATCATGGCACATATATTCTCAATATAAAAACATGAAAACCATTGTGTACTAGAAATAAACATAGAGGGAGGCCTACTTAGAAGAAAACTGGTCCAACATTATATATAATTTAAAATTATCTAATGAACTTTAGAATTGGATTTCCTTTATCTAAAAAATATATAACACTTTTACATGGGGTTATTTTATGTAAAACATGACCACCTTCCTTGAAAGAAAAGTCTTCCATCATATTATCTATATAAAAGTTTTTCCTCCTTTGAGTTTTCCTCATGTGTTGAATGATAATATTAACTTTAAAAATTAGTTCATTTAATAATTATGGCCCCATCAACATCATTTCCCTCACTTCACCCAAAAATATTATATTTATGCACAACATTCCATATAATACCTCATAAAACTACTGTAAAATGGGTCTATACCCATAGTTTTGTGTAGAACTGTGGGTATAGGCCCCCCCTATAACCATAGTTTTGGAAAATGTGGGTATAGGGATAATATCAGGACCTATACCCATGGTTTTAGAGAACCGTGGGTATAGGTCCTCTATACCGACGGTTCTTGGGAAAACCTGTGTATAGGTTTTTTTTGGAGACCTATACCCACGGTTTTTCCAAAACTGTGGGTAAAGGTGTTGTTCTACAGAACTGTGGGTATAGGCCCCCTATACTGACGGTTCTTGGAAAAACTGTGTGTATATGTTTTTTTGAAGACCTATACCCACAGTTTTTCCAAAACATTGGGTAAAGGTGTTGTTCGGTAGGCCAATACCCACGGTTTTTGAAAACCATCGGTATATGTGGTATTTTTTTCAAAGACCTATACCCACATTTTTTCAAAAACTTGGGTATATCGTTCTCGTGTTATAGTGGGAACAAAAAATTCTGCTGGAGAGGAATCTTTTTTTGGTGAAAAGACAATCTTGAATAATATAGATTTACGGATACAAAATATTAAATCGTATGAAGAGTTTAGTTTGGTTGGTTTAGAACGCTGGTTTGCATGAGGAAAACTTGGGATCAAATCACATGGCTGAATTTTATTCAAATATATGTATAATACGAATATAAGTAAAGATACGTATATATATAAACCAATAATGTTGTTAGGTTAGTTGGTCAGTCCGTGTTATCCCTTAGTAGAGGTCACGGGTTCGAAAACTCACGGATTCATATTTTTAGATTATATCAGTTATAGTAATATATTAAAACAAAAGTATATTTATATATTAGTTGCCGAGTTATCTTGGTTGGTCTCTATGACTTTTCATGAAATGGGAGGCGCGGGTTCGAAACCCGACGACCTTTTATTTTCTATTATAGGAGTTATATTAATATAATAAAATGAAATTATATATATAAATCATTATTTGTGTTATCCTAGTTGGTCTCTTGGTTGGGCATGGTATTGAGGCTCCGCGTGAGGTTGCAGGTTCGAATCCCTCCTGCCCCTTTTTGTAATTTAAATACCCCACAGTTTTCAAACCGTGGGGTCTGCTGTGTGCCACGCTAGAATAGCAGTGTGGAACACTTTGAATCCCCTATACCCACGGTTCTCTAAAACCGTGGGTATAAGCTGTGACCGCTATACCGACGCCGTTCCACCCAATGGTTCCCAATATAGTGGGTATAGGCTATACCCATGGTTTTGGGGGCTACACCCACAGTTTTGAACTGTGGGTATAAGTCATTTTTCCAGTAGTGTAAGGATCCATATTTATAATATAATGGAATCAATTTTTATAATAAAATTCAACTAAATAAATATTCTTATCCAAACATCATAGTTAATCAATTGAAAAAGGTCATAGAATATCCTGCAATATCTGAATAGTTCTCTATTAATGTCCATCAGATTGAGGATACACAGTTGTTCTAATATTTAATTCAGCTCTCAGTGACTTTTGAAGGCCTTTCTTTATGATATAAGTGAACTTGAGATCACGATTAGATACAATGGAGAAAGGAACTCCATGTATTCTTACTATCTCATTGAGTTGTATTCATAAAATATGATATAAATACCTTGTATCTCAAATAAGATGAAAATATGATGATTTGGGCAGTTGATCAACAATAACCCAAAAAACATTTTTACCTAGAGAAGTCTTTGGTAGTCCCATCATGTTTTCCATAGATATATTGTTCCGCTTCCAATATCGAACATGAAAAGTTTTAAAAATACCCTTTTTAATTTTAGAATATTATTTAACATGTTGACAAGATAAAAATTTCATGGTATAATCATTTATATCTTTTCTCATTTCATACCACATGTAATTCTGTCGACGATCCCTTAACATCCTTAGGCTTTGAAGATAAACTATAAATGAAGAACTATGAGCTTCACTTAACCATTCTATCTTCATTTTGGAATCCCAAGGAACAAATAATATCTTTCCAAATCCCTAGACACAATATCTATCATAATTAAATTCCGGAAATATATGCTTCTTAAACAATTCATCAACTATATATTACTCACGGTCCTTCTTCTACACATTCATAAATATTTCTGGGAGAGGCGACTACATTGACACATTATGTAAAATATACCAATTTCCAACAAAAATAAATTCCATGAAAAAATTTATCAAATCATTAACCAATGGATCATGTTCTAGATGTAACATGGTTAATATATCATAAGGTTTTTCAGTCATGGAATCCACCTTAATATTTTCTTTTCTAGGTTAAATTATCATGCAATCAAAATAGTTTATCAGTTCCAATCATCTTTTCAAACCCATGTTCAAATTCTTATGAATAAATATATAAATAAAATTTATATAGTTAGTATTTATTTCACATTTTGCTCTATATATCTGATACCCCCTAATTTTTAAATCGAAAACCACAACTTCTAATTCTTAAATAATGTTTTAGAATATTTAACTCATGGTGTTTCGTTTTTCATGATGCATAAGCGATTTAATAATCATTATGCAAAAGTACACGACCATGTACCATTAAGGAAGAATCAATATAGATGAAAATATCACCATTTCTAGAAGCAATCTCTTAAAAGGGAGCATTCACCAATATTATTTTAAATTCATTAAAAAAACATCACAGTATTCTATCAAAATAAAGTTAACCCATTTTCATGTTAACTTAGTTAGAGGGATATATAACAATGTAATGTGATTAACAAACCATTGGTAATATCCTTCTAATCCATGAAAACTGGTAATTTTAGGAACATTTTTTGGTCTTGTACATTCATAAATCACTCTTATTCGGGTGGGATGAATTATTATACCATGATTATTTAAAATGTTCCTAATAAAATAAATCTATTACAAAAAAATTACATTTACTAACCATATAACATATTTTTATTTTAATGTTTTTAGAATATCCGTAGATATTTTTTGGTTCCTGAGATACTTTTGAATAAACCAAAATATCATCAGTAAAAAAACAAATAACTTCTACATAGATTCACAGATGATTCTATTAATATGATCCATAAATAAAAAATTTGCATTTGTCAAACCAATTTCCAAAATAAAAAACTCAAAATTCACATATCTAGTATGGAATGTTTTTTGGTAATTTCATCCTTCATTAAATTTAGATAATTGTACTTGAATCTCAATTCAATCTTGGAAGAAAAATAATACCTCTAGAGCTGATCAAAAAAATTAACAATATGAGTAAATTGATACTTAATCTTATCTTAAATGTTATTAAAAGATCTATAATTAATGAAAAGTCACATGAAGCCATATATAATTTCTTAATAAATAATTAGCACCCCATGGTGATGTTCTTGGATGAATGAATACATTTTTATGAAACTCCTGTAATTTATTTTTTCAATTCATGAATTAAAACTTTATCAAATTGATATAGGGTTTTTAAAATTATATTATCATTAGGAATTAATTAAAAAGAAAAATCAACTTTTTTATTAGGTATAACTGTAGGAAACATGTTCGAAAAATCATCCAATTATTAATTTTCCACTGTCACATCATTAGTCTGAATAGTTCCCTTATTTTTAAAAATATGTGCAAGATAACTATAATTTTGATATTTTAATAGTTCCTAGTTTTTTATATATAATAAATGGTATGAGTTCATTCATTTATAAATAATGATACTATTTCTAAAAAAACATCTTTTTCCCTATAATGAATCCTATCATGATAAAAATAAAGTCATTGTAGGACCAGAATAACAGAAAACTCTAATAAGGGATGAACATCACAGTTTTCCGATAATATCACTCCATAGAAAATAATAGGATGATTATTATAATAATATTTTCCATAATATCACCCCATTAGTTTTTATCATAAGTTATATTTTCATTTTTATAGGTGAAATTTCAAATTTAACAGAAAACTTATCATAAATAAAGGAATCTATAGACCCCATACCAAACAAGACATTAGAAAATTCTATGTAAATAAACAAAGTAATAAATACAACTTTATTTGACGGCCCAACATATGTTGAAGTAGTCACAAAGGATTTCACCACACCATTCTTCTTATAGTCTAGCTCTATCCATCATTCATATCATTATTTGGGAAAGGTTTTTAACAATGACCTATTTGACAACATTTAAAAAACATTACAATTTTATTATCAGAATTAAACATACCTCTACTATAATCTTTTTCATTAAAATATCGATCCATATGTCAAAACTTACCACATTGAAAACACTTCCCAAATTTTTTAATGAATTCCCCTTGGGTTTTTAAACATTTTCCACAAACATGAAAATTAATTTTCATACATTCATATTTCATTGATTGATTATTACCCATTATATTCCCTTTATACCTTTTCTTTATCCTTATTGTAAAATTATATGTGATCATTTGATATCTCTATTTCTATAGTCTCATCACACCAAATATGTTTCTCATAACATTTAATTCATTGGAGGCCAAATCCCTTCAGTATCTTCGGTCCAATCCTAAAAAAATGTTTGATTTTACTATCAAGATCTTGATTAATATTTAGATCACACTATTCATATATGGTGATGTTTTCACCAAATACATCTACTATATTGTCGTCATTTTGTTTCAATTAAAGAAATTTATTTTAAATCCTACATGAAACCATGCTATGAATATATTTTTCAATGAAAATATTAATAAATCAACTCATTCAATTGCATCAGTCTCCCCATTATCCTTGAAATTCTTGACAATTGACTACCATAGTTCAGATTCACCATAAAAAAGATATATAAAAACATTATCCATTTTTTAATATGAACATGAACTTGAAAAAATATATTTTCAATGGATTTAATACACCCTTCAAAACCCACTAGTTTAGAATATCCACTAAAAGAAGGAGGGTGTTTCCTCATAAAAGGATCTACTATCATCTTGTTCCATTGTGGTAGATTAGGCCTTTTTATTTCATGGATTCCACTATAACATCATTCTTGATTTAATTGATCCATCGGAATGACAAATTTCTTTGTTCCAATCCCCAACATTCTAGGATTCATATTTGAAAAGATATCATACTCTCGGTGTATTCCTATTTTAGCTTCACTATTTTTTCTACAAAAAACAATTCCAAAAAAACATATATTAGATTAACCAACATGGTAATATTTAAATGCTATATTTTTTTAAATGTATCAATAAAAAACCATTTATGGTATTCTATTAACATCATCATAATCTTGAAATTTATTTAAGCCTTCCTCTGATACATACTATCAGGACCAGAACATAATTGTTACATAATCTTGTTAGTTAAACTAGAATACAATTATTTCATTCCCAATGATATTTTTTGTTTTTATTTTCCGTGAATTAAGTCATAAAACATAAATTACAACCCACAATAATAAAAAGTTTATATTAATAATATAATATCTTTTTCTTACATAATAAAATAGTTTTTAATATAACATTAATTCTTCAAAAAAAATAGCTCTTCTTCATCCTTTCTCTTACCAATCCTTAAACCAAGTGAATGTTTTTATTAAAAAATCGTATGAGCACCAAAATATCATTATGGAACATAAAATAAGAAAAGAAATCATTATTCCATGAATAGTTATAAGAATATGAAATAATTTGGACAAAGTCATACTTCTCACCAATAATGTATCATATAGGTACTTTGTGAAAATAAGAAATTCCCATAAAAGGTAGAAATAATATGTAAAACCATATAGGAAACATAGGGTTTTACATACATAATAATTTAACACTCATGGGTTCTATATTATTTTGAACCCTAATGGATACCTTAAAATTATTGGATCAATTGTAAGATAGATATGATACTGATTATAGTAACAAACTATAGTGTAGATAGTCAATATACAAGAGGGAGGATAATTGTCTACCAAAAAAATCCTTAAGGAAATTTTTTATAAACAAAATTCAAAACTCCTCTAAGTTCTACAAATTTTCTTGATTTTCAAAAAAGTGATTCTGAAAAAGAGATACCTGGAGTGAAACTTATCAAAATTTTACAACAAAATTGATTCTACCTTAAAGCGTGTATAATCTTATTTAATTAGAGTACAAGTCTAGGGAACTATAAGATAGTTATAAATTCTTCAACAACCAAAATTACAGCATAAAATGAAGATTGAAACACTACTAATAACAAGAAGTAATTTTTTTTACCCAAAGAGAAGGGTATCCAATAACCTGGGATGAAGGTCCCTTGATTTATAATTTCAAGAATGTATGTCTTACCCAAACCCAATTAAGCCTTCAATACGAAGATCGGTGTATGTCTTGATATCCTCACAACCCCTCGATTTGTAATGAAATCGGAACCTATGACTTCACAACTCGATGTCTCTGATTTTATGGAAATCACACCTCTCCACAAAGCAATTCTACATGAAGCAAAGTTTGAACAAACCGTTCTAACTTTCTGCATGATGTCTGAGTGTTTATAAGAGCCTCTCTCTCTAAAATAACTTCAACAACATATGAGTAAGTTATTCCAAAAGTTGGTCTGAAAAAGTTGGTCTGCCAAAGTTGTGAGCTCATTTAAATTAGATCCAATTTATAGGCATGACCTCGATGGTCGTCATCCTATTCCAATGGTAATATTCTTCCTTGAATTTAAGAGGGACCTATACACGTGTCACTCAAAAAATGGTTATTTAGTAACAGAATTCATGGAATCATTTTATAACCAAAACAAGAGTAAAAATAAATATGGTTACTTAAGAAAATTCATTTTTAGGAGTGAAAGAAAAAATGAATGTTTAGAGTCAAACCAAAAACTATTCAGAGTCTATAATACATGTATTTGGATTCTATTTATCAGAAGAATTTAAAGTCATAATTCTATAGAATTCGGAGTCTAAATTAAAAAGAATTTGGAGTCTGAACTTATAATAATTCAGAGTCTGAACATACAATGTTCGAAATCTAAATTCATAATAATTCGGAGTCAGAAATAAAAAGTGTTCAATGTTTGAATTTAGAGAACTCGGAGTCAGAACTCATTAGAGTTCACAAAGTCTAAATTCAGAGAACTCAGAGTCAGAACTCATAAGAGTTCAGAGTCTGAATTAAAAGATCTCGGAGTAAGAACTCATAAGAGTTCGTTGTCTGAATTCATAGAAATTGGAGTCAGAACTCATAAGAGTTTGGAGTCTAAATTCAGAGAACTCAAAAACTTAATTTGGATCCTGAAAACAGAATGCTCTATATCTAAGTATTATATGATTATGAGGTTTTTGATACAAAATATAATTTTATAATTAGAAATAATGAATAATAAAAAACATGGTGAGGATAAATTTCCTTGGAAATGGAAAATTTTCCTTATGAAAGTATATCATATGGTAGAATGAAATTTTCCTTAAGATAAGGTGTTTGTGATTCTCAAAACATAAAGAAATCTAAATGTCATATGGAAACCGTATTGACTCAAAAATCTCCCCAAACATTAAGGAATGAAAAATTCATAATGAAAACTTATTGACTCAATAATATCCCACTTTTTGGAAAGCACAAACATCCTTTTGAAAAAAGAATATAAGGACAAAGAATGTTTTTTTCTAGACTTTTAAATAAAACATATGTTCCTTAACACATTGGTAAGGATGAATATCACTAACCCCCCCTTAGGCTTTGGAACACTAAGGATCGTATTTTAGATTTCCGGATTGTGATTTTTCATTATCCGAAATACAAAAATATTTGTAATGAAACCCCCACATTAGATGAACCCCCCTTACTTTGGGACATTTCATGCTTAGATAGAATTATTTTTCCTTTACCCCCCTTTGTGATTTTCAGAAATAAATACAAGTAATGGGAAAGTAAATATGGTACCGGGAATATTAGTATAGATTATCCAAAAAAAATGAGCAGAAAAAATTTCATTAAGATTGGAAAAATTAATACAATAAGAAAAATACAACAAAAGATCGGATTTAAAAAAAAATCCTTTTCCCTTGGGCATCAACTTCTTTAATATGGTATTCAACTTTTCAAGCTCTATGTGATCTTCCTCTACACATTTTATAAGATGATCATGATATTCTATTTTTTTCTCTAAGGATTTGATCTTGTCTTCCTGAGCCTTGAAAGCCTCTGCCTGAGCCATTAGTACTTCATCTTGCTTGACTAGATTTTCTTCAATCTCAATCCGAATATCACTTTCTCTCTTCCATCATTGATCCACTAAATATAGTTTCCCATTCAAATACTTAATTTCTTGAATCTGATAATTCTGTTCTAGAGTTAGCATTTCTTCAAAACTACTTGTGAGATCCTTGATCTTACCATCTTTGATGTCAAATACATCCTTGACATTACCTTAGAACTCATCATGATCCCTCAGATCTTCAACAGTCTTCTTTGACCAGCTAACCATTTTCCTACAAGACCATTTTGGTGCATCATAGATAATAAATAAATTCTTGAAATCATCCTCAAGCTATACACACTTATCCATCACCATGGATAGTGAATCTGATTTCCGATTTAGTGTGTGTTGAAGAATCTGGGATCTGTAGTCAATGCGTGGAAAAATCGGAATGGTCCCAACTATCTTCTTCAATGAATGGACAATGAAATCATGTCCAAGGGATGATGATTCTGAATCTGAAACATTTATTGGATAGGTTTCTTTCTCAAGGTCAACAAGTTTCCTCTTTAAAGATCAAAAAACTTCCCTCTTTTTACAACAACTTTAGTAGGAGTATCAACAACCACCTGTTTACCCTTAACAGTTCTTGTAATGGCTTCCACCTTTAGAGATTCATGTTCAATGCCAGACAGTTGAACAATTTTGTCTTCATCTATCTGAACCTTCTCAATATTTTCCTTAGAATCCTGAGGGTCTATGAAATGATGATTAACTATCTTCTTCAGATAGCTTATTGATTTCTTCATCAATATTTTCATCTTCTCCATTCTCATATTTTCCAGTTTTAGCGTGCTTTGAAGACTCTTCTTCAAAATTTTGGATTGAAAATTTCTCAGATGGACTTTCATTCTATTTGAAATCTTCAACTTGTTTAATCAAATCTGTGGTTTCGCCACTGCCTTCTTCTTCTTCAACTCCTTGTACTACATCTTCTTCTTCTCTTTCTTTGTTTTTTTCCAGAGTGAAAAAATTATTCCCTAGAGTTTCATGTAAGGCTTATACCGGGAAGGATTCAGGTCTTTAGATATTTTCTGATTCTTTCTCAGCAGCCTTCAAAAGAGTTTGGACAAGCTCTACTTCTTCCATATTCTTCTTTTGTTTATTTTCTTTAGCTTTCTTTTCAAGCTCATCAGTAGTCTTTTATTTTAAATATTTTTCTTCAACAGGATCCAAAAAAAATTGGCTCCCCTTCTTTTTTATTTTTCTTATCTTCCCCCCACATTTCTTAACCCTCATAAAGATATGCCTTTCTCTTCATAGGTTTTTGATGTGCGGATTAGGATTCCATAGCTTTTGGGGGTTTTCATCCTCTTCTACTTCCTTCAGCTTCCTTTTCCTTCCAGAATTTTTTGATGGTTCATCCACTTATTGTTTTTTCGAAATAGCTTCAAATTTTTCTTTAGGTTTTTCATAAAATTCTCCAGAGTCGGTAGAAAAACAAATGTTCATCCTATTCAGAGTATCATTACTGACCAGCATGACTTTTCAATTCTTTGGCTTCGAGCTGCAATGAATTTTTTGAGATTTTAAGCACCAAAAAATTAACTAGGAGAGAATGGTTGGATACATGATTATCTGAGCCTTCAAATTTACATTCTTAATATTTTTTATATTAATGAGAATATGGTTAACCAAATTTATCATCCTTAGATTTACCATGAAATCAAATATATAAATGTCACTCTTCTTCAATGTATCCTTGTCCTCATTTCTTAAAATGATTAATCCTTGAACCCATAATTCATGAATCAAATAATTTGTAGACAAGTGGGTGATCTTCAGAGTATTTACATCATAGAGCCCAAGAAATTCCATAACCATCTCCTAAACAAAACTTCCTTTTACATTTGGAAACTTATGAGAACAGAACTCAGCTTCCCATTCATATGAAATACCAATCAAACTGGCAGCCTTAGTGTATGAAAGAACTTAAGTCTTCCCATATCTATTGAAGGGAAAATTCTCTCTACCTTCTTTCATAAAGAAACAAACTGATTCATAAAACCCTCCTAGTAAATCCGCATACACCAAATCTTGTGCCCTGGCTTCGATAGGGAAATGCTCTGCACTCCATTCATCTTAATGTTCTTCACTATTATTGAATCATACTTGTTAAAGAGGTTTGGATGCACAAACCTTTCTCTATAGACCCGCCACTCTGAGATTTTCATGACACTAGAAATATCTTTATGATAAAATTCTTCTACAGACCTTATGAATTGAGAAAGCATTGAAAATCCAGAATCAGAATATGTAGAAGGGAAGAACTTTAGCACGCGAGAGCTTGAGATTCGATGTGGGACAACAATAGGGGGGTCCTTTATATAGAAATTTGATGCCACAGTTCATCATTCCAACTCAATCCAATGGCTGAAAATCCTTCTGATCAGATTAGACGGTTGATATGATAGCTGCAAAAAATCTTGGATCTGATCTTTTGAGGTTTTTTTAATAAAAACATTCAGATTTTAGGAAAAGAGTGTCCAAAAAATTTAAAAACAAAATAAATAACTAGCTAGTAAATGATGATTATGAAAACTCAAGAAAGGAAACATACCTTTCAGATTGCCTAGAAAATTATTCATATTGAGGGGAAAAAAGTTATTCTTGAAGACCATTAGATTCCGAAAATTCAACTAAAAAAAATAAATTTCAAAATGAAAAACTCCATTACGAGAATTTTGTGTATGAAAATCTTCATTACGAAAATTTTATGTACGAAAATATTCATTAAGAAAATTTTGAGTTCAAATATCTTCATTACATAAAATTTTTAGACTATGAAAAATTATAGTGTTATACTACGAAAACATCATTACGAAAAATTTACAATATATTAATTATGAATGATTTGAAATATATGACTATGAAAATTTTCATTACGAGATATTTGAAACATATGACTAAGAAAACACCATTACGAAAGATATTGATCTAACTGACAAGAAAATTTACTCCCCCTATGAAAATGATTTTATTACTATTAGGAGATTGGTTTAAACAGAAATTTAATAAGGAGGATTACCTTATGGTTATCATTCTTATATTCTATTTAATGAATTCAAATCTATCAGAGGGTAATGCTTTTGTGAAAATATCAGCAAGTTGATCTTTTGTTATGATAAATTGATGAATGATATTCCCTTTTTCTGTGTGATCCCTATGAAAGTGATGCCTAATATCAATATGTATTTAATGAGAGTGATGTGCAGGGTTTTTACTTAAGGAATGGAACTAGTATTATCACACAAAATTTCTATTTTGGTAAAACTAATACCATAGTCTGTGAGTGTGTGTTTCATCCACAACACTTGAGCTCAACAACTTCTAGATGCTATATATTCAGCTTCAATAGTGGAATGTGCTACTGAGTGTTTCTTTCTGTATGACCAAGAAACTAATGAATCTCCTATGAAATGACAAGTTCTGGTGTATCCTTAAGTAGTCTTTTCATAGAGTGTTTTTATAGGTTACTACAGTTATAGTGACCTAGAAATCTATGCCATAACCAAGAATGATCTTCCATTTCACTATGGCAAGGTAGATCTTGGATCCTAAGGTATTTTATGTTTAGTGTGTAAACATTATCTTGCCTATTGGTAGAAAGAATAAACATTTCCAAGGAATTGTGTACTAAGAACTTGTCATTCATAAAATTCACATGGAAACCTTCATCACATAATTGACTTATGATAATGTGGTTGCGTTTAAGACCCTTAACAAATAAAACATTTGAAATAAATGTTTTTCCAAGAATAACGATGTTACCTATCCCAGTAATTTCTCCCTTAGAATTATTGCCAAAAGTAACTTTTCCTCTGTTCATCTTGATAATCTTTTCAAAGAAGTTTTTGTTATCATACATATGCTTGGAACATCCACTATCCGTGTACCAAGTATTGATGTTGGTACATTCTTTATTCTCTTGATAATAAGAATGTTAGACTTTTGGAATCCAAACATTCTGTGATCCAGAATTGTTAGATAATAAATTTTTGGTATCCACATATGATAAGATAAATAAGATTTATGAAACCTAAGATATTGAACATTATTCAAGGAATAATTTATCTTCAAATTCCCACCACATTGTCATTTAGTACAAAAAGGGGCTCAAGATGGAATAAAATAGTTATTGTTGAAAACAGATTTTCTGTGAGAAAAACATATTCTAGTAGTATTTCCTTGAGGTTTGATTTGAAGATAAATCTTGTCAAACTTTTCTTTAGCATAATTAAATTTTGCAAGAAATTTCTTAAGAGAATATATTTCATATTTCAGTATTGTGACTATATTCCTATCATCAAGAATTATTTCCTTAGAGTTAGATTTTTCCTCAAAAAAATTATTTTTAAAATAGCATTCTTATGATCATTATAAATTTTTTATAGAATCCCATCCTTATATTTAATATCTATAGAGAGGTATGAAATCTCTTTTGTAAGAACTTCTTCCTTAATATTTTACTTGTCTCGTTTCTTAGAAATTTTACAATTTATTACTTCAAACAACGTGGAAAATCTTGATACTTATTCATATGAAGGTATTTATTCATTATTTGAAGATGATGTATCTTCATTAGAAGTAATATCTTCATAATAGTAATTCTTATCAAGAGATAAATTTTTTATTGCCTCGGCCGAGTGTACCTATTACATAAGACATGTATTTGGGAAAGAATTAGTAGCAATGAATCCAATATTTATCTACTCTGATGATTTATATTCAGAAAATTCACTTCCCGAAGAGTCTCCATAACAATAAATCCATGTTTTGTTTGATTTAAGACTATTCATGAGCTTCAAATAGTAGAAATCCTTCTTGTTTATCTCTGAATTCCTTTCCCTCTTCTCTTTTTTCAATAGAGGGAAATCAGGTCTGATATGACCTGTTCTTCATCATTCATAACAAGTAACATCTCAATATTTCTTATCTTTATAGTCTCTCTTCTCGAAATTATTTGGATAGTTCTTCTGAGCTACAATCTTGTACATTCTTCGAGCAAGATTAGAAAATTCATTCTCAGTATTTTCTGTGTCACTTGATTCTAACTGAATAGTGACTTTATTTGACTTTGATCTAGTTACTCTTTCTGGAGTCTTGGGTTTCATATGTTTTGAAGTAGTTTTAAAAGAATATCCTCCATTTCCACTACTCTTTTTAACATTATCATCATCTCTCTTCATTCTAGTCTCATGTTGATGAATATTTTCAAATTTCTCATCTATGAAAATCTTTGTGACTTTCCTGATCTCATCAATTGTTGTCCTCTTGGACTCCCACTCATTTGGTATGATGTCTATGATATTATCTACAAGGGATTCATCATCCAACCCTTTTTCTTCGATAGACTGTAAGCTATTCAGAATATTCATGAACCTTTACTGAACTATGCTTATAGGTTCTCCATAAGGAAAGGAAAATCCATGGTATTCAGGACTAAACATTTCTATTATTGACTCTATAACTTTAGAAGATAAAAAATGTGTAACTTCAAGTTTTGTCCAGATATTGTTTTCATCCTCACATGAAGATATTTTACTATAGATGTTTCTTGTAATACAACACAGAAATGTATTTATGACTCTACAATTTTCATGATATTACGATTTATACTGATTAGTAAAAGTTCTCAATTCATTATTTGGAATCATATAGTCTCCTCTCAACATCATGTAGGTATTAACTCTAGTGTTAATAAATAAAGTCTCCATCCTATCTCGCCAGTACTCAAAATCATTTCCATCAAAAATATGAGGTCTGGTAGGATTTATATGGTCAATAGAACCAACATTTAAACCTACCATCTTAAGGAAAATCATTTCACACAAACTTGTTAGTAATAAAATATTGTAAATATCCTAAGAAATGAAAATATAATAAAAATATCTCTAAGAAAAATATGAATCTGAACATTATGTTCTAGAGAATCTTATTTCGTAAAAATGAAAAAGAAGGTTCTCTTTTGAATCAAATTGTCTGATTATTTCAGATTTAACAAAACACTGTAATACCAATTGATGGATCGATTTTAAGAATGATATGCTATCGATTGTAGTATAAAACTATAGTATAGATACTCAATATACAAAGGTTGGGTGAATTTTATACATAAAAAATTCATTAATGAAATTATGTATAGAAAAAATTTACAACACCTCTATGTTCTACTAATTTTCTTCATTCCGAAAACAGTGATTCTGAAAAAGAGATTCTGGAAATGAAACTTATCAAGAGTTTAGAAAAAAAAAGATTCTAACATAAAGAGTATAGAATCATATTTAATCATAGTACAATTATAAAGAATTATAAGATAGTGATAATTTCCTCAACAACCATAATTACAATGGAAAAATAATATTGATACACCACAAGTAACATGTAGTAAATCTTTAATCCCAAAGAGAAGGGTGTCCAACAACACTGGATAAAGGTCCCTTGATTTATACATTCAAGAAAGTATGTCTTACCCAAACCCAGGTAAGCCATCGATCCAAATATCAGTATCTATCTTGATATCCTCGCAAGCCCTCGATATTTAAATAAATCTACACCTCTAACATCACTACCTTAAGTCTCTTATTTTAAGGAAAACACACCTATAAAGAAATAAATTCTGCACAAACAAAAGTTTGAACAATCCGTTCAAACTTTCGGTATGAAACCTGAGAGTTTATAAAAGCCTCTCTCTCTAGAAATCACTTGAATAGCATGTAAGTAGGTTCTACCAAAAGTTAGTTTGCAATAGTTTGTCTTCCAAAGTTGTAAGCTCATTTAAATTAGGTCTTATTTATAGGCACGACTTCAACAGTCTGTTCCCTCCTCCAAAGGTCATATTTTTCCTTGAATTTCGGAGGAAACTATACACATGTCACTCAAACAATGGTTAGATAACAACTGAATGCATGACATCATGTTATAACCAAAACATGAGTAAACAAAGATATGGTTACTTATGAAAATTCATTTTTCGAAGTTTATGCCAAAATGAAAGTTCAGAGTCTAACCAAAACTATTAGAGTCTATAATATATGTATTTGAATTATGATTAATAGAAGAATTCGGAGTTTGAATTCTATAGAATTTAGTGTCTGAATTTATAAGAATTTGGAGTCTGAACTTATAAGAATTCGTAGTTTGAACCCACAATGTTCGAAGTCTGAATTCATAAGAATTCAGAGTCAGAACACATAAGAGTTTAGAGTTTGAATTCAGAGAACTCGAATTCAGAACTCATAAGTGTTCGGAGAATGAATTTAGAGATCTCGGAGTCAGAACTCATAATAGTTCGGAGTCTGAATTCTGAAAACTCAGAGTCAGAACTCATAAGAGTTCGAAGTCTGAATTTAGAGAACTCGGAGTGAGAACTCATAAGAGTTCGGATTCTGAATTTAGAGAACTCAAAACCTGAATTCGGATCCTGAAAATTAGATTATCTATATCTATGTATTATATGACTCTGAGGTTTTGGATACGAAACCAAATTTTATAATTATACATAATGAATAATAAAAAATATGGTAAGAATAAATTTCCTAGGGGAATGAAAATTTTCTTTATGAAAGTAAAACATAGGGTAGAATTAAATTTTCCTTAACATAAGGTATTTTTTATTTTCAAAACAAGAAGAAATGGAAAATTCATAAGGAAACCTTGTTGAATCAACAATCTCCCCAAACATAATGTAATGGAAAAGTCATAAAGAAACCATATTGACTCAAAAAAAATATAACCCTCATGACTACCTTATGATGTAACTATCACAAAATCCTTATGGTGTAACCACCATGTTTACACGTATAATAACCCATGTGGTAAACATCCAATATAAACATATCATATGCATTTGAGGGAGATATATGTCAAACCCTTCATCAAAAAAATTCCCAGAACTATAAAATAATCATATTATAATAATACATGAATATATTAAAGAATCACATTACTATTTATAATTACATGTATGAATTTTTTATAACATCTTTCCACCTATTTATTTACAATACATTTTAGTTTTAATTTTTTTTCTGTTCATTTATTTCATGGTTTCCTCATCTGGTTCCTTATGAATTTTATTTAAGAATAGAAGAAAAAATAAAATAGTTGAATAAAATTGTATTTTTATGTTTCTATAATATTATATCATTCAATATATCATTTTTTCTGATATGAGGATGAATCATTTTATAAATAATTAATGAAAATGATTTAGATTATTTTGATGGTTTTTAACATTATCCCGAAATTATATCATTGTATTTATTATCATTTTTACATAATTGTTATAGAAAATTATATAAGTTAAAAGATGGATAATAAATTCTTATTTGACCATAATAATGATTTTGTGATCACCCTTGAATGCTGGAAAAGAAAACTAAAATATATCATCCAATATGGTGCTAAATCGACACATTACATACAATGTAATCATTTTAATAATAAAAAGGAGATAAGAAGGTTTTTTAGGATGAATTTTACAATAAAAATAATAAAATTCCATTATATATAAGATAATATAGTATTCAGGCCACTGGGTTAAGGGTAGTGGGGATAAAATATGAAAATAAATTAAATTAAAAATAAAATCAAAGAAAATGAAAGAAGATTTAACTACTAGAATTCTTATACATGAAAACCTCCTTATGGAAAATGAAATTAGCCTTTTTCTGAAACCAATAGGTCTTGGACCTAGGAATGAGGATTGGGAAGGTAATTAGTAATAAATTAATCATTCTAAAATTCTTTATGGTGTGAGGAAAAGAGGTGGCGAGGGTGGTTTTTATAGTGGGGGAGAGGGGTGTTTTTTGATTATTTTATTCATTACTTAATTATTTTGGCTCAAGACTATGAATAGTTGGATAATTATCACAATATATATTTACAGAAATTAATGAGAGTTTTATATTATGGGATTACATCAGTAATACATCATTTTTGAGTCAATAAATAATGTATTTATAAAATACTACAAATTACGGTATATTTTATTCATAACAAATGTACTATTTTTGAAAAATAAAAAAAATTGATCTTAACCATTTTTCAATGTGAATGATTCAAAATTTTACTCCATTTTATGAAAATAATTTTCTATATGTGAGAAATTTAATTTTCTATTAAAATCATAATTAATTCAAAAAAATACCAATTTTAAAACAATAATAGATTTTACAACACTTTAAAAAACAATAAAACATCTTATAAAATTATCTAATAATAATAAGACTATAAAATATAAATTTATGAATAAATTTTATGAAAATAATGTTCTGTTAGAATAATTATATTCATTATTAAATTATAAATAATAAATTTTTTCTAAACAAAATACTAACTAATAATTCCTAATTTTCAGTACATTTATAAATTATTTAATGAGATAAATGTATGATATTTTCACATATAAGATACATTAATTTAATTTATACTTTTATAAGAGAGGTTACAATTATATTTATATAGATTCCATAATTTTTATAAATATCGCTTATTTTATTATACATTAATAATGAATTTACCTATTCAATTTTAGAATGGAAAAAATTATTTTATAAGAACCTTGGTTGTTATAAAGGAACTAGAATGTAGGTTATAGATTCAGAAAATAGTGTTTCGGAATAATGTGAGTGGAGTTAATATTAATTATGGAATATCATTATGGGAACATGTTAACACTGCCAACAAATTTAGTTCCATTATGTATCTTTGGATGAATATAATGTCGAAAGGGAATAACCTTAGGATATTTATGGAGAATTTCAACTCATAAATATTCCCTTTTAAAGGTACTGATCAAAGTAAATTTTAAAATCATGTTTTTGAATTTTCATGGGATATAAAATTCACCCTCTGTCACAGACCTTAGAAATTTTAATGAATCAAAATTTCCAATTATGGATGGGAAAAAAGAACCAAAAGTGAAATTTTAATGATATAAGGGATTAAAAAGGCTAAATTTGTTTACAATCTTGTAATGAATAATCATTTATAGTGTAGTGGGGAATATATGGGTCGCAAGGTACTCATGTGCAAATCTAATCTATTATTGTGATAGTTATCAGTTTGTTTTTGTTTATATTCTCATAAATGGGGCCAACACTAATTTCAAATTTATATATTATTATAACTAGTTCATTAGGATAATATTTTTATTGTAGGAATTGGAATGATTTATTCACCTATGAATAGGTACTAAGTCATTATTCAAAAAAACAGTACTATCCTTACACAAAAAGAGGAAATTGGATTCCCTTCAACAAGATTGCTGCTAATGAGTTTTCCTCTTGAATTGATGACTATGACATGGTTTCATTATCTATTTCATGGGATTATTTTTTATGTGGAAGGATTAATATAAATTAAAATCTAGTAATTTAACATGATTGATGTTCATATGATATGGATGAGAATGGACCCAACATAGAAATGTATGAATTCACACTCATCGGATTCAATTCTAGTCATATAATATTATTGTTTTAAATAAATATGTATTCTTTGAGAATATATCCATTGTATTTCTTGTTAAAAAATACATGGCACACAATAACATGATTCTTATTAATTTTTCTGGATGGTTGGAGAGAATAAAGTAATGTTATCCCACATCATGTTGTTATTGGGATGCACTTGAAGGGTAAGAATATTAAGAAAGGTCTGAGTAATCTATATTTATAAAAAATATATATTGATATTATTGTTCTTGAAATGTATCTAGGATTATAGAAATATATCTAAGAATAGGAATCATAAAATTTCAAATGATATACTATAAATGTATTCTTATTTGGTTGATATCTTGACTCATAAAAAAATGATTTCCAGGAACCAATATAAATTCAGATGTATTCAATTTGGTGATAAAAACTCAAACATCATCTATTTTCATCAGGAATAGATGAACTCTTGGAATGGGACAAAAGAAATTCGAGTGAATTATTTTTTTCTACCATTATAGGTTGACATTACTAAAGATACTATAAATTTTATACAAAATCACTATAATGATTATTGGAATAGTACTAGAACTCAGATGATGGATGGTATAACATACTATATTATTGATTATCATAATTTTCATCTGATGATGGTCTCCCTAATAGAGGAAATCCATTATTTTCCCTTTGATATATATATGTAATGTTTCTAGTTTTGATATATTCAATAATAAATTCATTTTATTCTATATGTAAATTGTACATAATGACATTGTTATAGATATTTTGGATTACTTCCATTCATCCTTTATACCTTATGGGTTGAAATAACACTTCGTTTCATTCCATCTAATTAACAAACATCCAGTTCATATTAACTATTTTACACAAGTGTATATTGGTAACATTATTCCATTGATAATAAGCATGATTTTTTACATTATGGAATGAGAAGGTGATTGAGAATTTCCTTAATCAAAACTAGTTTTTTTCGATAAAGAGTTAATAAAGATTCTTATTTACGACATCACTATGTGTTAATAGTCTCAATAAAAGGGATATGCATGGTAATTTTTCATGTAAGGTTAAAATTTCTATGTCTTTTGAAATTATCATGTGGAGTTTCATTTTTTGATATCCACCATAGGTGTTAATTATATATCAATTTCATTGGACGGATAAATGCGATTTTTTAGAGGTCCAAGATTTATGTATTTTCTAAGAGGACCCCAATGGGATTATTTGAATGACTAGAGGAGTTAGACAGTGAGACCCTCTCTATGGTCATGTTTTTTCTATTATGGAGGAATTCTTAAGAATATACCTCATTGATCAATCAACAAAAATATGTAATAATTAAATTAGGTTTGGAAGTAATATAGTTTATCCTTCACATATTTTTTTTGATGATGAAATTCTTCTCTTTGAAAAGTCGTATGAGAATACTATGAAATTTATTTTATTTTTTTAAGTAATTATGAGGAAATAGTGGGTTAAGCTATTAGTTGAAACAAATCATTTAATATTTTTGTTAATTGGATCAAAAAATCTATGAAAACAATTACAGATAATTACCTAGGGGTGAAGGGTGTTTTTGAGAAATTCACCTTGTTATGTATCACTATGTTTTAGTGGGTGTCTAAGAGAAACTATTTTGATACTATTTTTTTGAATTTCAATTATAAAATAGGGAAATGGAAAGGAAAGAACATATCTCTATAGCATGAATCTACCTTCTTAAATATGTGATCACCTCATGGGTTTTTTAATTAAATTCTGATCTACATTTTTTAGGAATCCTTATAATAAAATTCAAGGCCATTTCAAAAAATTTATATGGGTAGGATGTATCAATGATAAAAAAGGTGATCACTATTTTCCATAAGGAGTAAAAAAATCTATTGATATGGGTGGAAATGGGATAAAATATATTAATAAATTTATTGAATCTTTTATAAACATGTCTACAATGAATTTTATTAAATTTTAGGATGAATATCTTGTTTACTAAAAGAATGTTTTTAATTCTTGGCGTAAATATAAATTTTCTTACTATATTTATTCAAATACACGGTCTATATGGAAATCATATTACAAGTATCTGATGTATTGATAAAAGTGTATGTTCTCACTGAATAAAATATTTAGTGTATGGTAATAACATCGATTAAAAAACACATTCGGTAGATGGAGGTTTCACCATAATGCCTAAAATTTCACACAATTGTATGACTCACCCAAAAATTGAGTTGTAGCAGTGGAATGTTTTCTTTGAGCACTAATCTACACATTTATAATTACAAGTACATTGATAACTAAAAATTGATCTTGATTCGTTATGTTACCAACTAATTTTTTCTTAGATGGGTTTAAGGGTGAAAAATAATTGTGTCTCAAATGTGATGAGGGGGCTTATAAAGTTTATGTTTCCATTAACTGCCCATCAGTGTTTCTTTATCCAATGAAAATTGTGGGAAAACCTGCTGACATAGGAAAAGGAACATCAAGTGATGGTATGGAATTTTTTTAGTTTTATCAATCTATTATAGTGATTTTGAAAAATAATGTAACTTTTTCAGTCACTGTTACTTTCTTTCGATATCAGGGAACTCTATGCAAGCCAATTATGGTTGTATGTTGAGTCTTGACAAAATATTCTGTGAGACAATGGTTTCTATCATTGGTGATATACTTATTGAGAAAATTTATAATATTATATTACCTACTCTAAGATCACTCATTACATTCAATTGGGACCCTGAAAGGGTATTTTTTTGTCAATTAGATGGCCTCATTCTATATTGGTGTCACCTTGATTCATAAGAATGTGTCAGATATATCCTTAAATCAAAATAATAATATAAAAATGATTCTAAATACATTATTCTCTGGTTTCTTCTTTCTATAACATATCTATCCTAAAAATCACCAGGGATTAAATTCATTAAATTGATAACACCTATCCTAAAATAGATGAAGTTTAATGTTAATGGAGCTTCCTTGGGGGTGCATCGAACCTTAGGTTGTAGTGGAGTGTTTCATACATACATGGGGTTTATTTAAGGATATTTCCATATGTAAATTATTATTGATAGTGATTATGAAGCGGAACTATTATAATTTTTTTTGGGATATTTAATTTGATTTACATTTTTGTTCAAAACACTTATGGATAGAAATGGACTCTATCATTTTTTTGGAAGAATTAATGTTTTTAACGAGGGATGTTCCATGGAGAATTTTTATTTATTTATTTAGTTTCTAGAATACTCTTGATGTTATCAGTATATACATATCTCACATATACATGGAGTCCATCCAGCTAGGTGATTCACAATTAATGAAATTTATCCTTGTCTTTAGCTCTGATTGGCCTTTTGTGATGCATGCATATTATACTCCACAAGAGGATTCATATTTATAGGTTTATTCTCAAACCAAAATTTTCAAATCTAATGTGATATGAAACTTCCATAATCTAAATATGGAAATTCTTTTGGATAGGTTGTTCTAGTCCCTTATAATTTACTTATAAATTAAATTTCACATGATATTTAAAAATAGAACAATCAATGAATAATTTAAAAAAGATTATTAACTATTTTTTCAACATAATAAGATAATATATGTCATTATATTATGTTATTCTGAAATTTAAAATCATTTAATTATTATAATTACATCATCATGATCAATTAAACCCATCAATAATTGAAAATGATAAATTCAATTTTTAAAAGGAAAAAAATTTAAAACTATTATTGTAAAGATCAGAAAATTTGAAGGAAAATTTTTTCTTAATTTACTTTGGAATTTTACAAGAGCGAAGTTTCTGACGGCACCTGATTCCGAGGCTCGGTGTGCCCGGAATAAATTTCCTAAGTTTAGCTCGTGTACGTTCAGTGAACGAACGAGCGAGAATTCCTATATTTTGAACCAATGCTCGGAATTGAAATCCGATGACACCAATGAACTCGAAACGCCGATAATCGCTTAAGAGAACCTTTACCGTAGTTGCGTTTGTGCGGGATAAGATGTTAATTAATGGGGATTAATTGAAAAGTAAATAAAATTATTGGATCAATTTTATTTCATATCAAGGTGTTTAACTTCACCCATGGGAAGTTGGTGGTGGGGCCCACATCCACCCAACTTCCCATGTGTGGATAATTGAAAGGGTGGGGCCCACACGAACCCCCCACCTTTTAAAATCCCTTAACTCCTATTAACCCCTCACCTTCCTAAATCCCCATTAACTCACTTTAATTAATTTTTTTGACAACTTGTTATAATTAATAAGGTGAGTTACTTAATTTCAAACTCTTGAAATCCAAATGGTTAGGATGTGTTAATGAAATTAAGACTTGGTCTTATTTTATTTTTGTTAGAGTTTTTGTCACTTTGAGAGGTTTGGGAAGCGTGAAGTCTTCTTCTTCTTCAACCTCGACGAAGAACACGAAGAACATTGTTCTTCAATGAAGAACATCTCTGCAGAAGAACGCAACGTCTTCTTCCAACGACGTTTCCTCTTCGAACGCACCTCGATGACAACGGAATCGATGTTCGTTTTCCGCGACGCCCGACCTCCGCGACGCTCGTCTTCCACGGCTCAATTGACGTGCACTGTTCCTGAACCGAGGTAGGGAATTGTTTATGAAATATTAATGAACCCCATGCTCTTTCCTTATAATCAAAGAACGCGGATCATATAAACATTAATTTGATCCGCGAAGATTATGTTGCGGGTAGGGATTTTATTTTGGTATTCTCTTACCTTTTGAGAAAAGAACGACGAGCACGGACCAACAAATTCTGGGTTGATCCGCGAATCATTCGTACATGTGGATCGATGTAGGGGTTTTATTTATTTATTTGATTTGTGAATACCAACTTGATGATCTTCGTGGATTTAAACCATTTGTTATCAAATAACGTGAGGGTGTCGGACCGCACAAACACGGCCGAACCTCCTCCTTAATTTTGTCATGGTTCCTTTATGGTTGGTACGGGAAGGCGTGCTGTCGTCGCACCATGCTGTTTCATGCGGAAGGATATGCGCAGCGCCATCGCGTCGCGCCATGGTAGGAAGTTTAAGAACGCGACGTCGTCGCTCCGCATCGAAGAAAACCAAAGAACCGCGGTCGGAGTCGGGCCGCGGCGAAGGGGCACGGTGCCATCGGGTCGCGCTGGAAAACTACAAAGACGACACTATTCATTTTGACGTGCAGTTTGACGGATGACGATGAAGCAGGACGTTTTGTAGTTTGAATTCCTTCGTAGTGAAGGTGGGGTCCCAGGGGGACCATAGGCAGAGATGGCAGGAGAAACGGACCACCGGAGCGCATCCGGTGGTCCGCGGAAGGCGGCGTCGGCGCACCGCCGGAAGTTTCCGGCGGCGGTTGCCGCTGGCGTCAATAAGTGGTGAAGGGGGGGGGGGGCGCACCCCTGCCACTCAAGGATTAGGAATACTTTGAGTTCGGCTGGGTTGGTTCGTACACGAAACCAACCGGGCCCTCGGAGCGAAAATGCTCATATCTTGAACTCCCGACGTCCGATTGACGTGTCGTCGACTTGGTTGAGTTCCTCTTAGTGAGACGGATCTTTTGGCATAATCCTACCGTGGTTTGGATGTAGGTGGAGTACGTTCGGGTTGGTTTTGCCTTAAAAACTAATCGGGCCCCTGGAACGAAAAAGCCAATAACTCTCAGACCGGGCGTCCGATTGACGCGCCGTCTGTTGCGTTGAGTTCATGTTGACGATACGGAACTTTTGGATACATCAATTTCGGACTATGTGACAGTTGATGTATCAGCCTCTCGGCTCGTGGAGCGGACCCTCCTGAACGAGCTTGCTATGTGCGGGAACCCTAGTGTTGGCTGCGACTGCGACTTCGACGATGACTGTGCAGAGATCCTCAGTGGATTCGACGACGACGACTATAGCACACAACGATCCTACGGGGGTCAGTGCTACAGATCATGTGTGGGTCTGATCCTGTGTGGACCTTTTCGGGGATTAGTACCTATCGATCCTTTGTGGATCTGACAGCTTAGATGGTTCAGTACTGGTCTTGTATCCTATGTGGGTCCCAGTATAGATGAATCAATGAAGACAGCTGGTCTTGTATCCTATGTGGGTCCTAGCTGTGCTGGTCTTGTATCCTTTGTGGGTCCCAGCTTAGATGATTCAGTACTGGTCTTGTATCCTATGTGGGTCCGAGTATAGATGAATCAATGAAGATAGATGGTCTTGTATCATATGTGGGTCCCAGCTTAGTTGATTCAATACTGGTCTTATATCCTATGTGGGTCCCAGTATAGATGAAATAATGAAGACAACTGGTCTTGTATCCTATGTGGGTCCTAGCTGTACTGGTCTTGTATCCTATGTGGGTCCCAGCTTAGATGATTCAATACTGGTCTTGTATCCTATGTGGGTCCCAATATAGATGAATCAATGAAAACAGCTGGTCTTGTATCCTATGTGGGTCCTAGCTGTGCTGGTCTTGTATCCTATGTGGGGCCCAGTGTAGATGATTCAGTAAGTATATATGATCATCTCTTTCACCTTTTTGATGATGTATACATGTGTGAGCTGAAACCTGTTTTTTCTTTCCTATGTGGAATATGATTTGGTTTCCTGTGTGGACTGGGATGTACTTGGGCTTTGTGGTTGGAACGTGTTGGAATTGATGACTTAGGTATATGTATGGGAATATAACTAAGCAGTGTCAGTTACTACTTCGTGATTGTATCTTTCCTTTTTGGTTTAACCTTTATGGATTTTGGGAGACCTTCGGGGGTCTCGGGGTCCCTACTGAGTAGTTTCTACTCAACCCTGCACGGGCTATGCCCACACTACGTGGTGTTGGTTGCAGACGATGGACAACATTGATCGTGGTTGAGGCTTGCAGAGTAGGACGATACTTGGAGGTGGACCCCTGGGCGGAACGTACTCGGAGCGGACAGCGGGACCCGAGGAGCCGTGGAGCTATCTGTACCCACCCTTCAGGTGGGATTTCCAATGGACGGCCTGACACTGTGGCTTTTCTTTTTAGTTGTTGTTTTCCCCTTTCAGTTGTACTTTACAGTTGGGCTTGTATTTCCTGCCCCTTTTACTTTCAGCACAGCTTGTTATAGTTTTTACTTAGTATTTACTCTTTCCGCTTGCTTTCTCTGTGGTGGTTGTTTACTTTACAAAGGCAATGCCTTCCGTATTTATCGGGATTTACGCCTTGGTGTTAGTCGCCAGCCCCTGGCCTATGGAAGGCGGGCTTGGGGTAGTCACGGCACGAGCCCCGAGGACGGGTCGTGACAATTATTAATAAAACATTTATACAATTAAAAAATGAATGTAATAAATATAATATTTATAGTGAAAAAAATAAAATAAACTAATTGAAAAATATATTTATTTTCCTTATTTATTGAATAATAATTTATTTATTGATCTTTTTCATTTACTAATCATATTTTTTCTATAAATTATTTATTATCTTAAATAATTTGATTTATCTTATGTCTAATTTTATTTCAATAAATTCATAAGAAAAACCCATCATGTGTGGTGATTTTATATATAAAATTAATCATATCATATAAAATAATTTTATAGTGATATATCAAAAAGTGTATCATAATGAATTGAGCGTCGAATTTCCTTTTATTTATTTCATTGGTTTATAAAATAATTTTTTAATCTATAGTTGATTTATTAATAGGTTATAAATCTTGATTATCCAATTAAGAGAAAAATGAGTGGTTCATAATCATATAATTTCTTATTAATATTTACTCCTATAAATATCAAATCAACTTTTCGATATCTATTATTTTTATCCAAAAAATTTATATACCAACACTAGTATTCTAAACATAAATTTAATTAATTTATAAAATTTATAAAATTTCTAAAATATATTATTTTTTCATGAATGTGATTTTCTAAATTATTAATCAATATATGCAGAGTCTTCCAAAAGATCCAAACTACGACTTTTTATTTTTTTCCTAACAATATATATATTACCATCCAATATATTCTACTAGAAATAATAAGTTTTTTATTTTTTTGATTAGTGTTTATGTTATTTTCAATTAATGGAAAGATGAATTCATTTCATATATAAAGAGGATGAAAATTTTATGTAACAAATTAGACGAAATTCACATAGAATTAAATATAAGAAATATTTTCATTAATAAATAATGGTATAGGGTTTTAGGTACGGTATGGTAGATCTAGAGAGCATGAATTGATTCCATGTATAATCTACATATAGTTAGTTATTCTAGAAGAAACACATGAATAACTATATATTATAATAATATGAATATATATAGATTAATCGTTGTGTAATAATAAAATCATGTAGTGTGATCAAACACCAATACATAATTAAAGGTTTCATGTCACAATCATTTTCTATTTAAATTTAATATAATAGTTCAAGAATGAAGAACATGAATGGAGTTTTTTGGTAATGTATTATGGATTACTTTGGATGGTAGAAAAAACACCATAATATTGTTAATCAATCCATAATGGATTTTATGTCAGTGTAAACCTATTCAGTGATGAAGGGGCATTTATATCGTGAAGGTATGAACTTTTAAGGGATCCTTGTTCATTACAAAAAGGGAATGTTATGCTACAAATATATGTGACATGTAGAAGTGTTAGAAATAGTTATTTCACAATATGTTGATTATTTCATTATGATTTTGAATTTGGTAGAAACACATGATGTGTGGTGTGGGTATGAAATAAAATACAATGATTTAGAAAATTATACCACTCCACAATAGATAATATATTTTTGGAGATTTGGAAGATCACTCTTTGATCTCCATGGAGTATTTAATGATGTATTATTAGTATTTTTTCAATCTATTGTTATGATAAATTTCATGCCCTAATAAATGTTTTCATATAAAAATTGAAGTGAAGTGGATTTATTTCATTATTCAATTTGTCATTTCATTTGGTGAGTCTGTTATATAAATATTTTTTTTGAATATTCAATGAGAATATTAAAATGAACCGATTTGGGTCAAAATTCAGTTAAGTGACATGAAATAATTATAATTCCTTGAACAATTTCAAGCTTATAAGACACATGGAATAATTATAAATGTTGACAGGACTGAGGATTGATCACAACCAATGATCAAAGGGTTGGAGACATATGAGAGCCTACAGAAAACTAATGACAAATATTTAAGAAAAGTTTATCAATATTTCTATATTTTAGAATTGTAGTTAAATAATAAAAGGATCACTAATATAAGAGTTGCATTATAATATTGGGTTCATTGGAGGAGGTTGATTGATGTAGAATGATTTCCAACACTATATTATATTTTTGAAGATAAAGTGTATTAATTATACCATAATAGTAGAGTTATTATATTCTAATGTTTTAGATCAATGAATACTATGAAATAAAAATAATTAAGTCACTCTATAAGGACTTAATATAATCTAGATTTGATGGATTTATAGAACACTAAATTCAATCATCGTAGAGAATCAAATTTAATAATTATTAGTAATAGATATTTAATATTGTATATTGGAATATAAAATACTTAAATCCTAATAATACGTTGAATATACTAAGAAATATATAAATAGTTAAAAAATTTTTGAAGTGGAGTGGATAAGATATGATGTAAGAGTGTATAAAGACCGTGAAACTTCTAGCCCAGAGCTGGTGAATTCTTTATTACATTTGTACGACATACAAGAAATAACATCTTAAAGGATTGAATAGGTTACTAGTCAATGAAAAATATATATACACTAATATATCACATTATAAAAGAAAAAATAAAATACAACATAGTATATTTCCTTTAAAAATTATTCCTTATAGAATATAATTTTATATTAATCCTAATACACAATATATAAAATCATATGGAATGTAAATATAAGAATGGTGTGATAACATGTAATTAGTTAGTGTATGCATTCAACAAAATCCAACATGGAATAAATTTTGTTTGAATAATATGAATGGAATAAAAAATGATCAAGAAATTATATATAAATTGTCACATGATATTGAAACTTATACATGTATAACATGTCATTAAAAATAATTACATGTAAATCAATAATTAATTTCATAACTATGTAATTCATAATGCTTTAAGTCATAAATATAATGTTGGGGCCTCATGATTAGACATCTACATAAATGGGAAAGGAAAAAACCAAATACTCGTCATATTTTGTCTCAAGAGTCCAACCAATGAATCATCGGGATATATAAATCCAGGACCAACCCAATACATAATAATTCCAATTTATTCATCTTATGAATAATCACAAACACCTTATTCAGCATGTCATAAAAATTAATTAATATCTATATTGGAAGAACTAGCATATAGAATGTCTATACTTTCACCAGTAAAACTGTTTATAAACCGACCAAGGAAGTAATCATGATAATATTATTTGATTATATATTAATGAAATATAAATATTCCATTAATAATTTTAAAATAAATTCATTATAAATATCACTTGAAATTTTCTGGAAAGTTTTTTTCTTTTCTTTATAAAATTACATATTCAAAATTTGAAAATTTCATAAATAGTAAATAAAATAATGATTTTGAAAATAATCCTTTGAAATTATAAATTAATATTAAAATTATTGGGTGGATAGTATTGTGGGAAATTCTATTCAATTGTTTTAAATTTAATATGATTCTTCTTGTATTTTTGGAAAGGTGTAAAAGGTACCTCATTGAGAAAAAAGAGAGGAATATTCATTTTAATTAATTGTTAAATAATTATATAATGGGTGAAAATGGATTTAAAAAATAAATTAAGTATATCAAATATATTATTTATGAAAATTTAAAGATTATATTGATTTTGAATAAAAATATTTCCAATCGTGTAGAAATGAAAAGTTGGCCTTTCATAAAATAAATATTTTAGAATATTGAGTTCATAAAGTGAGTAAAATAAAATAAAAAATTTATTTTTTATAAATAACCATAGGATAATAATTTTTAATATATTTAATAGTGAATTATTAAATAACTCCTATATAAGATACTTAAATATAAATAACGTTGAATATTGATTTGATTTCAAAATGAAATCATATCTCTGATTCTACTTCCTTTGTATGTGTTCAAACATATTATGAAGATAAAATATATTTATTATAAATTTATTCCAGAACAAAGTCATATATATAATACAATTTATGTTTTTATTATAACCTTTTATCACTAAATTATTGAAAATATTCATTAAAATCATTGTTTTGGGTGAAACTACATCATTTTTCATGAATATTTTTTTTATAGTTTTTATCATTGTACATTGATCATGGATCCATAATATAATTTTTATAATAAATATAATATATATTCAATATATATATATTTATATATTCATCCACAAATGAAAGAGAATTAAAAATGAATTATGCCATTTATGAAGGCATTATGCTGTACGTATGCATGAACGTTTATTTTACTTATTGATAGTAAGAATAAAATAATGTTAAATATATATTCATCATTAATTAATAATAACTACATCATAGTTTTTAATATATCCTTAATATCATCCAATTAAATCAAAAATGAAAAATGGATCACATCGCTTTGTGAAGGTGGTGGTCGAACATATGTACAAGCAACATTATCAATTTCCAACATATTGGAACAAAATAAGGTATATATGTTATTAAAATTACAAATAATTTAATATTTTATAAATATAATATATAAAAATTAAACCAATCATAATAAAATCCAATGAATATAGTGAAGTAAAATGAATTGTGTCGATATATGGCGGTAGTACTGTACATGTACACACAAGCCATACATTTGGATTATAATTAATGGAAAAGAATTTTGATAATGATGTTTTTAAAATCATAATTAAATTTCAGAACATTTAGAAGAGTGAAATTATTATTTTTAGGATAAATTCAATCGATTTAGAATAGGTAAAAGAGAAATTAATAAAGTCAGTGACCAGTTAAGGTTCTTGCCTCTTCTCTAAAAGAAATCCTCTAGATATTATCTTAAGGACCCTAGGGTTTTTATTTTTGGATGAGAAATCCTATAATAATGCTTATAATGGATTCATTTAGGGTTTGGATGATCTAAATGTCTCAGACGTTTTGAATAAATGTCTGTAGGTGTTGCACTTTTATAGGTCGGGTTGATGATAGACATGTAATTTCTTTAACGATTAAATTATTACAACTTCATTCTAATTGAAAATTTACTTCAAATATAATGCTGTTATTTTTTGGGTTTGTAAGAAGACTAAATATGGATATTAAATTTTATTTAGACAAGTTTAATTACAAAATATACCCATATCTATAGTTTTAACCCCTGGTAAACTTATTTTAACCTCAATCACAATGAAAAATATTTACTTTTTTAAAAAACATTATAAGAAAAAAAATGAAAGTGGATAACTTAAAAAATAAAGAAATTATATTTACAAACACGGAATCCATCTTATCAAATTTAATTCAATTAATTAGGTAATTTTAAATGAAAATTAAACCCGTAAAACGTGATGAAAATTTGTTGTCCCTGAAATATTTTTTCTTATGAAAAAAGGTAGAAATAAAAGATTCCACCTAAATTAAATTCCAATGATGTTTATTGGATTATTTTTTATAAGAATAAATTATTTTTTATTTTATAATCAATTTTTTTAAAATAAAATATTTATATTTATGTGGAAAAAATATTGTTTTCTATAAAAATATTTATTATTTACTATTCAATAAAAAATCAATATTTATAGAAATTTTTTAACCATGAACCTCATGATAATTTTGATATTTTTATTTCAAAAATAATGTTCATTTCTTCAAATATATTCCCTTAAGTATTAAAAAAATAATTTTTTTATTTTTTTAAAATATATTTTTGATGAAAGAATGTATTTTTGAAGAATATAATGATTTTTCTAAATATTCGGTTGATTTGAAGTAATTTGATCTATTTAACTAAATAATTTTTTTAAAATAGTTATTTACATTCATATCACCAATTTAAAAATTAATTTATAGTCGTATACTATATTATGATTTATTTAGTCTTAGAGTTGTATATATCCCATGTTTTTGAAGAAATTAAATTTATTTGAAGAAAAATATATCCTATGATTTTAGGTTGTTATATTATACACACCTTAATTTGAATTTTTCCTATAAAAATTTATCATAATTATAAAAAAAACCTAGAATGATTCTACCTCATCACATCATTGGGTTCCATTTATATTTCTCAAATTTATTATTACCACACAAAGCATTGACATGGTTGGTGGTACTTTTTCATTGTGTTTTCTCTATATGATCTAGAAACTCTACCATTTTTCCCCATAAGGGATATAATTCTCCAGTGTTGTGGCCTAATATTTTAGAACATGTGATAGATCAGATATGTAAATAATTAGGGGAGATACATAGAACACATCTTCAAACTGAGAGAGATTCTATGGAAACACCAATTGATTAGCTACCACCAATATACAATCAAGAATTCTTAAAGGGGATATATATATATATATATATCCAATTTCCCTTATTTATAAATCTTATTACCTTATTCTGTGTAAAAATTAATAGAATTACATTTTCAATAACATCAAATTTTTGATCTCCCATAAGATTATTATTATAGATTTTTTGTTGAATCTTATATTCCCTTTTTTGTAGTTGAATGGATCTAACATTCTTTGGTATTTAATCAGCAAGATCATTTCCCAATAGATTCATTTATTTATCTTCATTCAATAATTGTAGAGTTATAAATTTAGTTCCGTATCAGTATTCATAAGGATCCATATGAATGCTTCAGTTAAATCTGTTATTGTATAAAAATTCTTCCCAAGGAAGGTGTTGAGCGCAAGAACTTCCGAAATCCATAAACAAATATGTCATCTTTTATTCTAGATATTTAGTTGTCCGATTAGGCTTACCATCTATTTGTGGATGAAAAGAAGTATTCAATGTCAACTATATATTGAAGGATTGTTGAAGAATTCTCTAAAACTCTGAGGTAAATCTTTGATTTTGATAAGAAACTATTGAATGTGCTACTCTATTAAAACATACAAATAACATATTCTATATTATGGAAAAATAATGAACAGATAAATTTCATATTATAATAATGAATTATGATTAAATCATAAGGTTATTGACTAAAACCCAAGTAGGATAATGTCATTTTGATGTTTTGGGGAGTCCAATGACAAAATATGTGATTACGATTTCTCATTTCAATACCAGTATGTGTAATTGTTTTAACATCAACTTATACATAAATATATTGTCATTCATTTTATGACATACCAATAACATAGATAAAAAATCCTTGTTATACATTTAAATATTTTCCCACAAGAAATGGTTTTTTATATTATTATAATTATTCATATGTATCGGATGCATATAGAATGATGAAATGTGAGTTGCATCTAGAAAATCCCTTTTGAAGCCTCATGAAATAGATATGTTCTCCATCCAAACCAGTATCTGATAGGGTCCATGGAAATTCCCAAATGTAATCCCCTATCCCTATGTGATGGAAAAAGTGCCCATGTATCATAAATATTGCGTTGAGAATGATTTACCTATGTTTAGAAGAATTAAACAACCAATAATAATAAATAAACTGAATCTGAAAATTTATTCTAAAAAATCCATAAATATTACTCATAATTGAAATAAGTAATTTTATACGAAACCCCAAGACATCCACACATCAAAAGGAGCATAATGTCTGACTTAAGGACCACCACATGGCAAGGGGACATCACCCACAAACCTTCTCTACAATGCTGCACATAGAAGAGAAGATAACAACCTGAAACACCATATCCAAGGACGTTATCCTTACCTGTGTCAAACACTATCAAGTCTACATACACCCAATGATGTATGTACGGTGTGAAACGAATCCCTGTAAGATTCCACCCAAAAAAGATTCCATGTGTTATACATTTAAAGACAAAAATATTACACTTTTTTATAAATAAGGAATTCTAGTAACACTTTGTAATGGTGCAACATTAAATTAAAAAAGATTTTATTATGGAAAGATTGAAGAGGGTACACATTTAAATAAAACACACATGATACTGAATTTTCATAAAAACACCATATACGGAGGGTAAATATGATATAGCCAATGAGAAGTGGTTACTGAAACACCCGTATTCACTAGCTAGTTGCAGGACCCTGGGTACATTGTATATTGGTGTATATGTTACCATAACCAATATCCTTATCATGAACAAGCCACTAGGAGGGGAACCCCAATGGTATAGTGGTCCCCAACATAATCAATGTTTAGTTAGTGTTTTCATTGTCAAACATTCTTAGTGAAATATGGACGATATCACTGCCAGATCACTGGCATTCTAGTCTTATTCCACACATCAAGATAATCAGGTTTCCCTCTATGATCCCAAATTAGTTCCACATATTATAAAATACCGATTTCACATAAATGTATTATTTTCACAAAAAACACCATTTTTGAATCACAAATATCCCAAACTATACACAAACTTGTTCTTCACCCTCAACGTAATTTAGTAAACCATTTAATGATTTTATAAAACAATTCCATAATGTAAGACAATTGTTTTCAATCAAAAACCATTAAAAAATAATTTCTTAAGACCAAGCGCCTCCACAATATAACACCCAAACAAATTTTTAATCCCTAAAAGATTTTAATAAACCAATACCATGACTCCTTAAGCAATGCCAAAATAAAAAAAATGGAATGCATAGGAAAACAATCATTTTCATAAAAAAAATTCTTCTTTAAAATAATCCGCATAATCAATACTGAAAAAATTGTTTTTTACCTAACACAATTGATGAATAAAATGAAAATCATGTCAATCAATAAAGATAAATCATCAATGAATGTCTATAAATGGAATCACCTACGTTAGGTATCAAAAACCCATATCCTCATGCAAAACTTCAACCGTACCACCATCACACAACAAGGCGATGAAAAAAAAAACACTAATCCCCAAGAATAAACAAAGAAAAAAAATTACACTCTAGTTAATAAAACCTAGGTTATGAACACTTGGAACATCAAGAATGAGGGAAAACCATATGAGAAGCAAGTAATTAAAGAGATGATCACTTACATGAGAGAATCTAGAGGTTCCACCTACAAAAACATATACAAAAATAGATTCCATGGGTTCTTGAGGGAGCTCGGTAAGACACTATTGATGCAAGGGTCGAATGGGTGAGGAATGGGGTGAGTAAGGTTAAATCCTAAACGGGAAAACATGGAATAACAAAAAAACTTTATGAACTGGACCCTTGTGCATGGTTTTTCTGCACCATTTTATAAAATGTGAAACAAAATTGTTCTGCATGTTCTTGCCACCCAAAAACCATAATGTTTTTCCAAACATATAAGGGATTCTAGGGGAAAAATAAGGAGAAATATTGTCTAATAATAGAAAAGAAAAATACATGAAAATAAGGACATGGATTTGACAATTCGGCTAACCATGAAAAACATTTCGTTCCAGAATATCAACCTGAAGCTTGACTAGAAAACAATAATGGGTACTCTGGATCAACCCCACACATCCACTTACATGTCTTTTGTACATAATTCCCATGCATACGAAGTACATAGACTAGTTTAATATACCTTCCACGAAGCAACTTCTCTTAGAAATATATTATTCCCATCAAACGTTCAACCAGATGTAAATTGGGCTCTATTTCCAATTCGTCCAAACTAAACACCTGACATGAATCAATGTTATACTTTTTAAATTGTGAGACATGGAATACATCATGAATAGATGTAAACTAAAATGGAATAGCTGACTTTGATGCCACCTTTCCCACTTAATTGGTGATCTCAATGGGTCCAAAATACCTTAGTGTTAGCCTTTTGTGCATTGCTAAATGACAATGGCCTAGATGAGGGGATACTTTTAAGAATACCAGATCACCTACAGAGAACACAAGATCATGACTCCTATGACTAAAATATAATTTTTGTAACTCTGTCCAGTCAATAAAAACTTCATAATTAGTGTGATATTCTTATATATCACTTGCACAATGCTCAGCCCCAATATTGAGGTCTCACCTACCTCATCCCAACATAGGAGGGATGATAAGTCCAGTCATAGAGTCCCTCAAAATGATTGATTCAAATCGAGGATTGGTAATGATTATTATATGAACAATCATCCAATCCCAAATGGCTATCCCAAGAACCTTTGAAGTCCAAACCACATGCAAGGAGTATATCTTCTAGAATCCAGTTTTCTCATCCCTTATAGACATTAGTTTGAGGATTTTAGTCCATGATCTTATTAATCTATAACCCCAAAGAATAATAAATAACTTATTAAAATTTGGAGGTAAAATGGGTGTCCCTATCAACAACCACTACTAAAGGTTCCCCATGAATCCATACCACCTCTTGAATATACAATCATCCTAACTCATCCACTTTAGCTTCATCTCTGTTCAGAATGATTTTGGATTATTTCGTTAGATGGTCAATCAATACACAAATATAATAATTAACTTGAGGTGTACGAGGAATGCCAAAAATGAAATCCATGGTGACATAGTCCCACTTCCAAGTAGGAATGGGTAAAAGATGAAGCAAACCATAATCCAAATGATGATTTACTTTTACCTCGAAACATGTATAACACCTCGATACAAAATCAGATATATCCCACCTCATACCAGGCCACAATAACTATCAATGAAAATCATAATACATTTTGGTAGCGCCAATATGAATGACCCACTGATATAAGTGGCTATCCTCCACCACCACCATTCATAGAGACAACAACAACACCCAAAGGCCCTTGAAGAACCATATTACCTCAAGAGACAAAGAATAATTAGAATAAGTATACCCACTCGGAATGACCTAAATTAACCACTGTGAGAACTCATCACTGGTTTACTCCTTCTAAATTAACTCTAAAAGAGGTGGATTTAACTGTATTAACACTAAGAATGCACCTCCACTGTGCTCCTTGGCCTCCAAGTGCATCAGAAATAATAGACCCATTAGAGTCCACTCATCAATGGAACTCCTCAAATCCTACATTGGTATATTCCTACTCAATGTGTCAGCCACTGAAATAGAATTTCATGGGGTATATACTATATCAATGTAAAGACCATGCAAATATTTGATCTAGTGTGGCTGTCTCAAATTGAGATACTTTATTGAGAAGATGATGGCCAAGATCTTATGATAAAAGTATACCAGAAAACTCTACCCAAAGTGGTAGTGACACCAAGTCTTAAAATATTGAATTACCACTTATAACTACAATTCGTGGGTTGGGTAATTATTTTCATGTGGTCAGAGTTAGCGAGACCCATATGCGAAAACGTGATCACCCTGGATACGCACACACCTAAGACCCATACCTGAAGATTCAAAAGACACTATATAACTCTTTCCAAATCCTGGAAATATCAACATGAGGGAAGTATTCAACCGACGATTAAACTCCTTAAAAGATTCATGAAATTGTGGACCCAATCAAACTTAACCACTTTCCGAGTTAGAACGTTCATGGGAGAAGCATTCCAAGTCAAATCTGGAATTAACCACCTATAATAACCAACACAGTCAAGTAAACTCCTATTCCTGGAAAAATTATTGGGTTTCAACCATGAAATAATAATAATGATCTTCTTGGGGTCCACTAAAACCACTATTCCTAGATAACATGACCCTAAAACTTCATCTCCTTGATCTAGAAACTTCACTTGGGAAATTTTTCATGAATACGATGATACTATGGAGTTCCCAACACGATTCTCAAATGATTCTCATTATCTTCCTCGGATCTAGAGAAAACCAGGATTTCATCCACGAATACCATGATGAAGGATTCAATATAACAGTAGAATAAACTTTTCATGAGTTCCATAAACACTGCTGAAGCATTGGTTAATCTGAAGGCCTTCTCAAAGAACTCAATGTGGATGTACATTCATCTAAAATCTGTATTTGGGTTATCCACCTTCCTTACCCATACAAGGTTGAAACTGAACATAAGTATATATTTAAAAACCAATTTTCTCCCTTCATATGGTCAAAAAAATCATCTATTTTGTGAAAGGGTTATTTGTTCTTCATGTTTACCTTATTCCGCATCCACTAATTGATGCACAACTAGAGGGATCATCAGGCCTTATTTGCAAAAATAATAGGTGCAGCCCAAGGAGAGACACTCAGGAGAATGAATAATTTTGATTCTAAATCATCCAGCTATATCCTTAATTCCATCGAATCTTTGGGGGAACATAATGTATGAAGGATGAGATATCGTTTTTGTTTCATGTGCCAAATCAATCAATAATTCCATGTACCACTCTAGAGGAAATCCATAAAAATCATCTAGAAATACCTCTGGGAACACATACACTACCTATGGTTATCCACCCTTGGGAGAACAACCATTGTCCTCTAGTGCGAGCGACGATAACTGGAAGAAATAATTCCCCATGATTGGGAGAAGAGGTCTCATAAAACATGAATTAGGATCCGATTTCCCATGAAAAACATGAGGACTCCCATCGGGCTCCATCAAAATCACCCACCGCCAGAAAAAATTTATATGTTATTGAATGTGGACCAGCCAATTCATGCCAATGATTATGTTGAAATGGTCCATATCCATGAATAGAAGGTCCCACTCCATCTCACCCACTAAAATAATAAGTGTATACGACAAGTACCTAATACCATTCTATTTCTTCTTACCTAGAGGCGTCGCTAACTGCATTAAAAAATATTACAAATCATTTTGAAAATTCATCATGTTCATAGTACGAGAAGAGATAAATGAAACTGAAGCACTTGTACCAATGAGAACAAAAATATTGAAAATTCAACAAAAATGGTACCTGAAATTTTGAATGACCTACATCCGATCTTGCTGGTGACTAATCTACAGTATGAAGATTCCTCATCTCTACCTGAGAATGGCCACTCACCTGTGGCTATTCTCTAAAATGGATCTTCCCAGAAGTCAATCTGGCCCTGTTTCCATGGAAAACAAACCGATATCCCACCATTCTAGCTGGATATGGATTAACTAAAACTCCCATGGAAGCCATTGATCCTGAACCTAAATATATTGGACACATGAACTGGAAAAATTGCTCCATTTTACCCATAACTTCACACTTATAACAAGCCCTTAAGGAGACATGTACATGTATGACAGGTGTGACCTAGCCTCTCTCACTGGGGGACATGATAGACCATGCATCATAAGCTATAAAAGAGAACTTCCTGGGAGTTTGGCCTAAACTACCACCCCCCTTCTTTCCCTACTCATATGTCTTCCTTTTCTTCATAGATGAACTACAACGCCCCATCACTGATACCATCATAGAGAAACCAGAATTCCCCTTTCAATCAATATCCACCATAGAAGCCTGATCAACCACCTCCACATTTGTCTTCATCCCAAAAAAGAATACCCTGGGATAAATCTATGATAGAGAACCCTCTCGAACTTTTTGGCCTTCAAATGCTCATTGGAGACAAATTCTGGTGAATATCAATCTAGATTGGTGAAACGATAGGTATTCTATATCACCGACATACCCCAGGGTCGATATCCATAAAATCTTGATATCTATCATAATCCAAGACTTTATGAAAGTACAGCTCATTGAAGGTAACCTTGGCGTCCTTCTACATCATCTATATGTGCTTCCCATCTTGAAGAATTGATTCCAACCACCTTTTGGTGAGAACATGAAACAAAAATGAGGAACATTTAACCCTAACAACCTTAGGCATGTCAAGGAATTCAGAAATTATTTCAAACTTCTGAATCCGCAACTTTACATACTGGGGTTACGTGCAACATCAGAAAGTGTGAGGTTTGTTTATTAGAAAATTATGGGCTTGTCTCTCTGAGGACTAGACACATCTTCTATAGATAGAATAGAAGTAGGATC
This sequence comes from Viscum album, assembly GCA_963277665.1. NCBI lineage: Eukaryota > Viridiplantae > Streptophyta > Magnoliopsida > Santalales > Viscaceae > Viscum > Viscum album. The sequence continues at coordinate 348,610,559 of OY728150.1, read as the reverse complement.
CTCTCTTTTTCCTAGAGCTTGGACAACACGAACAACATCTTCCTTGAGCCTTTGATCATGAGGGGAGGGAGGGATATCTCTAGAATCCTTTTGTTGGAGCATGGGAGAATTAATAGGCGGCATGTTTCTACAAAACACTAAAGTCATAAGAGAAAACATTAGTACAATAATTCATGATTATTTCACCAATAACATAAAATATAAATAAAGGAAACTCATCTAAATAATGAAATAAACAACTAATTCACCCCCACCAAATGTTCACATGCAATCTGCGGCACACACCTATCACTTGGATGTGAATTCATACAAAAATCCCAACATCCCATTGCTGATCGAGGTCTATCATGAGTGGTATGTGCCAGACAACCTTCTCGCAAATTGAACTCTATTCATTAATAGTTCTAACTCCTATCTGACCAAACTCATCCAAAATAATATGACCCAATGAGATTAACCTACTCTGATACCATTTTGTCCCGAACCAGATCCAGTCATCATCTAAACCGACACTCAACCCAATACATGGAAAGGCCTAAATGGAATTCCCAATATCAACAGGATGGAAAATGTTCTCAGTTATCATAACTAATGGTTTTTGAACTATTTACCTGAGTTTATAATCATTAAACAACCAATAATAATAAATAAACTGAATCTTATTGTTGAATCTAAAAAAACCTTAAATAAATTTCCAAATTGAAATAGATTATTTTAAACCAAAACCCAGGAGGGGCACAACTCTGAAGGACCAATAAGTACAAATCAATAACCACCACATGGAAAGAGGACATTACCAAAAACCATCTCCATAACAGCACACCTAAAAGTGAAGCTAACAACCTGAATCGCCGTCTCCACGGACCATTCTCTTACCTATTTCTAACATTATCATGTCTACATACACAAAAAGGTGTATGTAGGGTGTGTGACCATGTAAGAACCCAGGTTTTTCTGTGATTGACTATGGAATATTCTTGATGATATTTCAGAGCAGCGCCTACAGACGGCATGCGATTCCGAGCCCCGATGTGGCCGGAATGGAGTTTTCAGTGCGTTTACACTGGAAACGCCAAATAAATGGGATAACTCCTAAATGGTGCACCAGATCTAGGATCCGAGGGTATGGATGGGTCCTGAATGGGGTGTTTACCCTAGGAATGGCAGAAAACATGTCGGCGCGAGATTTTTGGACCCCTCACCCTCTTCTGGAACGTTAAACGGATTAAATAAATTAATTAATTCATTTAATGTTGAATGACACTTATCTCTTAAACTGTGGCTCAGATTTGAAACCCAAGGACACCGTTGAGTTCAGAGCATGCCGTTTACCCTATGAGAGGTATAATTTTCGTGGGCGCGGGCCGTTTGTGAAAAATGGACTCAGGGGTGTTTTCGTAATTTGGTGGCCTCGAGCACTAAGTTTTATAACATTTGAAAGGGGTCTCGGATTATAATTCTGAGACCATCGTTGTGTTCGAGAGGTGGTTTTCACCCCAGGGGCACCCTCATTTTTTTCTGCATCGGCAGCGTAGTTGGGGGCGTGCCGGTATGGGGGTTTAAGTGTTTTCTACTTAAACGCACCCCCACCCTCTTCTTCTTCTCCTTCTAAATCAAACCCTCGCCCTCTACTCTAGCTTCGGCGAAGCACTCTGGCGAGGCACCTCTAGCGAGGCACCCCTGGAGAGCCAATTCCGGCAAGGCAGCGAAGTGGCGGCAGACTCCTCGTGAAGCTCTGGGCATCGCCCAAGAGGAAGGAGTCATTTTTGTTTCGTTTGTTTTTCGCAATATTTGATCTTAATTTATAGCATCAAATTGTTATCTGATCGTAGATCGATGACCATGATCGCGTAGTACGTTCTCCGAGCTTTCCAACGCTTATTTCAGATTCAAAATACGACCTCCGAGGCCTCCGCAGCGATCTGGCGAAGATTCGCAGGTTTTTGGGGTTCTCCGACCGGCGCGGTGGTCCGACGGTTTCCAGCGGTGGCGGCGCGGTGGTCTGGCGAGCACCAGGACGGTGGCGCAGTAGCGGGGGCGGAGGAGGCCAACCCGTTGGGCGGCCGGGCGGCTCGGGCTCGCCAGTTGAGGGCGCCGGCTGCGGGAGCCGGTGAGAGGGGACGGTCGGGGTCGTGCTGTGCGACCCCGCGGCTGGACAGAGATTCACACGACGCGGGTCTTCGCGTGGAAACGAAGATCAGCCTTGTCAGCCGGTCGGTGGAGGAAGCTCCCGCGCGGTGCGCAGGTGAGGGGGCTCACACGGGGTGGTGGGCCGCGACCACCAGTGGGCCGGCCGGAGCTGGCCGGCCCGTGCGGGGCGGACCGGCCAGATCGGGTTGGTCCGGCCCAAGGGGGTCCCCCCTTTTTTTAAAATGTTTGGACGCCCGTATTTTGGGCTACGGGCGTCTGTTTTGAGCGTCGTCTGCGGCAACATGAACCTGACGTCGAGGTGGATGTTTTAAGATGGTTTTGGGAATTTTTAATTCCCAAAACGAGGGGCCTCGAAGACGTGGCACGTCTTTAAGAGAATTGACGTTTTTCCGGGAATCTTGTTTTGGACGGTGCGGATGCATCCGACATCTGATTTAAGCACCGTCAGCGGCGTTGGCACCCTAGCGTTGAGGCGGGGGTTTCCAGGGAGGTTCAGAGCATTGAATCCAAAGTTGAGGCACGTGCCCCATGGCCCGTCTTCCGAGCTGCGAGCAGCGTTCAACAACTTTCTCATCGGTCGTCCGTTCGGAGAGTGCGAGCAGTCGATTCTTGATGTTTTTCCGAGGGGATTGCAATGGTGCTATCCACCCGCCCTAATTCGGAACGATGGTGCGGGGACCATGAGGGCCCTTTGGGAATCTAAGATGATTTTCCATCTTTATCACCGGGCGACCGTTTTGGTCAAGTGAATAGTCCATCATGTGTGCTGTTTGGAGAGGATCGCAATGCTGTGATCTGTTCGTTGAATTTCAGGACCGGGTTGCAGGTCCCACGAAGCACCGCTTGTGTGCGGTGCGCCGGAACGTATCTTTTTCTCCAGATATCCGTTGCACTCATGTGAGTAGTGCTTTTGACATGTTTTCCAAATGGGGTGGCATTGGTGCGATGTGCCCGACTGTTTTCGGGGCCGAGGATCGGGATCACGGGGCGTCGTTCGGGCGTGAGGCGGTGTTGGTGACTGTTCTATTGGATATCCATTTGAGGTGAGTAAGTATTCTATCTCGCGTGTTTTTTCACGAGGATTTCAACGGTGCGATCCATTTGATTGTGCGGATCCTCTTACATGATCTTGTTAAATGTGGAAATGTGAAAGACGCTTTGATGGCGGTTATTCTTTCCATGTTTGCAGAGAACCCTTGGCGTGTGATCGTGTGCACTCCCATGTGAGTGAAGGTGTGTGGATGGATGTGCCTCAGCCGTTGAGGTGGCAGGTTGGAGTTGTTACATCATGCCTTCTCGTTGACGTTGGGTGTCAAGAGCACGACAGCCTTAAGGCTGGAGACGTGGTATACTCGGGGATTATACGGGAACCCTTGGAGGTACATGTGGTTGTTTGTACCTGAGGACGTTTGTACGCTTGGTTGGGGTTGAGATGGGGCCACACGTTGTGTGGGCCCCACGTGCGTGCCAGGTTCTTCTTTACGTACTTTGACCCCTCGCGACGTAGAGGGTCCCTCCGTGCTCATTTGTTTAACTAGTAGGGTGGAGTTTTTCCCATGGCTCTGTGCTCGTTTGTTTGACTGGTAGGTTTGAGTGGTCTCCCCATAGTTTCGTTCTCGATGGATCGGTCGGTAGCGGTGCTAGTGAAAACCAGTGATGGAGTAGGCACCGAACCTCTTTTGTGTGAGTTATTCTGGAGTTGGGTGGTTGCGCGATACCCACTCTGTGTTCGGTTGACCAATTTTGTACCCTCCAGTAGAGATGGCCAGAGCAGTTCAGAGTTTGACCCTCTAGCAGGGCTGGGCAGTGGGTTACTCATCGGCTTCTAGGGTCTACCCTCTAGTAGAGACTGGGCAGTGGGTCACTCGACGCACTTAGAGTCTACCCTCCAGCGGAGACTGGGCAGTGGGTCACCCGACGCTCTTAAGGTCTACCTTTCAGCAGAGACTGGGCAGTGGGTCACCCGATGACCTCTTAGGGTCTACCCTCCAGAAGAGACTGGGTAGTGGGTCACCCGATGACCTCTTAGGGTCTACCCTCCATTAGGGATGGGCAGTGGGTCGCCCGTCGTCTAGTTCCAGGTCTACCCTCTAGCAAGGCTGAGCAGTGGGTTGCATGTCGACTTATTCCTGGTCTACCCTCCAGCAAGGGTGGGAAGTGGGTTGCCTGATGATGTATTATGGTTTACCCTCCAGCAGGGCTGGGTAGTGGGTCGCCTGATGATGTATTATGGTTTACCCTCCAGCAGGGCCGGGCAGTGGGTCACCCGATAGAGTATTATGAATTACCCTCTAGTAGGGCTGGGCAGTGGGACACCTGTTGGCATTCCAGACTCAGTACTTTCTACTAGGCTAGTATGTGGTTTTCCTCCGTGATTACCGGAGCGAGACCCTTGGTTGTACGGGTCGGTGATGGAACAAATTTGACTTCAAAGGAGACCTCTTGACAGTAGGGCAGTGATGAGTTGTGTTTTGACGTTCCCCCAGAACACTCAAGTACGAGGGGCACTTTCCCCATCGAGACGCATTCTTTTGACGCGATCTAAAACTGTGCGGGCGAGTCAGTGCCACGCAAAGAGGATAGTGTCGAGGTGCGGTGATTGATCCCTTGGCTTGCGGTTCGGGGAAGACGTGCGGGATGCTAGGCATCGATGATGGTGTTACTTCTGGGACTGTTGGCGACTCACCTTTCTTGGGTTGAGCTATGGGACGGAGATTCCCTTACGGTCTTGTTCGGGCTTCTGGACAGAGCATATGAATATGTATATACCTTGTTTTAGTACCCACTTCTTGGGCATGGTTACTCTCCCTCTAAGAGAGGGGATGACGCGCGGGGTATGGCACGTTCATTCCATGTCTAGCTTCTCGTGGTGGGACGAGTCTACTCTCCTGCTATAGGAAGCGAAGACTCGACGGGAAGTTTATCTTCTCACTATATCCAGCTCTTTGTTCCTGGAAGAGTCTTCCTTCTTTATTTTGTTGGGTTGATCTAGACTCTCTACTAGTATTCTACTACACTTTCGATTGTACTCCCTTACTTTTTCCCTGTTCACTCTACTGCTCACCCTTTGGTACCTCCTTTGTTGCTCCCTCGAGCCTTCGCGGTATCCTACTAAGTATTTTTATACTCACCCCTTCTTGGGCTTTTCCCGCACTTGGTGTGCCCTTGCAGACGACAGACAGGTGTAGCGTGACTCCAGTGGAGCGTAGGAGTTTGGGAGCTTGGACCGCGTGCGGTGGTCGTGGCTAGGTTCCAGGTGGGAGACCCGTCAGCTGTTTCTTTTTGTTTACCTGTTTCCGAGTTCTGGAACTTTCTGGTTGGGTGCATGTTTATCCCCTTTTCTTTTCAGTTTATACCTTGTACTGTTTTTAGTTCGATGCACATTTGTGGTATATATATAGCAGTTGTTCTTTTTACGAGACTTGTTCTTTCTTTTACTCTCCACTTTTTCCCTGAGTGTGTTGTGTGTGTGTGTATAGGTACTTAGGAAAAGGCCTCCCCGAGTTATTGTGCCTTCGGCGCTGGTCTCCAGCCCCTGGCCTATAGAGGCGGGCTTGGGCTAACTGCCTCTCGAGCCTGGGTAGGGTCAGGTCGTGACAAAGTGGTATCAAAGGTGGTTCGTTCCTTTGGACGTTGTGCGGATGTCCCTAAAAGAGGAATTGGTTGGGATTTAGGGAAACAGTGTCAACGTGTCTCAAGAGCGGCTCTCAAGCCAGGGAGTCCAATGATGGTGCGACGACCGACGTATCCATTCACCAGGACCCTAATAAACCACTTGTCGACTCGGCATGCTGAGACACTTGTTGCAGGGAAAATTGGTTTGTGCATCACATAGTTTTGAGTTTTTTACTGTCATTCTTGAGTCAAATCCCCATCGTTTCTATTGGTATATACATATATACTCATCTGACCGCGACACTCCTTGATAATATTCTGGATGTCTTTACGAAGACAGCCAACAAGGATACCAGCTTTGGTTCGTGATGATGACCCTGTGAGCTATGATGACACAGTCCAGGACCTATTAGGCGAGCCCCTTTCTCCGGGTGGGCTGGTAGGAGCACCCCCACCTGTTGTGCACCAGGAAGTTTCAGAAGAGTAGGCTGAGCTTGAGCGCAGGTTGAGCGCGCTCCGTGAGTTCCAGCGACAGAGACCGCTGAGGTTCAGTGGTGAGGCAGACCCTCAGTCAGCAGAGGTTTGGCTCGAGGCAGTGGTTCGCCTTTTCAGGCTTGTGAAGATTCCGACAGACCATAGAGTGGCTTTGGCAGCCACCTTTTTTCGTGGAGTAGCTTGGCGTTGGTGGAGTCTGGTGACTCAGTTTCTTGACGAGTCATTGCTTTCATTGGATGACTTTCAGTTGTTGTTTCATGAGGAGTTTTCCCCCTCTTTCTTGTGCTCCTTTCTGATTCAGGAGCTCCTGCCATTTTAGCAGGGAGGGATGATGGTGGCCGAGTATGTGGCTAGTTTTGCAGACTGTGCACGCTTTTACTCGGACATGGTCCATGACGACAACATCCGAGCGCGGAATTTTGAGCAGGGTCTCTGCCGAGAGATTCATGTTGTCATAGTACCCTTGGGAATTTCCAATTATGTCGGGGTGCTAGGTGAGGCGATGGTGACAGAGGGATTCTTGTCACGTTCTAGTATTGGTGGTGGCAGCAGGCACGTCAGAGATGAGACGTCTGTTGCAGCTAGCGGGTGTCGGCTAGCAGAACCTCGATGCAGGTGGCCTTCTAACATCCGGACTTAGGGGCATGGTCGTACACCATAGTGGCACCGGAGGGCACCAGTGCAGCCCAGAGAGAGTCGGTGATATGCTTGTGATGGGCGAGGTAACCTGGCGTGAATCTGCCCGACCCCAGTTGCTGAGAGCTTCAGGCAGGCAGCAAGCGCACCACCACGGTAGAGGCAGCGCCGTGATCAGAGTAGCGCCTAGAGAGGTGGAGCTTGCAGAGGAGCGGGAGGATTTGGAGGTGGGGGATGAAGTTACGAGGTCTTCCCATCACCACTAGGCGGTCCACGTCAGGCTTCGGGAGCTGACGGTTGGGACCACGGACAGCCGCGAGCTTTGGATGTCTACGATCCGGCAGAGCATGGGATCGTGAGAGGTACCCCTTGCGACTCTTCTACTTCTTGCAGTAGAATTGTTAGACTCTGCGTGTGAAAGGATTTTCTCCCTGCTCCTTGTTTGAGGTGTTACCAGGGTGATGCAGGGCGTCGGGTGTAACCCTGTGTTGCTACAGAAAAAGTCGTGAGACCTTTTCCTTTAGTCGATGGTGTTGACTCCTTTGCTTCCAAGCATGTAAGAGAGTCTTGGTTGAGAGACATCCACTGTGAAATCTTTATTGACCAGATATCCTTGGGTGTACCACCATATGGATATTCTGAAGGAGGGAATCACCGGGCCTTGTTCCAGGTGTGGGCGGTGATTCCAGTCGTGGCGTGCAACGTAGTGGTTCGGCTGGGGAGGTGAGCTACCCCCGAGGGCCTTCGGGCCATTTCAGACCGTGCAAAGGGATGGCGACGTACCCTACTTCCTTGCCCTAAACTCAAAGTCTGGAGTGGGTGCACGACATCGGCAAGGGCCGACCTCACGTGAACGGATCAATCTTTTGGTCTGTGTATGGTGACGCAGAGCTGTGCATGGGTTCTTCTGGGTATGGGAAAGCCAGGTGTGGGATTGGTACCCTATGTTCCTCCCTAGTTTTTCTTTTCGGGGATGAAAAACATGAAGGAGGGAATGATGTAAGAACATTTTTTTTTCTATGAAAGACTTTGGAATATTATTGATGATATTCCAGAGCAGATCCTTCAGACAGCGTGTGATTTCGAGCCCCGGTGTGGCCGGAATTGAGTTTTCAGTGCGTTCACACTAGAAACGAAAAATAAATAGGATACCTCCTAAACAGTTCACTAGATCAGGGATCCGAGTGTACGGATTGGTCCGGAATGGGGTTATTACCCTAGGAACGACATAAAACATGTCGTCGTGAGATGTTTGGACCCCTCGCCCACTTCTGGAACGTTAAACAGATTAAATAAATTAATTAATTCATTTAATGTTGAAAGAAAGTTATCTCTTAAATGGTGTCTCGGATTGGAAAACCGAGGACACCGTTGAGTTCGGAGCGTGCCGTTTACCCTAAGAGGGGTATAAGTTTCGTGGGCGCGGGCCATTTGTGAAAAATGGACTCATGGGCATTTTCGTAATTTGGTGGCCTCGAGCGCTATGTTTTATAACATTTGAACGGGGTCTCAGATAAAAATTCCGAGTCCTCCATTGTGCTCAGGGGGTCATTTTCACCCCAGGGGAACCCTCATTTTTTTCTTCATCGGCTGCGTAGTCGGGGGTGTGCCGGGCGGGGGTTTTAAGTGTTTTCTACATAAACGCACCCCCACCCTCTTCTTCTTCTCCTTCTAACTCAAAACCTCCCCTTCTCCTCTAGCTCCAGCGAAGAACTCTATCAAGGAACCTCCGGCGAGCCAATTCTGGCAAGGCAGCAAAGCAGCGGCGGACTCCCCGTGAAGCTCCAGGCATCGCCCAAGAGGCAGGAGTCGTTTTTGTTTTATTTTTTTCCGCAACCTTTGAGATTTATTTATAGCATCAAATTGTTATCCAATCGTCGATCGATTACCATGATCGCGTAGTACGTTCTCTGAGATTTCCAATGCTTATTACGGATTCAAAATACGACCTTCGAGGCCTCTGCAGCGGTCCGGCGAAGATTCACGGGTTTTTGGGGTTCTCCGGCCGGCACGGTGGTCCGACGGTTTCCAGCAGCGGCGACGCGGTGGTCCGGCGAGCACAGGGATGGTGGCGCGATAGCGGGGGTGGAGGAGGCTGACCCTTCGGTCATCTGGGTGGCATCTCGCCGGTGTGGGGCGGCTCGGGCTCACCAGCTGAGGGCGCCGGCTGCAGGAGCCGGCGAGAGGGGATGGCTGGGGTCGCGTTGTGCGACCCCGCGGCTGGACAGAGATTCACGCGGCGCGGGGTCTTCGCGTGGAAACAAAGACCGTCCTTGTCGGGCGGTCGGTGGAGGAAGCACCCGTGCGACGCGCGGGCGAGGGGGCTCTCATAGGGCGGTGGGCCGCGGCCCCCAGCGGGCCGGCCCGAGCTGGCCGGCCCAAGCGGGGCGGACCGGCCGGACCGGGCCGGTCCAGCCCAAGGGGGTCCCCCTTTTTTTAAAATGTTTGGACGCCCGTATTTCAGGCTACGAGCATCCGTTTTGAGTGCCATCTACGGAGACGCGGACCTGACGTCGAGGTGGACTTTTTGAGATGGTTTTGGGAATTTTTAATTCCCGAAACGAGGGGCCTCGGAGACGCGACGCGTCTTTAAGCGAATTGACGTTTTTCCGGGAATATTGTTTTGGACGGCGCGGACGCGTCCGACGTCTGATTTAAGCACCGTCAGTGGCATTGGAACCCTGGCGTCAAGGTGGGGGTTTGCAGGGTGGTTCCGAGCGTTGAAGCTGAAGTTGAGGCACGGGCCCCACTGCCCGTCTTCCGAGCTGCGAGCAGCGTTAAGCGACTTTCTCATCGGGTTTTCGTTCGGGGCGTGCGAGCAGTCGATTCAGGATGTTTTTCCGAGAGGATTACAATGGTGCAATCCACCCACCCTAATTCAGAACGATGGTGCGGGGCCCACGAGGGCCATTTGGGTGTCGACGGTGATTTTCCATCTTTATCACTGGGCGACCGTTTTGGATAATTGAATAGTCCATGTTGTGTTCTTTTTCGAGAGGATCGCAACGGTGCAATCCGTTCATTTTGTTTCGGGACCGGGTTGCGGGTCCCACGAAGCACCGCTCATGTGCGGTGTGCTAGAACGTATATTTTTCTCCAGATATCCGTTTCACTCAAGTGAGTAGTGGTTTTGACATGTTCTCCCAAGGGGATTGCATTGGTGTGACGTGACCGACTGTTTTTGGGGCCGAGGATCGGGATCACGGGGAGTCGTTTGGGCGTGAGGCGGTGTTGGTGACTTTTTCCTAAGATATCCGTTTGAGGCAAGTGAGTAGTCTATCTCATGTGTTTTTCTGCAGGTATTACAACGGTGTGATTTGTTTGGTTGTGCAGAGAATCTTGCATGATCTTGTTAAATGTGTAAATGTGAAAGATGCTCTGATGGCAGTTCTTCTCACCGTGTTTGCAGAGACCCCTTGGCATGTGATCACGTGCACTCCCGTGAGAGTGAAGGCATGTTGATGGATGTTCCTCAGCCGTTGAGGTGGCTGGTTGGAGTTTTTACGTCATGCCTACTCGTTGACATTGGGTGTCGAGAGCACAATAGCCTTAGGGTTGGAGACATGGTATACTCGGGGAGTATACGGGAACCCTTGGAGGTACATGTGGTTGTTTTTACCTGAGTAAGTTTGTACTCTTGGTTGGGGTTGAGATGGGGCCACACGTTGTGTGGTCCCCATATGCGTTCCAGGTTCTGCTTTACGTAATTTGACCCATCGCGACGTAGAGGGTCCCTCCATGCTCATTTGTTTAACTAGAAGGGTGGAGTTTTTTCCCTAGCTTTGTGCTCGTTTGTTTGACCGACAGGGTTGAGTGGTCTCCCCCTGGTTTTATTCCCGATGGATCGGTCGGTAGCAGTGTTAGTGACACCCAGTGATGGAGCAGGCACTGAACGTCTTTTGGGTGAGTTGTTTTGGAGTTTGGTGGTTGCACGATACCCACTCCATGTTCGGTTGTCCAGTGTTGTACCCTCCAATAGAGGTGGCCAGAGCAGTTTGGAGTTTGACCCTCCAGTGGGGCTGGCCAGTGGATTACTCATCGGCTTATAGGGTCTACCCTCCAGCAGAGACTGGGTAGTGGGTCACCCGACACACTTAGGGTCTACCTTCCAGCGGAGACTGGGCAGTGGGTCACCCGATGCTCTTAGGGTCTACCCTCCAGCAGAGACTGGGCAGTGGGTCACCTGAAGACCTCTTAGGGTCTACCCTCTAGAAGAGAATGGGTAGTGGGTCAGCCGACGACCTCTTAGGGTCTACCCTCCAGCAGGGTTGGGCAGTGGGTCGCCCGTCATCTAGTTCCAGGTCTACCCTCTAGCAAGGCTGAGTAGTGGGTCACCTGTCGACATATTCCAGGTCTACCCTCCAGAAAGGGTGGGAAGTGGGTTGCCTGATGATGTATTTTGTTTTACCCTCCAGTGGGGCTGGGCAGTGGGTTTCCTAATGATGTATTATGGTTTACCCTCCAGTAGGGCTGGGCAGTGGGTTACCCGATATCATATTATGAATTACCCTCTAACAGGGCTAGGCAGTGGGGACCCTATTGGCATTCCAGACTTAGTCCTTTCTACTTGGCTAGTCTCTGGCTTTCCTCCGTGATTACTGGAGCGAGACCCTTGGTTGTACGAGTCGGTGATGGAACGACTTTGACTTTGAAAGATACCTCTCGACTGCGGGGCAGTGATGAGTTGTGGTTAGACGTTCCCCCAGAACTCTCAAGTACAAGGGGAAATTTCCCCACCGAGACGCGTTCTTGTGACGTGATATAAAACCGTGCGGGCGAGTAAGTGCTTCCCTAAGCGGATAGTATCAAGGTAAGGTGATTGAGGCATTGGCTTGCGGTTCGGGGAAGACGTACGGGATGCCAGTTATTGATGATGGTGTTACTTCTGGGACTGTTGGCGACTCACCATTCTTGGGATGAGCTACGGGACGGAGATTCCCTTACGGTCTTGTTCGGGCTTCTTGACAGAGCATATGAATATGTATATACCTTATTTCAGTACCCACTTCTTGGTCTTGGTTACTCTCCCTCTAGGGGAGGCGAAGACCCGCGGGGTATGCCACGTGCTTTCCGTGTCTAGTTTCTCATGGTGGGATGAGTCTACTCTCCTACAATAGGTAGCGAAGACTCGAAGGGAAGTTCATCTGCTCACTGTTTCCAGCTCCTTGTGCTTGGATGAGTCTACCTTATTTCTTTTGTTGGGTTGAGCTGGACTCTCTACTAGTATTCTACTGCACTTTCGATTGTACTCCCTTACGTTTTCCCTGTTCGCTCTACTTCTCACCCTTTGGTACCTCCTTTGTTTCTCCCTCAAGCCTTAGGGGTATCCTACTGAGTATTTTTAAACTCACCCCTGCTTGGGCATTGCCCGCACTTGGTGTGCCCTTTCCGAGGACGGACATGTGGAGCATGACTCCAGTGGAGCGTAGGAGTTTGGGACCTTGGACCGCATGCGGTGGTCGTGGCTGGGTTCTAGGTGGGAGACCCTTTAGCTTTTACTTTTTGATTACCTGTTGCCGGGTTGTGGCACTTTCTGGTGGGGTGTGTGTTTTGCCCCTTTTCTTTTCAGTTTGTACGTTGTACTGTTTAGAGGTCGATGCACATTTGTGATATATATATAACAGTTGTTCTTTTTACTCTGCTTGTTCTTTCTTTTACTCTGCACTTTTGCATTAAGTGTGCTGCGTGTGTGTGTACAGGTACTTTGGAAAAGTCCTCCCCGAGTTATTGTGCCTTCGGCACTGGTCGCCAGCCCCTGGCCTATGGAAGCGGGCTTGGGGTTGTTGCGTCTCGAGCCTGGGTAGGGTCGGGTCATGAAAGACTAATCCCAATAGTAATCAAGCAAAAAATATTCCATGTGTGAAACATTTAATTAAAAAAATATTCAAGGTTTTTATAATATATAAATTCTTGTAACAATTACCAAAGTTGCAACATTAAATGAAATCTTATTTCAAGAGGAAAACATGGACGAATGAACACATTTAAATAAAACACACAAGCTACTGAATTATCTATAAAAACACACCAAATTATGATGGTAAATATTATATTTCCAATGAGAACTAGTGACCAGAACACCATGAGGAAGTAGAAAGTTGCGTGGCCCAAGGTAGATCATATCTTGTTGTAGAAGTAACCATAACCAATATACATCTCATTCACAAGACTCTAAGAGGGGAAAAAGTTGGGATATTAGTCCCCAACATCATTAAATTTCAGTTAGTTTTGTCATTTTCATTGTTTCTATATGAAATAATGAAAATTCTATGACCATCTCAATAGAATACTAGTCATTATCTTCCCACCAAGATACCTAGGTTTCCCTCTTTGTGCTCAAACAAGTTCCACATGTTATAAAATACAAATTACACATAAAATCACCATTTTCATTAAAAAATATTATTTAGGAATCATACACATTCCAAATAGTACACAAACATGTTCCACAACCTCAATGCAATTTAGTTAAACCATTCAATATATTCTAAAACAATTATAAGACGTAAGACAGTGGATTTCACACAAAATCCATTGAAATATCCTTTATTGAGGCCAAAATACCAACACCATCACACCAAAACAGACAATCTATCCCTACAAACCTTTAATAAACTAATTCCGTGTATGATAAAACAACCCCAAAAGACACAACATGGAATTCACATGAAAAACCCACATTTTCAGAAAAAAAATGATTCTTTAAAACCAATCACTTAATCAATGATAAAAAATGGGTTTTCCACCAAAAAAATGGAAGATGAAAATTAAAAACAAGTCATTAAAGTAAGATAAATCATCATATAATGTCTATGCGTGGAATGACTGACCATAGGTATCAATAAACCACCAATCCGTGTGCAAAACTTAAACTGCACTACTGATGCATCCCAAGGGGATGAAAATGAACCCTAATCCACTTGATTGAACCATGTAACACATAATTATTCCCTAGTTAGAAAACCCATGTTTTTGGGAATTTAGAACATAAAGGAAGAGGAAATAAACCATAAATAGAAGGAAGAAATCCATGTAGGACTCACATACCTGAAATAATCTTGATGTTCCGCCCCAAAACCCTTAAAAATTGGGTTCCAAGGGATCTTTAGGGAGCTTGGAAGGCTTCTATGGCTGCTATGGTTGAATGGGGAAAGAAATGGCTGAGTTAGTGTTAATTTAGGAAGGAAAAAACTAGAATAACAAAAAAAAATTATGTCCTGGACACCTATGCAGGGTTTGTACTCCTTATTTTGTAAACTGTGTGGCCTATTCTAGCCACCCAAAACCCATCAGTTTCTTTTAAATTTAAAGGGGATACTAGGGGGATTTAGGACAAGAAACGAAGAGATAAATACCTGAAAATTAGGACATGGATGTGACATGATGACTATTATTAATAGAAGACATTTTTCTCACTAATCTATATCATTCCAAAAGTATGATAGTTGAATTCAAGAACATTCATCCCCTTATTTTTATAATCCCATATCTTCCAATTGTTCATTATAAAACCATTATTGAAGGATAGTTGAACATCCATTAGGGAAAGATAATATCTTTCTCTTTTCATCCTGACATCATGAACCTTATTCTATAAATAAATAAGTAATATATATCTGTTAATACCCTTCACATACAAACTATCATTTTTCTTTTAAATTATAACATAACCCACCATATTCAACAAACAAAAGTGATAATGTATTGAGTATTCATAATCATTGATTAAATATAAACATATTATGGGGATTATATTCATCTAATTCTATTTGAATATATTCTTCAATATTTTATGATCAATATATATATATATATCATAGCATTCACCTTAGTGATAATGTAACTATATCTTAAATGAAACTTTTCCACTATTAAATCCAAATCAAAATTAAGGTAACATAGCACATGAATCATTAATTGGAAAGTGGAATAATAAATCTTCGTGTCATTCTACATGTAGAGGAATCAAATTCCCCTCATTGAGGAATCACAATAGATAAATATAAATTTTCCATTTTCATATAGTTTATGTAGATTCACATTAACCAACCTACTCTAAAGTTATTTTCCATTTTCATAACCTATTATATACATAAGAACATAACACCCTTCCATTTTAACGTGGTGAGTAGATTTTATAGTCATGATAAATATCGCACAAGGCATTGGCAATATCCATCTAACCAATGAAAACTATATATTTTAGTTACCACATTTGGTCTAGGTAATCTCTCAATAACTATAACCTTTTATTAATCCATATATATAACATTGCTTGTGATTAAATGACCCTATAATGAATAGTTTTGAATCCAAAACTCACACTTGATAAATTTAGAGAAAAAAATCCCTTAAGTCATGGTCTCTAGTAAAATTATAAAATGATTTTAAATATTCCCATTTTTATTTTAATATATATGAATAAAATATATAAATAATACAAAAAAACTAAAAGTATTCACTAGAGACTGAGATAATTAAATCAATGATGATAGTAAGATAATTTTTAAGACCAAATTTCATTGAAATAGATTCATAATTACCATACCTCATGAAGAAGGATATCTGGGGTATTTTCCCCTCCATGATCTATTGGTGATGATATACATATAGAATATTAATCATGGAAAAATATAGATCTAATCATAATAGAAGAAAAATTTCATTGATATGGTGTAGATGATAAATGTTCATAATAGTGATCATGTTTAGTTCGTCATAATCTTTTAAAATATTCATTGACCCATATTTCATGAAAACAAAGATAA
This sequence comes from Viscum album, assembly GCA_963277665.1. NCBI lineage: Eukaryota > Viridiplantae > Streptophyta > Magnoliopsida > Santalales > Viscaceae > Viscum > Viscum album. Next base: position 348,594,894 of record OY728150.1, on the reverse strand, counting down.
CATGTTCTCCCAATGAATAAGTACTTGGATGATTAAATAACTTATATATATTTTCCTTTCATATAATCTTAAATAATTGAAACACAATCCTGACAATTATGTTAGGAGTATTTGAAATAGTAGTAGTAAATATCATGATTTTTACTGAAAACCGAACATCGTTTTTCAGGATATTCCTAGAAAAGTCTCTATGAATTAAATTATATTATTCTTGATGAATAAGAACATTTTCAATATTGATTTTCTCCACAAAAATTTGATATAAATATCCCCCAAGAATAGGTAGTATAACATATATGATGGATGTATTTTACATTTGGTTTTCACGAGAATCCTCAAACTACTAAATGTTTAAATGTGCATTTGGAATATCAAATGTTATTTAACATCCCTGAAATGTTATAAGGGATATATACTAATAGAGCTAATCTATTAGAAAATTAAATCCAATTCAACCAAGGGAAGAAAAAATATTTTTAAAAAGAAAATTCCCTCAATATTCTATTACAGAGGATTTATATACATGAGATGTGGCCATCCTATCATTACGAGTCTTCACCACCAACTCAAAATCTAATATTTGTGGTGGTGGTTTGTTACCGATATAAATACGTTTATATATAAATTATATTTTAGATAAAAAATCAATTAAAATAGTTTTAATGGTACAGAATTTTATAATTTAACCCTTCACCACTTCACCATGAAATTTCCCTCTGTATTTAGTAATTACATAGTCAGGCCCTTTTCACATTGTCTTTAAAGGTTCCATGTTTACTTGAAGTTTTGGGAATTTTTTATAATAGTTCCCCATCCACTTATAGTTAAATCACATTACATTAAAGGATTATCCCTTAAACCTGTATTCATGAGAATGATGGCAGTTTTCTCTAATCCTGAATAAAAATCATTGTAATTTTAGGCATTTTCCATGAAGTATCCTTCAATGGGTATCACTTGTATAAATATTCACAATTCGCTTCATCCCCAAAGCAATTTTTTTGGCTACCATTATCTTTTTCTCTTGATTTTCTTTGAATCTAGATGAATTGTAGAATTAATTCTATATCATGCTACCACATGATATTATATCCTCATACAATGGAAATGATTGAGATATTAGTTTCATTTGAAAGTATTTATTAATACGTTCAAATAAACAGTTAATCATTCTATTTGGATTATATAAATAGTATGTTGCATGACTTGCTAACCTTTTAAAATTATCTTCATATGTATCAACAATTTCGAAATCATTTTTTCTTAAACCCTGTAATTGTCTCTCTATATCTACTAATTGTTGATGAGGATGATATTTTTCAATGAATAATTATATAAAATCTATCTACTCCATTCTCTATAAATAGTCATCATCCTTAGTGATTTTAATATACGACCGACTTTGATCCACATCATGCATGATATAATAAATTATCATGAAAACATTATCTTTTTCATCACTTCCCAAAAAAATAAATTCCTTTTCTATGGAACATATTCATTTCCTCGATAAAAATGTATTTTTATATCTATTTAATTATGGAAGTAGTTATCATAGGAAATACATTATCATTGTTACACTATAATTCATATCGATAAAAAAACTACATTTCAATTTATCTAGGTCACAACCTGAATCAATATAACAAAAATAGTTATGATTTGTTCTATTATAACACTATTTATAGTTTCATTATTATTCAAATTAGGATAATTGGAAGTCATATTTTTTATTTTTTATTATATAAAATTTGTTTTTTACATTTAGTTTATTTTTTTAGTGTATTGAGATTTTTTATAGTGTGATAGTATAAATTTTTTTTTTGAAAATGAACAAGAAAATTGAATAATGAAGTATAAAGAAACCTCATGCAGTGTGGTGAAGTGGCTCAACACAAATTTATTTTAATGTTAACTGATGTTGTATTAGAGTCAAGGGAATGTAATGATCAAGAGACATAATAGTTTCATAGATAGTAAATTAAGAACTATGTTTATTAATAGGAAACATAGATAGAAAAAAATAAACATTGCAAAAGAAATTCACAACTTCTAACTTTTAAAACACATGATACCTGTCATTATTGGATTAAAAACCCTACACATTACCTATTTTGAAATTTATTCCTTGATTGAAAAGTTTTAATGGGAAAAATGTTATATTTGAAATCCCACATGTTACTTATCATGTAAAAATTACATGATGTGAAACTCTTAGACACATATATGAAACAATAACATTGTAGGAAATTCAAGACAAAACATAATTATAACACTCCAGGAAGTCCCATTTTTACCATAGGATCATTTATTTACATTTATGGAATCTCGAGAATTTGGAAATCCTAAAAATTAAAGGCCTGTGTCGATAACGAGAGACCAATTATCCATTGGAGGTTCTTCCACTACACAACTCTATTAGGGTATTTCTGGTTTATGTTTTTTTGTTTTCAATTCAATTTTTTTACAAGAATTATTATTTAAATTATACACTTTCTCTAACTTTTTCTACCCCTGTTTATCACTTAATATATCTTTTATATTTCATCATATCCTCACACAATTACATTGTTACCTCTTTTAATGTCACAATAGAAAGTGACTAACATGAGAATTGGCCCTATGAGAGGTTTAAAAATGTATAAAATTAATATTCTTTATAGTATTTAATGTTATGATTATTTTTTAGTGGAAGAGATTGAAATTCATGGTTATAGAAAATGTCCACCATAACATGAATTCTGGATTCATTCATACTTCCAAACAAGATAGTAGAATGTTTGTTTCAATGAAGTTGTTTCTATTGTAGGAAAATGATCCATTGAATTTATAGAGTGTTGATCCCTTTAAAAGGTAATATGATTGTAAAATTAAATTTAAAAAAAACAATAAAAAACGAATGAACTTGTGTAGCCAACCCGAGGACCAAGACCTTTCATTAATATTTTTATTATGTTTCCATCTTCATGTTATGAAATATTTGTTTTATTTTATTGAATTTATTTTTCCAATACACAAACAAAAAATTTCATTGTATTCATAAAAAACTATAAATTGAAAAATAATTATATTACATTGAATATATTTTTTTATTGAACCAAATGCGATTCTCCTCATGTGAGATTACCTTGGTCAGCTTCTATGCTATTTTACGAAAATGAAATTTTCTTTTTTACATTCCTTATAATAGGAATGATTTGGTAATCCCTACTTATATTCCGATAATTTATATTATTTCCATTCCTTTTTATTTTTTTCCTTTTATAAATGATTACAAATAAAATATTAGATCGTATCATCATGAATCATTATATGTAATTTCAAAACTACTAAAACACTTAACCAAAAATTAAAAATTATGAACAAATAATATCAAAATAATAAATGTGGTTTCCCTATAAATATTATAAAATAAAAAAAATCATTTCCTATATTTCATAATTTTTTTAATTAAAATTTTAATTAACAAATTCATATCCCCGATGAGTGTCAAATTTAGTGAGTAGTAATAGAACACTCACTTTCCACCAGAATGATTATGGAGGTATACTCGACCAATTGTTTTAGGTGTAATTAACGCTAGATGAATATGTTCTAAACCAACTTCCAGTTATAGAATAAATATATGGAAACATTTATAATAACCCCACATAATATAATCCTTACCAAAACATTAGGATGTTATCTTATACTAAGACTCATTTTCAATGTCAGTCATAGAGTTATATTCCATAATACATAATTTCATATATCCACTTCTCATGGATTCAACTAAATATACTCAAATAACAACAATAAATAACAAAGAACATGTAAACAAATGTCTGTGGTGACTTTATAAGATTGATATTAGATACACTGGATCAAATACCAGTGGAAATAATTGTATTTATCTTTGAAAACATTTTACGTGCTTAAATATATCATTTCCATTGATAATATAGATTTTAGGATAGTATTTAAATTGGGAACATAATTATTCCATCTATTATATCATTTTATATCTTTAATAATACACCTTTCAACATATATATTAAATAAAACATAAGAAAGGTATGATATTGGATTCTTATTAATGATATTAGTTCAATAAAAGATAACATGGATTAAAAATAAAATGAATAATTTTTCAATAATAAGTGATGATAAAATAAATTAATATAAATAATCAATGGATATTGAAACATATCTATGAATATAATATATTTTAAAATAATCAAATATACGTTGATAATATATTTCATAATGATTTAATTCATAATGCAGAAAATATTAAACATAATGTTGAGGCCTAATGCTAATACATCTACATAAATGGGTATAGAATTATCCAAATACCCAACATGATTTTACTCATGACACCAATCAATGCATTGGGGGTCTATGAAATAATATTCCCCACTTATCACTGTATGGTTCCAATTAATTCATCATATAAATAAATAGTAAAATTAGCCAATTTTTTTAAAAAAAAATTAAATTGTCCATTTTTGATGAACTACCATATGTTATATAAAAACATTACCTAATCAAAATGATCATAAACTATGAAGACAAATTTACTTGATGGTCTTATTATATTCTTCTCCCATTAAATATTATTATTTATTAATCAATATTTACCTCGGTGAAAATATATAAAAAATATCACCGGAAAATTTCTAGAGGAAAATACCCTTTACATATTAAAATCACATATTTAAAATCTAAAGAATTCCAATATATTAAATGAAAAATTATATATGAAAACAAAATTTTAAATTATAATTGATTCTTCAAGTATTTGAACATTATTAATTTTTTAATATTTTTAAAAAATAAAAATAATTGTTAAAAAGAATCTAATAAATCATTTTGGAATATTAAAAATAATCTCTAAAACTTTTTAAGGAATATATAGATATGGAAGTAAAATATTCCAAACCAAGTAGAAAAAAAAGTTGGCCTTCCATTAAATCATTATTTTGGTATCATGAGAACCTAATGAGATGAAAATGAAAGGAAAAAATATAATTTATCGTTAAAAAAGATATAAGAAAAAATTCTTCTTTTAATATGGAAAACCTATAAAATTATTCCGATTGAGACGTAAAAATATAAAATCCTATCAAATGATGAGAATGTAAACTATACAATACCACAAATCTGAATTCTTTCATATGTTTTAGAACCTATTATACAATCAAAATATAATTATTATATATTATTTAAAAACCATAATTTTAAATAAAATTCCATTAACGGTTTACATATAACCATTTATCACATTTTTATTAATAATTATTTATTAAAATTAATGTTCTTAGTGATAACATCTTTGTTCCTGATGTATTTTTTGGTATAGTATTTTTCAAAATTTAACATTGAAAATGGTGAAATCATCTCTAGAATGTTAATAATTATATAAATATTTATTCATAAAATATATAGATAAACAAAAATAAGAACACCATTCTTGCAGAGGGTAGACTGTAATAACACATAAGTGTTGTTCTCACCTTTAGAAGGATCAGAACAAGGAAATATAAATAGTAATACACATTCATTAAATCATTGTAAAATAATATATATTTACTTAATATAAAATTATTAACATCGATTTAAATTATAAATGAATAGAAGGATCACATCGATTCGAGGAGGTGGTAGTCCACATGTACACATGAGAAACGTAATCATTTTCAAACTGATTATAATGTAAGATAGTGGATATGGTATTATTATTACAAAGGTATAAATTGTTCATAAATATAATATATAAAAATTAAACCCATCATAAAAAAAATCCATAAAATATTGTGATGGAAAATGAATTTTATCACTACGTGGAGGAGGTAGTCCACATGTGCACACTGATGAAACTTCTATTCACATTCGATAAAAAGAGGGGGAATAATGGTGTTCTCATAAAAATAATAACAATTATGATTATTTATTATATTGAATATATTATGATATAGAATATAACATATATTATATGTTTTCTAGTGAATAGGTGAAAATGAAAATGTACTATTATGGAGATTAAAACTTCTTCTAAGCAAAACATATTTATCTCTTCTTAAGGACCATGTGATTGGTCATTTGGGGATATCAAAGAAATCAATAACATGTATAATGATATTAGGGAGGTATTAATTTAGGTTATATTTAATATAAATGTAAACAATTGTATGAATATGTGAGGGGAGGAGGTTCACATCTATAAGTTGGGAAGAGTACAAACTTTGAATTTTATAAAATACTAAAATATTATAATGAAATTGTCAGGATAAAAGCCCCAAAATGGGAAGATGATATAATTTGAGACATTATGAGATATATATATATATATATGGCTATACTATATGATTTATAAAAATTTAATTAGAAATAATTCTATCATATCATTGTCCTACGCCCAGTAAATCATTTTTAACTATAACTACACTGACACAATTTTTTTATTTCTAATATTCATTATGACCAGAAATGAATTTGGATTATTCCAAAATTTCTTTAATTTTAATTCATAATATAAAATCCATTTTAATAAATTCAATTAGATTAATTAGATAAATTTAATTTAAAATTAATCCCACATAATGTGACAAAATGTCATTTTCCTTGAGAAATGTTTTCTTAAGTATAATATGTTATAATACTAAAATCCAAAATAAAATTAATTACAATGAACATAATTAGATTAATAGAGGCATAAATTCACCATTAATAATTTTCAAACCATTTGGAAAAAATTTTAATTTCAAAATAATTGAGAAAAAAAGAAATTTTTCTATTAATATTATTATTTGTTAGTAGTGATGAAAAATACAAACTTTTATAAAATTATCCAAAATTAACTCTAAATTTATTTAATGAGGATGAATTACAAATATAATTTTATTTTTTAAAAATAAATTTTTGAAAATTGTAAATAATTGTTTATATTTTTTTTTCTTATGAAATATTTTTAATAAAAATTTAATTTTTGAGGATGAAAGTATTTTTGATGAATTTAAATACATATTTAATAATTGTGTACTAATTTATGAATATTTATTATTTATCAAATATAATATTAATTTCATTAATTATATTCAAATTTCCAATTTAATATCTAGGATAAATTAGTAAACTACATTATCATATATTTAGTTTTGGGTTTGTGTGTATTTAATGTCATTGAAAAATAGATTCTATTTAAAGAGTAATGTATCATAAAATATTATGGTGTTACATAGAGAACATTAGAAAGATATTATAAATCCCTAATATTTTTTAAATGTAATGTTTCATTGAATGGATTTAATGTGATTAAACTTATATCCACAAAACCTTGGTATAATGAATATTGACACATTAATACATCATGGATGGGCACTATTTGGGTGTTTCTTATTAATGTCAAACCAAGAGAAATATTTCTATCCTAGTATAGATAAACCTTTTTTTTATTTCCATTTGTTTGGATCCTAAATATGTGACTGTGATATTGAACATGTAAAAAAACAATCTAACATGACAAAAAATATTACTGAATTAGATTTAATAGAAATCTTTTATTTTTTCAACACACCGATTCACCCCCAATACCATGGTGTATTCATTCTCATTTTTAATCAATATTTATTTGAATAAAATGATTCACACATTGATGATCCATATGTATATTCATTTTATTTTATTTTATTTCACTCATGGTTTCAACGATAAATCGTCTTAATTTATGTTGTATTATTTTTTGTTTGGTTCTTATAGGGAGATTAATTTGATTATATAGGCTTGGGGGGACATAATAATTTAGTATGTATAATGGAATATATATTTTAGAATTCATAATGAAATACTTTATGACATACGATAATAGAAAATAGTGATGAAAATCATATCAAGAGAGGTATTCAAAAAAATCATTCATTGTGATATTTATTTTCAAATACGAAATATCTTTTAACAATTATATGGAAAATTGATGGATGAAAGTGTAATTCTAGAGTTTAACTCATGTTTGGATTTTAAATCTAACTATAATAAGATACATGTGATAAAATCTAAATAATGTTTTTTTAAATGGAATAATTTAGAGATGTAACAATATGAATATTTCAAAAAATAAGGACACATCTGTTAATGAGTTATGATTTTAGTGAAGAATAATAAATAACATAATTTAGAAATTTAGAGGATTTTTTGATAATAATAATTATATCATCCAATTATTAAATAAAAACATTGATTAAGAAGATATCTATAATCAACTAAACTATGTATTTATAGCATAACTGATGTAGGAGAACGTGCATATGAGAAAAAAATATCAATCCTTAAATAAATCCAATAGATGAATTGGTGTAATGATAGAATGTAGTGTGGCCTAATCATATTGATTTTAAAGGACTGGTAAAAATGGTAAGGTAAAAGGAGATAGAAATTAATATCATCACTCTCAAAATATATCAAAATAAAATTTTCAAATAGTTTAATTTGTTATGTTCGATGATGGCATACATGGATACAGAGATAAATTAGAAATCTGTTATGATTAAAGAGATTGAAATGTGGTTCAAAAACATAATGGGAAATATGGAAATTCATGCTAAAGTTGTGTTAGCAAATACAGTCCACAAAATTTGAAATCTTGAATTGAGAATAAAATATGATGTATCATGATATATTTGGATGATATAACTCTTGAAGGGTTTTAGCTATGAAATACTATTATTTTAAAGGTACAAGAAAAAACATAGTTGTCTTTGTTGAATCCCAATGGATTAATGGAATAATGAATGTTTCTATAATATCTCAACTAGGGAAATGATAAATTAGGAATAAGTTAAATGGATGATTTTATTTATTAAAAATATAGATATATGGAATATATATATAATATTAAGGTTAGGGTATAAAATTAACCCCCATTCAAAAATTAATAGGTAGGAAATTAATGAAATAATTAAAACATATTTAATTATTGAATGGATATGTTGGTTTGAATGAGTAAAAATATGGAATAATAAACTGTGTATCAAGAACCGTGGATGATTTATTTACTATATTTTTCATGGGATGCAAACATACAATGGAAAGAACTAAAAAATAAAATTATACAGATAAAAAAGTATCATCCATGCTTATATTGGGATTCAATAATTATAATTAAATCAAATATATTCCTAATCGATGTCAAGGAAGAATAACATAAGCATGTCTAAGTGGTCTCACAAATATTACCATAAAACAATTGTACGAACCAAGAAGAAATTTTTTACTATATTACAGGAATTGAGGATAAGGATAAAATGATTATTAATTAGTGGGAAAATATATCTATAACAGAGACAAATATCACAATAATCGTAAATACCAAGCTAATTGTGTTCGAGAACAGTGAATCAACATGTTCATTACTATAAATAAATTGTATTACTACACTAAATGATACATTAGAAGTTCCTATATCCCCATTTTCTCAAATACAATTAACTATTAGTTGGATGTGATGTGAATTTATGGGGGGGCACAATACATAGGGTAATTATAATTAATGAAGATACAAGCTGATGTGATTATAACAAAAATTATGAGTGATTTAAATTATAAATAATACTAAGTAATGTTGTGGGAGTAATTAAAAAGTACATTAATAAATATGACATTTTTATTAGTATCAATGATAAACTGAAATTTTCATGGTGTAAAAGTCCTATATATGATTTCAAATTGTGTTTTTTAAAAAGGTGATGCCTTGGTCAAAAATGACCAAAGAATAAATATTACTAAAAAGGAAGAAAGATTACAAGAGTGTAAAAGATGAGATCATATTAAAATCTTTTTGATGAATGGAAATGAGAAAAATGGGGTGGTCTTCGAACCAAGTAATGTCTTGATTGACTACCATGTTGGCCAGACCATCTGCAACTGCGTTTTCTTCTTGATAAACATGTGTGATGATATAGTTAAGATCGCTAAGAGAATGGGAGAAATTCATACATTGGGTAGTAATCGGCCAAGTAATGTGGATTACGCCATTCTATATTGCTTGTAGAATAGTCGTCGAGTCACTTTTTATCCAAAGGGTATTCCAACCAAAGGATTTGGCAAAGGTAATGGCAGGAATGAAGCCCATCATCTCAGCTTCGAGGGAGGTGGAAATGCCACATTTACCCATGAAGAATTCACGGATGTGGTCATGGTGATTTCTGAAGACAACACTGCATCCTATAGGTCCCAGATTTCCCTTTGAGGTGTCGTTGATACTGATCTTGATCCATCCAGGCAAGGGGCTCTCCAGAACACCTCTAGTGTACGATGCTGCTGACAGAAATTTCCATTAATCCGGAGACGTCTTAGGAACAAAAAGTCTTACACGGTGTTTTGGTAACATCCCTTTTGAATCGAGGAAGCTTCTTGTTTGGAAACAAGGATCCTCACTCAACCTTTATTTTGATTCAATGAGTAATTATGATGAATAATATCATTCATATCACACCAAATCACATGATGGAGCTCAGCAACTGCATCATCAAAGATAATAAAAATGTGACATTGGGCCCTATCCAATAGTATCCAGAATTGGTGAAATGAAAATAAAGTTTAATTGATAACTAAAAGAATTAATAGAATATATTGTTACATTAATTTTTATGATCTATAAATGCGGTAACATCTAGTGGGTTTTTATGTTACTAAATGATGTCAAATTTAACTCAAATAGTTTATATAAAAATGTAGTACCATTGGGTGTATGTAGTTTTAGAAATGGAAGAAATAAATTGAAGATAAATACTTAATATTTATTGTTTATTATCCTTAACTAAAAACATAAATGTTCACAACTATGATGGAATACTTGGGATAATTTGTGGTATCATGTATTTAGAAAAGAAAATTCTTTGAAATTTTTTTATGATTCACAACATTTGTGGAATAAAAATTACTTAATATCGTTTCTTTGTGAGTTTGATTGTGAAACCATGTTTAATTATTAATGTAATTAAAAATTAAAATTCAATTTATTTATGAAAGTGTGTGGATATAATGGATGAATTTAACGATGATTATATAAAATCATGTTTCCTCTGTCTTGTTCTAATTCAGTGATCATAGAGGATAAGTTAGTAAATCCTTACAAAGTAATTAATTTACCACATTAAAATCATTTATATTATAGATTCAATTTTTTTATGTGATCACCAAAATGAAAAATGAGGATATGGAGTCATGTAAAGAAAAAATTATTTATAAATTACATAATTGATTTTAAGATATTGGAATTACTATGCATGTGATTAAAAATGTTACATATAGTAAAAACATCCCAATGGTTCTAAAGATAGTCTATAATTGGTTACAAAATCAATTATTTTTTTATGTAAAATGGTTGTAATGGAAAGGGTATTGATTTATTTTTATATTAAATGGTGAGTTCTATAAATCATAAATATGGATATTAGAAAGTTATAGATTGATATAGAAATGGATCCAAGATTTCGATTGAGTTTTGAAAAATAAGTAGTTCTTCTTTTGAATAGAACAATGATCAATGATAATGGTGTAAACATGATGATATATCATAGGAACATAAATTAGAACATCATATAAAATTTGGTATTATCATTTTATGAAAGATATGGGAATACAAAGATAATTATTTAGAAGATTAATAACGTCAATTTTCTTATTATATATGGCATGAACATCATAATAAATTGATCATTTTATACATATTTTTAGGAATTTATTGAGTTCCATGTGGGATATAAATTAATCAAAAAATTAAAAATATAATTCAAATGGTGAAATTTTGTAAGTAGATGTTGTGACATTGATTTTCTATTAATTATTGACATATACATTAGAAATTTATGTTACTATACAAGGTTTTTAGGGATGAATACAATAACATTTGTCGTTATCTCAATGGTTTCCATACAAGAGTACTATATTTAGATAAAGATTATAGTTGATAAATATGGATATGGTATTTTAGGTTGAGTATTAAATATTAGGTGAAAAGGCATTAAATACTATATAATTACTATATAACAATATTTAGGATATAAGAAAGACAGTGATATTTCTATATATCAAGGATTTTGTTTTGGGTAGATCAAGAATTTGAGCGGAAATCAAGACATAATGTGTGATGATAATGTCACACCCCGACCACGGATGCCCATGTTTTTATTCTTTTCTTGTTCCCGCGACTCTGTGTAGAGTCGGGTTTGGGTCCAGGTTTAATGTTTTGAAACTTTGATGTTTTCGGTGGGTCTTGGGCCAATGCGAAGTCACCACACTGCAAGCGGTCACCACACATTTTGTCCAGGTGGGTGCGCGATCACTGTTCATTCAGTACAATCATGCGTTCGGACCTGGTGAGTGCACGGTTGCCAACCTGTTTAGATAAATAATAAAATTAAATGAATAAATTAAATTGAAAAGAATTTTATAAAATGTTTAATAATAATAATAACAATGATTTATAATATTGGGAATATTATTATTATTTTTATTATTATTATTTTATTATTGTTACTATTTTTATTATTATTATATTATTATTATTATTTATTTACATTACCTTTTGATTTATTTATTTTATCTTAAGTTTATTTAATTTTGTTCTCCTTTAGTCTTTTCCTTTTTTTCTCCATATGTGCTGCTCCCTTGTCCCCTGTTCTGTGCACGACCCCCCTGGGTCTTCCCCAAGTCACCTCATGGCTCCCCTCAGCCAGATACGGTGCCACCCAACTACAGCCACCCTCCCTACCTTCCAGTGCCCCGGCCAGCCTCACCCAAGCCCTCTACTAGCCGCGCATCCTTGCCGCAGCAGGACCGCCCTGTGACCCACCTGCGCACCACCCTATCTTCGCTTTCCTGCAGAGCCTCCTCCCTACGACTCTGCCCCACGGCACCGCCATCATGCCACCATGAACGATGCTCAGCCTCGGAGCATCCCCGCATGGTCTCAGGACCATCCTCCCGAGCAATTCACTGCAGCTCTGCTCTGCCTCCACCCAACAACCCTTTGTCATAGCCCGCACACAATAGCCCCTCCGGCCACCGCTCTACACACCACTCAGTCTACCCGTCGCCTGTCCCTCGTGACTTGCTACGCCACTACATGCCAGTCTCGTAGCTACCCACACCCTTATCTAGCAGCACCACCTGGTCGCACACTGCATCCCCTCCTTCTCCCTTCTGTGAGCCAGTGTCTTCTAGCTGCCCTGCCCCTGCTTCCAGCTCACCCAAACCAAGGAACCCCCTCCCTCATTATAGCACCCCGCACCGGCTGTCCATAGCCCTCCATGCTACTGGATGACCAGAACTGCGGAGAACCCCCTAGCACCCTTGTTGAAGCGCAAGAAGGACCTCCCCAGGGCTCTTTCTGTGCGCCACCTCCAGCTGGGGAAGCAGCCTTGCCCTCCTCTGACCAGCGCCATCTACCTGATCTCCAACCGGCACGCCGTCTAGCCTGCAGCAGCGTAGCACCCTTGGTGCCTCCTACAGCGCCCTCTAACACCCACCTAATCGACTGTGATGTCCTGACCCCTTTCTTTAATCTAGCTCCCTTGCGTGCACCGCTCCAGACCTATGGTACCTCTTTCTGGCCGCCGTGAAACTTCGACCACCTGGTTCCCTATTGGAGCACGCCTTATGACCCATCTCGCTCCCTTCGCCTGGTCGCGCGACCGCCCAACTGGATCGTTCCCACTTCTAGCGTCCTTTCCTCCCCTTTATGACGGCCCCGCAACTCCACTTATTGAGCGCGTCTGCACGCCGAGGTGCCTTTGCGCTGATTCTTTGTTGGATTTTTGTGAAATAATTTTTTTTGTGTTTTTACTTATTTTTGCGGGAGTTGGAGCATCTCAGTGAGGTTTTTTCACGGTTCTGCAAGCATTTTCTTACACATGCTTATGGACCAGTGCGAGGTGTGCCACACCAGTGTGTTCAAGCTACGAGTTGAGGTAGGTCCCCCATTGCACTCACCTTTAAATTTTGAATTTATTAATTGCTTTATGTTTTATAAATTTTAAAAAATTGGAAATAATATAAGATAATCAATTTTTAAATGATTATTTGGTGTAAAAATAGCTGTTTATTTTATACACGACTCTTGAAATATTTTCTTGACGAACGGACACCCATTAGTGAAAGAATGCCAGTTTGGCCTTTAAACATAATTCACAGAATTTCAAATGTGGTTCTGGATTTAATGATAAATGATTTATTTTGAACAAGTGTTTTGGGTTTTCTTGAGAAACCGAGGTTTTTATTTAAAGTTGGTGAAGGTCGATTTAGCACATTAATAAAAATAAATTATTTTGGAAAACTCTATTTGGGGTGACTCGGGGGTGACCTTTGCAGTTTGTTGACTGAAAATTTTGTGTGTGATGTTTGTTTTACTTGATTGACTTTGTTTATGTGCCCCTTTTTATTATATGTGTTGACATGGGAACCTGGCAAAGTGATTGAATCTTCTGAGACCGATTGCTGCAGTAGTTTAGATTACGCACTGGATAGTGGCCCCATAGCAGGGGAATACTGAGTTATTGCTACTATGGTGATTTGGCCCCTAGGTTAGGCCTTGCAGAGCTATGCTGAGAGTTAGGGAATTATGACATCATTGAGTTAGATCATGCTTTCAGGATTAGTCACATGTATAGTACGTTATGGATATTTCATGATCTCCTAGGTTCAATCCATGTTTCATTTAGTGATTATTTTTATGTGGAAGATGGTTGAGAGGACTAGTTCGGTTGCTGGCCCCTGTGTGCCACTCTTTTTATTTCCCTTGGTGTGTGTTGTGTGCTACGTGTAGTTTTCATTTTGGTTAATAACTGAAGTCTGGATTTCTAAATTGTTCGCCAAAAATGTTTGAAAATTAAATGTACATATTCCTTTCAAACATTAATTTTTTTTAAATTAAAAAGGACAATGGAATGATACTTGTTTTAGAAATGAATGTGTGTGTGGAAACTAATATTTTATATAATTTAGTTCAAACCTATAATTAGTAAATTTCATTATTTAATAGTAGTGCATTGGGAATAGATATCGGGCTAGCCTAATAAGTTTTAATAATCACGTCTATAGTCTTTTTTTTCTATTTTTAGTTTTGTGCAGGATACAAATTGGTTCTATTCTCCTTGGGCGATGTTTGGTCATGAGTTCCAGAGTTACCCACGAGGTCACACAGAGATAGTGGTGCTCTTTCAGTTAGTTTAATTTTTAATTTTTTATTTTTTAGTTACTTTACTTGGTTTATTTATTTTTTCGCATCTCTATATTATTTATTCTTTATTTATTTATATGGGAGAAATAGTTCCCACAGCCTCTGATGATGCCCTGGCGCTTGTCGCCTACCCGGGAGTATCTAGAATGCCTCTCGGGTCATGTCGCGGACAGCCTCAGGTGACCAGTTCAGGGTCGAGAGGGGTTGGTTCGTGACAAAATGGTATCCTATGAGGTTTTCCATTATAGGAACTCACTTTTCAAAGTGCCCCTTGTAATTTAGGATGTCCAGTAGATGAAGATTGGGATTTTCGGGTCTTAGGATGTAGGTTATGGGTCGGTGCCAGATCACCACCGCTCGGGATGAGACCCGAGTTACCAGGGTTAGTTCGGGTTTTGAGTCACTTATATTTGGTTTCTTTGGATTGGGGGTTGACAATTGAGGCAAATCGGTTCACATTGCGGACTCACATTGGGTGGTGACCCATGTGGATTCCAAGTGTCCGGCTCAAGGTCCTCTTAGTGTTATGTTTTACCTGGGGCATGGCTCACCATCATGTCGCTCGGTCAGACATATGCACTAGTTTCTCATTCCAGTGGGTTATGAGTGCTTGTGTTTTGTTTCAGTCTTAGTTTTTTTGAGTGTGCATTAGAAGTGAAATTGTTTTATAATGGAAAAGTGTTTCTTCCAAATTGTTTTTGAAATTATTAATGTGGGTTTTCTAAAGTGAAGGTGTATCAGTTTGGATAAACAAGGTATGTGTTTGGATTTGGTAAGGAAAAGAAGTGTTTGAACATTGGTAATACTTATGGTGGGTCACACGTGCGTGGGTATGTATGGAATGTGTGTGGGGGCACTTGTTCACAGATGATGTGAGCGGAATTTAATGAATGCACGTGTGACGGTTTATAAAATGCCATAGGTGTGTTTTGACCATTTTAAAAAAATAAATTGTTTGGAAAAGTGATTTATCCTTGTGTTGTATATGATTGGCATATTGGATTATTGTCCTTGGCTTGTGTTGTGGCTTTGATTGAGTTTTGGCTTGATGCCAGTTTCGATGTTGATTTTCATGTTGTCATGAGTATGCCACCCAGAAATCCTCCAAAAGTTGTTAATGAGTTATGATCAGTTCTTAGTTCCTTTTGTGTGTTGCTTACTTTTCGAGGTAATAGAAGGATTTTACAGGTATTTCTATAATTCTGAAAGATAGTGTGTCTTCGGGTTGTTTGGAACTCCTAGCTTAGTTAAGGCTTGTATCGACCTAAAGTTATTTTAGAGTTCAGTTCTGGACTTGTAAAGATGAAATTTCACATCATCGTTAGATTTTTGGGTGTGATTAATGGTGTTCTACTTTGGTGAAGGTTCCCTACCTTGAAAGGAGTACAGGCCAGTGGAACCTGTCTTCAAGAAACTATCCTCGTCGGTACCAGCTCCTAGTTCATTGTACCGCTCTCTTGGGAACCACCAGTATGGCCGGTCCGAACATTCTAAGTCGTCATGTTGCATCCCTTTGAAAATTTACAACCATCATGGTTTCTCAAATCATCGAACGGAAGAAGGAGTTAGAGACCAGAAGATGAAAATGCCCAACTGTGAGGCATGAGATGCTTCAACCTTCAGGGCCCCATCCATAGGTCTTAGGGTGAAGCTCGTGCACAGTCCGAAGTTGTCGAGGGTGGGTGGAACCTCAGTCCAGAAAATGTCTTCGGCTTTGGAATGGAAATATCCAAAATTTCCTTTGTTCTATTCTCATCGCTTTTATAATATCATCCTTGTTGTGGGGGTGTGATGAGATCATTCCCCCACAATCCAAGTAGTCTTATATGCTCTTAGTGTGGTTCTTAAGTGGTTTGGTATCTCTGAATAGTGTGGGCTCGTGAATAAAGAGACATGGTCAGATTTTGAGTTGGTCCTAGCTGTTTTCGATATGGGAATGTTCGTTTCGTGATGTTTATGGGAGGTGTTGAGTTAATTTCTCATCCTAATGTTTCTGGATTGTTATGTAGTAATCTTTACGTCAAAGTATCAGGTGTGTTGTTCGGTACATGTGGGGAAAATGATTGGGTTCTGTTTGGGAGTTCCCATGCCCCCCCCCCTCAGGGGTGGTTTGTTCGGGTTTCAAGGGCTTTTTGTATTAGTAAATTATTACAGTGCGGAGAACCCTCTCATGTTCTCCGCTAATTCTCATGTAGTGGGTTTCCTTGAATTGGTCAGGTGTGACGTTTGTTGGGAATTGTCACCCCGGAGCTCTCGGTTCTCTTTGTTTTTGTTTGGGGATGAACCCAAGTTGTATCCAGTGTTGGCTTGGTGACTTTCTAGGGGAAGAAATTGTCTATGGTGGGGATAATTGTCACACCCCGACCATAGACACCCATGTTTTTATTCTTTTCTCGATCCCGCGACTCTGGGTAGAGTCGGGTTGGGGTCTGGGTTGGAATTTTTTAAGAATTGATGTTTTCGGTGGGTCTTGGGCCAGTGCGCAGTCAACGCACAACTAGCGGTCACCATATATTCGATCCAGGTGGGTGCGTGGTAACCTTGCATTCCATCCGATCATGCGTTTGGACCTGGTGAGTGCGCAGTTGCCCACCTGTTTAGATAAATAATAAAATTAAAATAAAAAATTAAATTGAAAATAATTTTATAAAATATTTAATAATAATAATAACAATGATTTATAATAATAATAATAATAATATTATTATTATTATTATTAGATTATTATTATTATTTATTTACATTACCTTTTTTTTATATTATCCTTTTTTTATTTTCTTCTCCTTTCTTCTTTTCCTTTTTTTCTCTCCACGCATTCTGCTCTCATGTCCCCTGTTCTGCACGCGACCCTCCTACGTCGTCCCTAGATCACCTCTTGGCACCCCTCCGCCACATCTGGTGCCACCCTATTGTAGCCGCCCTCCCTACCTTACAGTGCCCCGACCGGCCTCACCCAAGACCTCCGATAGCCGCGCCTCTTTGCCGCAGTAGGACCGCCTCATGAACCCACCTCCGCACCACCCTAGCTCCAACATCCAGTAGTGCCTCCTCCCTTCGCCTCTGCCCTGCGGCACTACCCTCATTCCACCTTGCACGCCGCTCGTCCGCAGAGCAGCCCAGCACTGTCTCAGGACCATCCTCACGAGCAAGCCACCACACCTCTGCTCTGCCTCCACCCAACAGCCCTTTGCAGTGGCTCGCACACAGCAGCCCTACCAGCCTCCGCTCTGCACCCCACTCGGTCTTCCCATCATCTCTCTCATGTGACCTGTTGTTCCACCGATGACCAGCCTCGTCGCATCCCTCTCCCTTCTCTCGCAGGACCGCCCAGACGCACACCGCCTCATCTCCTTCTCCCTTCGGCGCGCCAGCGCCCTCCAGCTGCCCAGACCCTGCTTCTGGCTCTCCCTCAACAAGGACCTCCCTCCCTCATTGTAGTGCCTAGCATCGGAAGTCCACATCCCTCCTTCCGCTGCATGACCAGACCCGCAGAGAACCCCCTAGCTCCCTTGTTGAAGCACGAGCATGACCTCCCCCGGCCTCTTTCTGCGCACCACCTTCAGTTGGGGTAGCAACCTTCCTCTCATCTGACCAGCACCGGCTTCCCGATCTCTAACCGGCATGCCGTCTGGCATGTAGCAGCACAACGCCCTTGGTGCCTCCCGCAACCCCCTCTAACACCCACCTGATTAGTCTTGATGTCCCGAAACCTTTCATTACTCCGGCTGACTTGTGTGCCCCTCTCCAGACCTGCGGACCTCTTTCTGTCCGCTGTGAAACTCTGACCACCTAGTTCCCTCTTGTCGCGCACCTTTCGACCGAGAGCACACCCTTAAAAAAGTCGTGCGACCTCCCAACTAGATCATGCCCACTTCCAGCATCCTTGATAGCCCTTTTTGACGGTCGCGCAACTCTGTTGATCGAGCTCGTCTCCGCACTAAGGTGACTTTGTGCTGATTATTCATTGGATTGTTGTGAAATAATGTTTTTTTTGTTTTTACTAATTTTTGTGGGTGTTGCAGCCTATCAGTGATGTTTTTTCGTAGTTCTGCTGGCCTTATCTTACGCATGCTTATGCACCTGTGCGAGGCACGGCACGCCTGCGTGTTTTAAGCTGCGAGTTGAGGTAGGTCTCACACTGCACTCACCTTTAAATTTGGAATTTATTAATTTCTTTATGTATTATTAATTTTAAAAAAACGGAAATAATATAAGATAATTTATTTTTAAATGATTATTTGGTTAAAAAAGAACTATTTATTTTATACACAACTCTTAAAATATTTTCTTGATAAGCGAACACCCATTAGTGATATAACGCCAGTTTGGAATTTAATAATAATTCACGGAATTTCAAATGTTGTTATATTTTTAAAGATAAATGATTTGTTCTGAACAAGTGTTTTAGGTTTTCTTCAGAAAATGATGGTTTTCTTTAAAGATGTTGAAGTCCTATTTGGCACTTTAATAGAAATAAATTATTTTGGAAAACTCTCTTTGGGTGACTTGGGGGGTGACCATTGGTGTTTGTTGACTGCATATGTTGTGTGTGATGTTTGTGATACTTGATTGACTTTGTTGACACACCCCTTTTTATTGTATGTGTTGACATGAGAACCTGGCAAAGTAAGGGAATATTCTGAGAATGATTGTTGCACTAGTTTAGATTACACATTGTCTAGTGTCTCTATAGCAAGGGAATACTGTGTTATTGCTGCTATGGGGATTGAGCCCCTCGGTTAGGCCATGCAGGGCTATGCCGAGCATTAGGGCGTTATAACGTCATCGATATAGAGCATTCTTTTAGAATTAGTCACATGTATAATAAGTTCTGGATTGTTCATGATCTCCTAGGTTCGACCAAAGATTTTTTAGTGTTTATTTGTATGTGGCGGATGGTTGGGAGGAATAGTTCGGTTGCTGGCCCCTGTGTGCCACTCTTTTAATTTCCCTTGGTGTGTGTTGTGTGCTATGTGTGGTTTTCATTTTGGTTAATAACTGAAGTCTGGATTTCTAAATTGTTCACAGAAAATTTTTTAAAATGAAATTTACATATTTATTTCATACATTAAAGGTGTTTTTAAATTTTAAAGGGAAATGGACTAAAACTAGTTTTAGTAATGAAATCTAGTGTGGAAATTAATATTTTATATAATTTTGTTCATACCTGGAAGTAATAAATTTCTTTATTTAAAGGTAGTGCATTGGGAATAGATATCGGGCAAGGCTAATGGGTTTTAATAATTACCCCTAAAATGCTTTTTTGTTTTTAGTGTTTATGCATGCTACAAATTGGCTGCATTCTCCTTGGGAAAAATTTAGTCATGAGTTCGAGAGTGACCCATGAGAGATAGTGGTTCACTTTTGGTTAGTCTAGTTTTTCTTTTGTTATTGTTTATTTACTTTACTTGGTTTATTTATTTTTGCACAGATCTATATTATTTCCGCTTTATTTATTTATATGGGAGAAATTGTTCCCACAACCTCTGTTGCAGCCATGGCGCTTGTCGCCAGCCCCGGAGGATTGAGAATGCCTCTCATGTCATGTCGCGGACCGACTCGGGTGACTGGTTCAGGGTCGATATGGGTTGGTTCGTGACAAATAAAATATTAATTAATATATTTTTTACATGAAAAAATATTTACTATTAAAAAAATGAATGTAGATGTTTTAGGATTGGTACTGAAGTAATTTATAATTTTTTATGGATGCTTTGTCAAAGAAGAATACAAAACACATTAGAAGTGTTATGCATGTTTTAATGGATTGTATATAATATTAATCATATCCCATAATAAATGGGTGGTAGATCTATAAAAGAGGATACCGCACTAAAAAAATAATGAGTAATAATAATAACGATTTATTGATTATTTGATGTACCATGAAGGATGATACTACACCATAACTAATTTTGTGTATGAGTAAACATAATCTAGGTATGAGTAAATTCTTGAATTTCTTAATGTTCCATGTAAAATCAAAACATAATGGTAGAATAAGTGAGGAATATAAAATATCTATAAGTTTCAGTGATAGGTCTAGAAAATAAATCTTGGTTTTATTATGTGAAGGCCAATCGGATCACCCCATAATTAGAAAACAGTTCCCCAAAAATGTGAATGGAGTATTTTAAATAATGGTTATTATATAATGTTTTAGATATTCATTATGGAATTTAATTTTATAGAAATCCCATTATGTAAGGATGGGATCTAAAATAATATATTACTATAGAATCAAGTAGACCATGTGAAAAATGTTTTTATATTTTATTAGATTTGGGGATCACTTCAAAATCTTGAAGAAGTATTTATAAAGTTATTATATATATTTGGTGATTCCAAGGTTAGATTGAAGATCACACCACAAATGTGGTTATTTTTACACAATCATTGTGAATTTTCAGCATGTTATAGTGAAATTTTGTGAGTCATGATATTATATTGAAATTTATAGCATATTAATGAAATTTATCATGGAATTTTTATATATGTGTAATTGGGTAAATCTGTTGTGAATATACTCAACTTAAATTGATAAAATTAAGAACATTAATAGTGTGGGGCACAAATAATAATATTATATGATTATTAGTATGGGGCCTCCTTGAAATCATAAATCAATGAATCATAGAGTTTATGGAATCTATAATAAATTGGTTTATATAGTTTCGGAAAAGGATTGCCACATTGATATATTGGAAAAAAATATGGTAAAAAGTGAAGACCAAATGAAAAAGAAGTTATATTTCAATATCTTGTTCAATTTGGGAATAATCTTGGATGGGATTAAGGGTAATTATAATACCTACCCATTGAATTTAGAGTGTACCATGGATATCCTTATTTATAAGTTAATCACATACGTATGTTACTTATATTGTAAATATTTGGGAAGAAGAAACAAAATTCCCACTATGAGGACATGATCTCATCTAGATTTAGAGATTTTAAGTGTTTTAAAGAGGAGTATAACATATCTATAGATATAAAGCAACAACCCTACTTTTTATTACACACTTAAACATGACTAATTACATAAAATATTCACTTGATACAACATAGAATATCGAGAGATCAAGTGTCTTTGAGTCTTATGAACATTACAGAACAACATATTACATAAAACATACAACACCTTTATTGAAAACTTCTTTTATAGGACCAATACATTCCCTTGTACATAGCATTACATAGGATAACCTAAGGACATTCATAAGAAAAGGGTGAGCTATAAAGCCCAGTAAGGGAATAACCATGGAATAACATGAATAATAAAATACATGTTTGACAATAGGGATATCAATGGAGCACATGAGAAACATGAACATAAAGGCATGATAAAGAAAGATAATCAGAACATGGAAATGTGGCAACAACACTTAACATGTAATTAGCATGAGCCAAGGCTCTTTGCACATAGAGCATGAGTAAACCCTAGTTGCACATTAATCAGAAGTAAAAACTCATTTCACATGAATTAGCATGAGTCATCACTCATTTCACATGACATATCATGATACTATACATTACCCAATGCATTAGAGCGATATCAGGGTGCACCCTTATTAAACATTTAAATTCATGCATAAGTGATCAACATGGATAAAATAACAAGGAATCAATCAACATCAAAAGTTATTCCACAATTATGTAATGTGGAATAAATACATGAATGTTCAATTAAATATTTATATGTGCATAAAGATGAATACCCTTTATAGATACATGGGTACGATATTCACTACACAATAATATTGTCTTGGAAAAACATCGTGCAATTTCGGCAGCATAACGATGTGACATAAGGATTCATGAAAATGGTTGATGAGAGACAAAAGGGTTCTCATCATATGTATATAAAATGGATAGTAATGGGTTCATATAGATACATGACCCAACAAATGTAATGTAATTTTGATTCCTAATAGAAAAGAATTACTTGGATGTAAAACAGGATAGAGAAACCCCTTGCGGAATTTCATCATGGTAACAGGTGTTCATGGGAGCCATTGATGAGAGAGAAAGGGGTATATCACTATCCAAACATAATTAGGGTAGTATGGGGAGGGTGTGAAGTCATACCCCCACATTTTTAATTGAAAAATAATTTGCATAAAAACTCAACAAAAATAGGAAAAATGGGAAAGAAAGAAATCCTTTACTTGGAAGTGTGATCCCAAAGGCTTGGGAGACGTTTGAGATAGGATTATTCAGAGATTGGGGAACCTTGGGTGGATTCTAGAGAGAGGATGGAAGTCCTTGGCCAAAGTCCAATGGCTTTGAGTGAATATGAAGTGGGTTCTTGGGTGGGTTTATATAGGAAAGGATAGGGAATTCTTTATTATTTAGGTTTGGGACACCAAACATTAAAATAATAAATTCCACTAACCCGCCCATGGTTTTGGCCCATGGTTTTTTCCAAATGGTAGTGTAAAACAATATTTTATAAGGAAAATGACTGATCTTCTTAAAATAATATGGTTTCTTATGTGGAGGTGAGTCACACTCTAAGGGAAAATAATTTAAAAAGACACAATGTTTTATAAGTCTTGGTGGGTCCACAAAATCTTTGTAAAATAAATCAAACAAATAAACATTCACATTATTTTAATGCTAAAAAAATATTGGCCGAACATAATGTTTATAATATTTTATTACCTCACTATCGGGTCATTATGATGTCATAAAGCACTTTATATATTTAAACAATATTTAATTGTTACCGAAAAATTTGACTATATCATATAATTAGGAAAAATTGAACGTTGGATAATTACAACATCCTGATTCCAAAAATAATATTAATTATATCTAATTAATTTTATAAATAAGTGAATTTTTACTTTTTAAAGAAAAACTAAGATTTACAGAAAATTCTTGGGTTTTGACAGAAAAAATTTTCAAATGTAAATGAAAATTACAATTGCATTCATAAATTTATATAATTATTTATATTTAATAAAAATGAATATAACAAAAATAATTAACAAAAATATTATTCAATTCAAAAATCCATTGATACATTAAAATATATTTCTTAGTTAAATATTAAATAAAAATACTATTTGTTCTTTAAAAACTAATTACAAAGTAAAAATAATAAAATGAATGCACATTCTTTATACCAAAATAATGAACATATTCATAGTGCTAGGGTCTTATTACATAACCCCTTATAACATGAACATAAGACCAAAGGGTAAGGTTTTTGAAGGTGACAAACTCTTGGGGTAGCTCAGATAACATCGCCGAGGTGGTAATCTCAATTAACTTCCACTTCACCCGTAGTTGGATCTGCTCAAGCTTAACGTGTTCAAGCTTGGCTTGGGCTTGGTCAATAGTGAGTCCTAGTGAAACCACATCCTTTCTGAGCTCCGAAAATAATGGGCTTCGTACGAGGAAAGTCTAGTAGATGAGTCTATCGCTTCCTTTTTCTGAATAAATTGGATTTGTTAAAGCAATATATTTATACTAATCATGTGATCATTGTTCAACAACTATATTAGCAATGATCACAATTCATAATAGTGTTTTATAATCCAGAAACATAAAATCAATGAAGTTCACATTTTATATAACCATAATAAAAAATTTAATTAGATCAAGAGGAATTTCCATTAATGAATGTTTGGGTCATTACAATATTCCCCCCTTAAGAAATTTCACCCATGAAACTTCCTTTTCCCACAATATAACTAATGTGGGTAAATCTGCTTCATCACTTCCTCTGATTCCCATGTTGCTTCTTCAATCATTTGGTTTCTCCACAACACCTTGATGAGGGGAATTGTCTTAATTCGTAGAACATTTTCTCTATGATCTAACATCTCTAGTAGATCCTCCTCGTAAGAAAGATCATCCTCTAGCTGTAATAAAAATGAAGAGAGTGCATGTAAAGGGTCTGGTATGTAATTCCTTTAGATTGATAAAGAAAGAAATCATGTACATTGGACATGGTAGGTGGAAGTTCTAGTCAATAGGCCACGACCACAACATGATCAAGAATATTGAAGTTGTAGATGTACATTGGACTTAACTTCCCTTTATTTACAAACCTCGTGACCTTCTTCTATGTAGATATGCATAGAAATACCATGTCACTGACCTTAAACTCAAGGTCTCGTCAATGGTTATCTGTATAACTATTATGTTGACTCTGGGATACATTGATATATTCTTGAATGTTTTTCACCTTCTCCACCATTTCTTTGACCATTTCTAGTCCTAACAACTTACTCTCACTAACTTTATCCCAAAATGCCGGTGTTTTGCACCTCATCCCATATAGGGCTTCATAAGGTTCCATTTGGATGCTCCAGTGAAAACTGTTATGGTCGTAGAATTAAACCAGAAGAAGATGTTGGTCCCACCCTCCTTTGAAGTCCATAGAACACGCTCTCAACATGTCTTCAAGTGTTTGGTTAGTCATCTTGGATTGGCCATCATTTTGAGGATGATAATCTGTAAACATGTTTTTATCAGTAACTAGAGCATGTTGCAGACTCTTCCAAACCATAGAGGTGAATCTTGGTTCACAATCGAATACAATAGATAGTGTTACTCCCTGCGTCCTTATCACTTCCCTGATATATTTCTGTTCCAGGGGACCAAATTAGATATCCACCCGAATTGAAATGAAGTGTGCAGACTTTGTAAGACGATCCACAACAACCCAGATTACATTATTGCCTTTGGATGCCTTAAAATGTATGGGGAAAATGTCCATGGTGATGTTCTCCCATTTCCATCCTGGTATGGGAAATGGTTGCATTATCCCCTTAGAATTTTGCCTCTCTACATTCATTTTCTGACACACCAAGTACTTTGATGTATACATAGTGATCTCCTTCTTCATATTATCCCACCAATAATGATCTCGAATATCGTGAGACATCATTGTGTTTCATGGGTGAACAAAGAAAATTGAACTATGCACATCATCCAAAAGTTCATCTTCAGCTCCAGACTTGATTAAACAGGTATTCATTTCCCAAATATCACTATTCCTTCTTCTTTAACATTGAACTCCAAGGATATCCCTTTTTTGATAGCTTCTGCTCTCTTTTGAATCCCCACATCATCCTTTTGAGAATCCTTTATCATTCCCAAAAGAGACGGTTGAACAATAATTTGTGAAAGGATTGATAATGTTTCGTTCTTTATGATTCTCATGTATATCTTCATCAAAACTAAGATGATTAGGTCCTTCTCAATTCTCAATAATGATTGAATTGATGGGTCCTTTCTACTTAGAAAATCTTCCACCGTGTTCTCTTTCCAAGGTTGGTAATGGATTGAGCAGTCCTATTATTTAATCAGCTCTAACCATCTTCATTGGTGCATGTTCAACTCTTTCTGTGTAAATATATACTTGAGGATTTTGTGGTCCTTTTATATTTCACTATTCTCCCCAAAAAGATAATTCCACCAAAATTTTAAAGAGAAGATCTCCATAGCCAACTCCAAATAATGTGCTGGATAATTATGATCCTGAACATTCAATTTCATTGATGCATAGGCAATGAATTTTTCATTTCCATCAAGACACAGCCCAGGCACTTCTTCGAAGAATCACTAAATACCACAAAAATTTCTCCACTTGTGGGTAATGTGAGCACGACCACCATGATAACTCTCCCTTTTTAACTCCTTTAATATTTATTCGCATTCATCACTCAACGAAAACATTACTCCCTTCCGTGTTAGCTAGTTAAGAGTGTTGGTCAATCCTATGAAATTTCTCACAAATCATCTATAATATCCAGCTAACCCCAAGAAGCTACAGATATCCATTACCGATGTTGGCCTCGTCCATCCCTCAATTGCATCTCTTTTGGGGGTATTCACAGATATCCCATTGATTGTGATGATATGGCCCAAGAATGAGACCTCCTCCAACCGTAACTCACATTTGATGTACTTTTCATAGAGATTATCCTTCCGCAAGAACTCTAGTACAATTCTTAGATTCTCTTCATGATCCTCCTTGGTTTTGGATTATATCAAAATACCATCTATAAAGACAACAACAAATTTGTCTAGGTAATCCCTAAAAAAGAAATTCATAAACTCTATGAAGATTGCTGGATTATTAGTTAGTTTGAATGGAATTACTATAAATTCATAGTTCCCGTATATTGTACAAAAAGTAGGCTTTAGGATAACTTCCTTATACACCATTACGTGATAATATCCCGACCGCAAATCCAGCATGGAGATGTATTGTGCTTTACACAACTGATCTAACAAGTCATCAATTCATAGGAGAAGATAGTTTTTCTTTATCATGATTTTTTTATTCTCACAATAATCGATGCAATGGTGCAATGACCCATCCTCCTTGAAGAAGAGGACTGGTGCTCCCCATGGCGAAGCACTTGGGCATATAAACCCTTTATCCATATTCTCCTATAGTTTTTTCTTCATCTCCTCAAGCCCTGCAGTATCCATTTTATACGGAGTCTTGGAAATTGGAAATTCCCCAAGTATAAGATCAATTGAAAATTCAACATATCCTGTAGGAGGAAGACCCGCACATTCCTTGGGAAACACTTCAGCAAATTCTCTCACAATATAATTGTCTTCAAGGATGGTTGCCTCCTTAGACTCAATCATCTAATCCAGATACGTGTGCTCATAGGGTAGAAATATTCACGCTTTAGATGATAGAGCTAAAGAAGATTCATCTTTATCCTTGCACTTGTATGGAATCATGGGTCGATTCTCCGCTTGTCAAGTGATTTCCCTCTCACAATAATTTATGATGGATCTATATATGGAAATCCAATCCATGCCAATAATTGCATCTAATTCTATCCATGGAGGTATTAAGAGGTTCTCCAAGAAATATAATCCACAGATTATGATAGAGGATGAGATATATTCATGGGATTCCATGATTTCCCCATTTCTCGTACTCACCGATATCATTACATCCATGATTTTTAGTGGTGCTGGGATTGGTCTACTAAAATTTTGGGATATAAAAGAATGTGTAGAACATGAATAAAAAAGTACATTCACTATTCTTGAATGAATAACTAGTGTACATGTCACAACATTGTTGTCGGGGTTCACGTAGGCAGTAGAGAGGGAAAACGATCTCCCTTGCGGCTGTGGAGGATGTTGGTTGCCTCTAAAAACCCTTGGCTTTAAGAACTGATTTTCATGATACCCTGGTTAATTGCAGTTGTTGCGATAAACAACGCGTTGTGGTTTGAATGGAACGTTCCTCTCCTTTGTTGCAGCCACAATTTTTTATTGTCAGTAGTTAATAGCTAAGTTCCCTTCTCTTCAACACTTAAAGAATTTCCTTTTCCCCTTCAGGCAATTTCTGGGGTTCTTCTTTCCGCACCTTTGGAAAGTGGGGTGCTCGATCTTCTTAGAACTGTTGGATTTATCCATCGGACAACCGACATTGATGTCCACATTACGCTTCTTATCCCCATGATACCATTTAGATTTTCCGATCTCCATTTCGAACTTGAGGGAACATCAGACAATTTCTTCAAAGCTGTCGAAGTCACGGATTTCCAGCACTTTCTATAGGAAAGGATTCAGCACACTAAAGAAGCGGTCAACCTTGCATTCGGGGGTAATGACAAAGCCGATGGTGTATCGTGCAAGCCTTGTAATGTTTTCCTCATATTCTTTGAGTGATTCGTCATCTTTTTTTCTTGAGGGAAAAGAAGTCCCTTTCCATCTTAAGTTGGAGGGTGCACAAAAAATATTTATAAAAAAACATCTTCTCAAAATCCTTCATTTCCAATGCCTTGATCTCTTCCCCATGATTCATATTTTTTTACCAACATCCATTATTGATCGGCTTAACCTTCCATATGATAAGAATCCAAAAGAACCTTTTCATTTTAGTAACATTGAATGATGGATAATATCTTTTCAATGGAGTTAATCCATTGTTCGGCAATTGATGGATCATACAATCCATTAAAAGTAAGAGGCATTTGACTCATGAAGCTCTCGATAGATACATGTTCGTTATTAGGGGGGGTTGAACATTATTATTCACCCATTTTTCTATTCAATGCATGAGTTAACAGAGAGAGAAGCATGAAAAAGTTTTTGATTCCCGCTCCCATCTGATTGGGAATCTCATTTGCATTGTCATCACATTGCTCTTCACATCGATTGTTATCCTGAGTCCTCCCATTACCAGCCATTGGCTGGAATAAAAGTAATGTTATGGGTAACACATAATGGTCAATCCAAGTACAAAACTGATGAATTATAATAGTACTATAAATAAGATCAATACCAACAGTTTGGGGTAAAATATTGGTATACTTCACTTATATGGACCTCTACCAACAGTTTGGGCAAAACCTTTGGTATAGGTCATTAATTTGGACCTATACCAATGGTTTTGGAAAAAACATGTGTATAGGGGGGACCTATACCAACGGTGTGGGGAAAACCGTTGGTATAGATCCCTTATATGGACCTATGCCAACGATTTTCAGGAAAACGTTGGTATAAGTCCATAATAGAGAAACTATAATAAGAGTTTTCCCCAAACCGTTGGTATAGGTCCCCCCTATACCAACGGTATGTACAAAACCATTTGTATAGGTCCCAAAATTATAGAATCTATACCAACTATTCTCAAAACTATTGTTATATGTTTATACCAACTATTTTGAGAACCGTTGGTATATTTACATGTATGTTTTATGGAATCGTCTAACAGAAAACATTAAATAAATAAAATTTTAAAATATCTATGATAATACATATATGTATCTATGAAATTATGTACAGAAAAGTCAAGTTAGGTTTATTTTAAGGTCATTTAATCATAAACTGCAGGTACTGAGATCAAAACCCACCAGATGATTCGTTTTTTAGATACATATACCAATGGTTTTATGGAAATAGTTGGTATAGATTTTTCATATTACTTATACCAATGGATTTTAAAACCGTTGGTATAGACCTATCGCCACGACTTACTTGGCCTCAATTCTCCAAACCGATGGTATAGGATATACCAATGGTTTGAATGCCCATACTAATGGTTTCAAATAGTTGGTATATGGTATTTTCCTACTATTGTAAATATCTTTTATTTCCTAAACTTATGAATCCATAGGCTTCAATCTATGATATCCATGATCTACTTTCTTACATTTATTCTTAGGGGAATCCTTTTAATTTCCTTAATAAGGGTTCATACTAAGCTTGTGAATTTACTAAAGCATATCCCCTGGGAGTGTCGTAACTCAGAGTGCACCAAAACCCGTTTTTGTGCATCATTTCCTGTTCGAGTTTATCTCAAAGCTGTGGTTTTGGGTTTTACCCCTAGGATACATATGTTCGAGAGGTGCATCTACCTAATCCTATCCACACAGGGATGTATTTTCTTGATTAACCACTTACTCAATACTCACCAATACTTAGTGATGTTTTTATTATACTTATTATACTCTCTAATTATTCACTATTGTTTTCTAATTATAATCCCAAAAATAACTATACATATCCTCTGATACGAACTGTAACAACCCTGCTTTTTATTACACACTTAAACCTGATTTATTACATAAAATCTTCACTTGATAAAAAATAGAATACATAGAGGCCTAGTGTATTTGGGTATTATTAACATTACATAATAACTTAGAACATAAAACATATAGCACCTTTATTGAAAACTTCATTTACATGACCACTACATTCCCTTATACATAGCATTGCGTGAGATATCCTGAGAACAAGAATAAGGAAAGGGTGAGATATAATGCCCAGTAAGGGAATAAACATGGAATAACATGAGGAATAAATTACATGTTAGACAATAGGAATATCAATGGAGGACAGGAGATTCATGGACATAAAATTATGAAAAATCATGATAATCATAACATGAAAATGGGGAAAAACACTTAACATGGAATTAGCATGAGTCAAGGCTCATTTCACATGGAGCATGATTAAATCCTCATTACACATGAGTCATGAGTAAAACCTCATTGGACTTGAATTACCATGAGTCAAAACCCATTGCACAGGACGTATCATGATACTATACATTATACAATGTATTGGAGCGCTATTCGTGTGCACCCTTCTTACACATTTCATTTCATGCATAAGTGTGCCACATAAATAATTTAGCATGGGATCAATCAAAATCATAAGTTCATCAATGATTAAATAATGTGGAATAAATACCTGAATGCACCATTAAATATGTATATGTGAATATAGGTGAATACCATTGACAGATACATGGGCATGGTATTCACTACACAATGATCTTGGCTTGGAAAAATGCGGGGCGGTTTAAGAAATCTAACAATGTGACATAAGGATTCATGAAAATATATGATGAGGGATAAAAGGGTGTCTCATCAAATTTACATGAAATTGATAGTAATGGGGTCATGTAGATACATTTACCAAATAATTTAATGGAATTTATCTGCATAATAAACAAGAATTACTTTTATGTAAAAGACGAGAGAGAAATCCCTCACGGAAATTCAGCATGGTAACAGGTGTACATGGGAGGAATTAATGAGAGATAAATGGGTCTCCCATTATCCATAAATAAATAGGACAGTATGGGGAAGGTCTGAAATCGTACCCCAACATTTGTAATAGAAAACCAAAGGGCACAAAAACTTAAAGTAAATTGGACAAAATGAGAAAATAAGAAATAACTTACTTGGAAGTGTGATCCCAAAGGCTTTCGAGAGGCTTTAGAGAGGAGAATGGGTCACCTTGGGAGGATTATATAGAGAGGAGGGAAGGGGTTGAATGAAATCTAAATGCATTGAGTGAAGACGATGTGGGAGCTTGGGTGGGTTTATATGGCAAATGAGAGAGAATTCTTAATTATTTCGGTTTAGGACACCTCACATTAAATTAATCAATTCCAATAATAAGAACATGGTTTTTATAAATGGTTTTGGGAAAATGGGAGTTAAAAACAATAATTTATAAGCCCAATGGCCGGAAATCTTAAAATAGTAGTGCTGATTATGTTTAGGTGAGTCACACTCTCACAGCAAACAATTTAAAAAGACCAAATTTTTTTTATGTCTTGGCGGGTCCACAAAACATTGTAAAATAAATCAAAAAAATATAAAATCACATTATTTAAAAAACAATAAAATATATATACCGAATATAATGTTTATAGTATTTAATTACTTCACTATTGAGTCATTATGTAGTCATAAAACACATTATATATTTAAACGGTATTGAATTTGTACCCAAAAATTCGTCTGTCTCAAAAAATTAAGAAACAATCACTATTGGATAATTTTTAAATCCTGATTCCAAAAACTAATATTCATTTTATCTAAATAATTTTATAAATATTTTAATTCTTACTTTTAAAATAAAAACTGACATTTACCGAAAATTCATGAGTTTTGATAAAGACTATTTTCAAACCTTTATAAAAATTACAATTGCATTCATACAATTATATGATGATTTATATTTAATAAAAAGTAAATAAATAATAAAATATTATTAAAATATTATTCAATTAAAAAATCAGTTAATTCATCAAAATAGATTTCTTAGTTGAATATTAACTAAAAATACTATTCGTGCTTTAAAAAACTATTTATAACGAAACAATAATAAAATGAATGCACATTCTTTAGACAGAAATAATAAACATAGTCATAGTGTTGGGGTCATGTGAAATAACCCCTTATAAAACCCGTATAAGACTAAAGGTTAAGGTGTGCGATGATGAAGAACTCTTGGGGTGGCTTGGATAACATCTCTTGGGTGGTAATATCTATTAACATCCACTTCTCCTGTAGTCAGTTCCGCTCAAGAGTAATGTGATCAAGATCGACATCAGTGTGGTCAAGAGAGAATCCCAATGATGCCACCTCAATTCCAAGCTCTGGAAAATGTGTTTTGTACTAGGCAAGTCTACTGAATGAGGGCATTGTTTCCTTTTTCTGAGTAAATTAGATTTGTTAAAGCCCTGTTTTTATACTAATCATGTGATCACAGTTCAAAGACTATATTAGCAACAATCACCATTCATAACAGTATTTTAAAATCCAGAAACATATAACCAATAATGTTCACATTTTATATAACCATAATAAAACATTTAATTAGATCACGAGTAATTTCCATTAATGAATGTTTGGGTTGTTACATGTAAAAGTGATTATTCATAGTGAATCATTACCTTATATAAGTATAGAGGAGTTACACATGTCTATATACTATTGAAGGTACCCTAATGTCCATAAACTATCAAATCGCTCCATTAAGTAGTATATTGAGGATATATAGAAGATTTACCAATGGTAAGTAGTGTGACATTCCAAAAACAATGTAATTATTTTTTTCCCAATATTGTAGTGTATGTGACTAAAAAATTACCCAATGAACATGTGTATTAGGAATTTTAGAACATCCTTAAACAATCTTTCTATCTTATGTAGATATAGATTGATTTTTATGAACTAAAAAAATTGATATTTCTTTATTTACTCTTAATTCTTCATTCATGTTTTACATTAATGTGATCGATGAAGAGTGAGTGTAAAATTGATTTCTTATCCTTCAAACAATATAACAAGATCAAAAAGGTATTAAACATGATTGAAGGGAAATTTTTTTGCAATGGAACTACGAAATACCCCCACCATTCAGAGAGTGTTCAATCACTTTATCTCTAATATATTTATAACACATTAATGAAATTACTTTTATGATGATTAAAATTAAATATTTGACAACTATCTTACCATCTCATACAAAATTTAATTAAATTTCTATCTTCAAATAACAAATACATTATTAAAATTTTTTATAATAAAATATTAAACATTATTAGGATATTATTTCTTTTGTTCCATGATATTCTTATTAGTGTATGCTTGAAACTATTTTACATTTAGTAGAACATATTGATATTATTTTTCAAATTCTGTATATTATAGATTAAAATAAAATTTATCCAATATTCTGTAACAAAATTGTATTTGTATATATTTAGAAATTGGGATCTAAACATTATAAACATTTTGTCGGATATTCATTTTGAATTTTAACAACTTCATTGACAACGTAATTTTGAGTGAATCAACACATCATTTAGTTCTTTTTTCACAATGTTATTTAATTCCATATGTAATTATTTATTGGAAAAACTAACATTAAATAAAATAGTCCACACATATTTACCTATTATGCCAAGTGAATAGTGTGGTCGATCATGATTTTAATGAAAAATGGTGATGAATATAACTAAATATCATTCATGATCATATAAATTTAATGTGAAACACTGGTAGCTTGATATATTTGATCGCCATAATTATAAAATATTTAAATAATCTATCCTATGATTTTGGTTTTATCCTATGATTTAATATTGAATGTGTATCTATTGAAACAGAAAATTACCCTTTAATTTTATTTCATTAATTAGAATGTGGTTCATAATTTTCAAAGATTATCTCTCAGAAAAAGATGTTTTTTATGAAATTGAAAAATTCATTTTTATATGTTTGAAATATTCATTAATATGTCGGTCAATATATTATTTGGTATTATTTTTCCCCACATTGTATATATTATCAAATGTATAAGAAAAATATTTATAACGTTACATTGATGTTTTTTTTCTTCACTTCAATTTTGGTTAATGTTCCGATAATCTATCCTTTGACTTATTATCAATATGAAATTCATCAAACAAATTCTGACATCTAATGTTTCCAAACATTGTTGTTTGATGAAAAAGAGATACTTCTTCTAAGTACTTGTCAAATGTTTTCTTTATAAAATATTTTCAAAATTATGTAATCAACAAATGAGTATTTAAAAAGTGTTTATAACGATTTATGGGAATTATTTGGTTCCCGTTTTATATTTTTCTGAACAAAATATTTTTTTAATATAGAAAAATATTTATTTCCAATTTATATTTATTTTTCTACAAATATGAATTGTTCATACCATGTTAGAAAATTATTGAATATGTCCACTTTTAAATAATATGGTATCAATTTTTTCCTCTAATATTGTATATTGATATATTACTACATCATTTAAAATAATTTATTTTAACAAAAAATAAATTTATAAATAAATAAAATTTATTCCATGTTTTCATCATATAAATAAACATCATTATAATAATTTAAATTTAAATAATTATTTATAGAATCCAAGTACATGTCGAAATCATTTATGAACTATTTTCCACTGAAATTAACAATAATTAATGAAATACGTATGTTTAAAACATAACTAAGGAGGAAGAAAATAATTAAATAGAATCACTTAAATATTTTTTATGTATACTAAATTAATTCCCATGTAGATTAATTTGATATAGGGAATAATAATTTTTTAGCTTTGTAGAATGTTATGTTAATTCAAGATGTAATGAATCCTGAAACTCAAAAGAGAATCAACTGCATATAAAAGTTTTCAATATTTAATCCCATTATTAAATGTAATTAATAAATTGTTTGGAACATTAACATGAATATAAGAGAACCTAAATCACGCTACAAAGAATGAAACCTAATATATTCCTTAAAACCATCTGTTCCACATATAGTATGATGAACTAGCCTTTGGACAACTATCTATTGGTGTAGTAAAATTTTCCTGAAAAATGAAATCATTAGAAAAAACATTTATCTTTTTATAATATAATCTAATTTTTTTAATATTGATTTTCCAAAATATGTTGTTCAAGGAAGTGTTTTCTTCTCTGGTAGCATCAAATTCAAAAGCGAAATAAATCTATAAAACTCATATCACTCCACCATTTATCATTATATTGTTATAAAATTTCTACATTTTCTACATTTTTATAAATATAATACATATAATATATGAATGATTATATAAATAACCTTTTAAATAGTTGGGGGACTACCTGAGTGGTAATAACTTCCCATAATTCTGTATGAGGTCGGGGTCTTAGAGTTTTTTTGGAAGTAATATAACAAAATTATAGTAGGTACTGTAGTGACTCTTTATGACTTTAGTAGTGAGTGTACTATAGCAGGCCCTATTGCGCAATACCCTTCTAGTAGTACTATTCATATTGAATGATTTTTTCGTACCACATGGCCTTCAGGCCATCAAGGGGGTGGTGACATAGGCATGTCATGCTAGTGGTGAAGTTGGAATGATGTTGAAGTTACTTTTGAGCTATCCAATGGTTGGCCTTTTGGCCATGTAATGGGATTAATTCCCACTAGGTCATCAAGGAAATATATACAATGTAATTATGAAGGTAGTTGCGAGGTTTATCCCTTGGGGGATTATAGCCTTCTCTTATGGCTTTTTTGGGCATGGTGTGTGTTTTTTAATGTTATTTTATCCCCAATAATCTAATATATATATATATATTT
The DNA here is from genome assembly GCA_963277665.1 of Viscum album. Lineage (NCBI taxonomy): Eukaryota > Viridiplantae > Streptophyta > Magnoliopsida > Santalales > Viscaceae > Viscum > Viscum album. The sequence continues at coordinate 348,558,285 of OY728150.1, read as the reverse complement.
TAATATTTTCAATCATTTTCATATAATAATTTAGTTATTAGAAAATTATAGTGTTCATATTCTAGACATGATTAGATTTAGTTAATTTTTTATTAATATATAAGTACAATTTCATATCACATTACTCAGGGATATATTTCATTTAATTGTGTATTTCCCCATGTTCATAAAATCACTAGTTGATTTAATCAATTCTGTTATAGTGTACATAGTATTTTTCTATAGAATTGTAATATTCTTTAATAATACACAATTCATATAAGGTATTATGATATTTTCTATGTATTCCATATGTACTTATGGAAGTTAAATAAATGATTTCATTCCACTAAAATATTATTATAACAATCAATGAAAGAAATTTTTTTTTTAAAATTATATCTAAATTGTTCATGAATATCAAGAAAAAAAATTTCATTATTAGAATTACACACACACAAAAATGAAATTATATATATATATATACATTCAGAAACAGACATTAATGAACGCTCACACACAAACAAAATTCTAAAAAACCCTACACACAATCAAGCCTGCTCACACACACACACATTATAAAAAAACACATGGAAGTGAACATAAAAACATAAACATAGTAAGATATATATATATATATGACTTTATGTATATTAAAAAACACACTCACACAGAAACTTATTCAATGAAACACACATAAATCATATAAAAACACAAAAGTGTTTATTACAAAAACACCATCACACTCACATGAACAGAAAAAAATATCCATGATCACCCATTAATATGTATATATAAATATAAATATATATATATACTAATAAAAACTATAATTTATAAATTTATATATCATATTAAATTTTAGAAAAAATCACTCAAATTTTCAAATATCGAATCAGTTCAAATTGTATTTGAGGATGTGATAGTGGTGACAGTGGACATGGTGCAGAATATGGATGTAGTAGTAGTGGATCCATTAGTGGAATGTGAGACTTATTCATTGTGGTACCCGAAAATGGAGATGATCTTGGTAGATAATATGGAGAAAGAGGATAATTATGTAATTTTTAGTGTATAATCACAAAATATTATAGTTTGGGATAGATGTGAAAAATAAATATTGAGACATAGTTATCTTTTTTAGTAAAAATAAATGATAGGTTTTATAGATATACATTATGTATTATATATGTATATAATTGTAATATTTTAAATCATTATATAAATTATTTACTCATTTATCACTTGGATTTGAATTTATAGGATGGATTTTAATAAAACTACAATAAATTGAAAATGTATGATTTTTTATGAAAACTTCCCATAATTTTAAACAAAAATTATATATATATATATATATATATATATATTTGAAAATAAGTTATATAACTTATAATATTTTTTTAAATAATAATTATATATTTGTTAATTTAGGACTCATTCAAAACATATATAATTATTTCATTAAAAACACATCGTATAAAATTTCATTTTTAAATGTTCATATAATATGGTCGGTTTAACTTTGAAAATGATTATAATTAACAACCAAAATTGAATATAATCAAATATATTTATTTATTTATTTAGAAATAAAAAAAATTCACCTAAAGTAACCAATATATTGACTTAAATTTAATATATGAATGATTACATCATATATTCTTAGTGATATGGCGGTCTTTACACTTTTGGGATTATTTTAAGTTTCTTAAATTGAGGGTGGACCATGAGGCTCTAAAAAAATCTTCTTAACACTATTATTTCCTCATTTATGGAAAGGAGTAAGGGTATATCTCAAATTCCCTAAAAATTAAAACATAATATTTGATTTTATTAAGATAGATGGATTCATGTTTAATGGAAAAAGGGCATAGAACCCCATTTAGGGGGTCCAAAGGATCACTTTTATGTGTTTAGGGAGTATTTTTTTGGGTTTAATACATTAGATGTGATTAAAGGCATAATATTCATTTATCAAAAAATGTACGAATGAGTTTACACATTTCAACATATATCTACCCTATGGATGTGTATGACTACATTATGGGTGGCATGTTAAGGTACATCATTAGAGTGGTCTTAAAATGTGTCCGAATTCCCACACCAAGTCCATCTTGTTTTTGCGACAGAATGAAAAATAAATTATAATATATCACTATATATGACATTTTGTAGATATTTGTTTCATTAATAATTTAATGTAATCGGTCCAATAGTTTTCATTTTAATACCAAAAAAAATAAGAAAAAAATAAATGTCTATGATTTATTAAGATTATATGAAACTATCAAACAAATTATAGCACATTATTTTCAATAAATTAGGAAAAATATAACATTCAATGCATATTTAGAATTTGTTTTGATTTTTATCTCATTCATGGAGATGTTATATCCATAGAGAAAAATATTACCATAGATATCAATGATCCCATTTTATGTCTTGAGTGTATGAAAGAGAATAAATACACTCATTGAAATGGTGATATAATATTGAACTATTTCCCCCCACCCTAGTATATGATGTTATATTACAATAAATTTTTCCATATAAAAATAACTTTTCTATTTTCATTCAAGTAAATGATTCACAAGTGTACTTATTATTCAAAACACATATATTATACATTATATTATCTCATTAAATATTTTATACATATTAGGTATGGATAAATACATGATCTTTAGAAATCATAAATTTCAAAATATTATAATTTACTCATAACTTATTTTAATAATAAAGTGATATGTTCGTCACTATGATAGTCACTAGAGTCCAAATCACTCTAAGAATTGGTGTGGTGATAAACATTTCTCGCATTCAGATATTTTTATCAAGGGAGTGAGAGAAATAAAATCAATAATGTCATGAAATCTATTAATAAAAATAAAATTATGAATAAAAATGATGAGAATTTAAATATTTTACATGTATCACCATTAAGGGATATATATAAATACAATACGTTAATTATATTAATGATCACATATTATTATGGAAATTTTATAGTCATTACATACAAAATTTAGGAAAGACTCAATACCATTTCCATGACTTAGTACCTATTGATGACTATCCATCCATTTCTTTTAGATAAGTACATAATGATATAATAAAATAATCAATACAAGGAATGTAAAAATTATATTCTATCATCAATCTTGTATAAGATTTTCTATTTATCTATATATCCCTAAATTGATCCAAACCAACAACATTTCATGAGTTCTCCTTCATTGTAAATAAAATATCTTGAAAAATATAAATGTATAGTTTTTCTTACCCCCCGCCCCCATAATTCTTATATCACATATTTAGATCTACAAAATGTTCCATCAAATTTATAAAAAAAAAATATGACAATGTTTCAATAAACTTCTTAACTCTAAATTAATTCTCTTCCATTAATAATGGTATAATTAAATAACATTAAAATCAATATAATATCCTCTTAATAAAAAATATAAAAATATAAAAAATATATTGATATCTAAGAAATTATTGAAAAATAAAAATTAGTATAGTGTAATGTATCTCTATTACAAAATCTTCCCAAAACTAAATAGAGATCATTTATATAATATCAAAAAAGAAAACATATATCTAAATAACAATATATTTTATATCAAAGAATAAACTCTTTAAGAACAATAAATAGTCTACCACACTCTTTTATAAAACTTATTCTCTATAAATAAAATACTATCACTTTTCTGTTGTACACATTTTGTAACAACATCATAAAATTATATTAATTTTTTAAATATCTTTATAACATGAACATGCATGTTTTAAGAAAAAATATTTTATATTTTAATCATCCTTCATCCATATTTGAAAATTAAACTCATATAATATTATCACTATATGATAATATTTTTTTTCAATCCAACCAAATATAAAAATAACTTATTTAAATAACCACAGTTTGACAAAAAAAATTAAGGAATAACATTCTATTAAATTTTAAAATTATATTTGAAACACATAAAAAATTATATAAAAATATTCTAACAGTATCCATAGTTATAATTTATCTTATAATACTTATTGAAAACAAACACAACTAATTGTTGAAAAAATGCAACAAATTATTCTTTTGATCAGCATTGATTCAAACGTTTTCCCCATTTAGTGTTTTTGGAAATGTATATGTTTATTTTACATCTTACCATTATTAAGAATAAGAAATTTTATAACTATTTTAATTTTTAATATATTTATATATCAATAAATTATATTAACATTAACATTTAGTGTACTGGAATCATGATTAATATAGAAAATTAGTGTTATAAACATATTTCTTTATTACCATGACATTAATGTTTCATTCTATTGATGTTGTCTTAACCCCTCTAAGCATTATTTATATTTATTGTTATTCCATATGGAATTTATATCACCACACACTTAATGTACCCTATAAAACAACCACAATTTTAAAATTAATTCCTTTTAAATGTGAGTTAAATGTTTTTCTTACATCTAATTAAAACAAACATAATGCTCCCTTTTCAATGAAACCATAATCAATATTGTTATATTTTTAATTGAAATCAGTATCTATAATGTTTATTAACTAAAACATTCTTTTCATAGAATTATCTCTCTCCATATTAAAATTTCACAATGAAATCACATTCCATATACCTTTCAATAATACATATCCACCCCATTTGCAAAAAGCCCATTAAATTATACTATCAGTGATAAAAATCAATGGTTAGAATCAAAAACATAAAATGCGGGGGAGAGTGATAACCCCCTTGGGAATTGGGAGGTGGTTGAACAAAGAGATTCAATTTATTTTATATAAATTCTATTGTGTCAAATTCATTGGGGAATATATCTTCCACAGATTGCTTTATTTTTTTAACTATAAATTGTTTTTTCATGATCATTTCATTGATAAACTATTATTTAATTTCAATATATCATATGAATGAATATTATGAAAAATTATTTATATTCTTAATTTCAATTTTAATTCCATAAAATATCATTAGTAGAATATTGAGATCGTCTCTAGGATCATCGAATTATAGAATAATACAAATAGATTTGATATAATGAATTGTTCCTATGATATATTCGATTATTGTAATAATATGTGGAATTTTTTATAAATGATTTATAATCCAAGTGACATAGTTTCATTAAAAAAATCATACTCTACTTGTGATGATTTTTTACAAGATATCTACATCCCAATAACAAAATTATAATGCCATCAAATAACACATAATTTGAATAATGTATATTAATCCATAATTAGTGTTCCTTACGAAAAGCTCATTATTTGTTTTACCAACAAATGATTCTACTCTTTTATATTATACTATAATATTTCTTCAAATATCCTCACATAATAAATATATAACTACGATTCAATCCAATATTATAATAATATAATCATTCTCTATAAAAATATTGTATCTATAGATTAATTAACATCATGCCATCATATTTTTATTATAATAGTCATTGAGTTTTAAACATGATTACAATTAAAAAATTAAAATTTTGTAAATAATATATTATCATATATTTCTTTAGAGGGAGTGAGATGGTGTATTAATCTCTTATGAACTTTCCCGCACATTTATCAGCATTTTACTATCCCATCACTTCTCTCTCCTATAGTGTTGTTTCCTTACACCCCTTTAGGGATTCTCATTGATCATCTATAAGAATTATCACATAATACTATCCACAAACATCCATATTTTTATATTTTATGTTTATAAACATTCTATAATATATTATATATCATATTTTTTTATCTCCAATATATGTTCAAGATTTCGATGTTTGTCCCTCTTATTTTATGTTTCTTTGATTTAGGGTTCTATGTTTGTGGAAATTTTATTTATATATTTCTTATTTAAATATTCTCATTTTTTCTTCATTATACAAATTATACAATTTCACTAATACCAACATACTAAAACCTATGATGTACAATGTAAGAACCTGAATCTTCATTTCAGGTGTGTGTTTTAGGAAAAAGGATGAATATGTGTACATGATTTGTACTCTTGTGTACACTTTGTGTACCTGTTTTCCACACATAACAGTGTACTAGCTGTGTAATGGCTGAGTACATGGACATGTGGGTGACTTGAAGGACCACCAAAAGAGGGATCCAGTTTAAGCAATTACACGACAAGTGCATTAAATGAACACTCTGCGTACATTTACTTTTATATGATTAATCAGAATGAGGTTGTGTATAATCTATAAGGGCGGCTTCTTCTTCCCATGTCTCGTAGAAGATAGATATGTACAGCTGAAAATCAATGAGCTCTTCCCGTTTCTCCATCTGAGATCTGATTGAGATGCTGCTAGGTGTGTTGGATTCCAATCAGTGAGTTACCTCTATCCCTAAGCCTCTCTTCCTTATTTATCCTATCCATTGAGTTATTGAGGGTTGATTGTTTCTACCCCTTTTTATATATCTATGATATACTAGGATGATTCAAGGGACAAAATTCAAGAGTGATCAGTGTATAACATCGAGGTAGGTGGTTTGTGCCGTTTTGGTTGTCTTTGGATTATATATGCTAAAATATATGAATAACCATATTTACGGTATTGTGTGTTTTGGAAATTATTCTTTTTTAATTCCTACTATGGTTTTTTTGAGACAGGGTTATGGATTAGGCATATGGTTTACTAACTCTTTTGAAGGTGTTTCCCATTTCTGTTTTGTTGTTGCCGTTGGGTATAGAAATCATGTTAGGATGCTTTGTTTTCCATTCCTAGTGTTTTTAGGATGGAGTTGTGGTTTATAAGATATTCATGTGTTTTTCATCGTGAAAGTATGACCAAGGGGAATTGATTGTGAGAGCTTCACAAAGTATAGTCTTTTAATTATGAATTGTTATTATGATTGACCTGAGGTATTGACTTTGAGAGATGCCATGGATATTTTACCTGAGAGGATAGAATGTGAGGGCTTCCCAAAGGGTCATTATAAATAAATGTTGGATCACAGGTCATTGACTGTGAGAATTTTTAGGGGGGTCATTAAGAGAAAGACTTCTGGGGCAATGATCGTGAGAGCTACCCATGTGTTTTTCTATTAATGAATTATACTAGTTGATACCAAAGGGTTTAGAATGTATGAGACTTACCAGAGGCTCTTTAGTAATTATTGATTTTACGATAGGTGAAACCATAGTGGATTTGACTGTGATAACATTCCCAACAGGTTTCTTGTGATTGATTCTATGATTATGAAAAGTTTTTCATGCCAAAGCACACGATTAGACTCAGTCTCTCTTGATTGTTTTGATGGTATTTCGATACGTCTGTGTAATTTTATATACCAGGTAATACATAGATTAGTCTATATCTTGTGGTTACATTATTTAATGGTTTTAATAATTTTAAAATGTTAATGAATAAAATTGAAAACTATAAGATTGTTTACTTTAGAGTACTTCCTAGTTTATTGATGCATTTCTGTATATTACGTACTATATATATTGACTAAATGTTGGGCACAGATTTTTTAGTGGTTGCCTTTGGGGACATGTCTCAAATCCTTTTTGGGTCATTCGTTTGGACCCAAAAATATTATATGGCTGTTGGTATAGATAATGGAATGTTCCCTTCATCATTAATTACATTATTGATGTTTGGGATAGAGAGCATGGGACCAACCTGAGGCTTGTGAGGATACTGGAGTTTACTTGATTCATCTTTTACATTGGTTTTGTATTATAATTCTTTAATTTTGACATGTTTGGATACTTTCCTAAAAATATGTGACATGCATAATTTATATATGTGCTCTAGTTGTCTATTTACTATCAGTATTACACTGTTTACATTTTTATGGGATTACCACTTCAACCACAGTTTACTATTTGTTATTATACTGTGTATAATCTACCAATGAGGTAACAGTTTCCTAACTATCACACCCAAGACCCTCACTACTCTTTGGCAGCCTCTGGAATTTTGGGAAATGTGTTTGATGACATGTGACCAATCGGGTATGGGGCACATCATAGAGGAACCAAAAATTGGGATGTTAAAAAGTGGTATTAGAGGGAGTTTTTTTCATTTCCATATTATTTGGAGCCTATAGATAGGGAAAGGTAGGAATTTGTAGTTGTTAATTAGTTGTTCTCGAGAGTATCTAACCTTTTTATTCTGAAAAATCAAGTTACCTCGAATATTGAAATTTTTCTGGTTTCAAAATTTTTATAATTGACTTGATTTCACCATTGAGTGATACCCATGTTTTGTGTTGTTATGATTTATATCATTGTGGTTATATTTCTGTTTCAACCTAATGAGATGATGGTATTACATATCTTGAATCATATGGGAACTTTCTAGAGATGACATTTCATACATTCTTGTCATTTCATTTAGGGTTCATTATTGATTTCATGTTATTGTGATAAGAATTTGTGCTATAATTCAATGTTGTTATTATAGATTCCATGATATAATACCCACTATTTTGATACTGTATTTGGAATTGTACTGTTTAATATGGGTGGATGCCAAACATTGATCCTTTATGTTTTATGGGCCCTTTTGGATCAGAATTTGGTGTATCATGTATGAATTTTAGTTTAATTCTTTTGATGTTTTGATGTGGAAAAGGATTCCTAACTTTGAATTGTGGGACAATGGGCTCTCAAAAGTCGGAATTTATCTTTACATGGACAAAATTTTATGTTTTGAAGGGTTCTAGAGATGTTTCAAAGTTATACTATCTGGAAACCCAGACAACACGGCGTGTAGTGTTATGAAAACATGCCATGTGTTATTCTGTTCTTTAATAAACAACATTTCTTAAGTACACGTCATGTACTTTATGTAATCTCAATATAGTTCATGACCATTTGACTGACTATGTGAACAAATACATAGGGTTGGGAAACTTTTTGTAGAACACACTGTGTCTGGATTGTACACACCGTGCTATTAATACCACGCACCCGAGCATGTGACTAATGACATGGGTGGATGTAATTCGGTAGTACACAAAGTCTCCATCTTTAACACATCATGTGGAAGTCGACCGTGTCACTGACCATGTGACTAATGGAATAGGTGGTTATGGAATAGGTAGTAGACATTGTGTCTAGTGTGAACACACCATGTAGTGTTACACTGGAGAGAACCATGTGGTTTAGTCGTGTAGAAGAAATATGGGTATGAGTGAGAAATTCAAGTACATGGCGCGTACATGTCATCTGTATTGGTGTTACATGATCATGTTTGGAAGAGGTATACAACATGTTTAATACTTAATGGAAGACTCTGTGTGCTGGTTATACACACGGTGTGACCCTATATTGAAAAATTTGAATATTTTCTTCTGATGTTTCCATTATGAACTTCTAAGTTGATGTCCTTCATAATCTTGTAAAGATTTGTGTGCTTGACTGAGCAGAGTCCTGCCACCGAGATGTCCTCCATATGTATGCCGGATATAGGACAATGATCATACACCAGATATGGTAGATCAGGGACAACCAATAGATCCTCCTACCGTGCATGTCATGGATCCCACTATTATACTAGATATATGTGCAGATTCACAGTACTGTGAAGTCTTTTTTATGATGTTGCAGAAGTTTTTGGGAGAACCACGTCCTACACAATCTATGGAAGATCTGGAACGGGTGTTCCAATAATAGAATCCTCCCACCTTTTCTAGTGATGGAGGACCACATGTTTTACTGTCATGGTTAGAGGCCTTGCTTTCTATCTTCGAGCTTTTGGAGGCACCTTGAGAAAGGAGGGAGAATATTGCTATATACATTCTATTTGATTCAACAATGAGATGGTGGGATTTTGTCTCACATGCAAGACTTCATTAGGATATGTCTTGGGAAGAGTTTCAGAGGATCTTCTATGATTTCTTATACTCTGATACATTAAGGGCTGATCGAGCGTGAGAGTTTATGCATCTGAAATAAGGCTCTCTTTTAGTGATTGATTATTCATCCCGTTTTACAAAGCATCATAACATTGAACCTGTTATAGGATGTGAAGAATTATATTTGTCAAGGAGATTTGAGGACATTATTTGGTATGACATTTGATTGCAGGGGATCATCATTAGGCAGACTTCAGTGATGGCTGTAGTGAACTAGACACTAATAAAAAAGCGCAATCTGAGGGAGTTGGGAGCAGTGAGCCATGGCTGTTCAGTATACAGGGCTTGTACTCCTTTGAAAAATATATGAGAGCACCATAAAGATAATTCACAAGATGTTTCATTAGGTAGCTAGGTGGTTTTCTACCAGTTCCGGAAGAGCTTGCATATAAGACCACATTTCCCGAGAGACCTAGTTGAGTGACGATCTTGCCGAATGATGTTCCATCTTCCACATTTTTTCTATATGTCTTTACTAGTAGTGGGTTATAGGGGTTCTATTATGATTCCATGTTCTAGAATAGGACCCCTAGTTCCTAATCAGTCAGGGAACTGGAGTTCATTACGTCATTCAGGCCAAAGAGGTGGTTGGAGATGTGGTAGTTAGGCTACAAGTTTTTAGTGATCGAATGTTGGATCAACTCAGGATAGGAAGGCAGGGTTGCGGGGCTGTGGCGGTATAGGTAATACATTTTTAGAAGGGTAGACCCAGTAGTATCAGGATACCAAACCCTCTAAAATTAGAGGTACAATTCTAGTTGACTTAGTTTTAGCTTCTTTTCTTTTGGATACAGTGGATTTCCATAGTTTTATATCTGTTGCTGTTGTGGGGAGCCTTGGGATCTGTATCTTTACTTTTGAGGATGTTATGAATCTAGACACTCTGTTGTGGATTAGGATAGCTAGTGTACGTCAGTCCAAGGAGTTCCCTCTTGAGGTTTGTGGGTGTCGCTTTTTATGGGACCACTATGTCTTTGCTATTACATTATACAATGTCATTCTCAGAATGGGTTGGTTAGTATCCATTTAGTCCTCTATTTACTATTATTATTGAAGGGTGAATTTTATGTCACCATAGGGAAGGTCTTTTCAACACAAGGTTGAATGGGATGTTTAGGCGCGTAGAGATAGACCCGAACATCATGGGTTGTGAGGAGTTACAACATATATTCCTAGTCTATATCTGAATGACTGAGGGACTTCACATATGGAGACTCCTCTTGTGTTGAATCATTTCTAGGATGTTTTTGTAGACAAAATTTCAGGGTAACTCCAGAGTAAGAGGTAGATTTCTCTATAGTTATTGTTCTAGGAGAAACACCGATGTCCATTCCTCCTTATAGGATGCATAATCCAGATTTATAGGATATTAAGAAGTAGTTAGAGGAGTTTCATGCAATGGGTTTTATCTGACCCATTACTTTTCATTGGGGTTCACCAGTCTTGTTTGAAAAAAAAGACAATACCCTCCGACATTGTGTGTATTATCAAAAAAAAATCCAATTGACGGTCAAGAACTGATATCCCTTGACAGGGATGGATGATCTCTTTGATTAGTGTTGATGAGGCTGAATGTTTTTTATGATTTAATTGATATCTTATTATCATCAGTTGCGCATTATACCATCAGATATACCTATTACAGAATTTTGGAGCCAATATCGTCTATAAGTGTATGTGGTTCTAATATTCGGTCTCACGAATGCACCAGCAGTTTCCATGGAACCGATTAATTGAGTGTTTGATCCTTATTTTGACACTTTTGTGGTAGTATTCGTGGATGATATATTAGTGTACTATCACATTCTACATGACCATGCCTTCCATCTAGATATCGATTTAAGTACACTGAAAGAGCATCAGTTATATGCTAATCTCTCAAAATGAATCTTTTGCATGGACATGATTTAGTTATTAGGTCATGTTATCTCAGAGAGAGAAGTATCAGTAGACCCATAGAATGTGAGAGTAGTAAATTCCTGGGAGACTCCAATGAACGTCATTAAGGTACAAAGTTTTTTTGGGGAGGGCATGTTACTACATGTGCTTTATTAAGGAAATTTTATGTTTAAAAGCATCATTGATGGGACTGACTAAGAAGGGTGTAAATTACTGGGGGACATAATCCAGTGATTCATCCTTTTCAAAGATGAAAGGGAGATTGACAACAACACTGATGCAGATTTTTTTTCAGAGCTAGGAAATAGTTAATGTGTTAATTGTGATCTGTCTGTTATCAGACTAGGAGAAGTTCTTATGAAGGTAATAGGTGTCGTTGCATATAGTTCTCGGCAGTTTAGGCCATATGAGAGGAACTACCCGACTCATGATCTCGAGTTCACTACTATTGTGAATGCTTTACATTCTTGGAGACATTAGCTTTTGAGAGAGTATTTGGTGGTGTTCACTGACCCCAAAATCTCTATGTATATCATTACTCAGTGTGATAAGATCATAAGAAAACAAATATTGGTTGAGGACCTTTAGTATTTTGACATTGAGCTACCCTACACGCCTAGGAAAGACTATTCTATGGATGATGCATTGAGTAGGAGGTCTCCGATTTAGGTAGTTTAGTAGGCCAGTTGTGAGTGGAAGCATATGGATCTATTATCTGATATGGATTTGGAGGTTCACTATAAAAATGGGAAAAGTTTTATTTCTTCTATATCTATTACCTCTACTCTACTATATTGAGTGTGAATGGGGAAGCTATTAGATTATGAAGGCCTAGTTGTATGGGAGGGTGTGTCAGGAGAGGACCCTACTCATGGGTGGACCATAGTTGATGATGATATCTTTCATTTTCATAGAAACGTATGGGTGTCAGTTGACATACGTGAGGAGATGATGCCATTTTTTCATTCCTCAGTTTGAGCTGTACATCCTGGTGTCACCAAGAGATATTGAGATATACACTTTCTGTATTAGAGTCTAGAAATGAATAGGGATGTAGCTGGGTTAATTATAAGATTTACCATATGTCAATATGTGAAGGTGGACCATCAATGAAAAGCGTGGATTTTATAACTGTTACCCATTCCTGAGTAGAAGTGGAATGATGCCCGAAATGAAATTTTTATGGGTTTACCAAGGTTGGCTCAAAGGAATGATGCATTTTGGGTTTTTGTTGATAGACTCATGATGGTTTAAAACTTATTGCCTCTCAGGGATACCATCAGTGTTTATGAGCTTGGAAGTTTGTATATTTGAGATATTTTACGTTTTCATGGGGTTCAACACTCTATCGTTTCAGATAGGGACTCCCATTTTACTTCTCGTGTCTAGACGGGACTACATAGGGATTTGGGTATATAGCTACTTATGAGTACAACTTACCTCCCCTAAGTAGATGGCTAGTCAAAGCATATGATTCATGTTTTGGAAGACCAGCTACGAGCATGCATATTGGATTTCAGGGGCCCATGGGAGAGACACATAACCATAGTTTATTTTTCCTACAAATTTTTTTATCATGTGATGATTCAGATGGCACCTTATGAGGCTTTGTACAGTAGGCCATGAATATCAGCCTAATGTTTGAAGGAGGTAGGAGAAGCAGCTATGATGAGACCTCTACTTTTCCAAGAGACCACTGAGTAGATGGAGTTGATTTTTAAGAGGATGGATACTACATAGTCTCCCAAGAAATATTATGTCTATTGATGTAGACAACCTCTAGAGTTCGAGGTTGGATATTAGGTTTTATTATGATTCACAACGAGTATGGGACACAAGAGGATTGTGAGGGAGGGAAATCATTCACCAAGATACGTCTGTTCATTTGAGGTTTTGGAGAGAGTTAGTCTGACTGCCTTTTGGTTGCGGTTACCTCATAGGTTCTGTGGTATGCACAATGTCTTCAACGTTTCTCAGTTACAACATTACTTTTCAGATTATTCGCAAGTTTTCTAACCTGAGTAGGATGAGTTGGAGGTGAATGCGTCCTCTTAGGAGAAACCTATACTGGTTGTGGCTCCCAACAAGATGGTTCTTTATGGATCGAGTGTTCATCTAGTACATAGGCTATGTCAGCAAGGGTGAGTACATGATGATAATAGGGATAAGGGGAAACTTTAGATCATTGGGTCTTGAGTTGGTATAAGTTTCTCCTTCCTCACCCTTCAAAGGGAAATTTAGGGACGAATTTATTAAAGGGGGGATGTTTGAATCATCCTGAATCATCATTTCAGGTTTGGATTTTATTTCGTTTTTTTTAAATGAATAAATGGGAATATTATGTATACATGACGTTTACTCCTGAGTAGCACTATGTACATGGTTTCTGTGCATAACTGTGTACTGGCTGGGTAATGGGCACGTACATGGCTATGTGGATGACCTGGTAGACCGCCTACAGCGGGATCTGTTGATGGATAGTACAATGTGTGTGCATTAAATTAACATGCTTTGTAGATTTCTTATTTATTTTATGAATCATACCGGGGTCACGTCTACTCACTAGAACCATCTTCTCACTCATATGTCTCCAATATGAGAGAGATGTATGTACCAAAATATTCAAACTCCCCCAGTTCCTCTATCTGAACTCAGATTGAGATTCCATTGGGTGTGTTGGATTCCATTTCTGTGTTCTCGCATTCTCTAGAGCCTCTCTTCCTAATTTCTCCTCTCTCTTGAGTTATCGAGGGTTGATCCTTTTTACCCCTTTTATAGATCTACATAATTCTAGGCTGATTCGAGGGTCGATGTTCAAGACTCATAATCAAATGAAATTGAGAAATTTGTTTTATTCATTTATTTGGTTTTCTTTGGATTATATCTTATAAAAGCTCAAAATACCGTTGTTTAGGGTATTGTGTTTTTTTGGAATTTAACCTTATTTAATGAATTCTGTGGTTTATTTTTTGAGAAAGGGTTATTGATTGTTCCTAAGGTTTACTACCATGTTTGTGGAGGTGTTTCCTAGGTTTTTTGGGTTATGGACATTGGGTCTAGAAATCATTTTAGGTTTTATTTTTTTCTATTCCAAGTCTTGTTAGGATGGAGTTGTTGTTTATTATAAATGAAAGTGTTTTACATTATGAATGTATAACCAAGGGGAATTTTCTGTGAGAGTTTCCCGAAGTAGGGTATTTTAATTATGAATGGTTATTATGATTGACCAGCAGTATTGACAAAGACAGTGGCTATGGGTCATTGACTAGTGGGGTTAGACTGTGAGGGTTAATGAGAGGGTCATTATTAAATAAATGGAGGACAATATGACATTGAATGTGAGACCTTTCAGGGGTCATTATAATGTATACCAAGGGGGTATTGATTGTGAGAGTTACCTAGGTGGTTGTTTGTAAATGAATAATGCTATGTGAGACTAAAGGGGTTAGACTGTGTGAGCATGACTAAAGGGTATTTATTATTTATTTATTTGGTGATATGTGAAACCATGAGGGATTAGACTATGAGAACCTTCCTAGAGGTTTTCTTGTGAATGATTGTATGATTATGATGAGCCTTCTCGGCCAAATAACAATATTGGTATTAGTGTCTCTTGATTGTTTATATTGACTTTTGAGATATCTATGGTTGTTTTTTATACTAGGTAATACATATCTTAGACTATATCTTAAGGTTAAACTATTCAATGGATTGAATAATTTTTAAATATAAATGAATGTAATTGAAAACTATAGGATTGTTTACATATGATTAAATCTTAATTTATTGGTTCATTTCTACATATTACCAGCTATATATATTTATTGAATGTTAGGCATTGATATTTTAGTGGATGCATAATGGGATTCATCTGACACACAGTTTGGGTCAGGATTTTCAACAAAAACAGATTATATAAATACAGGTGTAGATAAGGGAAAGCACCATTCTTTATCAAGTACTTTATTCTTGTTAGGGCAAGAGAGATTGGGATAAATATGAGTCTTGTGATGCTACTGGAGTTTACTTGATTATTTTGTACATTGGTTTAATATTGTATTTCTGACATTGTGAGTAGTTTGGATACATTCCTAAACATATGTGACATGAATCTTTTATATATGTGATCGAATTGTTTATTTACTATTATTCATCCATTTTTTACTTATTGTATGGTATTACTACTTCTGTTATTATTGACTATTTATTATTCCACTATGTATACTCTGCCAGTGAGGGTATATTTTTCCTGCTATCACACCCAAGGCCCTCGCAACTAGTCAGCAACCTCTAGAATTTGGGGAAATGTTCTTGAAGACGTTTTACCAACTAGGTATGGGGATGTTCAGTGCGGCACTCAGAATCAGGACCTTACAGTCAATCCAAATTTTACCATCAATGGTTTTGGACTATAATTTAAGAATGTTATATTATGTTATTTGGATGACATAGTTTTAGGGTTTCATGATTATCAGGATAATTTTGTGTCCATATCTCATAATTTCATACCTATACTGATTATTATATTTTATTTTTTTCTATATCCACAACATTACACTTTTATATAGTATTCAATGATTGTAATTAGTGTGGATTGGAATGTTGAAGGTGGAATTCTTCATGGGGGTTCATTTAGTGTGAGTGGTTTATGAATTCATATTTTGTTTTAACTATATGATGATATTTTTTATTTGGGTTGAGTATTTATCATGTTTTTGGTTATTTTTACTTATAATATTGATTTTTTTATCTGTTTTTATGTCATACAGTTTTTATTTCTCTTACCCATTCAATCCATAGTGTACCAATGATGTGTATTCCATAACATTGTGTTCTGCATTATAAGATGTGTGAGTTCTTTTTAGGGAATAATTTAAGTGGTATTATGCATCATAGTGGTGCGTATCTATATTTAAAATGAATATTTTTTAGGGATCTAGATTTGGGAGGCCTGTATCATAACCTGGTGGTGTTTTTTATCTCATAGTGTTAGGTTTCATATATTGATTGTGCTCTTGTATTACAATATATTTTTGTCCTTGTACTCATAATCTTTCTATAAGTGGTGTATGTCACAATGGTTAACTAGAAGAGGTATGTGATTTCAATTGCTTCAATATAGGGAAATGTTTACGAGGGTCCATAAGGATGAGGAATATATGAAATGTTCGAGCCAATCCACCATGTTTCCCATTCCCGATCTCCTTGACTCCTTTAATTAGGAGTATTACTCTCATTGGTTGATTTTTTTTTTGAAATATGAATTTTTTTTATGTGTGTCATTAAAGCACATTTTTTATTGAATTGTTTATTTTTTAAATATATTTACTTAAATCAAATATGTATTGTATGAAAATATCAAAAATTGGGTTTGAGGAATATATCTTAAGAAATAAAAGTCTACAGAATACACAAATTTAATTGATGTCCTAAACAATTAGTGAGTTCTTTAATCATATACATATAAAACACCTATTTCATAATGTTTTAAAACAATCCACCAATACATTCTCACTTATATTATAGATGAAATCACTAACATAAAAAATATCAATGAATTATTCTTCCTTGAATATTTTCACATATAGTATTTTCACAACACCATATTTCTTTACCTAAATTTCATGATACATAAATCCAAATGATAAAACAATTATCATGGTGATTACTCTTATAATTGTAATGATATCATGATATTATATAAAATTTTTCACCATTATTAAATTTAAAAAAAATGTTGATCGAAATAGAATTTCTCTTTTAACTTTCCATTTATATATATCTCACCATTTACATTTAGTGGGTACTGAATAACGTTGGAATTTTCATTTATAAAATAATAGGAATTACTTAAGTCTAATCAACTATGAAATCATTTATTCAACATCATTTCTAAATATAACATAATTGTTTTCTCATAACATCAAAATATTTTTTTCGATGAAAATACTATTCTCATCATGTCTGTTTCTAAACCCACATTTTATATCAATTTTTGTTATGATTAGAAGACCACATAAAAATCATACAATATTGAATATTTTCAATCAAATAAATAACATTCATCATGTATTTTCCAGTGATTCCAAAACTATAAAACTTAAAATGATGTTGAATATATATATATGGTTAAAAAATATTTTTCATGATACACTATATTTTCCAAGTGCGCGGTGGATTATTTTTCTCCATAATAATTATAGAATCATAAATTAAAAAATAACATATATATTTTTAATAGGATACTATCTAAATCAAAAGAGTATTTATATTTCAATTTAATATCAATGCCTTAATTTTTTTTAAATTATGCAGAATATTTTTCATATATCTTTGTCTTAATTTTATATTTTATATAGATTTTAATATCCAAATATAATTAAATATTATTATTCAATTACAGTGGAAAAGTAATAAAAAATAGTGATTATAATCATGATAAAACCCTATTTTGTGTACTTAGGTACGAATTACTTAAAAAACACCTTCATCTATTGCATCTCTATATTTTATTTCCATACCTAATTTATTTTTAATGTGGTACACCCTTTCAAAACTCGAAATCAATTTGTGTTTGTATTCCAACGATGAAATATATCATATAAAAATATTTTCTATTTATTATCTAAAAAATGTATATTTCTTATATATAACATAGATTATACTTTCTTATTATGATAGTTCCTTAGGAAATACTACTATTGGGTCATGTCTTCACTAAATAATTCACCGTGCAATTCCTACATTCAAAATATTTACTCGCTCGTAAAATTATTTTTGATGAAACCTCATATTTGTTTCATACTTATCTGAGTAATTAATAAAATCAATATAGATATATTAAATATTATTCAACAATGATAAGACTATTACCCATATATAGTATCATTTCAGTCTCACCTCTTATGTCTTTTAATATAATCCTTCAATTTTAACTTGTTATTCCTAAATATTCTTTTCATCATCCTACTACAGTCCTCCCAAAAAATAATTAAATAACATTTACACATATTTTTATATGTCTCATATAACCACAAAAATAATTATTAATACATCCATGTAAATGTAATTCCATTTTATTTGTCGGAGTGAAGATATTATTCACTATGTTATCAATCATGAATTCATCACAATTTATTTTCCTACCTATTTTTATATTTTTAATGTAAAATTACTCACACTAATTTTCAATATTTAGCATTTATTTTTTTAAATAAAATTTATTCTTGAGTCATTTAAACTAAATTAATGTTCTCTTATAATAAAAATTATTTTTTACTGTCCAAATGATAAATATCTGCATTTCATCTCTTACATTTATTATAGGGTCTACAACCATTTATTTCATCAACCACCCCTTAGGATTTAATGTTACATTTAGTCGTTATATGAAATATTTACTCACAATAAATAGACTAAATCATTTCCATACAAAAATAATGTACCAATATTTTCAATTTTTACTTATATTTTCTTATGTTACTACTACCTTTGATATTTAGTCATCTACAATTTCCAAAAAAAACTAATTCAGCTATATAAATTTTAAAAAATTTCAATATTCTCACATTACTCAATATATTGGATGAACATATACTATTTAGTATCTATTCATTAAAAAAAGTGTACCTTAGAGTAAAATTTTTACTAACATAGCCTCCTCCTCCTTCTCTACCTTCCATTATATTATTAATTGAGTTGTGAAAAAAATATTGTCACTATTTTTTATTTAGGATAATTTTAATGATATTCTAATCCTCTTGTAATTTAGATTACTCTTGCTAAAATGGAATAATGTTTATAGTTTTCTTATCAATTTTATATGATATATATGAAATTTTTTAATTTCCCTTCTTTGTATAAAATTATAATCTAGATATATAATTTTAGATTAATGGATTCAATAATCATACAATGAAATATTTCCCATTTATTTTACATCATATATTTTAATTTTTTAATAATTTATTCTAGAATATCATACTTAAATATAACTTCCTTCCATATAAATATAGGTTATTATGTGACCTATATAAAAATATAATTTGTATATTGAAATCCAGAATATCTTCCATCATTTAATTCACATCATTATAGAATATTTACATCAATAATTTTATCTAAACTTTTAATTTGCTTTCACCATTGAAATTTTTATTTGGGTTTCCAATGATTCACCTTTGAATTTGAATATAACTTTAAAAGTAAAATTGGGCATATTATCACTCAATAAATTTTTAAAATCTCATTAGCCACTTTTAGATCAATATTGTACTTTTTTTCTATAAAATATAAAACTAAATACTCTCAATAGAAATAACATAGTTTCATTTAGTTTAAAAATAATTATATATTTTTTCTAATTGTTCTTATATTAATTTAATATAATTTTTACACTCTTATATATAATAATTCTGTCCATTGATTAAGATATCTTGCATATTATTTCAATATTGTGGCCCATTAATTATCCAATATTTTCTTGCATATTCTCTATAATTTCTATGGATTCATGTAATTGATGGTTTCTGGTATTTCCTATTAAAAACATACTCATAATATTATCTCAAAAATGAATCAATATACCTATTTTTAATCCATTTTAATATCAAAGACATCTATTTTCTTTTTATATTTTACTTTAAACAACAAAACCTTTCGATTCAACTCAATCTATTAATTTGGTTTCTATATTTCTAAATATTTTCATAATAGAATACTTAAAAATATTTTTTAATTTCTATTAAAGTTCTTTATGACAAATATTATCATTTACATTTTCCATTATGTGAATATTGTTCCATTATAAGTTCTTTTAGGGATTCTTTTATTTTATTCCTTCTATAAAGAACATTATATATATATATATATATTTGACATATCCATCACACCTTCTCTATTAATGCTTCTTGGAAACCATTCCAAAAGGTGGAAATATTTACCATAACTAAATAATTCTAGTATTTTATTCTCTTAATATATGTAATTTTTCTACTTGATCATTTTATGAACTAACGAAAGAAATTCATCACACATATTCACGTTATCTTCATCATGGTTAATATTTAAATTATAATTTTCCCAAAAAAATCTATATCATATATTGATTTATTTTATATTCCATTTAGATTATCCCAGCATCATATATTAAAAATCTATTTTATACCTCAATATTTTAAAATTCAAAAAAAAGTTTTCAACCATATGATGAAACTATTGTGTTATAAAAAAAATGAAGATCTCTTTTGTAACATATTTATAATATCTATATCCATGTTCTAATCACCAGTCCAATGAATATAATGAATCCTCCAATAATTATGTTAAAATAACACTGATTCGATCATTACGAAAAAATTATAAAAATATTAATCATTCTATGAATCACATGAGACTTCACCTCATGTGATATATATAATTAGAAATATATGAAGGGATTTTATTTCTTATCCTAAATAATTCATAAAATCCTGTATGTTTCATTTAGTGTAGTCTTCACTGGATTTATTAATTGTATCTATTTTATAATAGGAAATACTACCTCTAACTAAATATATTAAAAATTAGACAACATCATGTAACTAAAATATTATAATGTTGAACATTGGATAATAAAATTAGTCTACCCGAATAATGATCTCAATTTCAAATTCATCCATATGATAGATGATCTAATTAATAATAATTAATATATGATTTAAAATTTTATAAACACTAACGAATTAATCAATCTATATTGGTGGTGAATTGGGTTGAATATTATTCACTAAGTGAATATTATTCTGAAGTTAAAAAGAACATTAAAATTTTAAATGCCTAAAAAATAATGCATAATGAAAAAATAATAGAATTCAGTTTCAAATAAATATAAAATCTACATGGTTTAATAAAAAAAGGTTACACTCCTCGAGAATACGTGGACAACATAATAATGTAATAAGTATTCCATTATTTCATGATTGAGGGAATACCCATTTTATGAATGACACATCATCAATTCTATGTTTCAATACCTCTTCTTATCAATTATGTCATTATTTAATGATAAGGTCATAATGACATTTTAAAAATGTCATAAAATTAATACCCAATGTAAATCTATACCCCAGTCCTACATAGGTACTAATCATTAGATCCATCACAATTAATAGTTTCAAATATTCAATGTATTGTGATATATTTATTAATATTACTGCATACTACGTTGAAATAATTATATAGTGATTTTTAAATCATCCATAATATTCTCTAAAAATTAAATATTCATTTATATTTTAAATATTCAACAAAATTGTAAAAACATCAATAAAAACATCTTATTTTTATAACAAATTTTATTATATTTTTTATCATACAAACTAGAGATAATGATCTCGTTAGATATATAATCAATCATGTAATTCATTCAGTATTTCATTAATAATATATTTTTCATATATATATATATATAATCAATATTTAACATAACACATTAAATTTTAAAAAATCATTATTTCCATATAACCTAAAAAATGGCACATTATTTGTATTTTATGTGAAAAATAAATACAATCAAATTTTATAAACCCAATATGAAAAAATAATTGTCCTCTAATTTTTTTTATTTTGGAATAATTCAACATTCCAAGCAAAATTATGCCATATAAATATACCCTACCCATGCTAAACAAAACACACATACCTACTAATATATTAAAAAAAATATTCTTCATAAATCATAGAAATTAAATATTACATATTATATATATTATTTGACATAGCACAAAAATAATTCATTATCTTGGAATATCAATTTTTCATGAACACCTATCTTTTAATGTATAATGATACACTTCTTCTTCAATATTTCACAATACATGTACAAATCAAGGTGTGTTATCTTTTCCCTATAAGGTAATATCATTTTCAATCTAACGATATATTTCCAAATATTTATGAAAAATCCCCATCCTAACTAAAAATATTATAATGTTTTCATTATATATACATTTAATCTTGTTTAAAATGGTTAATTTTTTAAAAATATTATTTAACCATTACCACTTCCTAAATACATCTGATAAGTACAATTTAAAAAACACATTCAATTTGGAAACTTATTCGACCATTTTCCTTTATTGATAATTCTAGTTTCTATTAATCACTTATTAAGAGTTTTGTATAAGTTTGGAACTATATATAGAAATCATAAAGGCCATTTCATTATTCTCTCAGGTGATAATGACAATACATATTACAAATCATTTACAGACCTGAGATAAAACTAATATATGAAATATGGAAATCATAATCAAGTTTTCAGTATTAAATTCTAAGGAATCATATCATAAAGATACCCTCCAATCCATCATATCCAATTATAAATGTTTACCCTTAATAATTCCATATATAGTACCGTTTGAGACATAACATTACAAATTCATTGGTACATATATAATTTTATATCAACCATCATATAATTTTTTAAAATTAATTTTAACATTTTGGAATAAATTTATACTTACGAACATAACCTAACATTTCATATCATTTTATTAATTATTGTGATTAACCCATAATTTTTTTAACTGAGAATTGATTTAAAAAATTAATTATTTATAAATATAATTATGTAAGAGAATTTAATAAAAAATCAATATGCTAATCAAACTAAGTAGAAGTAAGAAAATAAATTAATCTCAATATATATATCATGTTTAAATATGTTTACAATCATTTTACAAAGGTAGTTGTTCAAAATTTGTCAAGGGTTGAGAATATTTATTACATATATCTAAAAACAATGAGGTTTGTATAAATTATTAAATTATAATAACATAGGATGTATATTCAAATATCAATGTCGCACATTTTGTTACATACCCATTTTACACTAAATGGTATTTTATCATTGTTGAACTAGGTATATCTAACATGATTTTTCCGTAAAGTGGATCGTAATAATTTCCATCCTCTAGTAAAAATGGATCATGATTAAGAGAAAAAATCAAATTGAGCATGATATATTTTGATTTTAGAATTTGATATTCAGTAAAATTTGATAGGTTATGGACATGTTTCATATTTTTATAAGGAATGTTTTGAGTTGAATGTTTGATTGTAATAATCTTAGAGTTGAAATTTGAGTAATGGGAAATTATGGAGAACATAGAGGGTGACAATAGTATCCACTAAAAGATAATTATTGGATAAAAGAGGTCCAATGTGACTTTATTATCTATATAACACCCTATATGGAATCCCATTAGGTGAAACTAGATGTTGGTGGTTCCAATAAATGTTTATTACTGTTCATTGGAATTCTGTTAGAGTCTAATAGGGTTGTGGTGTCTATTCATGACCACCACATAAAGTGGGGGGGGGGGTACTTTAACCATTTTGGGGCCCTTCCTTATTAAACACTTAATTTTTTATTTATTCTTTACAATTGAATGACCTTGTATAGAGAATCCATTATGGTTTCTCATTCTACCTTCTCATTCATTTTCCCAATTTGGTTTGGAGTGATACATATCATTCGTTGAAGTAATTATTCCTATCATATTATTATTCTTCTTCTACCTACACCATCGTGAATTACCTTCAATTTATAGATGAAGGTATTTGATATATTATTTCAATTGAGAATGGTTAAATAATTCCACTGTATTACTAGATTTTTATGAAGAGACTGTTCAATGTTTAGGAATGATGAATATAATGATTTTCATTTTGTTTCCCTAGAGGTATATTAATAACATCTTATTTTTAGTTTTTAATAAATATGGGATAAAATATATAGTGTATTTGTTTAGAAGAATACATATTTTATAAGTATTTTTTTATTAATGTATGATGTAGTTCTTTCTTTATTAAAATATTTTTTCAGGGGTGATATTGTTTGGTGAGTTTTCACCTATTACACCTAATTTAATTAATTGTTATTTAATTATGAAAACTAATTATTAAAGATTTTGTATTTCTTCATTTGCATCCAAGATGGAGATATGTGATTGAAGTTAAGTTTAATAGTTGATTAGAATTGAATTTAAATTTCATAGTATGGGGAACGATTTCCAAAACAATATGTCTCTTTGATTATGGTAAATAATGCATAATTTTATTACTTTATATGCATTTTCATGTACATTGTTAGTTTTCTAGTTGGGTATGAATTTTTTTTGAGATGAAACGAAGTTGGGTTTCAATATGGGGACAAAAACTATAAGGTCTATTCAGCTAATAACGGTTCCTATAAGAGTAATGCATTTAGTAAATATCCAAAAATAGATATGTGGTCTATATGGAAAGCATTATTAGAGGGAATGTGGAACTATGGATGTAATGATGCTGAATTTTATGAATGAAGTATGCCTTATGAATTAATGTGAGTGTTAAAATTTGTAATAGAATATGGTTAAAAATTAGGCGCCACATAATTAAATTCAAAAAATGTTATTTTATAAACAAGTTCATTACATTTAGATAAAAAATATTTCTATATTGAATGCGTTTCAATGGAAAAAATTAAAAATAAGAGAACAATAAAATTAAAATTTATATCACCATTATCCCCATGAATAAATCCACCAATGAACCATTCTTTAGAAATTAAACATATTATTATTAAAATAATATTTCTTGTTGAAATTTAAAAAAATTAAATCTATAAAAGAAAATAAAATTTAATTTAAAATGGCCAAAATTTGAGTCATTTATAACACATGGAAGACATTTGAATGTCACAAATATGATCATTGAAATAGTAATCTAAATGTCAAAGTAGTAATATAATAATTAGGAATATTAACCTTATCATTAGAATGTTAACATAGGCTTCAAAATTATAACACAATATTTAGATATATTATAAAATAAAAATATTGAAAATCTATATCAGGGAAAAAAATAAAATATTTAAATGATGAAATATTTGTTTGTATTTTTATATTTTTAATAATATTTATAAAAAATATGGAACCTTTACAAAAGAAATATTTTTAAAAATGGTTTTATAAAATATTATAATGTTTCATTGAAATGATTATATAATTTGATAAGGCCCTATATCATATTTTAAAGGGTTGAAAAAATTATTATAATATTAAAATATCTATCTTCAAAATAATTAGATATTCTACCATAAAATTAATTGTATCATATTTATAAAAATATATTCATTAAATGAATTTAATTTTAAAAATATAAACGTCGGCGAATTTTAGGGTGAAATTTTTTAAATTCTAAAATAATTGCATTGTTTGTGAATAGTAAAATATAGAAACATATGGTATTTAAAATTATAAAGTAAATATCTTAATTAAGAAGTCTTAGATGGTGTAATAAACCATTAGTTAAAACTCACATAAACTATTTTGGATATTTATTCACATTATTGTTATTAATAGTATCTTTTTGAGAAAATAATAAAATAATGAATATTATATTCCAAAACACCGCTGTATTTTTCTTTTAAATACCACATCTGACAACCCATTATCCTCAAACCATATAACCCTAGGATCTTAGTATATTTCTACAATATTCTCTCCAAAACCCACTCTCTCTCAACAAAGTGATACTGTTCTCACCAAACAGAATTCTAATGATCCATATGGGATAACCAAAGTGGAGACACCTAATGGAATAGTTGTCTTCTCAATTGAAACTCTTTCATTTTTATTCATCTTATACCACTACCATATATTTTCCATAAACCTTGAAATTAAAACATCAATAACTTAAATATAATTTTATGTTATTATTGTTGTGAAATTCCCCTTTCCTAACCACCAAAAAATTTATTCTTATTTGAATATTATTGTTCATTATATGGTCAGATCACAACCCCCATGAATTGTGATTTTCATTTTTTATTGTTTTCTCTATGGTTGGTATTAATTAAGTT
This sequence comes from Viscum album, assembly GCA_963277665.1. Classification (NCBI taxonomy): domain Eukaryota; kingdom Viridiplantae; phylum Streptophyta; class Magnoliopsida; order Santalales; family Viscaceae; genus Viscum; species Viscum album. The sequence goes on along the minus strand of OY728150.1, from coordinate 348,531,604 downwards.
ATTACCGTATATAATTATCTAAATATGAATCTCATATTTTACTTCACATGATATAACTTATGTATGACGATTAGGAAAATGGAATCATTATAAGTTCACCCAAATAGAAAAAACAACCTTAATGAATTATCCTTATAATGATAATAATTAATATCTATGAATTGTGTGTGCCTTTAGCAATATTTATTTTTTATCAAACTTTTATACTCTTGGAATGAAATTGATATAATTTCATAACATTTTTAGATTTTTCTAACTATTTTTAAAAAATCGTTAATTACCTTCATGTGATGTGGCATTGGAATTTGAAAAAAAACAATATTGAGATATTATAAATACAACTGATATCTCCATTACATTACTATAAAACATACAAAATATATTATTAATAAAAATATATAGTTGAATTGGGTTATCAATCATGTTTGTGATGAAATAAAATAAACTATTCACGATATGATGAGACTGTGATAGATGCACCCCTACCAAAGGTAAGGGAGTACCCTGAACAACCCTATTTCCATTTGGTTATTACGATTTCTCTTTACCTAGACTTATCTCTATATTTAAAATTATGGACGTCTTTCAAAATATGAATATTTTTATATTATATTGTTTCCTCGATAATTCTCCCTTTATGTTTTATAATTATAAAATCCTTAAGTTTGTAGGTCAAATCAGATTAAGTTGAACTTATCAATTGAATTATAATTTCATGTATATATATATTATAGTCCTTTACTCATTCACTATTACATAAAATCAATATAGTTTTAGTGATAACAATTTTAGTTTACCTTTACATTCAATTAAAATTTCAAATTATTTCATTATTAAAATTCTTTTATCATTTTGATAGTAACACTATTTTAAAAGTATTATCTCTATAACCTATTCCATAGTCATTTTCATGAGTATTTCTTCAAAATGAAATGCCTTTGTGAGAACTATTCATATTGAAGAAAGTATTATTGTACAAACTATATAATTATATTTTTTTTGGAATCATTATGTAATATAAATTGAATATATTTTGATTCAAAATCATAAAATGAATTACTTTACTTGTATTAATTATTTTTATTCAATGTGTTTGATTCCCTTATGCAGGAAATATAACCAAGTAAATTATATAAATAGTATATCTTGACAGAATTGTTTTTTTAATTATTATCTCTGATGATATATTATGTATATGAGTAGGGCGTAAACATAATTTACCATGGTAATTTGTCTACCATGTATTGGTATCTTGGCAGTGAGACGTGTCCTATGATTTTTTCATGTTTTATGTTATATACACATTTAATTGATTACATTATCATATAATTTCACCTTATTTATTTCATGATTCCATATGATTATTCATGATTATTTCCATTTTTGAAATCAATTTTTATATTTGAATTATATTATATCCTTCTTTATTGTAGTTATTTCTATATGGGGATTCATAGATCACCCCTTCTGATAATGTATTCCTTAGTTTATCCTATGAATCATTAAAAGATCAATGAGATCTTGGAGAATATTAAGAAATGTAAAATACAAAATCTGTAATTTTTTTAGTTTCACATTATTATTTTATAATCCAATTCTCCCAAATAAACAACTCCCTTCATCTCCTAGTTATGTTTTTCCGATATCGGTTTTAAGAAACATATAATATTATGTGTTGGAGTCTTGTGTTTCAATTGATTGTATAAAAGAAAGGTATATATTGAATTTGGTATTAGAAAAATATGAAATTAGATGAAAATAAAATTAACATATTTATATTTATGAAAACATCCTAAAAGTATGGAAATGTATATATAAAGTTGTTTACATGTAATGAAATCCCTATATAGATATTATGTGTGTATGTGGCTCTAACAAAGATACACCTAGAGGTAATATCCCCAAAAGGGCCATTATGTTTTAACTAATCATATACATAGTATGAAATTATGAGATACATATATAGACCTTGTTTGGAAGAACTAGGGGATATAATTTCATTTATTCATAAGATCATTACAAATGATTAACATGGGCATGATTAGATTTTTAGTTCAAAAAAACCTAATCGGAAACTTATCATGGATAACGTCGATTGAAACTTAATGACACATAATATATAATATAAATGAAATTTATGGATTATTACATATAATTTTATAGTTTCCATTCTTATATAATTATTATATAAGGTGTTTTTATCCTTTATTTTAGAAGATGAAATGAATTAAGAGGAATCATTTTAACAACTCATGTGATAGTCAATGCGAGAATTTACTTAATGAGATATCTAACCTGATGGGATAATGGGATGAGAAATTAAATGAAATACTAGCCCAACTGTCTCCTGTTATATATAATAACTTCAATCATGTAGAACACCATCTTTTTCATAATAAAAAGTATGTTTAGTTATGTATATTTTGTGATAAAGGCCTCCTACCATTATTAGATATTCATGTCCCATCATCACAGAACAATGTATTGAGACTATTTTTATGATATCCACTAAAATATAATTCCAAAAATTTAAGAAATTAAAACTGTAAATTTATCACTTGGAGGGAGTAGTAAATCAACGGTGGAAATTACTCAACAAATGGAAACCCAAGGAGGAAATAGAATCTCGTTAATGGAAAATATTCATCAAATTTTTTTAAAAAAAATATTTTCCCTGAACTCATTATATAAAATTCGAAATGAAGATACTTGGACTAAAATTGATGTAAGAAAAATCTATTGGGGATTTTGGGGGAAATTTTACAAGGCATGCATGGTATACCTCTGGATTTTTCATCAAAATTAAATGTAATAAGGTATTATACATCAATGTATTGAATTAAATTATACGAATTGATTTAGTGAAAATAAAATTTATATCTATGAAGTTATTTTGTATTGTTTCAATAAGGTTGAGATAGAGATGTTGCATTTTTAGTTGTTTCAAGAGGATATATATAAAATATAGAAACTAATGTTTAATTAGGGAGGATCAATGGATAAGTCACACATAGGAAAGACATTCCAAATTCCCTCATGTAAATAATGTGGGAAGAAGAGTCACATATATTGTCTCAATGGAATTGGGAGGTAATTCATTTTTTAAAAAGTTATGAATATGTTAAATCATGTCAAGGTGTAATTAAAACAACAAATACTATTGAATAAAATATTTTTACAATCAACAAAATGTCTATTGTCTAGTGATTCAAAAGTATATAATATGAAAATAGTGAAATTAAATTCCCTAAGGAATGGGTTCTCAATGTTAATCAATGAAAATAACTTCTTAGGACCAAAGGAAATAATGGGATTATTCTTTCAATACTTATATGGTGGTATCTTACAATAATGTGTCCTTAAGTTTGTTAGTTATTCATTAATAAATTTGGAATATATTATTTTATTTTATTTTCTATATGTTCATTTATATCATAAAATTTTACAACAAATACTCATGAAGTACTTCAATGAAATGAGGTAGAGATATCTTTGAGAATTTTTAATGGGGAAACAATGATATTGTAGTTATATAACTCAAATCATGAAAATGTTTGTGGAATCAACTAATAAAAAAATATTGTTGTACTTCTATTAGTTTGAGTTTTTCTATATTAGTCGTGAATTTTCTATTCATTTATAAATCCAAAACCAATGTTGGGAGAAGGAAATAACTCTTCATAACTCAAGTCGTATAAAACAAAATATAATTTTAAGGATGATGAAGAATATCCATTGTAGTTTTCCTCTCATATATGAATATTATTTCCATATAATAAATCATATATAATTGTCATTAGTGAGGAAAATAAGAGAATCATGCTTGATGAAATTTCCATTCGGAGGGACGATACTAATGTATCCCCTGAAGAGTACCATGGCCTTCCTACAGAACATTTGGTTGAGTTGTTAATTGAACATATACGTGGAACTATGAAGTCAAAATAGGTAATATGAAATCAATTTTATTCCTTATTAATATTCGTAAATTAGATATTATATAGTTATATTCATTGTAAGAGTGTTATGTAATTTTACAATCAAAAAGGAAATATTTTTATTCTTACAAAATCAATTTTATTTTATTATATGGTTTTATTAAAATGATTAATTTATAATTTATAGAATCTGAATTTCAATAAAAACAAAAATTATTTTTGAAAATGACATTTAAAATCATCTTACAATGATTTTCTAATACACTCTTGAAAATATTTTATTTAACTAAAATGTTAATGATACGAATAATTTTAAATATACAATATATTTTAATTAAATAATGGAATTTGAAATTCCATTTCGGTTTTATGATTAAGGTTAATGAAACATAACCCAATTTTAATTTTATATAAAATAATTAATTATAATGGAATTAGATATATATATTATTTTCGAATAAGTTAATTTTTGGGGATAAAACTTGTTTTTTCCTAAAAAACATATTCTATTATGTTCTAGGAATTTATATTAAAATTATTTAATTACTATTTTATAAATTGAATTTTAGTAAAATTGACTCCAAATTTTTAATTATTAGGGTTAAATTTTGGAAAATATTGTCCTTTTTGGCTCTACATTAATTATAATTTTGATAAATGTTTTTCACCTCAACAAGGGTAAAATACATAAAAAATGATTAAAACAAAGATATAAGGCCTAAAATATATAACTGAAACTCATATCTATTTTATTAGATAATTATGTTTCCTCTATAACCATTAGTGTTTAAAATATATGTCAATTTCATGCCACTATCATTTATAAATGGATTCAATATGAATTTATTTAATAAATAAAAGGAAATTATCCCTCTTTTAATAAAGATCTATAATATTTCACCATTTAAATAACTACAATATATATGAAGTTATAAATTTTTATATTAATTAGGGATAAATTTTTTATCATAGACTTTTTATTTTATCTTTTTATTAATGGAATAATCAACTTCTGTTCTTATGTTACTCCAAAAAATTTATTTTTTATGTATTAGAAAAATCATGTGATTAATTTTTCACAACATTAAATGCAATAATTTTTTTTTTCAATGAATTCAATATATAAATATAATAAATTATTAATCTTTTTCAAATTTATATTCATATTCCTTTACTATCATTCTATTATTAAATTTATACTAACTGATTAGTTATAAAAAATAATTAAATGACATATTATTTTAAATAATATTATATTTGATGATTTAAAATTCTGAAAAATAATATAATTATAAAATTTATTGGTATATTGTTGCTCATTTAAACCATTTTATACCTATGGTTCGTTTATCCTTTTTTGTAATATTTTTTCTCCAATAAATCAGAGTCATTAATTATAAGGCCCCAGCCTTAAACCTTACTTAATCTTGAGTTATTACAAGATTACACATTGAGGATCTTTTCAGGTTTAGAGTTTTAGAGAATTAGATCATGAAACTTGCATTACATTCCACATTTAAACAAAGTGGTTACATAAAAGTCAGCATTCATTCTTCCCATCAACGGGAACATATTTAAAATAAAACACGGATTCTTTCTTGACACATCCTTGACACTATCATCACATCATGTACCTTTCCCTTGACCTGTGAAAAACATTTCAAAAACTTGGGATGAGCATAAAAATCTCAGTAAGGGTTATAAAAATATGGAAAGGAAACATGAGTTCATGTATACATAAAGATGAAATCATAATTTACCCATAAAACATAGGCACATTAACCTAACCCATCAAAACATGAATAAATCATAGAAATCATAAGACATAAAGGTAACTTGAGGCATTCATAACATTCTTACGTAGGGAGTAACCCTCTTGGTTACGTTTGGAATACCCATCACAGTATATTCCCTAAAATCTCTTCGGAGAAACCTTAACGTTTCACTCCTTCGCGTTACCCAATGCATTGGAGAGCTATATCGGGCTCACCCGCCCTTAGTTTATCACGGAACCACCCGTTCTTCATAACAATGCCCAAGAACCATAACATAATCGTATCACATAAAAAAAATGAATAAAGGAAACATAACATTTCCACATTACAATCACAATATAACATTTTAGGATATTGAAATAACGAATCCATTAAAAACCATTTTCAAAACCATTTTAAACATTTAATAAAGAGATTTTTGAATCAAATTGTCCCATACCACCTTGAAGCTTTTAAAATTTTAAACCATTAACATCCATATAAATAAATCCTTAAAACCACTTTGAAAACATGGATATTAATAAGAACGAATAATTAAAACATTTAAAACGATATTTTGGTTAAAGGGGTTTTACCAAAATTAGAGACACTTGAATACAATAATTGAGGAATAACATTTAGTCAAAACTTTGTAATATCATGGGAATAAAGGAATCCATGATATAATATTCCAAAGGACAGTATATACACCATATAAGAGTGAATTGGTGCATAACAACAATGAAGTCTCAATAGGGATGTAAAATGTGATGAAATCCCTTATAAAGAAGGTATCCTTAAATCAAGGACAAATCAATCTCAAAAATATGTGTGACAAATATAAATACACCCAATATGAGTGGATATTAAGTGTAAAACAATAAAAGGTCGTTCACACATATTCAATGGATGACATATTCAATGACTACATGTTCAACCCAAAGAAATCGAAATTGGGTTAAAAAGTTCCCTTGACAGCCTAACGGCATCACATCAAAATGAGTTGATGAGAGATAAAAAGTGTATCTCATCACTTGGACATAAAATTTACATCAATAAGGATATATGAGAACATATCCCAACATAGCAATATGTAAATTAACAGACCCAACAAAAGAAGTCTTTTAAAAAAGAGGAGGGTGAAAGGTTCCCTTACCGACTTGGGTATCTTTCAAAACATACACCCCATGAGAGAAGGACAATAGATCTTTGATGTAAATACTCATAAACGAAAGTATATTACACAAAGAGTAGAATAATGGGCAGTACATACACCACTCAAAGGAAATTGTGGCAAATGTAGCATAAATCTCACGGGAATAAAAGTGAGATGAAAAATCCCTTACGAAAACTCGGCAGCCTAACGGCGCCACATAAAACTTACAAAAAGGATTGATGAGAGAGAATAGGGTCTCTCATCAAATGAACATATAAATTACAGTTGTAGTAATATAAAATAACATCCCAATCATAAGAAAGATGAGCTTAAAAGAAATTACTTAAAAGAGTGTACTTAAAAAGAAAGAGAGGTGTAGGATCCCTTACCTCGGGTCCGACTTGACTCGATCGTTCTTTAACGTCCTGAATAATAAACTTGAGTTAATTTCTATTTGATTAAGAACTTTTCCAAGTTCATTATTCCTTTTATATCAATTATTGACATGTTGTGAACATTATGTAATCATTTAAGTTAATAATGTTCATTTTGTCGGTATTTGGTTCTTAAGTCGAAAGTGGACTTCTTACAATTACATGTTGTTCATGTGGCCAAATGTTTATTATATCCAGAATTGTATTCATGTTGTAGATATAATATATGTCATATATATCCAGTACATTCATGCATTTATAACATTACATAATCATTTAGAGGTAAGAAATGAAATGCACCGTTCATGGAGACGGTAAGCCGTACGTACGCATGAACGCTACTTTCATTTCTATTCGTATTTTATAGAATGGAATAATAATGATATAAAGGTATATTATAATTCCAGTATAATATCATATTTAATATCATAGTTCCATCCTTTATATGTCCCACATATGGTATTTAACGAATCAAATCACTTTGAGGGGGCGGTAGTCCGCACTTCCTTAAATGAAGATATCGTGTTTACCCATAATGGGAACCATAAAGGTTTGACCAAAAAGTAAAAAACAGAATCTTAAGGAAAACATAAACATACTATATATCATATATAAAAATAGTGACATCATAATGGCCACCTTTTAAGGTGTTAAATGAGTATTGAACAATCATCGTTTCGGGAGGCAGAATTTCACCATCCACGGAAACCGTATGTTCTTTAACCATTTGATGTAGTTGTGTGAGAGTGTAGCTCAAATAAATATTATAACAACATTCTAGTATATTGAAGATACTGTTGTTGTTACAAAAGAAGTAAATAAAAAGATATTAGGGGGTTGGAGAAGCAAAATAAAACAAATGAACATGAGAGAAACAATTACCTTTAAAAGTGTAACTCTTTTTGATTTGAGCCTAAAGTCTTCCTTTGAAAGGATTCTGCCCAAGGTAAATCCTCTAGGATGAGGAGAGAGATGTGGAGAGAGCAAATGGGCAGGGGTTGGCCGAGACAAAGGCTTTTGAAGTGTGTGAAATAAGGTGGAGGTGGGGGCCTTTTATAAGAGGAGAGGAGGGGCACTTTTGGAAAGCAAAGAAATATTACTTTATTTGAAAATGCTTTTCGGTTTTAAAGGGTCCCACATTGGTATAATTCGTGGATAAGGTGATAAGGCATCGAAATCCACTCATCCAATTGGTTTTGTCCATGTGTATATTGTAGATTTTGCATTATCTTTCCATTTTAATTAAATTGTCAAATAATGATGTCATCGCTGCATCATTATTATGTCATAAATAATTTAATTTCTTTAATGTATAAAAATTATATAAAAAATACTATGATATAGGAAATCTTTTTATCTTTCCAATGACTATTTATAATCAAAATTTGGACTTGTATAACCCCACTTAAAAATTGTTTTAGTAAAACATACTATGTTAGTGTCATTTTCACTTTAACATTAAATAAAAAGTATTTTATGTTATTTCCCAACAAAAGTGGATCCATGGGGTCCCCAAGTTAGGCCATGGCTTGTCTTGGTCTGCCATGACATAACCAATAGGGTTGGGACATGTGTCTAGGTCATTTTATATTATTAAAGCATTATTTATACCTTAAACTACCCTAATTACCACTAATCGCGATTAAGAACTTAATGAGTTACTATTCACCAAAAAAAATATTATAATCTCATTGAACCACATTTTACTTCTTAATGACAACCATGTATGTCGGATTTTCAAAATTCAATACACATTAGTGGTAAAATTTCATTTAACTGAAAAATCAGTTTGCTTGATTACCACTTAGTGGTTTCACTATTCATCAAAAATTGAAGTTTTTCAGAAAATTACCAAAAATTCACCCTAAGCTATATTTGATATTCTGAATTCAAAAATGAAGTCCGTTTTACAAAATTCAAAACATATTAGTCACATTAATTAATTTAATAATTAATTCCCGCTGTCAGAGCAAATAGCGTGTTTTTATAAAACAATAAGTATCAAAAGATTGACACTAGTTTAAGTCTAATTTCAAAGTGAAATTAATTCCAATGACCACCATTGGATTAAATGGTAAAAATATTTTCTAATTTAACTTTAAAAACAATTCAAAATATTATCTAATCATATAAATAAATTAGATTAAAAAGAGGTTTTGAATTAAAACACAACATTTTACACTATTCATTAAAAAATGAACTTTATCAGAAAAATACCAAAAATTTACACAAAGTAAAATTTGATGTCCCGATTCTTAATAAGAGTTTTATTAGGTCCAAAAGAATGTATAAGAGTGATCAAAACTATATTTAATGACAGTTCGCCATCAAAAGGCGATAAGTGAACCTTTAGTGAAAACTAGGGCATATATGCCTAAAATTGAATTCTTTCCATATTTTAAGCCTCTATTCTTTATTGGATAAATGTAAAAACAATTAAAAACATATGAAATCATATTTTAGTTATTTCTATCCATTCCTGCCAATACAACGGCTACATGTTAACTACCATTTAAAATAATATTATTTTATTATTAGAGTGCAACGTAAGATTCCCAAGAAACTCGTTGTTGCGTGTTGGGTACGCCATCGAGCATAGCGTCCCCTTTAAAGTCATATTAATATTTTATTCACAAATATGGATAAATATGAAAATGTCATATTCTTTATTTACCTGGGGTGTTACATCCTTCCCCCCTTTTGGGAATTGCGTCCTCGCAATTTTAAAATTGCGCTTGGAAACATCCTTGAAAGTCCCACATCGGAACAAGAGTCGGTAAAACAATCACTTTAAAATAAAGAAAGATAAGTACAAAGGTCACCCGAGTTAACCCATACTAGGACTCCAAGTATGAAAATATGGACATGGAGGAAAAAACAAAGGGTCATGTTCTGATGGAGAGTGTCAGAAAACATGTTTAGGAGAAAGTTAACCACGAGAAAATCACAAACTTGTGATGGGTTAAACGGTATTCGATTCCCTAGTAGGAAAAGTTAATAGACAACATTTTTGTTTTAAGTTACTTTTTATTGAGGAATTTTATTCATAAAGAAACATAATCACTTATCATATTGACTTTCAACCTTTATTATATTCCTTACACAAACTCATATTTTCTCCAAAAGACGAGTATTTAGGAAGACTTGTTCACATTAAGAGTACTATAATAAACTTCTAGAGGATCACCTAATCCACAAAAGAGAACTATGTACATCCTATGTCTTTAGGCTTAAACCAGAACCAAAACCAAAAAGGTTAGTACAAGATCAGATAATCCAGAAAAGGATAACCCCTTATAAAAAGAAAATCTATTCTTAATCTCCAAAATTTGTCCAACAAAACCCAAAGTTCAACGAGGACCATCCGATAAACAATTTGTCCATAAAATTCTTCAAAGTAAACCAATCTAAGATTGAAACCCAAATATTTGTAGGATTTAGTCACATAGTCCTCTAAGTTAAATCGTAACATTTATCTCCAAACAACATTAGTCACTCCTAAAGTCTCGCATTGAAAAGTAATTATCCCAATCACATATCCTCCATGATAGGGTAATCATTTTAATAAATAACCCAAAATCAACTTACTCTTAATTCATAAAATCATATAACCAAAAGAATCAGTCAAACTAACCAGGGACTTCACGTAGTCCAGTGGTAGGCGATAAATACCAGTCGCACTTTGGTTGTGGGTTCGATTCCCGCAGCTTTGTCCGACGCGACGGGATGTCACACGGTCTGCGTGTTGTCCTTTTTCCAAAACTATATAATTCTTAAAACATTCCCCAAAACGAGATAAAATCTTCAAAAATAATCATAACACATTTTAACCTCAATTTCATCTCATGCCCTCCACTTCAATCATAACCTTTAGTAACCCATAATTACCTCAAAAGTAAGGATCATATAAACCCAAATGGTTCTTTATAACTATGTCCACAAAAGAAAAGGTAACTATTCCTTGGATAAAATTTGCCTATATTAATCATCAGGGTTACAAATAATATAAAAAGTCTTCTAATGTAACCCCATCATCAAAAGAGACATAATACTCTGAAGAATTTCACCATAACTCTTGAAGCCCTTATATGTTGACATCTTACTCATTCAACATTCTTCATGATCCATTATCCATTCCTTTCCAACCTATTCCGAAATACCTCTTTCCTACAAACAAAATCATGAATCATATCCTAAGATTTCAAAATAGGAAAACAACAGTCATGAAATAGTACATACCTTTGATTGGTCATTGTCAGTTTCTTCATCCTCAATAGGAATGGCATTAGGTATTGGTAAACGAACATTTGTACGCTCTTGGTGACCCCATTCACGATACTTCTTCATAGAACATGTGTTTGCATAATGACCATGCATACCACATTTTATACATTCAATTGATCCCTCAGAAAGAACTTCTTTCCCTTTCCTCGAGTCAACGGGATGCTTCCTTTTTCCATTGCAGGTTCTTGCTTTATGTCCTTCATTTCCACATCTATAGCATATTTCTGTCCCTTTGAAACATTTCCCTAGGTGTTTCTTTCCACATCTCTGACACATAGGTTTTTGAACACACATACCTTTATGATTATTACCTGCACTTCCGTGGGGATTTGTTTCTTGCATATATGATGCCTTAGAGAAAACTCCAAGGTTTAGGTGGTCAATCATGACTCCAGATAGTTGGTTGAGGATAATCAGAAGAGTTCTCATTGCAGCTCCCATATCATTCAGTTGCTTGCTCAAAAAACTATCACAGTTTCCTTCACATCCACTGTTACTTTGGTGCCTGCTAGATCCAGCCATTTACTAAAACCAAAAAGGTCAATGTGAGTATATCAACAAAACCATTATGTACTAATGTGGAAGATAAACACTAAGATACACTTACTCATTCACTTTATCTAAAACTAGGACTCTTTCTGAAATCCTAACCATTATGGTAATGTCACTTATGCTTAAGGAATACCCTAGCCTCTAAAGTTATCTAAACCGACCTTTGATACCAACTATAAGGCCCCAGCCTTAAACCTTACATAATCTTGAGTTATTACAAGATTACACATTGAGGATCTTTTCAGGTTTAGAGTTTTAGAGAATTAGATCATGAAACTTGCATTACATTCCACATTTAAACAAAGTGGTTACATAAAAGTCAGCATTCATTCTTCCCATCAACGGGAACATATTTAAAATAAAACACGGATTCTTTCTTGACACATCCTTGACACTATCATCACATCATGTACCTTTCCCTTGACCTGTGAAAAACATTTCAAAAACTTGGGATGAGCATAAAAATCTCAGTAAGGGTTATAAAAATATGGAAAGGAAACATGAGTTCATGTATACATAAAGATGAAATCATAATTTACCCATAAAACATAGGCACTTTAACCTAACCCATCAAAACATGAATAAATCATAGAAATCATAAGACATAAAGGTAACTTGAGGCATTCATAACATTCTTACGTAGGGAGTAACCCTCTTGGTTACGTTTGGAATACCCATCACAGTATATTCCCTAAAATCTCTTCGGAGAAACCTTAACGTTTCACTCCTTCGCGTTACCCAATGCATTGGAGAGCTATATCGGGCTCACCCGCCCTTAGTTTATCACGGAACCACCCGTTCTTCATAACAATGCCCAAGAACCATAACATAATCGTATCACATAAAAAAAATGAATAAAGGAAACATAACATTTCCACATTACAATCACAATATAACATTTTAGGATATTGAAATAACGAATCCATTAAAAACCATTTTCAAAACCATTTTAAACATTTAATAAAGAGATTTTTGAATCAAAGTGTCCCATACCACCTTGAAGCTTTTAAAATTTTAAACCATTAACATCCATATAAATAAATCCTTAAAACCACTTTGAAAACATGGATATTAATAAGAACGAATAATTAAAACATTTAAAACGATATTTTGGTTAAAGGGGTTTTACCAAAATTAGAGACACTTGAATACAATAATTGAGGAATAACATTTAGTCAAAACTTTGTAATATCATGGGAATAAAGGAATCCATGATATAATATTCCAAAGGACAGTATATACACCATATAAGAGTGAATTGGTGCATAACAACAATGAAGTCTCAATAGGGATGTAAAATGTGATGAAATCCCTTATAAAGAAGGTATCCTTAAATCAAGGACAAATCAATCTCAAAAATATGTGTGACAAATATAAATACACCCAATATGAGTGGATATTAAGTGTAAAACAATAAAAGGTCGTTCACACATATTCAATGGATGACATATTCAATGACTACATGTTCAACCCAAAGAAATCGAAATTGGGTTAAAAAGTTCCCTTGACAGCCTAACGGCATCACATCAAAATGAGTTGATGAGAGATAAAAAGTGTATCTCATCACTTGGACATAAAATTTACATCAATAAGGATATATGAGAACATATCCCAACATAGCAATATGTAAATTAACAGACCCAACAAAAGAAGTCTTTTAAAAAAGAGGAGGGTGAAAGGTTCCCTTACCGACTTGGGTATCTTTCAAAACATACACCCCATGAGAGAAGGACAATAGATCTTTGATGTAAATACTCATAAACGAAATTATATTACACAAAGAGTATAATAATGGGCAGTACATACACCACTCAAAGGAAATTGTGGCAAATGTAGCATAAATCTCACGGGAATAAAAGTGAGATGAAAAATCCCTTACGAAAACTCGGCAGCCTAACGGCGCCACATAAAACTTACAAAAAGGATTGATGAGAGAGAATAGGGTCTCTCATCAAATGAACATATAAATTACAGTTGGAGTAATATAAAATAACATCCCAATCATAAGAAAGATGAGCTTAAAAGAAATTACTTAAAAGAGTGTACTTAAAAAGAAAGAGAGGTGTAGGATCCCTTACCTCGGGTCCGACTTGACTCGATCGTTCTTTAACGTCCTGAATAATAAACTTGAGTTAATTTCTATTTGCTTAAGAACTTTTCCAAGTTCATTATTCCTTTTATATCAATTATTGACATGTTGTGAACATTATGTAATCATTTAAGCTAATAATGTTCATTTTGTCGGTATTTGGTTCTTAAGTCGAAAGTGGACTTCTTACAATTACATGTTGTTCATGTGGCCAAATGTTTATTATATCCAGAATTGTATTCATGTTGTAGATATAATATATGTCATATATATCCAGTACATTCATGCATTTATAACATTACATAATCATTTAGAGGTAAGAAATGAAATGCACCGTTCATGGAGACGGTAAGCCGTACGTACGCATGAACGCTACTTTCATTTCTATTCGTATTTTATAGAATGGAATAATAATGATATAAAGGTATATTATAATTCCAGTATAATATCATATTTAATATCATAGTTCCATCCTTTATATGTCCCACATATGGTATTTAACGAATCAAATCACTTTGAGGGGGCGGTAGTCCGCACTTCCTTAAATGAAGATATCGTGTTTACCCATAATGGGAACCATAAAGGTTTGACCAAAAAGTAAAAAACAGAATATTAAGGAAAACATAAACATACTATATATCATATATAAAAATAGTGACATCATAATGGCCACCTTTTAAGGTGTTAAATGAGTATTGAACAATCATCGTTTCGGGAGGCAGAATTTCACCATCCACGGAAACCGTATGTTCTTTAACCATTTGATGTAGTTGTGTGAGAGTGTAGCTCAAATAAATATTATAACAACATTCTAGTATATTGAAGATACTGTTGTTGTTACAAAAGAAGTAAATAAAAAGATATTAGGGGGTTGGAGAAGCAAAATAAAACAAATGAACATGAGAGAAACAATTACCTTTAAAAGTGTAACTCTTTTTGATTTGAGCCTAAAGTCTTCCTTTGAAAGGATTCTGCCCAAGGTAAATCCTCTAGGATGAGGAGAGAGATGTGGAGAGAGCAAATGGGCAGGGGTTGGCCGAGACAAAGGCTTTTGAAGTGTGTGAAATAAGGTGGAGGTGGGGGCCTTTTATAAGAGGAGAGGAGGGGCACTTTTGGAAAGCAAAGAAATATTACTTTATTTGAAAATGCTTTTCGGTTTTAAAGGGTCCCACATTGGTATAATTCGTGGATAAGGTGATAAGCCATCGAAATCCACTCATCCAATTGGTTTTGTCCATGTGTATATTGTAGATTTTGCATTATCTTTCCATTTTAATTAAATTGTCAAATAATGATGTCATCGCTGCATCATTATTATGTCATAAATAATTTAATTTCTTTAATGTATAAAAATTATATAAAAAATACTATGATATAGGAAATCTTTTTATCTTTCCAATGACTATTTATAATCAAAATTTGGACTTGTATAACCCCACTTAAAAATTGTTTTAGTAAAACATACTATGTTAGTGTCATTTTCACTTTAACATTAAATAAAAAGTATTTTATGTTATTTCCCAACAAAAGTGGATCCATGGGGTCCCCAAGTTAGGCCATGGCTTGTCTTGGTCGGCCATGACATAACCAATAGGGTTGGGACATGTGTCTAGGTCATTTTATATTATTAAAGCATTATTTATACCTTAAACTACCCTAATTACCACTAATCGCGATTAAGAACTTAATGAGTTACTATTCACCAAAAAAAATATTATAATCTCATTGAACCACATTTTACTTCTTAATGACAACCATGTATGTCGGATTTTCAAAATTCAATACACATTAGTGGTAAAATTTCATTTAACTGAAAAATCAGTTTGCTTGATTACCACTTAGTGGTTTCACTATTCATCAAAAATTGAAGTTTTTCAGAAAATTACCAAAAATTCACCCTAAGCTATATTTGATATTCTGAATTCAAAAATGAAGTCCGTTTTACAAAATTCAAAACATATTAGTCACATTAATTAATTTAATAATTAATTCCCGCTGTCAGAGCAAATAGCGTGTTTTTATAAAACAATAAGTATCAAAAGATTGACACTAGTTTAAGTCTAATTTCAAAGTGAAATTAATTCCAATGACCACCATTGGATTAAATGGTAAAAATATTTTCTAATTTAACTTTAAAAACAATTCAAAATATTATCTAATCATATAAATAAATTAGATTAAAAAGAGGTTTTGAATTAAAACACAACATTTTACACTATTCATTAAAAAATGAACTTTATCAGAAAAATACCAAAAATTTACACAAAGTAAAATTTGATGTCCCGATTCTTAATAAGAGTTTTATTAGGTCCAAAAGAATGTATAAGAGTGATCAAAACTATATTTAATGACAGTTCGCCATCAAAAGGCGATAAGTGAACCTTTAGTGAAAACTAGGGCATATATGCCTAAAATTGAATTCTTTCCATATTTTAAGCCTCTATTCTTTATTGGATAAATGTAAAAACAATTAAAAACATATGAAATCATATTTTAGTTATTTCTATCCATTCCTGCCAATACAACGGCTACATGTTAACTACCATTTAAAATAATATTATTTTATTATTAGAGTGCAACGTAAGATTCCCAAGAAACTCGTTGTTGCGTGTTGGGTACGCCATCGAGCATAGCGTCCCCTTTAAAGTCATATTAATATTTTATTCACAAATATGGATAAATATGAAAATGTCATATTCTTTATTTACCTGGGGTGTTACATTAATATCAGGGTAATAATCATTAGGGTTTATAAAGGCATAAAACTAAGAGATAATAGTTAAAAAGTCATTTGAACAAGTTAAAATATTATTAGATGATTATATTTTAACACTACTACATTATTAATTTGAAATACTTCAATATGGTTACACATTATCATCACAATTTACACATTGGCTTCGGGATAGTAGGGTTGGGGTATTTTCATTAATTGGATTCAATATAAATTAAAATCATAGGTTACATGGAATTATATTAAAAATGTTATTTCAAATTTAAATTTATTATGGTATTAAAAATAAATTATTTTATTTAAATAGTATTTCCACTATTCACTGGAAAATATTTTATTTGGAAAAATCACAAAATTTGAACCTAAAAATATT
Source organism: Viscum album (assembly GCA_963277665.1). Classification (NCBI taxonomy): domain Eukaryota; kingdom Viridiplantae; phylum Streptophyta; class Magnoliopsida; order Santalales; family Viscaceae; genus Viscum; species Viscum album. The sequence goes on along the minus strand of OY728150.1, from coordinate 348,514,290 downwards.
TTTATAAATAAATTTAAAAAATGAATTGTTTTTTTGAAATTAAAATTAAAAACTATTTATTAATTGTAATTTACAATTAATCCTTATATGAAAAGAGATTAGATAAAACTATTTCCCTTTTCATTGATTAATGACTGAAAAAATATGATATATAATTATTTTAAAAGTCATTAAAATCTATTATTATATCAATATCTACATTTTCATAAAATAACTTTGAAATGTGAGAAAGTTATTCTTCTCCTAAAATATTATACTGTGTAATTTTTTAATGATAGGTCCTTAATGTTTCTAAAAAACAATGGATTTGATATCATTAGAGATAAAGATAAAATTAATATAAATGCAATGAATGTTTATAGTTTGGGGTGTTGTTTACTTGTTATAGAATTTGAATATTATTATCATTATTATATACAAAATTTATATTCAAAATGGTTTGTTATATTGGAAATATGGAAGTTTTAATTGGAACGTATCGACTTGAAAATTCCATATTAAATGACTATTATAAATTGATTATAATTAGAATAGAGAAGTTTGTTTCTATAATGGATTAATTAACATTTTCAAAAAATAGTGGTGGTATCCTTGTCCGGGAGAAATAAGGTATACTAGATAAGAGGATTTTGATTGTTTATGAGTTTATGAAATATAATTTATAGATCTATGTGGAACCTTATATATAGTTGTATCAAAAGGATTGATCAATTATGTAGAAAAGATATCTATAGTTAGGGGATACATATAAATTTTAATATAATATCATTCAATTTATTATAATTATGTTGATGATGATCAAATGTGGTTGTTGGATAAGAATAAATGATAGACAGAGAGAAGAACTTGATTCCATGGAACATGACACATTACACAATATTCTCATAGTGAAATATTTTCCTATGTGTTATCAACATGGAATGGTGAATTAATTCATTTAATGGAGCAAAAATTTAATAAGATTCAATATCTATATGTGAATAAAATTTTATAAGATTTACTAGGTATGCGATAAATTATATTTTTATCTATGATAGTTAAAATAATAGAAATATTGAAACTAAGTATACATTTAGAATTGATAATATAAGTATTTATATATAACAATAATAATATATATTTTGATGATAAAGTTGACATGGAGTTTGAAGAAACTTATGTTCCTCAATATTAAATGAGCATGAAGTGATCATGTAGGAAACAAACAGATATGTAGTTCACCAATAAATCTTGAGGTGAGCCCCTGACATGTTCTAAGAGATATACAAATTATTTTTATAACTTTTTTATAGTTTCACAAAAGTGTTACCACTATAGTACTCTTAGTCATAGGAATCCTGATAAAAATGAAATAAAAATATAAAAAATCTCAGAATGAGATATCATATAGGCATCCAATTGGGAGATTATTTAATTATAATGAGTCGGGAAATTAAATAAACATGTGTCCTATGTTATTAGTAGATAGTGGATAGTATCGATATAAAATGTGAAAAAGGTGTAGAAAAATATTTTTCTACAACAACAATTGGTTTTGGTCTTCAAATGTAATGGTGATAAATATGTTCCATGTTTACTCAAATTACACTAATGACATGTTTGGATTTCAATATTCACATTCATTAACTGTTTAGAAATATGAATGTAAAATAGAAAAATATCTTCATAAAAATACAATATAACTATTGGTGAGATATCCTATTTGATGTATAAAAGATACCTTCATTAATTGAAATCTTATGATTATAATAAATGGGGTTGATTTTCATGAAACTTATATTGATAATAACATGGATGGGTTTGATATTATTCTTGGTATATAATAGATTTAGTGTACCATGATATGATATATTTTATTCCTAGTAATTATATGATTAATGATTTCACAAATTTCCAACATATCAGGAATATGAGAAATGTATTAATGACTGGAATGAAAGATAATTATATCATATTAATAAAAATAAATAAACTATTAAAATTTACGACATACTATTTTTGAATAGATATATAGTCATATTTTATGATGATTTACTAGGTATAATTTCTAGTTGAAAGGATGAGTTTCATATCGTCTTAGTTATTGATGATAATCCAATTTCCGAACCCCCTTTTTGAATATCTCATGTATAACTTTTATAATTTAAAATTATGTGGAAGAAGATAGTTTTTTATATTTAATATTTAGGAGTACAATATAAAAATGGATAATTTAAGATTTATTTTTCTTATAGAGTATTAAATAAAATCACTATTAAATAAAGATCCCATTTTATCTTATTAATGATTTATTTCATTATCTCTGGGAAGTGTGGTATTTCAGGGAGACTAGTCTTAGGTTAGTGTAATATTATTTAATTTTTAAGGGTAAAGATATTTGAAAGGTATTATTTCACAATATATATGAGAATTATTAAATTTTTTTACTCCCTTTGGTTTGTCTAATTAAAAATACATATTTATGGATCTTATGAGTTGAGTTTTCAATGACTGTTTAAAGATGTTTGCTATTGTTTTCATAGATAATATTTCAATATATTCTAAAAATATTGAGGTCCATAAAAGATACTTCATTTATAATTTGATATCCTTAATATAAAATTAGTCATATGGGAAATTTAGAAAATGTGAATTTTTGTTGTAGTATATTTCATTTCTTGTGAATATTATATCTAATGATGAAATAATTCTTGGGCCTATTAAAATTAATTTTTTTAAATAATTTCAAAGACCTAAAAATGTCACAAATATTCTTATAATTTATGTATTATTATGATACTATTACTGGTTTGTTTAAATATTTTCACGATCGCATATCTCACAATCTTTGTTATCTAAAAGGATTTAAAGTCTCTTTATCAATGTGTGTGATGAAAATTTCAAGGAATGTAATATATAATGGGTTAATACTACAATTTTGTCTAGTTCCTTTGGAAATTATCAATTATTCATCAATAATAATTATTATTTGGATTGGATTGGTTGGGTTATGATGAAGAATAGTTATGTAATTAGTTATTCTCCACATCAATTCAATCCTCATTTGAAATATTATCCTACCAATGATCTAGAACAAATTGCTATGTTTTATTCATTAAAAATTAAGAGTCAACATTTATATAGTGTGACAATTTAATTATAAATTTATCATAAAATATTGAAATATGTATTCACACAGGTGGAGTTGACCCTAAATAAGAGAATACATATTGAACCAATAAATGATTATTATTATGTGATTAATTACCATAAATGAAAAGAAATCAATGTAAGTGATATTTTGATTCAGAAATATAATCCATAAATATTCATTCCATGTTTTAAGAAATATACTTTGGTAATTTTTTTAATTTATGATGACTTATAAATTGCATAGGCAAGACATCCTTCTTCTTTATTTTAGGTTTTAGTGAATTCATCGTTATTAAAAAAATTATGAACACATAGAAATAATACTGAAATTTTCATGAAAAGGTTGAACTAGTAAATAATGTTATTATACAATAATTAAATATTAAAAATGAGTGGGTTTTGATATTTTTAAATGATTTAATTGTTTTAGAATTATTATAGTTGTAAAAATAAATTTTGAGTGATGCTTAATTTTATTAAATTTCTATTCATCCATACTTTTCTATGATGTATAAATACCATTAAAAATATTTTTTGTGGGATCTAATGATAAGAAATAATATAAATTTTCCGCGAAATTTTTTATTTGAAAACTATTTAAATTCAAATGAAAATTATATTATGGGATACATTGCCCTCTTCCAGTGATAGAGTGGAAATGGAAAAATATATACATGGAATTTATGGTTGTATTGACAAATAAATCTCAATATGATTATGTTATTTAGGGTATTTTTATTTATTGAGTTAATCTAAAAATTTATTTCCAATTCAATATGCTATATTTTAGATAGATTAATCCACTGTATTTCAAAGATATATTTTTGTTACATGGATTTCCTTTCTCCATTGGATCTAAATGATGTCCCATGTTTACATATGAATTTTTAGTACTTCAAGATTCATTATGTACTTAATCAAATCACAATACAAATGTTTATACCAATTATTTTATATAGTTAGAGTGAATGATTTATACATATCAATATATGATTTGATCTTGGTTAATGGATAACCAAGGATGTTGGGATCATCGTCTTCCACTAGATTAAGTTTCATAAATTTATTATCTTTAATCTAGCACATAGATAGAGCCTTTATGGTAAATTATTTAGGAAGTGGTTTTAGACTCCATGTTTTTACGATGGAGTATATAAAATAATATTTGTGGGAATATATTTGGTCAAAGATAGGGATAAAATGGTAATACAAATTAAATAAAAATATGAAGTTTTTTGAAATAAAATATAAATGTTACACAGATTACCAATGGAAGGACTTTTAATTTGATATAGGTGGTCATGTTTTTTTGAATTATCTTCATGAAAAAATGTTATATTTTTTTGGAAACAATAGAACACTAAATCCACAGTTCATTAGACCATATAAAATTATGGATAATATTTTATCATTTATATTCTTATAGTTTATTCCTCAAATTATATTCTTGGACCAGGATGTTCTTCAATTTTCATTTTTAAAGAAATATGTGACATACACATCTCATGTTTTGATCCTTTAAGTAGTACATTTTGATGATTATAGTTCATATGTGGAATATATTTTATAAAGATAATGTTTCATTCAATAAAATGATGTATAACGTTATGGATTTGTACAATCTATATTGTTGAAGATGAAACATGAGAATAATAAAATACTATAAAAGAAAAACATCCCCATTTTTTTTAAATATTGAATTATGTTATAAGGAAACTATTTATAAAAAAAGAATAAATATGAAAACATAGGTTATATTAAATAAATTTTCGGATTTTTTGTATCCTTGAATTATATTATATATATAAATATTATTTATAAGAATATTATGAAATATTTAAATAAAAATGAATATATTTTATTCCAATTACGTTTATTTAGATGCATTAACATGTTTTATTTAATGATATAAATTACCAATTTTACAATTTTTATTAAAAAAATGAAAAACATTTTTGAAATCAGGAAGTCAATATTTTTATAAAATAATATTTTTAAAATTATCTAAATAATGATATTTATGAAATTTGTGAACGATATTTTTGTTCATAAAACTATAATTTTTTTAATGTATTTTAAAAATACAATTATTTTTTTAATTTTCTCTTAATGTAACATAAGTCACACTAAATTATAAATAACCTAATTAAAAACATAATTATCAATATTATAACTAATATTGGTAAAAGTATTTTGATATTTAGAAGCTCATTTTTCAAAAATATTTTGTTATTTAGATTTACACATTTATATGATTTATTTTGAAAGTTCTATAAACTTATTATAGAGAAATTTATAAAATATTTATACACAAGATTATAAAAAATCTAAATAACACCATTTATTTTTTTATTATTTGAATTGTAACCGAAGTTAATATTTTTTTAAGTCGGAGGGGATTAAATGTGTAAAACCCTATAAAAACAATGAAATATGGCCTAAATATATAACTAGATTTTTTAAAATGTTATTTTAAAATATTTATTCAAACATAACCATCCTATACTCTAAAATGTGTCATTTTCTTTCTAGGTTCCTTTGATGAATACCTTAATATGAATTTAAGAAAACATAAAAATAAATTGTGATTATATTTGTTTTACATATTCTAGTATTTTTTCATATGAATAAAAATTAGTTATGGTCGGTATTATTGGACATTTTAATGATTACTTACATGTTAATCATGGTTATTTTTTATTTATTTATTTTTAAGGGATAATTACAATCAATTCATATTAAATGGTTATATAATTCTTGTTCCTGTGATAAATAAATAAAATATATTATTTTTAAGAAACTATTAATGTAATATAATTTTGAATATTTTTTATGTTACATGATTTTTAGATAAATATAATATATTAGTGATGTGATAAAATTATTAAAATTAATTTCTCAAATAGGTTTATTTAATTAAATCAAAAAAATAATAGTTTAGAAAAGGTCTTTATTGGTATGTTACATTTAATAAGAATTTATTCCATGATTTGAAATTTGAAAAAAACATTACTTTTTCCCAGTTAATGGGATGTAGTGTATAATATACACCATATTCCACTTATATTTGAACTACCAGTTTTTAAAATTTTATTACACTTATTGAGTAAAATAATTTTAATCATGATAATTATTAAATGGATAACATGTATTTAAAGTATTTTATATTATTGAAAACAAGAGCTAAAATTGTCGAACTATTTTCAGATGTGAGTGTTGAGACTCGTACATTTTAGATATCTTAAATATTATAATTTTCTCCCACATTAGCATGATTACTAATTTATGATAACATAATTCGTTTTGTAATTATAAAGGTACCTCTTCCCCAACATATAAATGGGAACCTTTTTCCCTCTATTATACAAACAATTTGATAAATATAGTTTAAACATAGCCTAACTAATATATTCCAATAAAATTATAATATATCGAATTGTTCATGGTCTCGCTAATTAAAAAACATGTAAGTTTGAGGATTAGTATAAACTGGTATTGTGAGGGGATGATATAATTAATGACTGCCATATTTAATGTTTAATTCAAATTATAGCTACATAAAATATTCTTTACAAATTATAGAATAATTAAAAAAGTGTCATTAATATAAATTTTTTATTATGATTATGGTACATGACTTTGTTTTCTCTTTTTAAGTCATACAGTAAATGAAAACACTACTGTTGTGTACATGTGGATTAAAACCACCTTTAAGTGACGTGTATCATTTTTTATCAATGTGTGACAATAATGGTTATTATTATCGATTTAGTTAATATATATTATCTTTATGACGTAATTATAATCTTGAAAAATAATATATCATGTATTTCAATACCTTTGAATATATTTAAAAATGATGTCATTTTTCACGTGTATATGTGGACTCCCTCCCCCACATTGAAATGCTATTTTTTCGTGTACAAATTTCACAGATGGTATAACAATGAATCCCTTGATCTTTCATTTCCTATGAAATAAATTTCTGGATTATTAACCGAAACATCGCATGTAAACCTAACATATTTGGTAGCTAAATATTATATGGTCAAAACTAAAATAAAATGGTTATTAATAATGGAATTAATATGAAAATGGTTCTAAATCAATTAAACGACTAATTTCTTGGATTCAACTAACATATGATGATAATCAATATTCATTTTTTGGGATTTTTAGTTAAAAACATATTTTAGTTGTTTTAATTTTCTTGTTATATTTCAGAAAATATATATATTTCATAAAATATTAAATGAATTTTATAATATATAAATAAGAACTCTTAATTTTTCGCTTCTAGAACATTTGAATTTAATTAAATGTTTTAAAAATGAATCTTTTTTTATTTTTCAAATTGAGAAACAGTTATTAAATGTGAGAAATAAATCATTATTTTATCTTTTATAACATTAATTGAATTCGTAGTCATCATCTCTACAATTTTTATTAATATTAAATTAAAAATTTTCATATTTACTATTAAATAAAATATTTTCCCAAATATTTTGGAAATTTTTATTTAAAAATGAGTTTATAATAATGGAATATTTCTCAAAATATTTATGTGAAAATAAAAAGAGCTTTAATTATGTGATCAAAAGTGTTTTTAAAGTATTATTTGATGATAATTTGAAATATTAAATATATTTCTGTTATATACCTCATTGTTAGTATATTTGAAAATAGATGATCTTGATACCACTTATAAGATGGGTAAGTCCAATAGAGCTTATATGATTTGTGAGCATGATACCCCTCTCCAATGCATTAGTTAATGTTACATATCATCATGTACAAGGAGTGTGGAGCAAAGGAGGGTTGATTTATAATAACATAAATCATCCACACCCTATTCCGACTATATAATCCATTACATCAATCTCATATTTAATTCAAATAAATTTGACCCAAATTTTGAATCCAAACCATACTATATCAAATAGAAAATATTGATTACATAATTTATGGATGACCATTTAGGTATAGAGTTTTAGGTTATTAAGACACACTCTTACATAAGCTACTCATAGTAACTTTGACTCATATTCAAATGGTTCATAATGATGGATGAAATCACCACTATACCCATCTCCTCTAATTTTACATTTGGTCTTCAACATCATCCGTGTGAAATCATTTATAGATATAAATCATTCAATATATTTATTAACAACTCAGGGAAAAAATAACACAACAATAGTGATCTTAGATTATAATTAAGGTAAAACACAATCATTAATAATTTAATTTAATAAATGAGGATAAGTGTTCTTGACGGTATGACTACATTGTTACACTCTAAGATTTCATAGTACATTATTTCATCAAAGTAATTCAATAACTTTCACTATACGCAACACTGAGTTCAAGAGCACCATAAATTACCAAATAGCCGTTCGAAAGCGATTATGAATATTATTATCTAAATTTTAAACATTATATAATTCTTATAATTTTAGAATCCATATTATGAGTTTCTTGTACATAATGTATGGACAAATTCATTTTTTAGATAAAAGAAGTATTTTTCAAAAAATACTATTTTACCGCCTTTTAATGGAAAACACTTTTTAAATACAATATTTGATAATTTTTATATTAAATTAGACAAAATAAACTTCTTTTTTAGAATCGGTACATAATAATTTAGTTTCAATAAAGTTTTGGTGTTTTTCTGATAACTTTCATATTTGGGTGAATAGTGAAAAATACTATATTTTAACTGAAAAAAACATTTTTAATCAAAATAATTTATAGTTTCAAATTATACATTTTAATGGTTAGGAAGTATAAATATATTATATTTTTACCATTTAATCCAATTTTTGTCATTGTAAGTAATTTAAATTGAAATTGGACATAAACAAGTGTCAATCTTTTGATAGTTATTATTTCTTAAAAGTACACTATTTGGCTTCGACAACGGGAATTAATTTTTAATTAATAATTGAAAATTTTATGTTTTGAATTTTGTAAAATAGATTTCTTTTTTTAATTCATAATCTCATAATTATCTTAGGGTGAATTTTTGGCATTTTTCTGAAAACATTCAGTTTTTGATGAATAGTGAAAACACTAAGTTATTGTTTAAAACCGACTTTTTATATAAAAAATTATTTATTATATTTTAATTTATTTTAGGTAAAAATAGATATATAATACCAATATAAGTTCAATTTATTTCATTATAGTCATTTTATAATATTTTTAGATATATTAAAATTTTATAGAACTTTTCACCGTCTTTTACCCATCTCCTAGGAGAATATGCAAATTCACATAAAACTTATTTTTATCGCTTCTTTGAGTGGAATTTAAAAACTTCAAGAGACATGGTTAATATCAAGTAGTAAAATGTGGTTCAATAAGTTAAAAATAATTGTATTTGAAAATTAACTTTTTTACTTTTATTTACCACGGTTAAAAGTAAATAGGGTAATTAAGGGTAAAAATGATATTATTATTACCCTCACAAATGTCCTAATTATATTTGATAAGTATAATTCGACCAAAAAAAACCTTAGGAATAAAATATGAACATCTTTGGTCCTCATGGTTTAGATTAGGACATTTATTATTATTTAATTCTAAGAAGAGTTAATAGAGTTAAAATCAAATATTATTAACTAAAGAATTATTAATATAAGGTTATACAAAAGATAAATTCAATTATAAATATTAATTATAAATATAAAGATATTTCCAACATAATGGTATTTTATTTATAATTTTTAGACATTAAATAAGTTAATTTATTTATGACACAATGGTGATGCAGTAATTACCTAATTAATGAAATATTAGAATCTTTAATATTATAAATATCCAAATAAACGTAATTTTAGAATTTTTGTGAATTAAATTTATTTTATAGGTTAATATTTTAAATTAAGGTTGGATAGAAGAATTATTTTCTAAGTAATAATGCTATTATGAATTTAGCAAAAACGAAATACCAAATAGTGCAAAAATTGACATAAAAGAGTTTTTTTAAAATATATTTATTATTAATTGATATTCTATTATTAAAAATATATGGCTAGGTCAAAAGAATTATATATTGATATTTGTATCATTAATTAAATAGTTGGGGTTCTCCTCGAAGTATATAGTAAATTTATTAACCATATAATATTAAAATACAAAGAGACCAGGTAAATGTCAAACTATTTAACTAAGAGTTCAATCTAAATGTTATGGTTAATATAGTGACCCAAACCTATGTAAAACATATTGGTTGAGTGTTTTTACACCCTTAACCACCATTTAATTTAAATAATGTATTTTTAAGACATTAGAAACCGAAAATGATATTATAATAAAATAATATTTCTATTGTTTCTTAAGGTGCCCCTCACCACTCTTATAAAAATGCACTTCCCCTTCTCTCAAATTCACACCTTCAAAGAAATTTGGGTAGGACAAACCCTACCCAAATACCCTCTATACTATTCTTCCATAATTTTAGTGGCCTTAATTTAGTCATAAAGACATCCTATAGATCCCTTTTGATCAAATGAATCGTAAGAACCCGAAGGAGAGGTAATACGTTCACCACCCTCTTTCAAGTTATTTTCTTCTTCCACTTCTTCTGTCTTTATTTTTTCCATTATAAATTAATACCTCTAATATCTTGTATATACTGTGATGTTATTATAAATATGCTACAACCCTATTCATTATTCTATCCATCCTTTGAATGACATGTCACCATACGTGCGTACGTACATATTACCGTCTCCACGTCGTGGTGTAATTCTTATTCAATACATTATTATTTTCATGGGTATAATAACGATGTGTAATTCTGTTAAATAATAAATATAACATGATAATGATTCATTATATATGATATAAAATCCAATTATATATTATTTTAATATCAAAATATTGATATTGTCTCACGTGTGTACGTACGGATTACCGTCTCCACGAACGCGATGAGATTCATTCCCCATCATATCCATTCTAATCTTATTTTCATTAGATGAATAATTTTATTTTAAAGACATGATATCATTAAGTATATAAATAAGATACATCCCATCCATAACAAATATGACTCACATAATAAAGAATATTAAGGAAAATGAATCGGTTAACACCATAAACGACGATAATACTAAGATATTATTAACAAAGAAATATTAGAAGGTCATATATGATATCATATTAATGTATATGATTCTTTTATAATTTAATAAAAAAAATTCCCTATTATACAGGAGGTTAAACTAACCTTTACAAAGGAAAATTACAAGGTAAGGGTTTATTTTACAATCTCTTCATTCTCTGAGGTTGTTCATATGTAATTATCTACTGGGACCTCTTTATTATCCACATTCATGTCTCTTAAAAATGTATTTCAAAACATTCTTACTATTTTATAAACTTCGGGTAAAGTCATTTATACCATTGTTTGGATTTTTATAAGATGATTATAAAGGAATATTTCCATCGTTTTCCAAACAAGTTCCGTTTATCCTTTTCAATAAAATTAAGGTATGAATGTATTTTTTTAACTTATATGGAAGATATGGCTATTTTCTGTCCTTATAACATAATAAAAGCATCCCTTAAAACCTTATAAGAAAATTTTCAAATATAAATTTTTTCTTTTATAACAACGTGACTTTTAAATCATTTCAAAATTATAATGAGATATTTCTCTAAAAAGGTTTTTATTTCATCTATGTCAGCATCCTTTGATAGATTTTATGTTTTTTTGAAGTTGATTTGTTATGATACAAAACATCCGTATTTTCTTGATGGTTTTGGAATATGTTTGATTGTGGATGTGTTTTTTCATATCATTCATGATTTATAGAGAATGTTCTAGCATTTCGTATGATTGTTTTAATACTAATGTTTATGTTATTTTAGACCCGTTCATATGAAGAATGCATTGGACTTACTAAGTGACGGGTGGAGCCTGCTATAGCTCCTCGATGAATCAGTAGGTCTCATGAGACAAACTAGTTTCTTGGAACAAGGCCTTGAAAAAATCTTATTTGTAGTCCTCAAATAAGGCCTTTAATATGTGGTTATGATAGTGTGGCATTATGGATTCCATCATTATGAAATTGGATATTGTTTTTTCATGTGATTATTTGACTAGTAGAATATCCATCTGAATAAGTAAGTGGAATTGTTTCATTTTATTTTTTCCATATTATGCTGATGTTCAAGTTTAAGAGGCTATTGTTTTAGTTATACATTGCCTTAAATGTTTATGAATATTTATGAAAGTTCCCGCTATATTGTTATCCTTACTGAGCATCTGAGCTCTCCCCTTTCTATGTATTATTTTTCCCAGGATGTGAAGAAGTATTTTATAATTGACATGTAGGGATAATCTGAGGGGATATAAGTGTCGACTATGGAGACTATGTTTTTTTAGTTTTTCACTTTATGATGTAATGTAAGGATTATGTATGTATGTATCTAGTATGTCCAAGGCTACTAAACTAATCAGTCTTTTGAGACTTTATCTTTTGTGATCATGCCAATGTCATGTAATAATGCACTGACTTTCGGTAACTATGTTTGGGGCGTTACAGTTGGTATTAGATAAATTTTAGTAAAAACCATGGAAACTAGATTTTGATAAACTCTGATTAGAGCACATAGCCCTAAGATAGATTTTGAGGATTAGTGTAGAAGAACTTCCTAGAATTTTGGTATTGTAGGGAGTTTTTTGAGTTTTCCACAAAATACATCCATGTCTAGATATGAGCAAGTATAGGCTGCTCTGGCACTTATGTACCTAGGGTAAATCCTAAAAACATGGCTTTGAGTTAGACTCAAACGGGAACTGGTGCATGACAACAGCCCTTGCTGCACTCTTGGTTACGACACTACCGTGGGATATGATTAGGATAATTCTCATTTTCTCTAAAAACCATTATGAAGGGTTTATGTGTATATACCTCTTCAAAGAAAACATTTTTATGATTATGGATTATATTCATAAACTTTTCAATTTATGTTAATTGTTTTACATGTTTGGATATATGTATTGTGATTAATAAACTAATCTAGTGTATGCCATTGTTTAGAAATGGTGCCTAGTGGAAGAAATAGAAACTGTATAAATGAACGCACTCCGTGTAGGGATTTCCCTACTGCTCAAGATAATTATAGTGGAGCTGGTGATACAACTGGTGCTTGTCACATTATCACTATACTGGGACAACTCACTTAGGTTATGAATAATAACCTTACCCTTATGGAGAACCCTGATCCCCAACGCGGAGGATCAATTTTAGATCGCTTCATGAGGCAACAAACTCCAACATTCAATGGGGGTAAAAATACACTACTAAAGGAGCAATAAATAAATTCATTAGAGAAAATATTCCGTGTCTTGGGGAGTAGCAAAAAGGAAAAAGTTGTCATGGATGTTTACCACCTCACTCCAGATGCTGATCAATGGTGGTCATTGATTCAAAACCCGAATGAAGATAATGAAGTATAAAATATGGAATTGAGGGAGTTTAAATATATTTTCTTATAAAAATACTTTCCTCATGACCATTGAGCAGATATGGAAATATAACTTCTAAATCTAAGACTAATGGAGGATGAGAATGTTGCATTGTTTGAGTCAAACTCTACCTGGTTAGCAAGGAATACTGCAGATTATATACGTAACCTAAGAAGTATGATTGATCATTAATTTGATCGGTTAAAACCATTTCTCCATCAAGAATTAGTCTCACAATCCTTTTCATTATAGAAAGATATTGTCTCATGTGATATAAATATAGAAAAGGAATTCTCTAAGTCTTATGACTATAAAGCAAATTAAGAGAAGAAGATATCATATGATCACTCTAGAGACGGATAAAGGGAAGAGGGAAAATAAGAATTTTCCCATATGTGATAATAGTGGGAAGAAACACCCTGGAACTTGCTTAAAGGGAATGGGAGTTTTATATAAGTGTGGAGAAAAAGGACACCAAGTATGTGACTGCAAGGGTAAGAAAAAGGTTTCAAATGTACAATGCTTCATCAGCATAGAGTTAGGACCCTACACAAACAAATGTTAAAATCATCAGAGTATGCCCCAAATGAGTCTATTTGATAATAATCAAGTTCTGATACAACCACAGAGGAGGAGGAATGATTATAGTTCTTATGTTGTTAGTAAAAAATTATTCCATTTGAGTGTTGTATCAACACTGTAATGGTTATAATAATTTTGGAGTATATAAGGATTGTACTGTAGTACTATTTAATTAAGGACTTTAGATTGTGTGAAACCCAGAAAATTGACTTAATAGTAGGTTATATTTTTGGAAAATATATTGTTGAGAGAAAGATAAACCATAATATGGTTTGGATACTGAAGTAGTGATTTTGGAATAATACATGATTGATTTGAATAAATTATATTGGATATTGTTGACTACCATGAAACTTATTAATGATTTGTATGATCCAAAATTTTTGGAGTTTACCAAATTTATGGATAGAAGAAGTATATCTAGTAATCTATAAGGAATAAAGGATCCTGGATGTAATCAATAAGGTTTTATTGTAATTCAGGATGCTGTAGTGTTTTAAAAGAATACATGATGAAGGTGTTCACATGTTATTACGTGAAAAAACAGGAACATCATTTTGTTTACCTTACATATAAATTTTGAACAGTGATTTTAGACAGAAGTATTTTGGAAATTCTAGTTTCAGATTATCTTTGTATTTCCATAAATGGACAACCCATAGGTCGGGTGGTAACCCGTCGCGTTCGGCAAGCCCGCGAGACTTGAACCAGCAACTGAAGGTAGACAGGGGCGTATCACTGATCACTGACCAACATGATGTTATGGATTGAATAATGTAGTTTTTTAAATGGTCTGTTAGATTAATTATAAACTCATATTTTTTAGACCCTTAAATGAATAGGATAAATAGAATATTTTTTTATGTTCTATTATCTTTTAGAGTGAATGATGAGTTAGCAGTAGAAATTAGTTAAAATATTGAACTCTACATGTCAACTATATATTTTATTTTCTTATCTTATTATATGAAGAAATAAATTATTAATCTTTAGGTAAGGAATATTAAAACTAAAAATGTGATATCCTAATACCTTTTGTTTTTTTGAACCGACGATATTTTAAATCATCATAGATTGATGGTTTTGAGGCCCTCAATTCTACAATTGTTTGTGATTGATGACCACAATCAATACCTATAAATATTTAAATTTTTCCTCCTATTATGTGTCTCTAATTTCCACCAATGTTCTACTAATAGAGATAATAATTTGGTGGTGAGTTTTTCATTCCCCTTTTCCTATTATTAAGACTAAATTTTATGAACCAAATTTCTGATGTGGGTTTTCCCACAAAGGTATTTTATATTTTCATCCTTTTATCTTCAATTTTTTTTAATTACAAGGACACAATTTATTGGATGAGGGAATAATGTAACACCCCAAGATTTCATAGTATGTTATTTTTTCAAAGTAATACAATAACATGCACTACACCCAACTACGTGTTTAAGAGCACCACAACATACCAAACTAGTCGTTCAAAAGAAGTTATGAATAGTATTAACAAAATTTTGAACTTTATATAATCCTTATAATTTTAGAATCCATATTATGAGTTTCTTTGACATAATTTAAGGACAAATTAATATTTTTTCAGTTAAAAGAAGTATTTTTCAAAAGATGCAATTTTACCACCTTTTAATGGAAAACCCTTTTTAAATCCAATATTTGATGCTTTTATATATTAAATTTGACAAAATAAACATCTTCTTTAGAATCGGGATGTATGAATTTAGTTTAAATAAATTTTTTGTTTTTTCTGATAAATTTCATATTTGGGTGAATAGTAAAAAATACTATATTATTAATGAAAACAAAATTTTTAATCAAAATAATTTATTGTGTTAAATTATAAATTATAATGGTTTGGAAATATAAATAAACTACATTTTTACAATTTAATCTAATTCTTTTCATTGTAAGAAGTTTAACTTTGAAATTGGATACAAACAAGTGTCAATCTTTTGATAGTTATTATTTCATAAAAGTACGCCTTTAGGTTTTGACAACGGGAATTGATTTTAAATTAATAATTCAAATGTATATGTTTGGAATTTGGTAAAATAGACTTCATTTTGGAATTCATAATATCAAAATTATTATAGGGTGAATTTTTGGTATTTTTTGAAATCATTCAGGTTTTGATGAATAGTGAAAAACATTGAGTTATTGATTAAAACCAACTTTTTATTTAAATAATTATTTATTTTATTTAAATTTATTTTAGGTCAAAATTGATACATAATACCTATATAAGTTAAATTTATATCATTGGAGTCGGTTTATAATAATTTTAGATATATAAAAAATTTATTGAACCTTCGCTATCTTTTACCCATCTCCTGGGATAATTTTCAAATTCACATATAACATAATTTTACCGATTCTGTGAGTGTAATTTCAAAAATCTAAGAGATACGGTTAATATCAAGGTGTAAAATTTGGTACAATAAGATAAAAATAATTTTTTGCGAAAAGTAACTTTTTACTATTATTTACCATGGTTAAAAGAAAATATTGTAATTAAAAGTAAACAAAATATTATTATTACCTTAAAACATGTCATAATTCTATGGATAAGTATAATTCGACCAA